>OX383266.1:15129228-16329228 GCA_947522985.1 Lithophane socia | reverse complement strand
TCAGCATCTATTATTTATTACAAATCATTTTTTCGCTTTTCCTTATATCTTTGTTTTAGTTTAGTAAAACCCTGTATCTCATTTTCAGATCCCATTTGTGTACAAACCGCATCCCACATCCGGTATGCTAATACAAAGATTATCTCCGAATTCCGATCCCATCGCATCTATACATGCGGAACCCTTTCTATTTCCGATAAGAATGCGTTCACACCGTACATACTCGCTCAACATGTATTTATTCCACCCATTGTGTACAGTCAAGGACAAAAATATACATAATATATACCACCACTAACAACAATTTTCTCCTAAAACATTGACTGAAATTAGGTGGTGTGGTTTATCGGTGGATGAACTGTGATGATATGGAAGGGAGATGACCGAGATGACGACAATAGGAAATATGCATGTGATTCAAATAAGGGTCAATTTTTTTTTTTTATATACTAACTTCGGAATTATGCCTCCATCAATATTTTGGAAACAAAGAGCGAGAAATTATTTTTTTTAAAGTGCCAAAAATCTGTGGGAAATTCAAATACTTGAAAAGCGACGCTATTGGTCAGAGCGAATGTGACGTAACAATCTATGACAACAATCAAAATGTCAATGTGTTTTGCAGGATTGTTTGACATTGACTTGACACTTGTTTTTTTGTTTTCATAGACTGTGACGTCACCACACTAAGCGCGCCGGGTATTTAGGTAGCCCTGGTCGGTTGGCTATTTTTAACCTTATTATAAGTACTTTATTTGCTTTTTTGCCGTCGATTTTTTTTTAAACTGTTTACTATTTGGCTATGTAAGCAAACTATCGAATAAAAAATATATGCATATTCCCCTATTGAGAAGTATGAAACTTTCATAATGAAAGTAAAAGACACGTTGCGCCGACCCCAATTTAATTGGTATAAGGGCAAGAGAATGATGATACTGACGATAATGAAGGTATTGTTTATACACATGCTTTTGTAAACTGTCTTACATTTCAACAACTGAACCAATACTCGACTTGAAGGCGCTTGATTATTTTGCTACGTGGTAACGTATTAATGCCCTTGATTGTACTTATAAGACAATCCATACTCAATATACTGGCGGCCCTTAAACCAATTAACAGCTAATAACGGTTGTCGTCTGTGCGTGACGCAATAAGGGCAAGTTGTCCACGCCCACGAGTGGGCGGCGCGTGTGGGATAGGATATGACCCTTTGCTTACTATTAATTACAAGTTTCTGTAGGTTTACGGATGATTGCTGTGGATTGGAAAATGTAGAACAAAATTGTGAACCTGTCTGATAAAGGTGATGGGTTTCTGCCCCAGAGCGTGGCAGTCTCCAATGTTGGCGCGAACTACCCGGTCGAACGGCTTCGGGACACCCTGAAAAGGAAAATATATCAAGTAATAAAATATCAAACAAAATAATAAAGTAATGAAGTTGCCCTACGGCGTCAGCGGACACCAAGAGCAGAGCAAAGCATTTTCTGAGACTACTGAAAAATTAATCTTATGACAATTCCATACATTGCAAAATTAAATACAAGATGCGTGTTCGAGTATGCGTTCTATGATGTAGACGATAGCGAAGACAGCAGCTGTTCTCCGTACATACAAACAAGTAAACAAACAAACATACAAAACAGACCTCATATCAGTTCCTCAGTATACATACACTCCATCAGTAATCACTCCTAGCACATCCAAAAATCCCAGTCCACAAGTGGAGTTTTGTGCCACCCAGAGCATTTTTAACGGATCTTGCTCACTGAGGGGCGAGCATGCCGCCTGCATGGTCGAGCAGTCAAAACTTTGCTCGACCATACGCGGGCATTCTGCAGTTTGGTGTGCGCTGACCCAATGTTGACTAACTTGAGAAATACTTTATTCGTTTCCAAACCATCTTATCGTCGCGGTTTTAAACTCGACGTGAGGAAAATAATGACTGCAGTAAGTTAGTTTGGCAGAAGCAGTGGAAAAACAACGGGAATATAAATAACAGTGAAGATCAACCCCCTGAACCCCCGGGAGTCGTGAGAGGCAGCGCAGGAATTATACCGATGGGACTGAATTAATATGGTCGCAATTACTCTCAGAGAAAGTCGTACGGTAGGTAAGTTGGGAAGATTGCCGACGAGCTCACTGGAGGTAATCGTTTAGGTTGGTGCGCTGTAGACTGCAGGTTCGATTGATAAATGATTGTTAAAGGTATCTGTAGCGAATAAATATATTTTACAGGTTCAGACGTTAGACCTTAGTCAAATCTATAATTATGGGGCAGAACAAAAAAGACGTGGTCACATTCAAAATATTATGGGCTAATCCCGCAGTACTCTGCATTGTTGTTGATCCTAAATTATGTACCTATTTTATTCTGGGTCTTTCAATTACATAAACCAATAAATTGAATGAGGAAAAGAACCTAAAAAAATCTTTACAAAAAAAAAAACAACCGACTTCCAAAAAGAACACCACAACGTGAAAAATAACTTTAATTTCGGAAGGCGGTGGCAAAAAACGAAATTTTAAAACCAAACACACGTTTTTCACTTTGTAGTGTTTTTTTTGGGATCTGGGACACTCTTGAAAAGACATTTCCGCAATAGACTTTTGCGCGAATGGAGTTTTGCGCGAAGGGACGCTTGCGCGATAGAGTTTTACGTGAACGACACTTGCGCGAAAATTTTGCAAAAATGAGATTTATTTAACAGGTGCTAATTATTGGAAAGAAGTTCTTTGACCTAAAAAATATTTAAAAGAAAACATAACATAAATAAAATAAGTACATAAATAGGTTATAAACTTATTAATGGAAGCTAACTCAAAAACTACTAATTTAATAAAAATATGGGACCACCGCGGATAACCTAAGCATCCTCTATCCAGATTAATTCTCGTGGAATTATTTCCGAATTAAGTCATGGTTTAGGATGTGTAAGTTTTTCGGAATAAAGCATCTGCTCTGAATTAGTAAGTTGACAGTAAGTTCACGAAAATTAAAATCATTTACTAAGTAAATTTATGAAAATTAACGTAATAGAGCGAGACATCGTTTATTGTAGATCTTTCGCAAGCAAACGTACTCATTATAATAACTTACCAACTGAGGGCGCCGCCGCCGTGACGTCATTCCGGCGGCAACTTCTTGCGGTACAACACATACATAATAAAAACACGCCTTTTTCCGACAGGGCGATCCTTCTATGCGCGGGCGTAACACACCTTCATACAGTTTATGAACATCCACTTACGAATCTTTATAATGACCGATACCTATGCATTTTTAATATTTTTTATTCGTAAAAGATTATCATTAAATATTCCGCTAAATACTAAAGTTTTGCAGTCTGTGCAAGAATATGTTGCAAAATAAACATTTCCATCATTAGTCATTAGCCTTCTTCCTCATCTTCTGGTATGAAGTGTATAGTCAGCGGACTACCGCTGTTATTTTATAAAGTGTGTGGATAGCGGACTACCGCTGTTATGTTATAAAGTGTGGACAGCGGACTACCGCTGTTATGTTATAAAGTGTGGACAGCGGACTACCGCTGTTATGTTATAAAGTGTGGACAGCGGACTACCGCTGTTATGTTATAAAGTGTGGACAGCGGACTACCGCTGTTATGTTATAAAATGTGTGGACAGCGGACTACCGCTGGTATGTCATGATAAGTATCTTGGTAACATTCTAGTCATACTTACAAATAGGGTGCCAAAACTTATTTTCTGGCATACCAGAGTACTCGCTATGGGTATGTTATCAGTTTTAGGTAGGTCGTAGGTCGACGCAAAAGGAGTATGTAAGCATCGTAGCAGGTGGCGTTCTGTATAGTTTCTGCCTACCCCCATGGGAAGAAGGCGTGAGTTTGTTGTAGATAACACACACTAAAGGTATAACTTTAGCTCTTGTGTTCCACGCGCGCCTCAGAGACACAATTGGCGGGGTCCGCTAGGACCGACGCCTGTCAGGGTTGCGGGAAAGTCCGAAAGGGATACCTGGACCTTGGCAATAGGCAACTGAAGGAACACGGGTGGGTTTTAGTCAGTAAAAGACTGACAGCCCTTCCGCTCCGCCCAGAGCGGGAGAAGTCATTTGATGATCTCCAACACTAAAAAAAAAAAAGGTATAACTTTAGCTCAAACAGAAGAAAATATCACCCGGAAGATACTTAATAGTATCCGTGCCATTTCAATAAAAGGTTATCATTGGTTCAAAGGAAATGGATCGCTGCGGCAATCTCCAGCCTTGCAGCGACATTGCTGAGCCGAGCCAAACGACTGGCGCGAAACGAACTGCCGCCATCTTGGACAGGTGCCTAATACCGGCCACTAGCAGGAGCCTCGAGGAAACGACCAGCTCGCACATTGACATAACTGTATGACGCCGGACTTAGGAAAAGTGATGGTCTCCTAAATGTTACAATTAATCGATAAAACCCGAGGTTAGGAATAGGTACGACGGGGAAATTAGGAAACGCACGTCAGCACTACGACTTATTATGCACACAAATAACATGGCAGTGTTAAACATTCCCGCAGCCTTGTTGAAGCAATGTCCGGCCAGTTTTATTATTTCTCTTTCTACAATGTAAACAAAACGGTTTTGTGGAATTGACCGATGGTTCGCCGTTACAGAACTATTATTTGTTAAGGCTTTTTCTATGTAAACGATAAAATATTTGCTAGGTTCTGTAAAACTGTTAGTTGATTTAAAATAATCGATTGTTGGAAGCCTGACAATTTCACAGTAGGTGTAAATATTTACACCATCGGAAAGCTCAACAATATTCGAGTATACCGGGGCTGTTTCGAAGCGCGGAACAAAAACCGCATTACGTAGCTGCCATACACAGGCTGCCTTCCCTCCCCCATACCCCCCTGAGCTGGGGTTTTTGTGAACACCCAGATAGGATAATGGAAATACACGGTACACAGGTGCTGGGGCTCTCGGGTGCTCGCCAACCAAGACTTTTTGTAGGTCACGCCGCGGATTGTTGGCGCTAATTGCTGCGCGGCGCAGAAAGAGAGTTGAGTGCAATCTGAGAATCTGATACTTTACTTCTGACGTAGGTCTAGGTAGGTACAACTTTGAGCAGCCGCAGCTGAGGGAGAAAGTTTATGTTTAGGGAAAGAATTCAATCCAATGTCACAGCAACAGACAGAGTTGTCTCAATATTAGGGCTTTTGCCTGAGTAGTCAAGTCTAAGTATGTTTTTATTAATAGCTTTAGTACCTACCGTATCACAATTATAATCTCTTGTACCGTCAGTAAGTATAACATCAATGTCAGCATAATAATATGAAAAATAGTGTTGTCGTCAGCTGTTAGTTTAACTTATAACATCCTCCCGAATTTGAAATGCAGTGCAGTGCCGATGTTGGAGCGTAGTTTCACCTAAAATTCAAAGCTACGGGACTCGTTAGTTAGTTCCGACAATTTCTTTCAGAACACACACTTCGTTCTTTTTGCTTCACTTTTTATTCTTGTAAAATGCTATGAAGTCGACACATATGGGAAACGCTTGTTAGAGTTCTGCACGTTTTATGTAGGTACCAGTCTGTTACAGCTGCATGTTTGGTATGTAGTACATGTACATAACCTATACATTATTGGTGATTTGAACTTTGAGCTCGATAAGTCTAACTTCATAGTCCCTTAATACTTAGTTGTAAATATGTCTGAGGCTAAGAAACTGTAAAATCTACTCGATTCTTAAAAAATAATTATTTCATGGGTTGGTGTTTTGTAGGTCATGCATTAGTATTCATATTTTTAAGGTGATTTTGTCTATCTCTAACTAGTCTTAAAACCGTTTTTTTAGCTTTTTCATTTGCAAGCCACGCGTTATGGTGGTCGGTCAAACGCGGTCACCTGACACATGCCCGACACAGGCCCCGCCCGACACATTAGTCTAACTATCGGCCGACACCTGACTAAAAGGGCGAGAGTGTCATGTGCAAGATATTAAACAGCGGATTTTAGCAAGAGTGAGTTATAGTCGTAACTGATGATGCTTGTATTCACATAGGACCTAGAAAATATTGAACGAAGGCAAAACTTCAGAATGTTCAGCTTGACAAAGAGAAAGATAAAAAATGTTAGTTGCAGGTTAACGTTCTTGTGGTCGTGCATTTTCATCCATGAGAACTTACTGGGAGAAGTGCGATCTCTAGGAGGTGAGTGTTAATATTATTACTAATATGAAAACCCGAATATATTATGTAGGTATTATGAATAGGTAGTCGAGTAAACAGACGTTTATCGTAAGATACATGCGGCGACCCAAACGCTTGACAAAACATTCTGTCGTAGTAAGTCTCGACAGACTCGCGCCCCGGCCCCGGACCTATGTAAATCAGGGAATATGCGGCCATCTTCTACCGTACTCTATTTACTACGGCCTGACTTGATACACTCGTATGAGTCACAGAAAATCCACACAATAAAGTATACGCATTAAATGAGCAGTAAACATCATCTGGACGCAATAAAAGACTTCCCACTTGTGCACAATGACTAGTTTGTTTGCAAATCCATTATACAATAAGGGAAATTAATAGTTAAGCAAATGCACATTCTTCGGCAATATAGCGGTGTTTAAAGCGATTACTTACATCCGTCAAAATTGGTTGAATATACGGACAATTTAAGTTGATTTTTTTAAGTTAAGCAAATTGACTGCTAAATAATTATTTTTCCTGACTTTACTTAATGTAACAACATCCCCTGAATCCAAAAGCTTCTTGACCATGACGATTCCTTGTCGCAGTCAGTTCGAGAAGTTGTTGTACGGTTTTCCGACCGTTTCTTACATTCTGCTGCGCGTGTAATTTTGGCCTTCTGTACCTACCGGCTTCTCTGTGTTGTCGATGTTGACAACTGCCTCCCAAACGGTTATTGCTTACAAATAACACTTACACTAGCCATAAAATATGTGTAGTGAGCCTCTGTGGGCCGCAAGTGGGGCTCATGGCTCAGATCAACTCGATTGACTACTTGTTTTGATGCTATCCGCCAAGTTACAAGAGGCTGGTCGGCTCGTTACGTCACAATAATAACATCTAAGTTATGTTCTGTTTACTGTTATACGTTTTTAACCGACTTCTTCATAAAGGAGGAGGTTCTCAGTTCGTCTGTATGTTTTTTTTTTTTGTGTGTGTTTGTTACGCGGATAATCCGGCAAATATGAATCGATTGACGATTCTTTTTTTTGTTTGGTAGGTCATACTTCAGAAGTGGTCCCATCTAAATTTTATTTACTTTGCTTGCGTAGTTTTTGAGTTAGCTTCAATATTACATATTTTTCCCACCTGGTTTATGTAGACGATGTTCTGTCACTGTTATTTGCATAGCAGGTTGTGCTATTCGAATTTGTGTGGGGTAGGTTCACGTTTGGTAACACTGATGTTACTAAACGTGAATTCATGCAAGCCTAGTACTTCATCCAAATCTTATTATTTGTGGGATAATACTACTTATTAATTGTAATACTATCTTGAATTCATACAAGCTTTTTGTTAGGTTTTGATTGAAGTTTTACGAAAAAATATATTTATAATATCTAAAAAGCTGTATCTTAAGTGCTGACAGTTCTTTTAACTTACTAACAATCGGGAGTGATTTGGGGTATCAATATTCAAGGGTGCGAGTAGACGCACAGGCAATTAGGGGCAAGATCCAAGGGCCCAGCGGGCCCCAAACCGTCTACGAGATTAAAAAACAGAATTGATGTACATAATATTTATCTTCATTAATATATAGGTATTCCTATATGCATAAAAATGATGTCACACGAAACCACGAAAACATTAGTAAGTGGAAAGTTGAGCTATATGGCTTAGATAACGTTATCTATAGTGCAAGGTATGTGAAGCCGCTATTGTGTCCAACTATCCCCATTAGGGGCTACAAAGACATTCATCAGACGCAATAGAGATGGGACCGAGTGATCGGGTGGACCAAAGTCGATCTGCACTACGACTCGATACAATTCGACGACTATACGTATTGCAGTATTACCCTGCATAAAATCTTCGAGCCTAAAACTTTTTTACTTCGCTGGCCATCGATGTTGTCTTTTTTAATCGTAAGATAATTTCAATTTTTTGAATTTGAATCTAACGTGAAGAAAGATGAAGAATTTTTGATTAGCAGCCGTCAGTCGCGGTTTTTTCTCATGAACACAAGAGCTCTAATTCTTCAAATAATTCCCGGCGTACTATGCTGAAAGATTTGCAGTATAAATAATTATAGTGTTTATTGTTGTGTCCACGTTTCCTTGTTTTACGGTACGCATAATCGGATTCTATCTGTGCTACTATACTCGCTCTTTCTCCAAGGTATGTCGGTGTCCTTTTCGCTAGTCTAAAACCTTCTTATTTGTCATAGGTTAAAAACCAGTGAAAAGGCCTATTTTGGCCTTTATCGGTGGGGTATTGGGAACCCACCTCGTTTCCCCGTTTCGCCATAATCCTGGATCAGGCGCCCCGGCGGTGCAGTTGACTGAGCGCCGTGCTACGTACAAGGAATACCGCCTCTTGACGTACCATGCGGTCCAGGAACTAACCACCTCGTGACTTATTAACTATTTATTTATCCACTGCGAAGCGTCGTTTTCTCGGATTCTTCCACGTTGCGTTGCAAACTGCAGCTGTTGTAAACCCTTCAAGTTTTCCGTTCAAGTTCAAATACGTCCAAGTTTATTTTTTTACGCGTGAATAATCTCGTATGCAAATTAGACTAAGCTGGCATTAGGTCAACCTTCGGTTGCGGTTCCTTATTCGATGCGTTGCGTTTGCGCTAGTAAGTTATGGTTTTTATAAGCTTTTGCAATCGCTGATACACACCGAACTCCCACGCGTAACTAAATTTACCTAAGATTTCTATTCCGAAAGTTTTCCTTAACCTAATTACTATTATTATTTTATTTTATTATTATTTTTTATATTTTTTGTAAAAAGTGTCTTTCTATATTTATATTACAAAAATTATACGTGTTCAACGAAGTGTGTTTATTTATTTCGTTACAGTATATATTATGTGGGTACACTATTCTGCAATTGGAGCAAGATCATTCCTGTATGAAGCAAGCTAGTTGTGTACCAATCAAGAAGAAAATATTTCGACATGTTATTTATTTTGTCCTTATAAGATTCCATATTTCCCAGTCGATTTGATCCGATTAACCACACCGTAGCTACCCCATGGCTACATCCCTTGCGACCCCTCCTCGTGCGGTAACAAGTAACAAACAGTGCGATAAATCTCCCCTATTGCTGAACACATGCGAGACAACCCTGGAAAATATGTTTTTATTGCCCACTGCCAGCCCTGACGACCAACAATGGAGCAAAAAATAATCCTACATCCACCACTAACACAGAAAATGGAGATACAGAAGGCTCACTCTGAATATCGCTCGACGATGATTAATAACTTGGTACAGAGAAAACGAATGATGTCAGTCAACACCAATAAATTAACCCATGAATACAACGCTATAATCAGCAATACAACTCTAAGTTCAATAAAGTGTATTTTTATTACGTAAAATATAATACATTTACATTGGGTAACTTACTATACTAAATTAACTAAAAAACGAAGTGTATTGAATGACTATTTCATGAAATCATGACATTTAGCAAAGGAGTATTAAAGAATATAAAGCAAATTGCAAAAAACGTTAGAAAAGAATATCGCGGGCTACCTTAGCGCATCCGTCCCCCCTAACTATCGAAAAGTACCTAATGATACTTGGCCTTATTAATTATTCAAGAAATGATTTTTTTATTTGGAAAATAGTAAAACGTCAAAATATTAGTCTTTAGATTTGATTAAATTTTAAATTCATGCATTTTCGTCATGAATCGAAAAAGATATTATGATTGAAAATTAAAGTCATTTCGATCGCAATATTATGCACAGCTAACTAATCCTTGTGTATGTTTTTGTATTGGTTAAATTACCAAAAACTAACTTAAAAATAATAAATGCGTTTGGTTAAATCTTTTTTTTTTGACCGTGGGAAATAATCGAATGACTTCTCCCGCTCTGGGCGGAGCGGGAGGGCGTGTCAGACTTTTCCTGACTAAAACCCACCGTGTTCCTTCAGTTGCCTGTTGCCAAGGGTCCCGGTATCCCTTTCAGACTTTCCCACAACCCTGGCAGGGTCTGGTTAACTCTGATGTTATATCTCCTTCCTCGGAGCAAGTTTGCTCTTACGAATCTCCACTCTCGCCGGCCAGTAAAGGCAGCAAAGAGGTGGGAACTCTGTTCCTCGTCACGGTGTCGTGTTCACTTAGGCCGGCCAATAAAGGCAAGCCAGAAGTGAGAAGCAAAACTACTCCCGGGAGATAGGATCCGTAGAGTCGCTACTGCCCATAGAAATATAAAAAAACTTCTTTCTTATATCTATGCTACTGCCCAACAGCTCCCCACATGCTACCTTGCCACCTTGCCACCCTACCAAGACATGTTACGGCAAGTAAACTCTACCGGCACAGACCTAAAGTTCAGAAGCGCGCAAGCCCCACCACGACGTCAAGCGTAGGTAATACGTGGGGTAATTATTATTATATTATGCGTATGGTGGCCATAAATAAATGTCACCTGTACTAAATGTTGGTATTATTACTTCGAAATCCAACTAGTTTTTGCAGAGGTGAACCTTCTATAGTTACAAACATTGTGGCTTACCCTTTCCATGTTTTCCGCGGTATCACATCGCAGGATTCACAATGTTGCCAGTCGCGTTAATTTTGTTATTTTTCAGCTCAAATTGCCTGTTCACTAGTGTTTCACGGTGTTGCCTTGTAATCTGCGTTTTTGGTGAAATAAAGTTACGTTTTTCGAAAGAGATTTTGTCTTTGATGTTTTCCGTTTCATGAATAGAAGAGAGTATATCAGCTGATTTGTAGCCGTTGCTTATGTTACGATCTGCTATAAATGCCGTACGTAATTGTGTAATGAACATAATGTCAATGCTCTAGTAACGAGCACGCTACTCGTCACTGATACCATTCGAGCATCCCCCCGATGCGAGCGCGTTACTGTGCTGGTAACTACACTAACCATGTTGGGAGGCGAATGCATTAGGTAGAGACCGATTCATCCGTTGTACCGTCTATATTTTACGGGTAAATTGGGCTATTTGAAAGTCGCCTAAGCCTATTATATCCTTCGGATGGACAGCAAATGGACAACAAGGAAAAGGAGGCCTGCGTTCTTCAAGTACTTAAGTAAATTATGCTGGTCTAATATTTGATTAACGCGCTGTATCACAAGTACATCAGCTCGATATGCTTTTTATCAAGGAATAGGCTTTCTTTATGGTCCTTCTTTCGGCACCTTATTTATGCAAATAAAATGATTTTGATTTGATTTAGCTTCCCTCATTACGCAAAAAGCCGCACAAAATAGAATGCAGACTTTACACAGTTTGTTGTTGCAACAACTTAAAAATTATTAATAACTCATAATATTACACCCATAGAACACGAACATCCTAATGAAATCAGTGGAGCCCTTTTGATGTTGTGCAAAATAAAGTAATAAATACTTTTTTTTTTGCTTAAACTTAAACCCAACTACGACAAAAAAGTCAATCAACTAAAAAGGTATATACAAGACACCAAAGACAGACAAATAAAAAATCCGGAGACACAAGTGTTAGGGCATAAATCAAACTACGTCTACAGTAGTAAGGTTCCTCATCATAAATGGACATTAAAAACTACATGGCTTAGTACGAGGCATGCCTTTTAAGTTTTGTCGTTTGAAGAAAAAAACACAACTAGAACCTTTTAGTACTTTTTATTGTTTTTCAAAGTATTCACCACGTAGCTTAATACACTTTTACATTCGATCAAACCAGTTATTATAACATTTATTCCACTCTAAAGTGGGGTGTTCAAAATGGCTGACTTGAAAGCGTCGACTGCTTCTTCAGCGGACTGGAACCTTTGACCACGAAGACTTTTCTTAATTTTAGGAAATGTAAAGAAATCGTTAGGGCTTAGGTCAGGACTGTATGGAGGATGGTCAAGAAGGTCGTTTGACGAGCGCTGTGTGAGCTTGCGTTGTCGTGGTGCAGGATGATGCGTCGCTTTGAGTTAGAATTTCGAAGTTCGGCGATGACTTGTGGTAAACAAACTGTGGTATACCACTCTGCGTTAACCGTTCTACGATCTTCAAGTGCAATAGTCGCAACATGGCCCGTTTTTCCAACGAACGTGGCCACCATCTTCTTTGAAGTGCTTCGAGAACGAACAACTTTAGTCGGCTTTGGCTCGTCTTGAAAGACCCAGATTGTAGATTGTTGTTTGGAATCAGGATCGTAGGCATAGATCCAAGATTCGTCACCACTGATGATATCGTAGACGTGATTTGACTGTCCTCGGTTGAACCTTTGCAGAGTTTTCTTACACCATCTGACGCGGGCCGCCTTGTGATCGTTGGAAAGTAAATGCGGTATCCAACGGCAAACTAGCTTTCTCACACCAAGCGCTTCATGCAAGATCTTCTGAATGGTTGTCCCTGAGATGCCTAATAGAGCCTCTATCTCCTGATACGTCACATGACGATCTTCGAGAATTAGTTGTCTCACAGCAATGATGTTATCTTCAGTGAAGGTGGATTTTGGGCGTCCTTCGCGAGATTTGTCACTAACACTAGTATGTCCACCCTGGAATTCTAAATACCAGCGTTCGACAGTCCGCAGACATGGGGCTTCCTCACTGAACACTGAAGCCATGTCAGGCCTCTTCTGAAGTTGTAGAAAATTATTGCACGAACATTTTCCTTAGAGAGATTCATTTTCGTACGTAGCCTGACAGATTCCAATATTTCCAATCGACGCTGTGACTAAACAATAGCATTAATCCTAATACTTTCAACTGTTTTGAGATTCCAAATTTAAACACATTCGAATATAGAACAGTTCCAAATTCAAAATTGCCGGGAAATATGGAAACGACAGAACTTAAAAGGCATGCCTCGTAATAATAAAGGATGTTTATATACTTCTGTAATTGGACTTAACATAAACATTAAACGAAAAAAATAACGTCATATATCGGTAAACTGCGAGAAAACGACGCGCGACGCGCAACGGGTGCTCACGACCACACGGCCTCAGTAATACTTATTTATAGGGAATCCAATAAGAAATAAACCTTTATCAATCCTGAACACGGAGCAGGCTGGGGCCCGGGGACCCGCGAACACAGTGCCAGATTAACCCGTAGTAGCCCGTACCTGCCGAGTTTATGACGGTCGGCCCAATCACACGCTATATTTTTTGTGAGACGCCCACTATGCGACCTTTAGTAAAGAAACTGTTAACTTAGAAAAGCCATTTCAATGTAGGTGGAAAGGTTCTGAATGGTGATGGAAAGTGTTGAGTTAAAACACGCGTTAAAGTTTGAATGAAAATACTTTTTAAAGGATTTAAAGAATGGTAAATAAAGTACCTACAGATAGTAAAATAACGGAAAACTTGTGAATTTCTGACGGCAAAACACCACGCTTTTCTTGGTTTGGCCAGATCTTAATTAATTGCGTCAGTCTTGTCTTGCCTGGAAAGAGACTATTTGACCAAGATAGAGATACTCATCGACTTATTCATAGGCATGATTTTGACGATGTAAACAGTGCACTCTCAATGGATACGGATTGGTTTACGACAAATAACCTAGTTCTCAATGGCAAGAAAACGAAATATTCGCCTTACCTAATGTTAGAAATCTAGGACCCAACAGATAAAGTCTGTGACTGTCTTAGATAAAGAGGCGCTTGAAACTGTAAACTCAGCAGTTTTTCTGGGGATAACAGTATCATTATGCCAAACTTCCAGTGGGGCCCACATATATCGAGCCTAGCGGGGAGGCTCAGTTCAGCCGCCTACGCCGTCAGAAAAGTAAGACAATACACCATAGAAATATAAAAACTTCTTTCTTATATCTATGCAATACACTGACGTTGAAGGCTCTTACAAACTGGTGCGATTCGCCGCGCGACGCGAGTTTTAACAAAACAATTTCTGAGAAAACTTCACGGCAAACAATGCAGCGGCGTCGCGTTGCACGGCTAATCGCGCCAGTATGTAAGAGCCTTGATACTGCTCGGCTAGTCTATTTTAGTTATTTTCATAGCGTTGTATCCTACGGTATTCTGCTGTGGGGCAAAGCTGCTGATATTCAAAATATATTTATTTCACCCTGCAAAAACGAGCTGTCTCTCATATAAATCTCTCAGAGAAAGTCTGGCAAATTGCTCGTTTGCCAGACTTTCTCTGAGAGATTTTAAAGATATTGGTATTCTCATGGTGGCATCACAATTCATCTTCGCCATCATCTTATGTATTACGCAAAATATACACTTATACACTAAATACAGTGATATTCACAATGTTAGCACTAGGAATAAGGACAAACTACGAGTTCCCTTTCACCGGCTTCATAAGGTTCATAACTCATTTGTTGGGCTTGGTACTCGTATAACCTTTTATAATAACAAGCTACCCTCTTCTTTGCTAGATTTGCCTTACAATGCGTTAAAGCTAAAGTAAAATGCAACCTTTGCTCAAAGGCGTATTACTATAATGATAAGAGTAGTTGGTCTCTGTGATTAACTCAAGACAATGTTTATGTTCTTTCTCCAGAATAAGCTTACCTATTGACAGGTTATTATGATGAGTTCATATTTTTTTATTTGACTGTGTAAGTCATTTTATTTTAATACTAGCTGCGCTCCGCGTTTTCACCCACGCAAGTCTCGATCCCGCAAGAATATCGGGATAAAAAGTATCCTATATCCTATTCCAGGTCATGGTCTACCTGTGTGCCAAATTTCATCCAAATCTGTTCAGCCGTTTTTGCGTGAAAGCGTAACAAACAAACTCGCTTTCGCATTTTTAGTTAGGATTAGGATTATTTTTAACTAGCTTCTGCCCGCGGCTTCGCCCGGCTGGTATGTCGATAAAAAGTAGCCTATGTCCTTCCTCGAAATGCCATCTATCTCCTTGCCAAATTTTATCGAAATCCGTTCAGTGGTTTAGGCGTGAAAAGGTAACACACAGACAGACATAGACAGAGAGACAGACAAAGAGAGTTACTTTCGAATCCATACTTAATATTATAAATTCGAAAGTAACTCTGTCTGTCCGTCTGTCTGTCTGTACCTATCTCTCAAGAGAAGGCTCATCGATGTGTGTATTCTTCCCATCCTCACGTATGGTTCTCAAACATGGTCCACACTTGTGGACCGGGTTAAGATTACAACAATCCGTTCCAACACTATTTAAACTGTTATACTGGTCACGCTTAAATGGAATTGGGCTGGACACATCTGCCGCATGTCAGACGACCAATGGGCCAAACTTACGACCCGGTGGGTCCCGCTTAATGGCAAACGACATCGCGGCAGGCCTAGACGGAGATGGCGGGGTGAGCTGGACTCCTTCAATAAAGATTGGTCCTTGGCAGCTCTAGACAGAGAGAGGTGGAAAGAGAGTAGGGAGGCCCATGCCCAGCAGTGGGACACTACTTTTGGAACATCGTCAATTGATATGAACTTTTTTCGCACAGTAAATTCTGCCCGGACCAAGTGATAAATTCAAGCTATCTCAAACCTTGATTTATTAAATGGTACGCGTGCCGTCGGGCAAAAGTAAAAAAAATATCAATTTGACCGACGCTATAAGTCATTATTCATAATGATCGGTCCATAATAATACTGCCCGGTCAAGTTGCCCGTAACAAACTTATTATACACAAACAAATACAATTTCCGTAATACCTTTTGCAGCTCCCTCTCAATCTGCACAGCCCTCTGCAGGATGGGTCCCCGCACCGCATACTGTATGTTCAGCAGGTTCTGGTTGATGTTCTCGAGGGTCAGGCTGTTGTCCAGCTTCATCTTACTATTTGATTGTAGTAGTTAGAGTTAACTCATGCGCAGTCGACGCAACGGCGGAATGCACTGCCCAAGCGCAGCCAACGATATTATTTAAATGTACCCCGCGCGTGATTGGGATGCTCGTGTATTAAAGGTTTGCTCACATTATGGCTGGCATTAGTCTGTTGTGGGTATCATACAATGTTTTCAATAAAATTTCCTGTTGTCCCTCCAGAGGACCTATGGATATAACAAGCCATAACAAGATTTTAGTTATGTGCTTAGCAACTTACTAATTGTGAACTATTTAGCATCACTCGACTATTTACCATTGAGACCCCTTACACCACTACTATGTAGACTTCGTTCTGAATAAGAACGTAATGATTGAAATAAGGCCTAAAAATTTGTAAATTAATCGCTTTTTATTCGTAAAAGAGTCTGATGTCTTCTAGTCGTAATCAGGGACCGAAGTCCTCTAAAAATTACGGCACAGGTATCAAAGAATGTTCGTTACTTCTGCGAATAAGGCTACCGCTATCTGGGTAACCCAAGAACAAGTAACCCTATTTAGGTACCGGCTTCACACACTCAGGCGATGCGCGCCCTTTGACTAATGCCGAAGCCACGTGTAAGATAGAGGTAATTTTGATTACGGTAACCGGTATTAATACTGGTTGTATTTAAGTTAAGGTAACCTTTAAAAATAGGTACCCGTATACCCGTATTGACCATACCGGTTTCGGTCCCTGAAATACCTATGCCACTCGACTCGAGTTGTAAGAACTCATACTGCCTGTGATACATGGCTATCCTAGTACAGGCATCAAACTCTGTAATAACTACGTAATTTCTAAGATTTATTTATCTTAGAAACCGTAGCATTCAGTGATCCTATCGTAATGTATCAGCTACCCGTCGTTATCCCATACAAGAGGTATAAGCATTTCCCAGCAAGGGAAATTGGTAATGGTGTCACAGTAAGGATATCCCGCCATTCTCGACACGGCTTCATGTGAGATTTACCATACAAACTCATAAACCGTTTATAAGTCCGTGACTCTGACAACCAAACCATTTTTTTTCTTATGCAGGTTTTAATTTGAGCTTCACAGCAAATGGATTTTAGACTGATGACTGATTTACAAAGAAAATTGCTTATGTCGAGTTCCTGCCCAGGAGGACCCATAACGTTTTAGGTCACCATAGCAAAAGATGAATGTCACGAAACTCATGGTGACACGAAAGGACACACAATCACGCAAGTCCTGTTTCACTTTAAGCCCAGTTTCACATAAGTCCAGTTTTATAAACATTCAACGCAAATATAGTATAATTATATATAGTACATTTTTCCAGCTCATTTGACGGCGGTATGCTATCCTCGGCCATCAATCTCGCCTGACGCCGGCCGAGTCGCCACTTTGTCAACACGAGGTTTGGGGCTCTGCGGCATTTTCACCAAATAGCCTCGCACCACTTTCTGCCATAACTTTTGTAATTCTTCAAAACATGCCAAGTAAAGACCTCATACTAACCGAAATCTAAAATAACATTTGCGGATTTAATAAAACAGCAAAATATTAATAGTTAGATATAAGTACCTACTTAAGTCTCGTAAATCAGTGTGTGCAGACCTTCAAGAAGCGAAGCAAGGTGATTCCCTGATATTGTTTACCTACTCAATAAAAAAATATACGAACTACAAATTATTCTTCGGTCGCGATAGCCAACAGGATTTTGTAATTCCCAATTCCCTAACAAAGATAAGTCTTTGACCTGAAGATATGGGGGTCACGCTACGATGGTCAGTAATCTTTTAGTAACTTGGAACAAGGACAATGACAAGATTTTTCTTACACTATAAAAGTTACTATCAGTATCTAAACAATCACTTACACGTGTTGACGTGTGCATCGATGGGGATCCCCACCTTTTTTGCAAACGATGACCGTACCATGTAAGTAGATAGGGACTGTACCTACAGGCACAGTATTATAACTATATACCATAGATATAAGAATGGTATATACTGTGCTACAGGGAAATCGTGGCATTTTTAACCGACTTCTAAAAGAAGGAAGTTATCAATTCGGATGTAGGTAGGTACTTAATTTTTTTTTAAATGTTTTTTCGGTCATAACTCAGACGGATTTGCAAAATTCTTTTTTGTTTGAAAGGGTATAGTTTCAAGATGGTCCCATTGTCATCAGTGGTCAGAATCTAATGAGGAATGAATCCTAGAGAAATCGAGGGAACTCTTCAAATATTTAGGCACACCTATGGCGATTTCAGTATTTTGAAAAGTAACTCGTGCAGTTGCTCTCAGAAACCACTATTTAGCGAAGTGGATCTGATGATGAAGGCCACAGATGGCCACCGGAACTACTCGATAATAAGTATTTCATGGGTTGCAATTCGATTACTTTAATATAGTTGCCAAGCAATTTATGCTCGTCACATTGCATAATGGTGAAGTGGAGCTCATGGTGAAGTACCAGGAGAACTCGTCCATGCACCGCAAAAACGATATTTTGTAAAAGGTGATGAGCTGTAAGTTTCCATTATGGTATTGTAACTTAGATAGGTATAGAAATAGAAAGAAGAAGAAATAGAAAGAATAGAAAGAAGAGAAATAGAAAGTCGGTGTCTTTGGTTTTGTATTTTTGGTTTTTGCCACCGACTTCCGAAATGTAAGTCATTTTTCAGTTTGTAGTAGGTATTTTTTTGGAAGGCGGTTTTTTTTTTTTTTTGTAAAAATGTTTTTTATGTAGATATAATTTTACGAAAAAAGAGTTAGGTACTTACCTAGCGTAGATAACTACTAATTGCATGCAATTAACGACTGCTAAATAGAAATGTACTTAAGTATATAGTCGTAGAAGCGATTCTTGACTTAAACTTGAAAATAATGTAGGTACAGTACGAACTGTACTACACAACTTAGAGGTAGCATCGGCAAAATTCGGAAATCCGATCACAATCCGAACTGAATGCGCCTTCAAAATCTCCAATCTTTATTACTGCTTTAGGTGAAAATGATCTTTACGCAAACGCAATAACTTGTAAAGTTATCTATATAACTAAATACATTCGTAAAATTGAAATTAATGGATGCAAATTTTCAAAATGCTACATCTAAGTTGTGTCGTAGGTACTGTAAGTACTTAGTTGTTTCCCTCGTGTGGCGCCTCCGCAGCGGTGACTGGACATAATTAAATACCTACATACTTACGTAGATTATCTTATTTATTTATTTCTTGGATCGCCAACAGAGGTTACATGATTACATGCTTATTAACATAAACAGGGACAAATACTAGCGTGCGCTTCTAATTAGCGGAGACATCATACCTACACTTATTATCTATCTTAAAATTAATCAAAATACCTACACAAAAAACACGCAAAAAAAAAGAAAAGAAAAAAAATAATTATAAAATAACCATAGAAGTCAACAAAAAAAAGTAACAAAATATTATGCCTAGTATATAGTATGACTTTTATGTTTTTTAAACTTTGATATTTTGCCTATCCAATTCATTAAAAATGCTTCGATACTTCGATAGGTACATTGCATTGTACCATTGGTAAAATGGCGAAGTGTCCGAGGTACAAAGATAATTAAACTATATTAAGCTATAATATAGTCATTGCCGAGGTCTACGATAGAAAAGGTTATAGTAGAAGTAGTAGTAGGTAGTAGTAGTAGTAGAAGAAGTAGAAGTACCAACTTAGAACAGTGATACAGTTTAATAGTGTTAGGAATTTGGGATACACTCAAGCAACTATAGCCTGGTGGTTTCAAAACTTGGACCTGGAAAAATCCTGGAATCAGGCCTTAATCGGTTCGATAAGTTGCCAAGGGAAACTCAAGCAAGTCATGCATAATAATTTTTTGTATGAAAACTGGCCTATTTCCCCAATATCAGACAGCTAACAAGCGTACAGCTATTAGGTAGGTAACCGAAAATAACTCTGTCTGTTAACTAACCTAGCCATTTATCATCATGAAGCCTAGTACCTACTTTAGATTGTTTATTAAACTGAGCAATTAAAAACAAACCAAAAAAAAAACGATTTTCTACTAGAGACTAGAGGGTTTCTAAAATGAAAATAAATGTACCGTGAAGTTTAGCTCATTAGTATAATCGATTATAGTAAGTTGACCTACTCGTTAAAGTAGGTAAAGAATCGAATCTTGGCAAGAGCACAAAAACCACTGGCCCAGCCCGGGCGGGGCCGCACTTCACCTGGGAAATGGTACCAACTCGTGCCTACTAGCGCCCTCTATATTCATAGCTTAGGGATTAATAATTTCGTTGCTTCGAGGGGTCAAAGTAAAGGTACAAGTCCGTAGCTGACTGCAGGAAGCAGCAGCAGGCTACGTGCCACCGCGACACTCCGCCTGGTTTCTATATATTTCTAATAAAAATACCTTCCATAGCTCACGCCACGTCGATTTCATAGAAATACATAACTGAAACTCAAAGCATTTATCCTTACTACTAAGTATTATAAATGTGAAAGTGAGTTTGTTTGTTTGTTACGCTTTCACGTTAAAACGGCTGAACGGATTTGGATAAAATTTGGTACATGGGTATTGGGTACAATTCTAAGAGATTGAATTTATACAATGCAAAGATAGTTTTAAAAATCTTCAGCACCTCTAACAGTTGGCTGCATAGTGTGCGTTCTAGATAAGATTTAAAAACTTCCCTTCGAGATTCGTGCCTCAGCTGCGGAGGCCATACATGGCTCTGATGGCTCTGTCTGCAGAATAAAAATAGACTCGATGTCTGCAGCCCGTCCCCATAGTAAAATACCGTACGAGTACGACATAATACCTACTATGAAAGTAACTAAAATAGACTAGCCTCGCGGTATCTAGGTACCTACATATGTAAATTGATGGATTTTTCTCACACCGCTAGGCTGCTGAACTTAGCCGTCCCACAAGCGAGGGTGATCCCAGGAAAGCAGTTTTATCGACAAATTCTAGTTCAATACTATATCACAAATACTAATTTAGAAAATCATTATTATCCGACTGCCAAGGAAGGGTTGTTTGTTTTTAAACTTACCTCGTATCTCCAAAACGGCTGGATGGATTTCGACAGTTAGGTAGGTAGTTAAGTATCGTTATATTCGTCTTAAAAACCCAAGTGCCTGATAGATTTATGAAAAAAGAAACAAAATGGCGGATTTTTGAAGCGAAATTAACGTATCTATGTAGAGATACGTTAATTTAAAAAAAAATAGCTAAGCCTGTCGAGTAGGGTAATAAAATATAGGAAATTAAAAGGGGATTACAAAAATATATAATTATAAATTATATGTTTAAATTAATAAGGAATAATAAATTGGTTTAAAAAAAATTGATTGCGTAAAAATGTGAGCCATGTTTGTGTCGGACCTCGTAAATCGCCTACGAAGCGTTGCACAAGCTAATTTACAATAAACTAAAAAGCTGAAAGTAATTTCAATGAGCGGGACAAACCAATAATCTGAAATATGTTGTAACTTTTATTTGTCCTTGTCCCGCATGCGATACCATATTTCTATAAATAATAATGCTTGTTTATCTCTTTTCAGAAGTACCTATTTGTTCTCATTTATTTTTAGCCTATGTTATCCCACTGCAGGGTAAAGGCCTCCCTTTCTCCTTTCCACTCCTGTCTTGGGCAAGTGTGGACCAATCCTGTCTGTAGGCGTCAAGCTCGTCTTGCCTATTTTATAACATTATTGATCCTTCATGGACGAGTTTCGGTTTGAACCCCTCTTAGACGCATAGAGATCAAACTTGATCTTTCGCCATAACGTACGTTGAGTATATTAATGAAACAACAATTTGCTTTTCACTTTATTCGATTTATAACAACGCATAACAATCACATAACTATGTGTAGTAACAAAACACATAATTTTCATTACGGCCTATTCCAACACGGAATTTGGCCAATTAACTTATTACAAACAACCACCACAAACCATTGTTAGTTCGCTTATTAGGATTTTCGTACGGAAGAAACAAAAGTCAGACATAATTTAAAGCAGCATATTATTAATAAATATCACATAACGAAAAAGCAAGAATAAAAAATAAATAATTATCAAACATAAGCAGCAAAATATTTTTCTAAAATATTATATAACAAAAAAGCAAGAATAAAATAAACATTAAAAAAATATAATTATCAAACATAACAATAAAATGCATTGTTTGTTTCCTTGATTTGATTTTGATCGGCCGTTGTCTGTCAGATGCAGCTGACACTGTACAAGAAGGCGCGGGATTCGCGGATAAACTAGCAAAGTTTAAATGTCGTAATTGTTCGAAAAATACTTTGAAACATGACATACAACATTACTATGTTAACAAACTAAGAGTTCCTGTAAACAGAACTTAGCATTGAATAACACATTCACCGGAGTATTCTTGTACCATCTCCTACACATACACCGAATGTCCATAAGATAGACAGATCCGAACAATTACTGATATCTATAGCCCGCGCCGTGAAATTAAACGAAGGAGACAAACTTATTAGATTAAAAGAGTTTCAAAGACTTCAGTAGTGAGTACATAAATATATAATACAAAAATACAATTGTACCGTCAGGATAGTAGTGTATTTGAGATGAAAGCAAATACATTGACTAGTAAGGAGACTAGTCCCGAAATGGCACGTGAGAAAAGTTAAAAAGTGCTGACAAGGGATCAAGTAATATGACTCCGTGTGGTCAGGTGGCGCGAGACAGTGTGAACAACGCCTTAGCTACAAATTCGTAATTGACGGTAGCGACTAAAATTGTATGTAAATCTGATATTCTTAATACATTTAAAGTGCAGAAACTTAAAAAAAATGCGCGTTTATCTGCGCTACAGATAATCTCAAAGTTAGCTTGCTTAATAAATGGCAAGGTATAATATTATAATTGGCTACAGTCTACATACAGCTCACTAGTACAAACTATAAAAATGCCGCACAATATGCACACTAGTGTCATGCTATATCGCGCCGAATGGAACCTACATTTGCATATACTGACAGTTTGTTTACGAGTTTGAAGCTGCGAAATACGACAGACATATTTTCACAACAAAAATCATACTCAAGGTAAGTACTATTCTGTGCTAAAGGCTTACATTATGTTACATAATCTAATTAGATCCTGTTACTAGATAAGTATTTATTTTGCACCAATATGTAAGACTCTAACAATAATTTTGATAGGGTTTTAAATATAGATTTGTGAGGGAGATTTGAAGGACGCCATTTTGTTGGATTATTTTAAGTCTTTTAAATGTCTTTTCTAGAATACATTATGATATTATTGTGAATGTCAAGAAACTACAGACGTCTTTGCAAGTACGGTGAACCGCACGTCAGTGGTAACACTTGCCCTAATAAAACCACCCTAATTGGTACGAAATAAAGGCAGAGACAACGTCAAACTGTTATCATGGATGTGCGATTCCTTCCTAAAGACATGATAAGCCCTACATCGCAGTTACAAACTCCTTACAAAGATAATACAAGTCATAATTGTAACTATCGTCTTCTCAGCTTTAGTAGTGGTGTTTGAGCGAGACAAGCGTATGTTTACGCGAATTCCCGGGTGAACTTCTGGTGGAAAGCCTTGAAGATGTCCAGCATCTCCTGCAACAGCTCGGGCTGCGGCAAGATGGTGGTGCGGAAGTGGTACGTGCCGGGGCGCTGGCCGAAGCCGGAGCCCGGGACTATGCAGATACCTGTGGAAGAGGGGGTTGTTAATAATGATTGCTGTTCGTGGTATTTTATCGTATATTGTATTGGCGACTTTTTGTGTGTCGTTGTGAGCTAATGACAGTTTTAAAGCGCAAAGAATTTAGCGAGTTGCGCCACAGTGTGGCGGTAACTAGGTCATCAGTCGATGCGTCTAAAGTAGGGCTTTCAATACCGGTATTCCGGGATCCTGTAATACCGAGATCACGGATATTATTCTGGCCTTTTACAATACCGGTATTGACACCCCAATACCGTGATTCGGTATTACAAACATTAGATCTGAAAATTATGTGATCTTATTCTCACACTTGTTTTCACCAGCGCAAGCGTCCCGCTGTTATCATAAGCTCCCCGTCCCGCGCCCCGCCTGAGACAATGCCCGACATCGAGCTGTACTTATGTCGTTTTTGTTATTGTCAGTCAGTTTCGCAAAGGTGACGGGATAACGCGTATATAGTGAGACATGATGACATTTAGATAATAATAAGAAATTTTTATTTTTTTGATGTTGTACCATACAAAGTCTATGTGAAATGCCTTCCTGCAAAAAGACTAGATTAAGTTTAAGTTTTCATTATGTTCCTAATTCCTAGTCCTACTTAAATAATCAACCAATACCAAACTGTTATATAAGAGAGCTATGTATAAAACGTGATTATTTTATTATTTTCAATAAATAAGAACAATAAAGACTAATTTGAAAATAAAAAAACACGTATTTTATTAGATTTATTAATGTCCTAATTGAACTTGCGTTCAATACCGGATTACAGGTATTGATACCGAGATCACGGTATTGACTTGTCCACTACCGGTATTTGAAAGCCCCCAGTAGCGAAGCTGTATCGTCAAGTTCCGCGTCAGAAGTTTCGCCGCCGGCGCATCGGTCGTTTGCTCGCGCGCTCGCCCGACTTACGCGGGTGAAACCGCGGGGCAAAGCTAGTTATTAATAATATTCAGCTCACCAGTCTCCTCAAGCAGCCTGAAGGCGTAGAACACGTCGGGTTCCTTGTTCTCCGCTTTCGCCGCCGCAATCGCCTTGGCAGGCATGCTGATGCTTGGGAATGCGTACATCGCACCCTGAAAACAAAATCAATTAAAATATACTTTTATGCAAATTGTGCTGACACTCCGCACTTTCTGGGCGTCAAGTATTACAAACACAACATAGTCCCTCAAAAAGTCAAGTGCTCTTACGCGCGACGACTGAATGTAGACTCTCTGGTTTTGATTTGAGGGTGGGAAATCGTCAAATGACTTCTCCCGCTCTGGGCGGAGTTTCAAGCATGTTTTATTTCAATTAAATCAATTGCAGGTACTTTTAAAACAAGGTTTTTCGATCAGTCAAAAAAAAAGCTCGTCGCCCATTTAACAGCAAAGAACGGCAACAAACTCGCGTGACTCGCGTAAATGACTATCGTCACCCACAAGTCAGCAATAAGGTAGAACGTTCTGACCTGCACGACGTTACACTTGAAGCCCTCCATGCTGTTGAAGGCCTCGACGACGACCCGCGCGCGCTGCTCCAGCGAGGCCAGCACGGCGCTCTTCTCGCGCAGCCAGCGCTCGTGCGACGGCGCGCCCGGCGCGGGCGGCAGCGCCTGCGGGCCACGACACTATCACTACTTGTTCGACCTCCACAACCAGTTACTGGGTAACTGGGACAGTCAAACTTTCGGGCTTCTGAGTACCCGTAACGACAGCAATGGTACCGGACCAGACACTCCTGCCCATAACTCCGACTCCGCTCTTTTGCCACCCCGCATGAACCCCGCAGTATTATTCAACTTCTTTTCGGCAGCTTATTTGTACGTCACAGCCATGGTAATTGGTGTCCCGGTGACGATACCGTCAGAATAATGATAAATGATTTATTTCTGTATGTAGGTTTGTACAAACACTTTTACACGTCAATCACATTTTTTAAACTAGATTAGGTCGGCGTTTCCTTTCTGACTACTCAGAGAAGGCCCAAACAAACTCCTCTGAGTTTGTTTCGGTCGTCACAGTCTCTTTTAAAGTCCAGACATTATCTTGGTCAGATAACGTGAAGAACATGTAGATTGCTCTCTGAAATGGTCTTTTGAGGAAAGAACCACAGATTTAGTGGACCTTTCCAGTCAGTGCATGCATTTGTCAGTAATCGTGCAGCTCAACTCAGAATTTAAGGAGCTCAACGAACAATACCAAAGAAAGGACATTTGGGTAGGCCGCAGGAGAATGGACCCTTACTAATGGGTGTCTGCCCTGAAGCTCCATAGAAATAAGATAACCAATGGAAAGAGCTTTTTGAGGAGAACCTTTGCTACGAGCATGACTAATGCGAATTGTTAGTCAGTTTGGAGTTAATGACCTAAATAAGTGTGACTATACTGGGGATGGGGCACTGAAGTAAAGAAATTTTCTTGATCCAATTAGCCATAAGATATACACCATTGGAAAGAGATTTTTGAGGAGAACCTTTGCTACTAACATGACTGTTGCCAATTTTTAATCAGTTCGGAGTTAATTACCTAAATAAATGTGACTACTGGGACACCGAAGTTAAGGAATTTTCTTGACCCAATAGCCATATGATATTCACCAATGAAAAGAGCTTCTTTCCAATGGCATTTTTACCTTTATCTACACCCATGCTATAAATCCTCTCTAAAAGTTTCTGAAACAGTTAGCTTATTGCCAACATTAAAACAACCAGTGTCATAGTAACCATAATATCATCCAAACGGGTGTTATAATGTTGTACTGAATTTCATAATGCAACTCATTTAAAAAAATAACATTGTCATTAACGAGCCTTTCACAAACAAAGCACCGTAATTTAAAAACAAAACACATTCGAATTTGAAAAATTCGAATTCACGTCGTACCGCGTCATTTTTGTTTGATATTGGGATTGCAAAGAAACTTTTATAGAAGATTCATATCATGGGTGTAGATAAAATCTTGTATGCAACTGTAAATAATTAGGTATTAAAACACTTATGTGATACCCACATTCGTGTTTTAATACCCCTTATTATATAACAGTTGCATATAATAATAATCCTAATCTTAACTAATATTATAAATGCGAAAGTGAGTTTGTTTGTTTGTTTTTTTGTTACGCTTTCACGCTAAAACGGCTGAACAGATTTGGAAATCTATTATTATTATTTATTATCTATATAGATTTCCAAAGAATTTTTCAATTCTAACCATTAGTTCCTGAGATTACCGCGTTCAAACAAACAAACTGTTCAGCTTTATAATATTAATAAGTAAATAAGTATACAGAAGGAAACTCAAGTATTGATCTCTGTTTAAAACTAGTTTTAAGTCCACTTTTAATTTTAGAACGTTGCTCAAGCATAGTTTCATTGATCTTAGTTCAACTGAGTTTGGCTTTATTTTACATCGCTACTCAGTTACTCAATCGAACCCAAGCAGTGATCAAATCTGTAATCACCCAAGTGTGGTCGAGACCGCGCTTGAGCATAGATTGTCATGTCAAATTGTCAATATTTCTTCTGTTCCAATAGTGCAATGTCGAGTTTCGTTGATATTTTTTTAAATTAGGTACCTACTATCAAAATTATAATAACTTATTTAACGATAATTCTATTAAAAGGTTGAACTTTTTCCAAAGTACTAAATTTTTTCTTCCGTCCTTGTATTTTAAACGTGTTTAACCGATCGATTCCCAATGTGATGAGATGTGGATGAATGTGGGGATGATCCGTGAATAAAATCAGCTAAACAAATAATTAAAATAGACAAACAACAAACGAATGTTTTTCACACTGATGTTTTGACATACCTACTGACATTTTAAATAGCATAATTTACAAATACAAGTCTTTTAAGCTTGACAATTTTGCTTACAAAATTACTATACTTCACTTCTTCAATAAATGGGGCCTTTTACTATTCAGGAATGAAATAATAACGCTGATTTCCTAAATAACTGGGGTTCTATGGTGTATTTTAATATTTCTAATCCAATGAAGATCGGATCAAAGTCGGTTATTATAATAAATCGTAAACGAAAACAGGCTGATTCATAGACAATACACATCTCTGCTTGAGGCTCGATTTGAGTCTCGATTCAGCTGAGTATAGATTGATTGCCGTTCTGGAATAAGACCGATGCTCAAGTACTGATTCTATACTCAAACAGTGATCAACTGATTGCAGATCAAACTGGACTTGAGGAACGTTCTGTAATACGGACCTTAGAATGTAGTTTCTTAAATAAGGTATTGTTTTGAACAAACACTTCCACACTATAGACATAACGGACAGTCCTCTGTGCAGAGCGTGCATGGAGGCTGAGGAAACCGTCGCGCACGTGCTCTTTGAATGCACGGGCGTCGCCCAGATTAGAACTGAAACCCTCGGGTCACCCAGATCTTCAGAACTCCTTCTTCGTACAAATCAGGAGACTTAGTAAACTTCTGGAGCGAGGTGGGCTGGATGGAATAACCCCCAACGGTCGCCATGGCTCACGCACAATGGTCCACCTTAGGGACTAAGTGCGGAAACAAAACCCGTAACATAGACATAAACATAAGGTATTGTTTTAACAAAAATACATGAAGCAAGTTTTAATACGGACCGAAGAGAAGATGAAGTTGCAACGCCTTGGATGACTTCCTCATGAATTGGCGAGAAGAAGCACAATATTGAGTGAAGTGGAAGGAATGGCCGGAGAAAGGAGATCATTCATTTTGGACTAAATAATGAAAGTGCCAAACAAAAAAAATAATATCATTCTGTTACAACATGTTATTCTCTTCACTTTTCACTATTGGATTAAATCTGTAGGGCAATTTTCTGCGCTGTTATATGATTTTGAAAAATACTGTTTTCAGTATATTTTAGTTAAAATAATTAATAGTAATCTAATTAAAATAATAGCTTGTAGTACTTAACAAAAACGTAATTTTTCGGAATATAGCTCTTTTTTTAATTGACTTTCACATTTAGCCCAAAAATGTATGGCCGGTGAATGATCTCCTTTTCTAAGAAGTGGGAAACTATTTAAAAAATAGTAAATACTTACAACACAATCTACAGCCGTCTGCCCAGCGGTGGTAGGACACAGCATAGCGGATATGGCCTTGTACAAGTTGGCCTGCACGTCCGGCTCGATGTTCACGAGCTCCATCCAGCCGCCCCGCAGCCCGCACTCGCCCATGTAGCCCTTGCTGATGGACATGAAGGACGCCAGCTCGATCTTGTCGTAGGGGGCACCCATTTCTGTCATCACCTGTGGTTTGTAAGAGCATTTTTTGAATGATAAATTATATTTTATTTTTGTAAATTGGGTGTAAAAAACACTTTTAAACGTAAAAAGTAAAAATTATTTTAAAAATTCATAGATGCGATTGATGTTTCCCACTCTCTGAGAAGAAAAGATACACAACATAATGTAACGTATGTAAAACAAACAACATAAACGGGGGGTACAGAAGTTCCACATATTCCATGTAAGGGCCTAGTGCTTCTGAGCTGATACATACTCGTATATGACGACTTGTCGTTTATAACTACACCAAGAGACGCTTTGCCGATCCCAGATGTTCGTCGGGTCAGGGATCCTGCGCAGTCTATAGTTCAGGGTAAATAATAATTGAGAAAAATAAACAGCAACAGTATGTGGTTGGTCAGAAAATTTAATATAAATTATAAGCAAATAAAAAAAAAATGAGAACACGGTGAAAATTCCGCGGCAGCAGCGGCGGGCCTTCCGCCCGCCTGCTCGTCAGCTCGCGCAGGACATGACTACAGACGCATATACAACATCCAATGCAAAAAAAATACTCGATTATTATGGATATGAAAAGTATGCCAAAAGATGATTCAAATGCCTCATTTCAATCAGCCCCTGCCACTGCCCCTGGCGCTGCCGGCAATAATTCCCTAAATACTGCTGCAGCAGGATCGAGAGGAGTGAGTGTTTACATACTGCCCTACTACCCACTTCGCTTTCAAGTTTCGGCAATGGCAGACGTCGAAATGATTACAGCGGCCGCGCTGTGTCTTTTTGCGATACATAATTATGTTCGATATCTAAAAAGATATCGAATACAAAAAAAGAAAGTTCTTCGTAGACGATGGTGGATGATATCTATCCATAGTACTGAGCGACGGAGCAGAATGTAAACACGCACTGCCGCTCGCGCTGCCGGTCCTTTGACTTCCGCACAAAAAACCGCCTTTTTGGGGAGCGCCGGGCAGCGTGAGTGGCAATGGCAGTGGCATGAGAAGTATGTGTTTACACATTCGTCCTGCCTACTTCCCTGCTTACTTCGGCTGAATGTAAATGAGGCATAAGTGTAAACTTTCTGAGATATGATAGTTCTGGCTTTAAATGACAACCGATATGAAATGCACGCCAAAAGACGATTGTGACTGTGCACTTCCTGCGAAAGGATGGTTCTGGTTTTTAACCGACTTCTTCAAAAAGAAGGAGGTTCTCAATTCGTCTGCAGGTTTTTTTTAATGTTTGTCTCACGCGATTACTCCGCCAAATATTCTTAGATTCTTTTTTTGTTTGGTAGGTCATGCTTCAGAGGTGGTCCCATATACATTTTATTTACTTTGCTTGCGTAGTTTTTGAGTTAACTTCAATATAACGTATTTTTCCCACTTAGTTTATGTAGACGACATATTTGACTCCGTCACTGTTATTTACAAGCAGGTAGTGGTATTCGAATTTGTGTAGGTAGGTACCACAACTAAAAAGTGAAAAATAAAAACTTTTTACAAACAAATAAAACAACCGACTTCGGTGGTCGGTCCGAACCGAAGTCGGTGGCAAAAAACTGAGTGTCTGCCAAACGATTTTCTACGAAATTAAGTTTATGCTATCTGTTGTTATTATGACATTATAAAGTTCTGCCATAAAAGGTAGACCCCTAAAACCCAACTACAACACAAAGTTAACTAAAAAGATGTAAACAAGACATCACAGACACACAAATCCGGAGTCACACGTACGTAATCTGTTTATGTGCGACTCCGGAAACACGTGTGACTCCGGAAACACGTGTGACTCCGGAAACACGTGTGACTCCGGATTTTTATAGTTTTTTTTATTTCATTTTCGATACATATAAATTATATTTTTAAATATTAGAATAAAAAACTATATAAAAACATTTAAAAATATAAAACAGGAACAGGGTCCAAGCAAGCTACCGGCGGTCAGGGCTCCAGAGACCTCCCAATGCGAGCCGTGTCCAGTACCGCTTTCTGAATAAAGCCCTTAATCCAGCTGCCCAAAGAGAGCCTCCATAAGTGTTGCTCGAGGCTCTTGGCAATTAAGCCATTGGCTGATACGACTATCGGTACAATGATCGCAGAGTCCACATCCCACATGTCGACAACCTCGTGAGCCATAAAGTCAAGATACTTGATTTGTTTTATAACTTTTATTATTATTTACTTTTTCCTTTTGAGGTACGGAACAATAAAAATGATCATAAAAGTTAATTTACAAAGACAATGAGTATCACCCATCGGTATGCCTAAAGTCTTAAAGCTAAATAAAATGTGCGAAACAAATATTTTCAATTTTACAATCATGAGACTTTACGTGACGTTTAGTCCTTCATGTTAGGCCCAGAGAACGCAAGCACGTAGGTTTTCAAATGTTATGATTGTACGCTCACCTTCTTGAAAGAGAAGAACTTGCTGCCCTTCGCGTACACGTTGTCCTGGTACACCTCGTCCGCAAACAAGAACAGGCTGTGCTTGTGCACGAACTTGATGATTTCCTCGATGTTCGGTCGAGTGAGCACCTGAGGAAAACAACGCTTTTTTTGAATTTTAATTTATTTATTTAATTCAGACACTGAACCTATTTTTTTGTTAGTACACCTATAATAATTATTATTATTCCCTCCCTCGGAAAGCACCTAAAGCCGTTGGTCCCGACTGTCATTTGTAGATCTTTGACAGTCGTTACGGCTCGTCAGAAGCCCGAAAGTCTGAAAACCAGGCTTACCAAGGGGAATCGTGTTACCCGGTAACAGGGTTGAGGAGGTCAGATAGACAGTCCCTCCATGTAAAACACTGGTATTCAGCTGCATCCGGTTAGACTGGAGGCCGACCCGAACATAGTAGGGGAAAAGGCTAGGAAAATGATGATAATGATAAGTATTATGTTAGTAACCAATATTTAAATACACACCACAATCATACTATTATAAGTAAAAATAAATATCAGAAGTCATTACTCAGTCATAAAATCACAATCATCTTTAAATTATAAAAATATTTAAAATCATCTAAGTATGTATTATTTTAAAATCAGGAAATTCATGTATGTAAAATTGTATAGTTATTATATAATTAAAACAGAGAGCTTTCCTTCGTAATTATTTTATTTTATTAGGAAACAGCTAATAGCAGAAAGAATCGTTCGTTTTTACAAGCTTTATATTAGCTTGCTCTGTCCGTATGTTTCCGGTTACTCCAATTGTCATCCATTTTTTTTTCAGCACTTCCTGGCATCCGATTAAGCTAACTTGGCATACTTATACAACTACCGAGACATTTAAAAAATTATACCATGGAGCTGGTCTGATGATGGAGCCGGAAGTTGGCCATAGGAACTCTTCAATCAAAAAAGATAGCACCATCGTGTTTGGACTCATTTTTTATATATTTACAAGTGCTTTGACACTAGGTGGTGTTCAGGGTCTGATGGTGAAGGCGGAAGGTGGCCATGGGAAAACCTCAATCAAACAAGATAGCACTATTGAAAGGCGTATGTTACCCTTGGCTTTGATATTATCATGGGCATCCATCAACTGTCCACAAAATACAAGGTAACTCAGTCGATTATGCCATAGTGTACTTGGGGCCGAAACTCTTCGCCGCCAGCCTATGTTTCGCGTAGTAGAGTTCGATCATTAGATGGTCTTATGATTCAAGAGATAGATTGCTCAAAACTGTCAGGGAAGAAACCATGCAACAACGATGCTCTAGAGGAAATTAATAGGATGAGAAATGTAACCGAACATGGTGTAGTGAATAAATTATTAAACAGACTAGTACACAAACTGTATTAATTATAAAATATAATTAACTTAAAAATACGTTCTAAAACCTGGATTTAATTTTTAAACTGTGGCACTGAAAAGATTATTGGGCTTGTTGGATATCTGGTGATAGAACAGATATTTAAACAAATCCTAATGCTAAAAAGTAAAATCGTAATGATAAAAGGAAAAAATAAAATATTGTAAAAAACTTTTTTAAAACAAGCTTATAATGAACTAAAAGTGATTAATAAAACTTACGTAAACATAGAACTTTAAAATTTTCTTAAATCCTAATGCGTAAATGTCCTTCTTACACTAAACTTTAAGATAAGCCTAAACTTAAAAGTAAAAAGCTGTTTTGAAAACGCTCTTTTTGAGCACATGCATTGTAAAAATATGAATAAGGTGGAGTGATGACCCGAGGGCCTAGACAAAGTGACAATCTGACTTCTAACAGCGATAACGATGATGGAAAAGGCAAAAATGAATAGGACTGTCAATCCTGTTTAAAGTCGTTATAGAAATACGAAACGCTTTTGAAGCAATTGTGCCTTGTCTAGGCTCTCTGGTGAATCTAAAAGATGCGAGAAGCACAGGAGCAGTCAACATGCGGGGACAATGTGCGGGGGATGGCCGCGTCCAGCAGAGCACATCTGTCGAAGGTTAATGAGAACCTGAGGACTGTGTAGTATGCACAGTCGAACAAGCTATTTGGTATACAGACAAATAACAATGCAACTACTTTAAACAATTTTGTGTTTTCAGTAGTCAACAATCCTTGTACGTCACTCCTAAGCCATAAACTCAAAAAGTTAAATTACACACACAATCAAAACGAATATTGGCAGTGTAGCGGAAAATTAATATATTTGGTCTGTATACCAAATAGCTTGTTCGACTGTACGTGTAGTATGTACGCCGCCCACCTGGCCCGTAGGGTTTCCTGGGTTGATGACTACGAGCGCGCGCACGGCATGGTCTTTGCTTCCCTCTTGGAAGGCTCGCTCGAGCTCGGCCGTGTCCAGGCCCCAGTTTTTGTCTTCATCCAGATAGTAGCCGATCTGACCCAGTCCGTACTCCGCCAAGGTAGCTGAGTACAGCGGGTACTGCGGGGTCGGGATCAGCACACCTGCACACATGGAGTTCATCTATTAACAAGCCGATGCACGAAGTACGATGGGATGTCCCATTGGCGTTTAACCCCATTAGGGGGATTCAAAAATCCATCCTTAGTGCTGCTCTTTCGTCAGGAACTCTTGTGCAAAATTGTATGCTTCTAGACCTAGCGGTCTGGCCGTGCGTTATATGTCGGTGAATTAATTAATTCAAGATTTTTATTAAGTATTATTATATGTATAGATGTAAGATATGTACCCCTACATTTTGATTAAGGCCCGGACACCTAGGGTCGTCACAACGCTTAAGAAACATGACTGGCTCTGCCTCAGTAACTACAGAATGTACTCGTAGACCAGCTAGAGATATTTATGTGCGCAGTTTCAGAATACTAAACCCTAAAAATCAACGCAATTAAAAAATACTGCCATTTATGCGGCATATTTTGATACTCGCAAATAAATCAAACCTATAGGGTACTTCCCGGTCACCAACAATTATGAAATTGGGCAAGAAGTAAGGTCTCGCAGCACAAGTAATGGAAAAAGTCCGAAAATCGGTAAATTTATTTCATCTCCCTTACATCAATAAAGGTGTAGTGATAGTTGTAAGGGAAAAATAAATATCACATATTTTTTTATTTTATCACATAGGTTTTTTTTTTGGCGATTTACAAACTGCCTACATTTCCAGTTGGAGAATTGACTGTGACATACATCGATGTATGGGAGAACATGTTGTCCAACTACAATGTTAAGTTTGTTTTGGGATAAATCCCTACTATATACGGAACCCTGTATTGTGTGTGGTCGGACACGCACTTGGCCGGTTTTTTCTCATCTACATCTTCATAAGTGCTTTTTTTTATTTCCCTGTGTCCATCACCCAAAAGACGATAACTGCGACAAGGTAAATCCTAACTATATATAATGCTAGCTGTTGCCCGCGACTTCGTCTGCGATCCAGGCTGAAAAGTAGCCTAATGTCCTTCTCCGGGTCATGGTCTACCATGACCTGGACCTATCGCGATATTCTCCCGGAATCGAGACTTATGCGGGTGAAACCGCGGGGCGCAGCTAGAAAGTTCATAATTTGCACGTATTTTTGGAATAACGGTGGAAAAGAAGTGTTAATACTATTCTACTTTCAACTTCGGACTGCGAACTTGTATAATTTTTATGGTAGAAGAACTGCGTTGAGAGACTTGCATTTTTGGGGTTCCGTAACCAAAGGGTAAAACGGAACCCTATTACTAAGGCTATGTTCGTCTGTCTGTCTGTCCGTCCGTCTGTCCGCGGCTTAGCTGAGAGACTGTAGATACTAGAAAGCTGTTATTTGGTATGGGTATATAAATCACGCCGATAAAGCGGCAAAAACAAATCGGGTTAGTACCTCCCCTACACGTAGAGTGTGGATGGTTTTTATTTTTTCTCGTCATCCCATGGTGTAGGTATCGTTGGAAAGATCATTTAAAAATAATGTGAGTTTGTGAAAACCATTTTTGTTAGAGTCAAGTGTCTCCCCCCGCCCTGCCAGCTAAATGGTTGGTTTTGGATAAATGTGAAAAAAAACACGGCATTAGTATAAAATTAAAAGGAAAACTATCACCGCTACGTAGGCTCCACAAGTTACCGAGTAATAATCGACTAACTTAAATTTGCAGTTGCAAAAACATGTTCTCCCATACAGAACTACAATGTTAAGTTTGTTGGATAAATTAGGGTACATTTTAATTTTTCCTTGCTTTATAGGCGAAACACTTTGTGTTCAAAACTTGAAGATTGTGTGTCTGCTAGAGTACCTTAGAAATTCTGATGATTGGTGAGTCAGTCAGTGACAAAACTTTGACCTGCAATAGTTCTTAAACTATGCTTTTATGTAATTTGGAAATATACCTAGTTATACTAAGTTGTCTTGGTCACTGAACATTCAGGCTTCTTGCTTTACCCACAACGAACAGGGGGTCGAAAATGTCCTGAATGGCTTCGAGAAAAGATGGTACGGCTGTGCCTTTGTTTGTTTGTTTTGCTCGACTTGGCGGGGGCACTGCCGTGCCCCCAGATATATTTACGATAAAATTCATTTTGAACAAACAAATTACTTTTGTGATAAGAGAATCTGTTAATTTATATAATAAATGGACTCTTAACTATAAAATGTTATTATAGCATAGGTTTCATTTGTGAAATGTATCAGAAACTGTGATTTTTAATTTGTATTTCGTTTTTATTTTAAAATAGATTAAGGTCAATTTAAATAAGAAGACTGTAATTTTTAATTCTTTAACTTCATATAATATTGTGTGACATAAAATCAATTTGTGATGATGGCAGGTGCATTGTGAGATTATTTTTCAATTTTACAATATGTATAAGTACATACTTAGCTAGCATTAGGATGAATTGAGACTGCCTATGTACTGAAACTATTTACCACGAAATTATAACATTAATGTTAGCAATTTGTACGCAATTTTGTGAGCCGCTGGAAACAATTTTAGTACCTATTTTATTATTAAACCAATAAAATTATGGAACACTTGGGAATCAATGAACGGAGATAATTTTTTTGAAGAACAATCGTTTTTGAGCTCCTGGGATAATAAGCCACATTATAATATACAGAACATTACGGTCGTAGCCGCTCAAGGTTGCGCGTGAATGGTTCCTAATGACTGCGAGTTCGAGTGTGTGTGAATATTAGATCACTCGGCAACCGGCATACTACTACTGTGAGCTTGCCACATGTATCTGTTGGACAAATTGACGACACGTGTGACTTGATTGACACGTGAGGCGTGAATATCCATACTAATATTATAAATTCGAAAGTAACTCTGTCTGTCTATCAGTCTGTCTGTATGTTACCTTTTCACGCCTAAACCACTGAACGGATTTCGACAAAATTTTTCAAGGAGACTACTTTTTATCGACATACCACGCGGGCGAAGCCGCGGGCGGAAGCTAGTGTAGATATATTTTACGTTTTACGTACGAGGGAAATTGAAATCAGAGGTGGAATAGTGTTCATTTAATAGGCTACAATGAAGAGGGACAGGAATATAAAGTAATTTTTTCATGGAATTATTATGCACCGAGACATTTAGCAGGCATAATGAATACGATTTTGGTTATAAGGATATAACAAATTGCCAAAATTATATTGGGAACTGACAATCAATCGTTCTAGAACAGCATTATTCAAATGGCTTATCTTATAGATAGATCATTCTATTCTGTGAATGAGTAGATACCTAAACTCTAAAGATTACTGACAATTTATAACAACCATTATGAACACTAATGTTTTAAAACTTGTATGCACTAATGTTTAAAAACTAAGATAACGTATGCCACTTAGATTAAGAGACAAAAATAAGATTTGGCTAAGTTAAAAAAAAATAGTGGTCAATCTGCTAACAAAATGAGGAGTAATTATTAAGGAATTCTTGTTTAGAAAACTATAATTAATAAGATTTTTTTATACTGGTAGTTGTCTATGATGGTCATTATTCGATATAATAACAAGCAATTGATGAATATACAAACTTATTTTTTGTTTATGCTAAACCCGAAAAGGGGTCATTGTACTCATCATTTTGAACAACTTTTGCTATGAGATCAATCATGAAATCGCGAAAAAAAAAATCTGCTGTTCCATACATTTGTGTTCACTTAAATCAACAAAATGTATGGAACAGCTGATTTTTTACAAATGAGAACTTTTAGAGAAAAATATTTTTATACAAATGGCAATCTTAAAAACCGGCCAAGTACGAGTCGGACTCGCGCACGAAGTGTTCCGTACCAATATCTATAAAAACGGCAAAAAAATCACGTTTGTTGTATGCGAGCCCTTAAATATTTATTTTATTCTGTTTTTTTTTATTTAATTATTTATTGTTATAGCGGTAACAGAAATGCATCATCCGTGAAAATTTAAACTGTCTAACTATCACGGTTCATGAGATACAGCCCTTGAGTTCATGAGTTTTACCCTTTGGGTACGGAACCCTAAAAACGAGTAATTTGTACATTATAATTTAAATCTAAAAGGATTTCATCCATTCGGGCGTTTCTACCCTGGAGCCCAATCGTTAAGATATAATACATATATACCAATGGAAAAATCTTATCAAGGAGAATATTTCTTTTGGAAAGCTCTTTCCATTGGTGTATATTTTATGGCTATTGCGTCAAGAAAATTCCTAAATTTCGGTGCGCAAGTTATTACCTATTTAGGTCATTGGCAAGTTATGTTAGAAGCAAGAGTTCTCCTCAAAAAGCTCTTTTCATTGGTGTATATCTTATGGCTATTGGGCAAGAAAATTCCTTAACTTCGGTGCCCCAGTAGTCACACCTATTTAGATCATTCAAGCTTTGAAACTTGCAAACACAAAAAATTGTTAGCGTTTACTAAACGCAGCCAAAATTATGTTTTTAAGGGAATAAAAAATAACTTTAAATTTCGAAAGTCGGTGGCAATAAACGAAAATTCAAAACCAAAGACCGAATTCCGAAATCAAAGTTTTTTTTTACCCCTCTGCGGCGACGCAAACAGGAGGGTTATGATTTTTTCACTTTGTAGTGTTTTTTTTTTCTGTAAGTACCTAAGTAGTTTTGTACAAAACACGTTTACACGTAAATCATATTTAAAATTAAAAAACTAGATGAGGTCGATATTAGAATTTCTCATTCAATCCAAACAAAGTATTAAGTAACTACCTTTCCCATTAATAATCCTCATTTTGATCATAAATTGCCATTATAGAGATATTACAGAAAAGCCTCTCTGATAAGATAAGAATGCGATGAGTATCAGTGTATCACTCCCCAGCTACCCACTTATCGAGCGAGCCGATAGCCATAAAGATTAGACGATTACATCACAACAATGTTAATAAACTCATGTTCATAGGCGACATTATATTTAATCTGGGAGTGAAGTAATACTCCAGTGCCTATTAATAACGAAGTTAATAAGTAGGTACCTACTAATGCAGCGGTAGGTATTGTAAACAAACCTTGTTATGTATTTACAGTAACGAGACTTCGACACGTAATTAATGACGTGTCGAATGAATGCCGATGTATTTGCGTTTGCGTTGCACTTGCGTATTCCTCAAAATAGGTATTCAGTACAAAAAGCTCCCGGAGTCGGGATTTGTGATGACCCTATTACATAGGGACTTAAGGGCCTTACTCCCGTTTAGTACCGTATCACGGTCACTTTAAAAAGCCTACTTCTCATCAACGGCTTGGTTAAAAGATCTCGAGTTTTTTTTTGTTTATTACCACAGGCTAAAGAATTTATAATAGCGTTACTAGTGAAGTACGTTTAGATATTCTCTAGTAGTGATGTGACAATTGATAAAGAAAGGTTTTAAAATAACTACAACACCGACGAACAATTTTGACGCAGGTGTGTTCAAACTCAAAGCATTTATTTCAATTAAACCATTTACAGGCACTTTTGAATTGTCAAGGCTGTTCAGAATCATGCAGTGAATCCATAGTAACAGTTTTTGTCCCTGCCACCCTGTATTAACATATAGCAGTTAAAGCATACATATAACCTTAGAGCTATGGGAAATCAAGTGGAACACGTATTGTAGAAAAATATTTGTTCTTCCAAATACATGCTAAAACACGCACACGCCATTCCTTTCTGGAATCGTAGGCAAAAAGGGTGACCTACGTGAGTTTGTCTGCGCCCCTGCATATTCTTTGATCGTCCTTACGGACCGGACCTTATCGGACCTTAAACATAACTGGCGAAATGTTAATGTACGAGTACTATAGGCAGCTCTGAATAGACCCTTCGGGGAATACAGCCGTTATGTTATGTTATCTTGTTACTCGATCCGGCCGCGTGTCGTAGGCCATTGATATTGCTTGTGGCCATAACAGAAACACAGTAAGTAGTGGTCAGCCCGTAAACCGTCAGATCAGACGGGGCTAAAGGTAGGCTGAAATCTAAAAAAGCCTTCAGTTGGTCCTATTCATGCCAAAATTACCCAAGAAAGGTATTCCAAGATTCATAACGGTGATTAATTAAAATCTATTCTCTGCCGATGCAAAGAACATGGCACTCACACGACACGACACATGACACTGACGTGACACTGATGCGGAGAGTACAATAAATGTAAAACTGATGTTTTACATGTATCATGGACCCAACGGAACTATTGAGATATTGTGGGTTCGTTTTGGTGCAACTGGAACCAATTATTCTAGTGTACTGACCGGTGTCCTTTCCATCAACTTTGCTGCAGAGCAGCTGCAAGCAGGACTTGATGGCAGAGGAGGCTCCTCCAGAGAGGCAGATGTTCTGCCACTCCGCCTTGTGTCCGTCGCGGCGCTCGATGTACTCGGCCACGTGGCGCCGGATCAGCTCGAGGCCGTGCGACATCGTGTATGAGCCCACTGATTGGCCGCTGTAACAGTATGCATTACAGTTCATATTCATAGAAATTGATACCCACTTTAGTAAGTATCTAACTATCACTTAAACAAATAGACCTTGTCATTTTATGACGTGCAAGTGACATTGAGACGGCGCGATAAAGCAATTATGACGTCAACTACCTATACAAACATGCCTAGTGATTAGTGGCACATCTGATGAAGCTTTGGTGATGTGATATTGGGTGTAAAGCCGTTGAGGCTGAGGCAAAATTTAATTCTTTCAAGATAGGTATGTCTCAATCAATTAAAAACGATGAAAACTTACCCACAAGCGCCCAATATCGCACGAGCCTTGTCCTGCACGTCGGATGGGTATTTGGCTGATTCAATGATTTCCGGGTTAACAACGCATGCCAAAACCTGCGCAAATAATATAGTATCAGTCACCAGAGGAATTCCCGTAATAAGAACATTTGCGTTCGCAGCTCATTCGCAATCTGTCGAAAATACAATCACCAACATACAATACAATTAACAACATTTTTGACAATTTTGACAGATTGCGACTTGAATGTGAAAGGTTTTTAGGGTTCCGTACCTCAAAAGGAAAAAACGGAACCCTTATAGGATCACTCGTGTGAGTCTCGTGCGTCTGTCTGTCTGTCCGACTGTCACAGCCAATTTGCTCGAATCCAATGGACCGATTAAGTTGATTTTCTTTTTTTTTACACGGACGTGTAACAAAAATAAATACATTTTGAATATGGGGGTCACTTATGCAAAAATTGCAAACTGTACTGCCTGGCATATCAAATGAAAGTGCTTGTTGTGAGGATCTCGAATACATTATCTTTTCTCGATATTTAAAAAAATAGATGAAAATTGACCATTCCCCCCCCCCCACCACATTTCCATTAACACCTACGAAACTACTGAGCCTAAAATTTTGAAAAAAATACAAAACCCTTAAGATGATCCACTGACCAAAAATTGTTCTATACTTATACAGAGTGTTAGGGTAAACACCGTTATCCTTGAAACCAGTGGTTTGATATCATTTATAGAACGTAAAATCAATGGAAAATTACGACTTTTTTTATTTTATTACTTTTTACCACTATTGTATTTCACCCTTTCACCTATGCGCTAGGGCAACGAACTTGCGTCTGGCTCAACACGGGTGGGGGGGCGTCGGAGGTAACCTGACCCCGATTTCCCCACCTATGAAATCGGCGTTTTGTATGGGGAATTTTAAAGAAGTTGCATTTTTCATACTAACATTTTCTTAATTTAAATAACAACTATGAACACTAATGTTTTAAAACTTTTATGCACTAATGTTTAAAAACTAAGATAACGTACTATGTCACTTAGATTAAGCGACAAAAATGAGTTTAAAAATTGTGGTAATTTCTGCTAACAAAATGAGGAGTTTTTTTTAAGGTATTTTTTATGTTTAGAAAACTATAAGTATTAAGGTATCTTTACTATTGTTAGTTGGCTATGATAGTCATTATTCGATATAATACCAAGCAATTGATGAATATTTTAAATCATATAAGTGACGACGTTCTCTATTTGTAAGAAAAAAACGACAATTTCATAGGTGGGGACCCAATAATTTACTGTAACTAACTACACACACACAAGTCATTAAAATATTACACGATTACGCTAACAGTCCGGTCTTGGTCTATCAATGATTTATTGTGGAATGTGGAAAAGGAAATAACATAGCTAAGTACAAATGTTTACTATTCTCTGTACATTAGTACTACGCACCAAGACGCGGTTGTCCTTATCTGTGCGACAAGCGACAGGCTTATAATAATAAACAATAATACTATACTGATATTGAACTATACAAGGCTTTTTTCATTGCATTAGAAATAAACTATTGTTTCTTTACGGCTTTCATTATTCCAATTCTAAGTAGAAAGTTTACTATTACAATATTATTGTGTGAATTACATGATTATAATAACAAATGCCCTAATAGTATTTACCTAAGAGGAAAATGAGCTTACCTATTATTATGCGATACATTTCCTTTCGTATTACGATACATAATATAATGGAAAAACCTTTTCCGGTGATTACCTTTCTTATCAAAAGATTTCATTCACACATACCACTACGTTTATTTACCGTAAATAATTATTCTCAGAGTAGACTTGATTAATATTATTATGGCATTGTTAAATTAATACTCATACTGCACTACACTATAATATTATTAAATGTTCACTATTTTAACCACTGGCGGTCAAGTGGTAACGAGCCCGACTTACGAGTCGTTGGTCGTGGGTTTGAACCCAGACTGGCGCTTTACTTTGTGTAAATCATTTAATTACCACTGCTCTCAAAACGGTTAAGGAAAACGGTTGGTTGACCATAATGACAACGAGCAATCAAAGGACTTCTAAGATATCTAACAACTGATTATTCTCAAGTGTTCTTCAAACAGGGATCCTAATTAACTTAAGGTTTATTGATGACCATACCTGTCTGATGAACGTGATGGGCTGCTGCCCCATAGCGTGCGCATCTCCGATGTTTGCCTTGATCACCCTTTTAAACGGTTTCTTGGCTCCCTGGCGACAAAACAAGAATTATAGAACAAACAAGAATTGTAACAGTGAATGAAAGAGGGGATTATTCTTGATGTCTTTTCATCCTTTGAAAAAAGAATGGATAACAATAAAATAGGTAGGTAGGTACCTAGTTGTCGGTATCCACTCTGTGAGAAAATCTTCTTGCACACATGACACGTTCTAGTGCCACATCAATCATCATTATGTAAGTAATGAAAAATCATGTAGCGACACAATGTGACAATAATCACCTTTATAATTAATTCGTTGGCTGTTAGAGTCAATGTTTGCGGTACTACAATGAAGCCGGATTAGTAGCTCTATTTCTGCTGTCTAGACTCAATTAAACCATAAACTTACTTACTTTTATTATTTTACTGTAATCTACATTAAATTACTAGGTACTAAAAATTAATGTATGACACCATGGCCCATAATATCATCTATCTCTATTCAAACTACACAGAAAACTTCTTTTTACTCAAATATAGCTTTCATTTATCATGATTCAAACTTGACGAGTGTCTGTTATAGGTCTAACAAAAAATATTTTTACTTTTATTTAAGAACGAGTTCTGTTCTTTCTTTATACGTAATTTTCTTGAAATTGTGTCGAAATGGTAGCATAAAAAAGTTATACTATAAATATATATATATAATTCTTCTGTACAGTCATTAACACCAATACGTATACACTTAGCAACTTTTAAACATGATTTTCTTCTACTGTATTGATTGTAATTTTATGTTTTAAGGAACATAGTATTTTGGAACCATTATTGTATATATTATTATGCTATAAAATAATTACTGTGGTACCTAGGTATTCTTCTGTTATGGCTAGAAACCTGCTAACATTACTTTTTGTTTTGCAAATAAATTCTTTAAAAAAATCCTGCCCGACTGACGGCCCGCCGATGGGGCAGAAGAGTTCACGAGTTAACCAAAGTGATTATTTCAAACATTTAAGCAACAAGATGTACCTAGTAGATAGCTGCCAAAGGTAACAATCTTAACCAGTGTCCTAAATCGACTCATAAGATTTAGAATCACCTTCCAGTCGACCTTGACCGACTGCTCACAGCAGTATAGGTTAATGTTACGACAAGGTGTTACGTATAGCAACATTTGATACCACTGCGCTACCAGTTGACCACACACTTTTCACACTCGGTTTGCGAGAGGAACCGTATTGTGGTGGTTTGTGGTGGTGTGCGTGTGCGTGAGTCGCGACAAATGCGAAGAATCGCCTTGGTCAGGATTGGATTGGATGGAAGCCATAATTGATTATGCATATGAGAAAGAATACCTACAAGACTTTAATTTTGGGAAGGCAGCTCATCTCATTATAAACCTGTGCTTCGAAATTTTTCTTGGACATAAGTTTCTAAGAACTCGTTATGGATTGCTATTTTGTGTGGCTGGTAAGGTAATGAAGATCTAGGTAAGTAAGTAGTGATAATTGAATTGATATGGACCTTCGAATACGACGTCAATCGTGATATATGTACCTATCTAGTAGTACCTAGTAAGGTCATGTGCAAATAGGGCTGCCACCCATCCTTACCGTGCACTTACCGCACTGGCGAAATATTTACGACAAAACATGTTGAAATCTATTTTCTGTCAATGTTCTACACCATTTTTGACTAACTAGAGATTTCAACATGTTTTGCCATATATGTTTCGCCAGTGCAAACGCACGGTTACATATTATAAAACCAAGTCCTCCGCTGCGTCAGTCTGTCGCGATAAACTCAAAAACTACCTACGGCACCGATTTTCATGCTGTGTTCACCAAAGGAGAGAGTGGTTCTCCAGGAAGGTTTTAGTATACAATAACCGACATCAACGCGGGCGAAGCCGCGGGCAGTACCTACTTTATAATAACGTATCCTACTATATTTTCGATAAATATACTTTATACTTTTTTTTTGCTGAAAAATAAAGTACTTACCAATGCAATAATACCTTATTTCGTGAAACAAAAAACTCACATATTATATGAGTGCTATCCATACATAGGATATTACTGAACTATTTGTTTAAAAAAGAAAATCTATGATATCTACAATTTCTAATGAAAAAGAACTTTCAGAAAAAAATATTTTTTTACAAATGGCAATCAAATGGATCTGATTTATTTACTCTCTGTTCCCGCGACTAAAGCTTTCACTGAGAGTTTTTCGGTAATTAATCGAAAGTGGCGAGAAGAAAGAAACAGATCATACATAAAAATAAAACAACGAGTTATTTATTTATTTCAATAACCTAACTTAACATTATCGGAACTGAATAACACTACGACAGATTTTGATGCGCCTTGACCTTGAGGCATTTTAAAGGGAGAAGACAAGTAATGTCTTCAAAACAACAGTGGTTTTATCTGTGGTGGACGTGGGGGCTGGGCTGTGCCGCCAATACATAGGTACCTAACCTAACATTGACGGAACTGAATGACCCAGGAACAGATTTTGATGCGCCTTGGACTGAGTAAAGGGAGAAGTAAATATGTCTTCAAAACTACAGTGGTTTCATCCGTGGTGCACGTGGGTGTGCCGCCCATAGATTCTTGCCCACGCTCCTTTGAAAAATACTTTTTTTTCTTCCAGATACCTACCTACTTTATGTTTTTTACTATTCAAAGAACGTAGGTAATACCTATGTAAGTATTTTTTCTCAAAAAGAGTTGACAACCCACGTGAAAATATACTGTTGAACTGTTCCAATTTACGAAGGTACTACGTGGAACCACGAAATAAAAGGACTCGGATGCCAGCTATTGGATATTGCATCTTGCAGCTGAATCAACAAGACATTTATTTCACCGCTATCAAGCCTAGGAACAGCTACCTAGGTATTTGGAATGTTTCCTAAATGAAACTGAAATGGCGTAAAATCGATATAAATAGGTATGCATTATTTAGTGGCGCAGTGTGTGCCTATGTGGAACGACTGACGGTCATGCAATCATTTAGCTAATTACACTGCGGTTTTATTTCTCAAGTCAGTTGCAGCTCTCTCAACATCATGATCAATTGATCATATGTCCCAAGACATGAAATTAGTTTGCAGTTATTTTGGCCAAACTTCTGGTAATTTCCGCAGTCTACGCCAGTTGTGACTAATGTGGCGAGACAAGAGTTCCATTCCATGACGTAGTCCAGCCACAGCGCTGCAGTTAATAATTTATGGAAGACATTTGCAAGGTCATTCTTTATTGATTATTAGGTACCTTACATTAGGTACATTTACAATCTTTCATTGGTGCCGATTCTCTTGTAGGTACCTACACCGAACTAAACTATCACTAAAATTCCTTACATGAGAATCTTAAAGCAATTCTGCCAAAAAAAATCTTTAAACTTAAAAATTATTTTGACACAACTAAAATCGAATTTGACAATCACGACTCTACTTGGTACCTACTTGTTTGCCCTACCCCGTGAATGTTTTTTTGAGTCGAAGGACCGCAGGGGATTTTATAAAGGGGGTAAGTAGAAATTTTCATTATTTTTGTTATAGGACACACCATTTTCGAGATATATGGAAAAGAAAATAAAAAAAGATAACTACAGTAAGTAGGTACCTAGGTACCTACTGTTTTCAAACTGAAGTTGAGGTGTTGGTTTGAATTTTAGTTCATGACATCTAATTTTACTCTACACCTTTTTAATCGCGATAATAAAATTTAGTTAGAAAATCTAAATTTGAAGTGAAAAACGTCAAATTCAGAATAGCAAAATTGCCATTTTCACTAAACTAATAACTCAGTGCCATCTTAGTGCTATCAAACTAAAATATAGTAATATACCTAATAAGTTGTGTTGTGTCACTTTAGTCTATTTCAGAATGGGCATTCGTCGTTTGACAGGATTAAACTAAATTTTAGTTATTTTTAATCTAGTTTAGAGAATTTGGTGACAAGAATCGGCACCATTGTTTAACTATAAATTATCCAAGTAGGTAAATACCTAACTCAGAAACATTAGGTACGTAAGGTGGTAAACTGTTCACTAGGGCTATCTAGTGTACCTATAGTTTAAAAACACAAGCCTTCTTTTGGGTTGGGATTCGCCACAGTCAGTTGGATAAAAAGTGAAATGTACTTCAATCATAATATGGATGAATTAGAATTATTTTGATGAGGCATTATTGTGCATGACTAGATTACACCCATCCACTCTAGATTACATCAGCATATCGAAAGCCAGTGGTAAGATAACGCACAAACAAAATGACACTAACAGTTTAAGCTAATAAAGATTATGTAAAAGTGATTGCATTAGCTATTATCTGAACAACATACATTTAGATAATTATTAGTTTGTTGTAGATAAGCCACGGTTTTATTACCAAACTCAAACTCAAGATCTTGGCATCTCCATGTGTTATGTATAAAAATATTTGAGTAATGCATACTTGACAATATTACAAATTATCTGGCTATTGCATTGTGTACCGTATCAATAAGATACACCCAAAATATTCACTTCATTTTTATTTATTGTGAACAATCAACTTGGTACTCATACCTAGATTTCATCTTGTTTCAGAGGGTTTGACAGAATAAAGTCAAGTGGTTGGCTCAGTTTGAAACATTAACTGACTTTGCACATTCACAAGGACAAAATATAACAGCTTTGGCTTTGAAAATCAATTTTGACCAGTTAGCAATTCACTTGGTGACAACTCAGATTTAAAAATTATTGCTCGGTAATAAGAAGTTAAAATATTTTATAAAAATCAATACCTATTTACATTGATTTGAGATTGAAAACTGCATAGATTTTTGTGGTTTGAGTAACATAATCATAAATTGATTATTTTAAATAATTTGTATTATTACCAGGATATTAGCCGCCAGAATAAGGTTACAATATGACCATAGAATTCCACTGTTATCTCACAAATGTAGGTATGCATATTGCAGCATCATTAACAACAATCTGCATTTAGTACCTAATTAGTCAGACGAGTATGACTTCACCCTCTGTGATGGGCAGTCAGAGGGGCAATTCAATAGAATGTTCACATTCGCAATTTGTCAAAAAACCATCATTTTACCATCATTTTTTACAAGTTTGACAGATTGCGACTTGAATGTGAACGTTTTTTAATTAAAGAGAATTAGCCCTCAGTTTATTGTCAAGTGTTTTCATACATTACCAAAGCAAGATTTCACCTACATTTTAATGTTGTAGGTACTTGCAAAGTAACATATCAGTATGGTACATGCTCATGCGCTCAGTGACCTTGCTATCACATGTTCAAAATTCAATTTGAATTAAATATTACAGAACTTTCACTGTTGGTGATTGGTAAAATCAATATTTTTATTTACGTCAAAACAAATGACGGCTGCTTTTGGGATAGAAATAATAATTGAGTGGGCTATGATTATCAAACAAAGCTTTTGTCGGAGGATCGATTTAGACTAGTTAAATGAAAATTGTATACAATTTTTTAAGAAATACATAAATAAATAGGTACCTTTTCAAGCTCCTTTTCGATTTCAGCGGCGCGGGCGACAAGAGGTCCTCGTACCGCATATTCCATTGTTTTAATGTTGGGGTTCAAAGTTTCTAATGTAAGGGTTTTTCTCTGTGACGCCATGGTTCGGACGTTCGTGTGGTTTCTGTGCGGTTGTGCCGAAACTGCCTCGCCTAACGTTAACTCCGACCGCACCGCTGCGCCGGACATAACGCGACTAGCGCGGCTTATCAACTTTATCTGCGACATGGTCGGTAAATAATCGAACTACTTTTTATACGTCACCGTGGTTGCGCACTGCACAGAAATCGCGAAACACCGCCGACAAACGCCAATTAATATCTCAGGATTAAATGATGAATATATCAGAAAATTGGAGAACACTTGCACAAAACCTGGTTAGCGTGAAGTTCGTCGCTGTTTTATATCGAATGGTTCGATGTTCAATTGATTCGTGCGTGAGCTCGATGACAATTTATAAACAAAGATGTTTATAATCTAAGCAAAGATGTGAGTTCTACTGAAAAGCGAATCCAATACTGATTGTCATTAGTTAGGTACTATAAAATTATACGGCGTAACGATACTGACGACCGACACTTGCTTCGATGACCCCTCCGTAGGTTATCATCAACCCGTGCTAACTGATATGTGATAACATATCACAATAACTTAAATGGGATAACATTTATTACTTCCAAAATTTTGTTAAATAAGATATAAATGTTCACAACCGAAAACTACAAATTAACTACCTACACAGACTAGGTAGAAAAAGTATTAGATAATCAACGTTACGTAAACATTAAACAATTCGAAACGGTACATCTAAAAATCTAAATAGTTATAAGTAGGTCTGTTTGTTTTAAATTTGTAGTGTGTAACTGACTGTACTGAACGTGATAAATAAAAGTGTTTAAAGTGTTACCAGCCTACCAGCTCCAGTGCTGGACGTGCTGGTTGATAACCTCAGAATCAGAACATTAGTTTGATAACTTGATAATGACATAGAGAGAGTAGAGTGCGTTTCATTTTCATCAAGTATTCCTTTGCCGTAATGTTGGCCTTGGCTCCACTGTTATGGGGGATGCGCTAAGGTAGCCCAAATCAAAGCCTAAATCAATATTTTTTTTAACCTTTTTTGCAATTTGCAGATCGGTACAGTCCGATTCAAACTTAATGGCGGCTCGGAAGTTAGCTTTTCGTTCGCTGCGTGGTTAGCTAAGCTAAGTTAGCTTTTCTGGGTGTGAGGTGTGGGGTACAGCTAGCCCACCCCTCACACCCGCTGACACACGAAATTGTTACTGCGCAGCGACTCGCCTCATGTTCCGAGCCGCCATTAAGTTTGAATCGAACTGTATCAGGTTGTATGTTGATCTAAATATGATTCGCGGCCACAAATATGGAATTACAGAATTAAATTACAGAATGAAATCATTACAATCAGCAATACCTCCATAAGTATAACTCCATAAGTTCATAAGTGCCAAATGTTATGATTTCATGAAATAGTCATAATTACACACATGTTTATAATTATGTAAATCCATATTGATCTTTAAATGATTTTAGGCCGTATCAAATATTTATTTTCAACACAGAAGCTCGAAAAGTGACTCTTATTGAACTGCTTTTAGGTTCATAATGCAGAGTATTAAGTACACGTGCTTTTTAGTTTATATTACTGAACTAGTGCGGTAAAGTGAGACGAAGTTATCTATTTACTAGTCGGAGTAATGACATGGCAGTATGGAATACGTAAGTATTTTCATGGCAGCATTTTTATAAAAGGCAAGCGCTCAAAAGCAAGATTTTGTAAAAAAAAAAATGGTTGTCTGTAAAGTCGGTTTACGGACGATAGTTTAACGTGACAACGTCGACCGTGCCTTTCGCTCACTCGTGTAGCGCTCTCGCTCCGATCGTAATGTTACAATGAGAGCGTAACGGGCGGGACAATGAGTCATCCTTTTTCATGCGTGCAGCCGGCGTTCATCGATTTATTAGACGTTGTCACGTCAAAAAAAGATTTTGCAAACCAGGGGCGTATAATGAAGGTAAAAAATATCCCATGGGCAGGTCAGTGATACTATACATGGAAATAATATGTGGGTGATAGACGTGCGTACTTAAAGTATGTACGCGGTCTTTAAGGGCGCACCCTACCTCAAATTGCTTAGCATGATCCTCCGTTATGCTGAAAATACTGCAGCATTAATTTTGAAATAAATATATGATAAAGTTGAGGATTGATGCTAGGTCCTATGTTTGGCGAAAACACGATTAGCTATAGAAAAAAAAAAAAAAGTTACCTCTATCAGAACTATAAACCGCTGGTATTAAATAAATACTTCGAATTAAATCATGAAACTTTGCATAATAACTGAACTATCTATAAAGCAGGTTTTATGTTTTTTTTTTTCTAAATTACACTTATTTTCACCGTAAAAAGCAATTACCTAAACTTTTCAACGCTTTAGAGCCGCTAGCGCCCCACTCCGTCTCGTTCTCACTCAGGTCGCGAGTAGTATGGTGCAAGCGGGATAAAATCTGAGGTAGGGTGCGCCCTTAAGTTCACGACCTTACTCGGCTCGCCGTCGCACAGCGTGTTATTTTGCCTTAGTTGCGGACATGCTCGTTTTATGTGTTTGTTGGAAATCGAGTGCACACGTGAAGCTCGCTCAAAATTTCATTGCCAAATTGGCTCGCGTGTAAGTGCGCACGTCTATCACCCACTTTAGACCTCTATGACACAGAGTACATTAGATAACTAATCTGTGGAGTGGAGTACATCTATAAGACGTTAAATCACAGACTACTTAGAGATACTAGACTACGTATCGTTAAATGTTCTGTGGTTATAAACGTCAAACGTTTTTGGTTTATTTATTTTTACTTTCCAAAATGTTTAAAACAAAAACAAAACTTAAAAAAACTGTAGGTTGTAGAAAACAAAAAAACAGATGCAGTGACGATTGCTCATAAAAATGAGGTTTGGAAGGTATTCACTACTCGCGGAAGAGTACAACAGGTTCAACTCCCTGAGCCGTTTCAATTATATTGTGGTGAGGGGATAACCTAAACGAACAACAAGGAAAGACAAAGTTGCGACAAAGCAGGAGATATTCTTAACAGGTACAACGATCTGTTTGCACAGTAATAATGAATACCTAACCATTCTAATAGATTAGAATATTTATTCAGTACCTACTAGCTGCGCCCCGCGGTTTCGCCCGCGTAAGTCTCGATCCCGTGGAAATATCGGGATAAAAAGTATCCTATGTGTCCTATCCAGGTTATAAACTATCTGTTCGCCAAATTTCATCCAAATCCATTCAGCCGTTTTTACGTGAAAGAGTAACAAACATCCATCCACACTTACAAACTTAAATTACAAGTTAGATTAAAAATTGGTAAAATATTAACATAGGTATAATCATAGAAATAATTTTCAAAGGTAATACAATGTTAGATGCCTGTGCTAGGATAAACCTGTATCACAGGCTTCATTCATTCATTCAGACATTCTGATTGTAAACTCTCACCAAAATTAATTCAGAGCGAACAAATATTTTATGTGATCATCGTGATACCTAGCGACTACTAACACTCCTATACCTTGATATTTCCAGGTGGAGGCAGGCCCAATCAGCCACCACTGGGGCATTTTCAGTAATTGGCCCAACATTAGATGGTCTTTCAAATGAATTTGATAGTGATGCTCAATCTAATACATAAGTATGCTTAGTTTCAAGAATATATAGTAAAGGAAGATGCAGAAGAAATAAAAAGTAGTTTACACTATAAAATGACCTTTAAAATAACTAGCTGTTGCCGACAATTTTGTTGGCGATCCAGGATGAAAAGTAGCCTATGTCAACATGTAGATGTTTCGAAAAGCTTGTCACATGAAACAAATTGTACTTGTTTTGTTATGTTTGTGTGAACTGAGGGACCAAACTGGGAATCGCAAAAAAAAGTCCTAGGATTTAGGAGTAGTCTTAAAACAATTGTAGAACGAATTTGGGAATTTGTAAATCAATATATTAAAAACTACAGCCCGTAAAGTGTGGTCCCTCAGTTCTCACAGACCATCAGCCAGATCTCAGAAAGTATCTTAACAGGTGCGAGTCGGGGTCGCGCACGAAGGGTTCCGTACCATTATCTATAAAAACGGCAAAAAAATCAAGTTTCCTGTATCGGAGTATTTTTAGTATTTGTTGTTATAGCGGCAACAGAAATACATCATCTGTGAAAATTTCAATTGTCTAACTATCATGGTTCATGAGATACAGCCTAGTGACAGACACAGCGGAGCCTTAGTAATAGGTTCCCGTTTTACCCTTTGGGTACGGAACCCTTAAAATTAAGTTGTGATTACAGACATTTAGTAAAGATTTTGTAGACATTTACTAAATAGCAGACACCAAAACATTAAAGTAAAAAAAAATATAACAACAAAACTGTGGTCCCTCAGTCCACACAACAAAGATAAAGATTTTAGTGAATATTACCGAATTATATAAATAAAACCGTTCCTTTTCGACATAACGTTTTAGTAGAAGTCTTATACATTTTTTGAAAAAGACGTTTTAGTAGAAGTCTTATACATTTTGTAAAAAAGACGTTTTAGTAGAAGTCTTAATACATTTTGTAAAAAAGAAATGGAGCAGAAATATCTACGCATTTTGAAGATAGTCAGTCGGTTATATCTCAAAATCAAAATCAAAATCTAAAGTCATTTATTCAAACTAGGCTGAGAATCAGCACTTTTCGAACGTCAAAATTACATAAGACAGTCCCCCAAAAACGCCCACCCTTCACCACTTCCTAGTGCTTTAGCTGGGAAGAAGAAGTGGCGCAACAAACTCTGATTCTATACAAAAGTATGCAAAATCATTATCATTATGCAACACAAAACATAAATCTAATTATTAGCAATATGTCAGCTAGCACACGCTAATATACCAATAAAAAAAAAACGAGAACTATTATGTACTCAAGCTGAAATAAAAGTAAATGTAAACATAAATTCACTGTTAGATATCACTGTTTTTAGTGTATAAGTGTATATTTTGCCTAATATATAAGATGTTGGCGAAGATGAATTGTGATGCCACCGTGAGAATACCAATATCTTTAAAAAAATCTCTCAGAGAAACTCTGGCACCTAGCTTGTAAATTGCTCGAACAGCTCGTTTTTGAAGGACAAATATATTTTGAATGTCAGCAGCTTTGCCCCACAGCAGAATACCGTAGGACATAACACTATGAAAATAACTAAAATAAACTAACCGAGCAGTATCAACGTCAGTGTATTGTCTTACTTTCCTGACGGCGTAAGCGGCCGAACTGAGTCTCCCCGCTAGGCTCGATATATGTAGGCCCCACTGAAGTTTGACATCTACTGTTATCCCCAGAAAAACTGCCGAGTTTACAGTTTCAATCACCTCTTTATCTAAGACGATGTTGGGTCCTAGATTTCTAACATTCGGTAAGGCAAACTTTACACATTTCGTTTTCTTGGCATTGAGAACTAAGTTGTTTGACGTAAACCAATCCGTTACCATTGAGAGTATCTGGTCCCTCAATCCTCGCCTCCACTGACGTGCGTGTGCGAACTGCTTGACAAAAAGATTATCAGAAAGTAGTGCACTTAACTTTTAGTAAAAAGTTTCTACTAAATAATAGAATGCTAAAATTGTGCATTGCTTTCCTCTTAGCTGAGATAATATTATTTTAATAATGCTATTGTTTATTGTTTATTGTTAATTAAAACGGTAACACCAATTACATTAATTAACATAGAAATTTAAACAGTAGTAAACAGAAATATCACAAATACTAACTTATAATAGAGGACAACCTAGCATACTTACTCTCGCAAAACATCAGACATACACGCATAATTCTGCTCCATTCATCCGCAAACAGATCACACTCAGGATTGGTGGTCAGGAGGGCGTTAAGCATCCTTAAGGTACGACACACAGGGGACTCAGCTCTGGCGACAGTTTTACATAACGGCGGCGCAAACAGATTGCGTCGACGGCATTGGCGATGTCCGATGTAATTGTCGGGAACAAAAAGCCGACAGAAAAGATCGTGGAGTTCAGGACTGTCGATGCGTCCTCTTAGAGTTTTGCAGGCTACTGTGAGCTGTAGAAGGCCTCGTCTAACCTCCAACGAGTTGAGGCCCAAAACTCCCAGGAGGTAGTTAGTAGGGTACATGAAAGGAAAGAAGTGAAAGGTTTTTTTATACAGAAATCTAAGGAAAGTTTTCTGTACCTTTTCCAGCGCTAATGTAAGAGTCGCAGTGTAGGGATGCCAGATACAGGCACCTGCCTCAAGTTTACTACGAACCAAAGTGGTGTACAGAAGCTTAATTACATTTGGGTTGTGAAAATCACGGGCATTCCGCAAAACAAAACCCAAACGCCTAAAAGATTCCTTGGCAAGAGTGGAGACATGATCTCTAAATGTGAGACCAGTGTCAAAGGTCACGCCCAGGTCCTTTATTTTGGTGACACGACTTATAACTTCACTACCCAATCTGTAGTTATAGTGAAGTGGTTGACGTTTTCGACTGTACGTCATGACGTAACACTTGCTAGTATTAAAAAAGAGTTTATTGACCATGCTCCACTCATATATAGCATCAATATCCTTTTGTAGGAGTATGCAATCCGCGACCGTATCAATTTGAAATACTAGTTTTAGGTCATCTGCATAGAGCAAGCATTTTGCGAACCTAACCTTATTTATAAGATCATTGATCATTATAAGGAAAAGCAATGGACCAAGCACGGATCCCTGACTCACGCCTGAGCGGGTATTATAAGGTTCAGACTCAAAGCAACCATGCCTAACAAACTGCCTACGGCCTCGCAAATAGTCCGCAAAGAAGTTCAAAAACTCAGACGAGAAACCTGATGCCTCCAATTTCATCAAGAGCACGTCATTGTCAACCCTATCGAACGCCTTGCGGAAATCGAAATAGAGGACATCCACTTGCCCCCCATTGTCCAAAACCCCAGAAATGTAATCAACGTGAGTCATCAGATTCGAATTGACTGAGCGGCCTTGGCGAAAGCCATGCTGGGCATCAGAAAGAAACGCATTTATGCGTTTATAGATGTAACTGTGGAGTATGTGCTCGAAAACTTTCGCAAGAGTTGGCAGGACAGCAATAGGCCTGTGTTCCACCACAGATGATTTGTCACTAGTTTTTGGGATGGGAATAACATGCGAGACTTTCCATTGCTCAGGGTATACGCCGGACTGAAGGGCTAGATTAAAGATATGGCAGAGAGGAGTTGCCAGGTAATCGTGGCATCCCTTGAGGATAAAAGCTGGGATGCAGTCGGGGCCGATCGAGCTATGAGGTTTCAGTTTAGCAATACCTTTAACTACGTCCTGTGGGGTCAAGAGGGGGATAGGAATATTATTTCCTGAGTAGTAAGTTGGCCTGAGATTATTAGGGTTTAATTCAGGAGAATCGGTTAAGAAAACGCTGGAAAAGTACTGAGCGAACGCTTCCGCTGCCTCTATACCCGAGTAAACTAAACCGTTGTGCACAACGTTAGGCTCAAAACCACCCTTCGATCGCAGGCTCGAGACATGGTGCCAGAACTGTCGTGGATTATTTCCTATGCTGTTCTCCACAGTACCACAGTAGGATTTATAGGCTTCTTGAGTTCTGATTTTTAAATCCGAACGTAGAGCACTAAATTGAGTATATATAAGGTTACAACGTGAAAGTTTCCATCTGTGATGCAATTTGTTTTTAAGCTGAGTGTCGTTGACTAAGTCTCTTGTAAACCAAACCGGATATCGTCTGTTGCCAGAAATTTTCCTCTTTTTTTTTGGGATACATGAATCGAAGAGGTCATAGAATATGGTATAAAGCTGACTAGTAGCCGACCGTGCATCCCGGCTGCACAGGAGATCCTGCCAAGCGGCGGCCTGAATTTTTTCATTAAGGAGTATGTAGTCTCCTTTGCTGAAGTTCCAGTCTCTACTCCGGTCAATATTGCTAGGGCATAATATTTCATCAACCTGATGTTTCGACATTATTACAGCAATATCTAAGGGAGGATGATACAGGTCAATAGGGACTAGCTCCGAGCCCACGACGTACTCGCAGATTACTTCGGCACCCTCCTGAACCAACACAACATCTAATTTACTCCCACGCGCATTCATCACTTCATTCTTCTCTATCAGATTACAAAAGTTTAAAAAGTAACAGCAATAATTGTTAACATTCACTGAAGCACTTTTTAAGTTAAGGTCTCCTAAGATCATGACTTGTCCATTCAAATTTGAAATAATGCTCTCAACCTTACTAAACCATGTCATGTAGTCTTCGTCAGTGGCAGAGGGCTTGATGTAGACAACACACACATACATATTTCGGCCATTCGTTTGGATCCTCGCCCACAGGTCTTCACCGCAATCCGTTTCTAGGTCTAATTGCCTGCTCATGTTAACGCCATCGCGTGCTGCTAGCAACACGCCACCCCCCAGAGTCACTCTATCTCTACGCAGGATGCGCCAATCTCGGTTTGTCAATTCAGAGTCTTCCACTGAGTTATCTAGGTTTGTTTCTGTGACGGCTACTAAGTCGTGCTCGGATAACAACAAGCTTGATCTCCATGTAGGTAATTTCGTTTTGAGGCCACGGACATTTTGGTACAATACACGTAGGCAGTTCTTACGATTACTGAGGATGGGCGGGCTGGTGGCAAGAATGTTAGTGGGATAATTGTTCACTATTTCGGGCACGAAAGCGCCACGGTTTGACACAAATATCCTCTGCCCAATTATGAACCGCAGACACTTGATCGGCAAGTTTCGAGGGCTATGAAAATAGATAGAGTAGTGTCACCAATGAAACAAACTGTGGACACTTTAATTAATATGGCATTTATGACGGAATGATAACAAGGTACTCGTAGTATGATTCAGATTCAGATACTTTATTTGCTCAAACATGTGGGTACTTATAATACAATGCATGCAAGTTTATATGAATAGGTACATGGAGTTGTGCATGTTGTGTGAGTTGTTGGGCATGAATTAAACATGACATGGACATGGTTAAATTAATTGACCGAGCGAGCGTAGCGAGCGAGTGTCTCTGCATCAAGTCCAAGGAACGTAATATACTCACCCAGTGGCGGATTAAATGTCGAGAGCGCCCTTTTTTTTTTGAGGTTGGGTATCATCAAATGACTTCTCCCGCTCTGGGCGGAGCGGAAGGGCGTGTCAGACTTTTACTGACTAAAACCCGCCCGTGTTCCTTCAGTTGCCTGTTGCCATTGCCAAGGGTCCCGGTATCCTTTTCGGACTTTCCCGCAACCCTGACAGGCATCGGTCCTAGCGGACCCCGCCAATTGTGCTGACATCTCTTTGAGGCGCGGATGGAACACAAAGCGCAGTCGACCCGGGCCTGGTCCTTATCGTACGGCGAGCTGCCCATTGCTCGCCGTCCGCAAGCCCCATAGCTGCCATATATCAAAATGAAAAAAAAATGTTCTCTGTCTCTCCACTTATATACCCTTGTTTCATCACAATCAATTCAGTAGTTTATTGCATGAAGACTTTCGCAGTTATATTAGTAGGGATAATTAGTACGCCAGGGAATACATCTACACCTTACATAATCTTTTACATTGTCTAAGTAGGTGCATACTTACTTACCAATTATATGAATTTTCTTCTTTTTTTTTGTTAAAAATCTTCCTTACGGCGCCCCTAGGCACGTGCCTAGTTTGCCTTAGGCTTAGGGTTATACGCCACTGTACTCACCAAACGGCGAGATCAAGTCTGGCAAAATTGGCGAGTTTGTCAGTTTATGCATACTCGTCTACAGGTCGTATTTTACAACTGATCTGGACGAAATTTGGTGAAGGTACCTACAGGTATAACATATTTTTTGTAATAGTCGTCGGGGATTTTGATTGGAGGGCTACTTGCTCCAAAATGTGGCAAAAAGGGGGCCACTGGATATCTCCGCCTTATAAGATCCGTTAACGATGGTTCTTTTTTATTTGAAAGGTAAAAAAAATTGGTGAAGATCTGATGAGGATCTTCGGCATGATGAGCAGAATAGCTTCTCAAAATGCAGTAAATGGCTCACTATTTATAATGGCTCACTATTTATTAAAACATATTTGTTACTCGTAATTTTTCTAGCTGGTCTACAAATTTTTACTCATAATTTTTCTGGCTTTTATGGTTCTGTAGTCAACAAGGAACTGAATAGCTGTATGGTCTATCCGCGGCTTAGCTCAGAGAATCTAAGTACTAGCTAGAAAGGGATTCAGGGATCCGTTTGCGTAATATTAAGCTTTAAACAGCTAATTTTTGTTAGAGTCAAGTGTCCCTGCCTGCTAAATGGTTGTTTTGGATATCATATAAAATCACGGCAGTATAACGAAGTTAAAAGGAAAACTATCACAGCTATGTATGATTTAGGGCCGAGTCACACCGGAATGGCAGCGGCCAGCAGCGGCCGGCAGCGGCTCCCGGCGTCGCCGCTGGCGGCCGCGCCTCTTGACTAGTTTAGTTTCTACATTCGGCAGGCGGCCGCCCTAGGTGCCGCGAGCGGCCTCGCGTCGCCGCTGGCAGAACCACTGACAAGAGGCGCGGGGCGCTCGGCCGCTCGCGTCCCCGCAAGTCATGGTCTTCCTTTTATTTGTGACACTATGTTATTTAGCAAAAAATAATCCCTATGACGATTTATTCAAATAAGTAATGTCTTCTTTCAGTAAAACGTGCCATCTACAATATTCAAGGTACTTTCCCCCCATGTGGCATATCCGTGGGACGCCCAGTATACGTACAATACGACTAAGCCGCACTTGCGCTTACCTATTTTATGCTTCTTTTTACCCGACTTCGGCGAAGAAAAAGGAGAGTTATGATTTTGACCGGTATGTATGTACCTATGTATGTATGTATGTTCATCTGTTCCCTCCTATCTTCTAAACCACTCATCACAATTTGACAAATAAGGTATCGTTGAAAGCGTCTTGATCGTCCGCTGGTTATATGTGACGTCACATTAAATTAAAAACTAGGCCTCTAGAGGACATCAAGTCAGGTACTAAAAAAGAAATATTGTTGCGTACCATGTTGGAACATTTCTAAAATATATATATTTCATCACCAAAAACAAATTACTAAATACTAAAAAAAGGTATAAACCAGACACCACAGACAGACAAATTAAAAATCCGGAGTCACGTAATCTGTTCGATTTATGCCCTAACACGTGTGACTCCGGATTTTTAGTTGTCTGTCTGTGGTGTCTTGTTTATACCTTTTTACTCGTAGTTGGGTTGTAGTTTTTATTACCTACTTTATTTTTTTTTTCACCGCTAACAGTGCGACGCTAAACGTTGCAAAAAAGTTTGTGCTCGCAAGGTCTAGGTACTGTTCGCAGAACTAGTAGTATTATAATACATTATACTATGTCCCATAGACCACCTCCCACCCAAATCCGCGGTTCAAGGTACATACAATGGGACATAGGATACTTTTTATCCCACGGGATCTTTTTGATAGGATACTTTTAGTCTCAACCCCCACGCGGGCGAAGTCCCGGGCAAATCCTAGTTTGAAATAAATAGTTTCGGTTTGAACCGAAACTACACAAAAGCTTGATCTTCCGCCATAATGTACGTTGAGAGTATATTTTAATGAAACAACAATTTGCTTTTCACTTTATTCGATTTATAAAAACGCTTAACAATCGCATAACTATGTGTACTAACAAAAACACATAATTTTCATTACGGCCTATTCCAACATGGAATGTGACCAAATAACTTATTAAGTACAAAACAACCACCACAAACCATTGTTAGTTCGCTTAGTAGGATTTTCGTAGGTACAGAAGAAACAAAATTCAGACATAATTTAAGCAGCATATTAACTAATAATTAAAAATAATATTACTTATCAAAAAAGCAAGAATAAAATAAAGGTAAAACAATATATAATTATCAAACATAAGCAGCAAAATATTTTTTTATAATGTTACCGTATATAAGTAACATAATATGAAGAATAAAATAAACGTAAAAATAAATTAAATAGCAAACATAACAATAAAACGCATGGTTTGTTTCCTTGATTTGATTTTGATCAGCCGTTGTCTGTGAGATATATTTTTTTTTGTAATTTGGCTTCACATGGATGCAGCTAACACTTCCTTACATTTTGTACAAGAAGCGGCGCGGGATTTTCGGAGAAACTAGCAAAGTTAATTGCCTTAATTGTTCGAAAAATACTTTGAAACATAACATATAACATTACTATGTAATCAAACTTACCGCCTTACTAATAAACGTTGTATAGCGCCTGTATAGTTACACAACGCTTTGTCTTCTTCTTTCAAAAGTAAAAGAAGACAAAGCATTGTGTAACTATACAGGAGCTATACAAAGTTTATTAGTAGGTAAGGCGGTAAGAGTTTCTGTAAACTTAGCATTGAATAACACATTCACCGGAGTATTCTTGTACCATCTCCTACATATATACACCGAATGTCCATAAGATAGACAGATCCGAACAATTACTGATATCTATAGCCCGCGCCGTGAAATTAAACGAAGGACACAAACTTATTAGATTAAAAGAGTTTCAAAGACTTCAGTAGTGAGTACCTACATACAATATACAATACAAAAATACAATTGTACCGTCAGGATAGTAGTGTATTTGTGATGAAAGCAAATACATTGACTACTAAGGAGACTAGTCCCGAAATGGCACGTGAGATAAGTTAAAAAGTGCTGACAAGGGATCAAGTAATATGACTCTGTGTGGTCAGGTGGCGCGAGACAGTGTGAACAACGCCTTAGCTACAAAACGTAATTGACGGTAGCGACTAGAATTGTATGTAAATCTGATATTCATAATACATTTAAAGGGCAGAAACTTGAAAAAAATGCGCGTTTATCTGCGCTACAGATAATCTCAAAGTTAGCTTGCTTAATAAATGGCAAGGTATAATTATAATTGGCTACAGTCTACATACAGCTCACTAGTACAAACTATAAAAATGTCGCACAATATGCACACTAGTGTCATGCTATATCGCGCCGAATGGAACCTACATTTGCATATACTGACAGTTTGTTTACGAGTTTGAAGCTGCGAAATACGACAGACATATTTTCACAAATCATACTCAAGGTAAGTACTATTCTGTGCTAAAGGCTTGCATATTATGTTACATAATTTAGTTAGATCCTGTTACTAGATAAGTATTTATTTTGCACCAATATGTAAGACACAAGCAATAATTTTCATAGGGTTTTAAATATAGATTTGTGAGGGAGATTTGAAAGACGCCATTTTATTGGATTATTTTATAGTTATTCAAAGATTTTGACATTATATAAAGAAAGATTTGAATATTGTTTGTATTAAGGTTGGTTTAGACCAAACGAGCGAATGCACATTCTATCAAATTACGGTTTTTGTAAGCAACTATTATTTAATAGAGGGTATTACGACGTGAATTCGATTTTTTCGAATTCGATTGTATTTTGTTTTTAAATTACGGTGCTTTGTTAGTGAAACGCTCGTGAATGACAATGTTCTTTTTTTTAAATGAGTTGCATTATGAAATTCAGTACATCATTATAACACCCGTTAGGGTGATATTATGGTTACTATGACACTGGATGTTTTAATTTTGGCTATAAGCTAACTGTTTCAGAAACTTTTAGAGAGGATTTATAGCATGGGTGTAAAAAAATAACTATTAAGTGTCTTTTCTAGAATACATTATGATATTATTATGAATATCAAGAAACTACAGACGTCTTTGCAAGTACGGTGAACCGCACGTTACTGGTAACACTTGTCCTAAGAAAACCACCCTTATTGGTACGAAATAAAGACAGCGACAACGTCAAACTGTTATCATGGATGTGCGATTCCTTCCTAAAGACATGATAAACCCAACGTCGCAGCTACAAACTCCTTACAAAGATAATACAAGTCATAATTGTAACTGTCGCCTTCTCAGCTTTAGTAGTGCTGTGTGAGCGAGACAGACGTATGTTTACGTGAATTCCCGGGTGAACTTCTGGTGGAAACCTTTGAAGATGTCCAGCATCTCCTGCAGCAGCTTGGGCTGTGGCAGGATGGTGGTGCGGAAGTGGTACGTGCCGGGGCGCTGGCCGAAGCCGGAGCCCGGGACTATGGAGATACCTGTGAAAGTAGGGGGTTGTTAATAATAATTTTGCTGTTCGTGGTATTTTATCGTATATTGTATTGTCGTTGTGAGCTATAAAGTGACAGTTTTAAAGCAGGTACACACATAATAGGTCTTTACCTATGAAATTGCCGTTCTGCAGTACTGGCCATTTCAAATCAAAATAATTTTTGTTTGGCTAAGAATTCTAATTTCAAATTAATTTTATTTTAAAACATGGAATTCTTTTTCCAAAAGAAGTGATTAGTGTTACATTTTCATCGCATTTCAATCTTTTTCGTCATCATGGATACGTTAAAAATTCGAGTAATTATGGAATATGTGTACCTACCGTCGTGGCAGCAACGCGGCACAAGCGGCACGCAACATCAACGACGTTTACGGAGCTAACACTACAAACCAACGCACCACCTGTTATTGGTTTGCTCGCTTCCGTTCTGGAAATTTCGACCTGAAAAATGAACCTCGCGGTCGTCCGAAAACTTTGGTCGACAATGACGAATTAAAGGCGATTGTGGAAGCTGATGATACACAATCTACGGCTGAATTAGCAGCAGCTTTTGACGTTAGCGTCAAAACAATATTGGTCCATTTGCGTCAAATTGGCAAGGTAAAAAAGCTTGACAAATGGGTGCCCCACGAACTCAATGATCGCCAGCGCGAAGTACGCGTCGAGGCCTGCCTTGCACTGCTCAACAGCCACACAAATGAAGGAATTTTGAACCGCATTGTTACCTGCGATGAAAAATGGATTCTGTTTGATAACCGCAAGCGCTCAGCAAGTTGGTTGGATCCTGGTTCAGTACCTAAACAATGCTCTAAACGAAAACTTACCCCTACAAAAGTGATGGTCACTGTTTGGTGGTCTAGCGCCGGTGTGATTCATCACAGCTTCTTACCAAACGGGGTGAGCATTACTGCAGATGTGTACTGTGAAGAACTGAACACAATGATGGAGAAGCTGGCACATCCCCAACCAGCATTGGTCAATCGCTCGTCTCCGCTGCTCCTGCACGACAACGCGCGACCTCATACTGCACAGCAGATGGTCTCCAAGTTGCAAGAACTGGGGTTGTAAGCTCTCCGTCATCCGCCCTACTTACCAGACCTTGCGCCTACAGACTACTACTTTTTCCAGAATTTGGATAACTTCTTGGCGGGAAAAAAATTCAATACCCGAGAGGCAGTACAAAATGCCTTTGAAGAATTTGTTGCCTCCCGTCCAGCTGATTTCTTTAAGAAGGGCATCAATAAACTGCCACTGCGTTGGCAAAGATGCATTGATTGAATGGGTGATTACTTCGATTAATACAAATAAAAAATACATGATAAAAATAAAAAAAATAGTTTAATTTTTTTCATACAAAACGGCAATTTCATTTATTTATTTAAATAGAACGGCCGAAGCCAATTACACTATTTAATATAATTTGAGATAAAATAAAATTGATTCAACTCAGTCATGCATTCTTCTCACAAAACTTCAAACATTCCGATAGTATCACCTTCCATTCATCCGCAAACATATCAAGATCTGTGTTTGAGTCCAGGAGAGCGTTAATAGCGCCTAATGTCCGAGGGATGGGTGACTTGGAGTGCGCAACTGTGCGGCAAGTTGGAACAGCCAGTAAGCGGTGTTTCCTGCCGCGACAGTAATTGTCAGGGACAAATAGACTGCAGGTTACATTATGCAACTTAGACTCATCGATAATCCCCCGAAAAACTTTAAATATCAGTATCATCTGATCGCGCGACCGTCTTACTTCTAGAGAATTGAAACCCAAGCAGCCCAATATGAATTTAGTGGGATACAAAAAGGGATAAAACCCGTACATATGCTTGTAAAGGTATCTAAGGAATGCTTTTTGCACTTTCTCCAAAACTAACACATACTGCTTCTCAAAAGGATTCCATACGCACGCACTAGACTCAAGCTTGCTACGGACCAATGCCCCAAAAAGAAGCCTGATAACGTGGGGGTTGCGGAAGTCGCGACAGTTTCTCAATACAAAGCCAAGGCGCCTGAAGGACTCCTTGGCAGTGGATGCGAAAAGTGAGCTTACGGTGAAATGTGACTCCAAGGTCTTTCATGGAATCAGTTCTTGTGATTGTTTCTCCATTCAGCTTGTATAGAAAGTTGACTGGGCGCCGCATTCGACCGAAAGACATCACGCAACACTTTAACTTGTTAAATTCCATTTTATTCTCTAAGCTCCACTTAAATACTGAGTCAATGTCTGATTGCAAAGCTTGGCAATCGTGCTCAGATTTGATTTCATGAAATAGTTTTAAGTCATCAGCATATAAGAGGGATCTGGCATTCGCAACCACATCATTTATCATCAAAATGAAAAGGAGAGGGCCGACTACCGAACCTTGACTCACACCGGAGCGAGTGTGGTATGGGAGTGACTCGTACAAACCTAATCTGACAAATTGTTGTCGGTCCCGCAAATAATCTGCCAAAAGCCGTAGAAGCTTTGGAGCAACGCCTAACGCACTGAGCTTTGACAGCAAGACGTCGTTATTGACTCTGTCGAACGCCTTTTTAAAATCAAAGTAAACCACGTCTACCTGGCGTCTGTGATCAAGACTAGTCGAGATGTAATTAACTAGTGTCAGTAAGTTGGTATTGACGGATCTTTTTTCACGAAAACCATGCTGTTCATTGCACAGGTGCTGCTTCACTTGCTTGTAAATTCCTCGATGGAGGACATTCGAAGACTTTCGCGGGAGTAGATAGTATCGCTATTGGACGATATTCATCGACTGAAGATTTATTGGAAGATTTCGGTATGGGAGTCACACGTGATATCTTCCACTGTGGTGGATAGATTCCGGATTTAAGGGCTAAATTAAAAATGTGGCTAAGGGGCTGAATGAGAAATTCCTTTCCCTCTTTTAGAAACCATGGAGGAATATTATCCGGACCAATAGAACTGTTTAGTTTTAGCTTGTTAATTCCTGTGCTTATATCACTTTCGGTGAAGGTATCAATATTAATATAATTACTAATATTACAGTTGCTTGGACCGGCTACATTTTCATGGTCTAACTTTGGTACTTCAGGTTGGAACACGCTCGCAAAATATTCTACGAACGCCTCGGCAGCCGCCACACCAGAGTGAACCTTACCCTTGTGGGTTACATTAGGCTCAAACCCGCCTTTTGATTTAATGTTGGAAATGTGTTGCCAGAACTCTTTGGGGTTTTTTTTAATGCTCCCTTCGATGCGCCTGATATAAGCGTCATAAGCAGTCGATATACGAGCTCTTAAGCTAGATCTACAGCCAGAGAACTGCTTATAAATTTGGTCACATTTGCTCTTTTTCCAGACAGTATGTAACTTTATTTTTTTCTGGATGTCCTGAATAATATCCGATGTAAACCAGGTTGGATATCTTCTATTCATCTTATTGTTTCGGCGCTTTTTAGGGACACAAGTGTCAAATAAGCTATAAATGATATCATAGAAAGCTTGAGTGCTAGTGCGAACGTCATTGGATGTTATAACTGCCTCCCAAGATAACTCAGAAAGAAGTTCATAAAGAAGACAGCGATTACATTTTTTTAAATTCCAGTCCCTACTACGATTCACATTACTGGGTTCAAGCTTTTCGCTTTCATCAGATGACTGAAGCTTTACCTGGATGTCCAACGGCGGATGATATGCATCGGGGTGCACCAAACCTTCAACTGATGTTACAGAAACGTCACGCAGGCCTGCACTTTCCTGAACTAAAACCACGTCTAACATTCCCCCATGCATATTCTCAACAATATTTCTTTCACACATATTAGAAAAAGTTAGAAAATAACAATAGTAATTGCAAACATTTACGGAGGCACTGTTTAAGTTTAAATCACCTAAAATTATAACTGTTCCTTTTAAGTTATTTATAAAACTCTCCACTTTCGTAAACCAGGTCATGTAGTCGCTGTCACTGGCACTTGGCTTAATATACACAACGCATACGTAAACAGTAGATCCATGCCACATGAAACTAGACCAAAGATCTTCACCATAGTCTGTCTCAAGTTCACGACGACGGCGTAGAACTATGGGGGCGCGAGCCATAAGCAGCACGCCTCCACAAGGTGTACCTCTGTCACGCCTCTGTACATTCCACTCGCTATTGGCGAGTTCTGTATTTTCAACCGAGTTATCTAAAAAAGTCTCTGTGGCCGCTATTAAATCTTGTTCGGCTATATAAACATTGTTGCGCCAAACGCGGACGCGGACTTAATACCGCGAACATTCTGGTATACAAAATTGATTTTTGAACTTCGGGTGCTTGCTCTGCTCGCCGCCACAGGGCTGGGTTAGGGTAGGTTAGGTTACGCCATAGGTTTCCTACTAATAATATACTGTGAAAATAATTTCTTCCTTTTTAGGGCTCCGTAGTCAACAAGCAATCCTTATAGTTTCGCCATGTCCGTCTGTCCGCGGCCTAGCTCAGAGACTGTTGGTACTAGAAAGCTGCAATTTGGTATGGGTATACATATAAATCACGCCGACAAAGTGGTAAAAAAAATGTTTTTTTTTTATGGTATCTCCCCTACACGTAAAGTGGGAATGGTTTTTTTTTCTCATCAATCCCAATGTGTGGGATATCGTTAAAAAGGTGGTTTAAAAATAATGGGAGTTTGTGAAAACCATTTTTGGATTCAGTGATCCGTTTGCGAAATATTTAAGCTTTAATTTTTGAGTCAAGTGTGTCCCCGCCGCCAGCTAAATGGTTGGTTTAGGATATGTGAAAAAAATCACGGCATATATCTAACGAAATGAAAAGGAAAACCATCACCGCTACACAGGCTCCACACCACAAGTTACCGAGTAATAATCGACCAACTTAAGCAGTTGCAAAAACTTGTTATACTTACATACAAAATGTAGGTAATAAATTTTTGCAACTGCAATGTTAATTTTGTTGAAATAAATTCATCCCAACTCCGGAACCCTTCATTGCGCGTGTTCGACATGCACTTGGCCGGTTTTTCTATTATTATAAAGTGGTATTTAGGTATTGATTACTAGCTTCTGTCCGCGACTTCGTTCGCGTGGATATCGTAAGATACACAATACCTATACTAAAATAACAGCCAAATTTCTATAAAACTCCTTCGGCCGCCGACCCACTGCGTCGCATCGCATCTTACTACTTCGGCCCCCGACCCACCGCGTCGCGTCGCGTCGCCCGCCCGCGACTTAAAGGCACTTTTGAACGTCAAATACATAGAAATAGAACTGATTCTAGTTGCCCCTTCCAAAAGGTAGTTTTCGTATGGAGAAGAATGGGCAAGAAACTCCACCGTTACTCTTTAAAAAAATGTTTTACAATATTTGGTATACATCTACAATAATAATATTATAAAGCTGAAGAGTTTGTTTGTTTGTTTGAACGCGCTAATCTCAGGAACTACTGGTTGGAATTGAAAAATTCTTTTTGTGTTAGATAGTCCATTTATCGAGGAAGGCTATCGGCTATATAACATCACGCTACGACTAATAGGAGCGGAGCATAAATGAAATAATGTTGCAAAAACGGGAAAAAATATTCCTTTGTGAGAGCCAAAAAAAGCTTTATTATAATATACTGATGATATGATGATAGCTGATGCCCGCGGCTTCGCCCGCCTGGATGTCGGTTATTAGGTACATACTAAAACCTTCCTCGAGAACCACTCTATCCATTTTGGTGATAAAATCTTGAAAATCGGTGCTATGGTTTTTGAGTTTATCGCGAACAGGACGACAGACAGACGCGGCGGAGGACTTTGTTTTAAGCCGGCGCCAGACATAACAACAAACTTTGCCATTCGGTGTAATTTGTTTGAGCGCACATAAATGCCGGCGCCAGAAATTGCAGCAATATTTGATCACATGTTTGACACATGTGTGTCAGGGGTGTTTGGGTATTTCATCAAAGTTTGATCACTCATTTCAACTTTTCCATTCGGTGTCGGTTTTTCGAGCGCACATCAAAGCGTTTAAAGTTCAAATGTGTTGCATGAACTTAGAGAGTTGTGTTGCTGATTCTAATGTTAATAATTCTGTAAATCCATATTTGTTAGGTACGAGGTTAGGTAATGTTAAAATCAAAATCAAAATATTTTATTTCACATAAACCTACATGGGCACTTATGAAACGTCAGAAGCTAGGTGCACGGTTCCAATTGGTCGTTTCCTATGGAGAAGAGCCGGCAAGAAACTCCATGGTTACTCTTTTAAAAATTATTGGGTTTTAACAATACTTTCAAATTACAGTGTTGGTAGGCATGGGAGGACAATGTAGGCCTTTCAACAAGTAAGTACCAGGTACTTAACAAAAATAGAAGATGTTCAATAAATCTACAGTCCAATAAGCCTACAACGTTCTCACATTCACAAAATGAAAATAATCTATCTAAAAGACTAATGATGATAAAATTAGAATTCAAATAAAAATAAAAACCTATTTAAACCAATTGAAGTACAAACTGTAACAAATTGAATAATTATAATCCTGTCCACAAAAGCCACTAAGAGTTGAAATTAATTGGAGGTATATAATGTCAAATACAATGATTATATGTCAAGGATGAATGTAAAGAAAATAAACATGGTAATTTGGGAGCAGTTAATAGACTCTTACATAAATAAAACGTAAGAACTATCTTTTCTTATTACTTCTGTTAGGTATAGTTTTTCTGTGTGACATTAAACTTATTGCAGTGTTTATTGGGGTATCGCATAAAACTGAAGTTACTACTGTATCTCTTTTGGTTTGTTTTTAACATAACCTGAAATGTTGAATGGTAGGTGTAGTAGGTACACAATGAACCACGAACGTAGTTTGAACAGTGAACCGGTTCACTGTGTACCACTTATCACACGTTTTGTAAGCCTTTAGAGCCAGATATTGCAATGGTTACAAAAAATTATATAAAATATATATTAGGTACCGAACCCCAAGGTAGACGGCAGCAGTCGCCGAACAGCAACGTACAAATTTCCAACTAACCTATCTCTTCTGAACTTCCCTTTTTGAGTTTTTGATGCTTTTTCTTTTGAAATTTCCTTTTTTGTATTTTTATACATGTTTTTCTTTCATAAGAAAAACAATTTATTGTAATTATTAAGACTATACGTATACTATTAAGTTGGCTGAGCAAAAAATTGATCTCTGTAAGCCTAAGATATTGTTAAATTGTTTTAAACAATAAATATTTTAAACACATTGTTAAAAACATTTAATTACTTGATAACATATACAAGACATTTTCTTGCTTTACCTTGAGTTTTGTAGCATTTATAGACATAATTTACCGTAAAATAAATAGGATGGTTCACTGTGTACATATTGGTTCACTGTTGACTTGACCCCGGTTCAGAGTGTCCCACGCGATGGACTCAGTGAGCCATTTCCCATCTTTTAAAAAAACTTAAATATATCATATTTTGTTACATTTGGGTCTAAAATTAATATCCAAAATTAAAGTCAGATATATGACAGGTCCTTTAGTAAAAAAAAAAACTTTAATCGGTTTAAAAACAGTTGAGATTTGAATGTGCAACTTTTTCATGGTTCACTGTTGAACAGCAGGCCCTATTTTTAATCGCGATTAAAAATGTGTGGAATAAAATTAGATGTCACGAACTAATATTTCAACCAACAGACTCAGTCGACTTCAGTTGCAAAACAGTACTGTAGGTACCTTTTTTTATTTTCTTTTGCTTGTATCTCGAAAACGGTGTGTCATATCGCAAAAATAATGAAAATTTCGACCCCCTTAATTAGACCCTTAAACCCCTATACTCAACATGATGGTAATTTTTTTTTTCTTATTTTCCATACAAAAACTAAAAAAATCCATAAAAACCCCTTCAAGGCTGTCCCTGCGCGCCTACCAAGTGTTGTCAAATTCGATTTAAGTTGTGTCAAAATAAGTTTTAAATTTAAAGAATTTATTTGGCAGAATAGCTCCAAGATTCTCATAGCCAAAAGTAAGGAATTTTAGAGATAGTTAGTTTAGTTCGGTGTTCAAGAGAATCGGCACCAATGTTAGTTAAGTTTTGATTGGTCATTGAGAAAACAACGAACCTAAAACAACACAACGGTTACGTTAGTATAATTTCGGGACAATAGATGTCGTTATGTGTATCACTATCTACATTACGTAATTAAAAGTTCTTATATCTTTTGATGAAACAAGAACAAAATGTTACTCCGACTTAAACACAAGTATAAAGGTTAACCTTATTGGTTTCGTACTTTTTATGTGATAAGTACCTTGATAAATTAATCTCTCATAGACAACCAGACAAAAATTCTAAAAATTGTAGAAATGGCATCTGTTGGCTATCCTTGATAACTCGCTACTATTTTTTTTTAAATATTCTATTTGTACAGAAATGCCTCGTCTACAGATTTATTATATGTATACAGGGTTACTTGTTATTCGACGTAGGTATATCCGTCCCAGAATGCAACAAATTGAACCCCCCATAAGTATGGCCGAAATTCAATAGTTTTCGAGATATTTGTATTTTAAGGGTTTTTCGATATTTACCCAATTTGAAATTTAATTCCAAATATAAAGAACTATTAATGAATGGGTACTTCTAAAAATGATATAATTACAGGTACATAATTCAACAAAATAATTAAAATGATCAGTGATTTAAGAATAATAATAACTTATAGCGTAAAATGAAAATATTTGTAAGATATTATCTTACAAATATTTTCATTTTACGCTATAAGTTCATAGTTTAATTGAAGTGCCAGCTACGATATCAATTTTTAATATAAATACATATTATGTACCTATAGATGACAGTTTGACCTGATAAGTTTGCTAAAAAAAAGTTTGCTGCTGCCCGCTAATATGGCAAGGCCTTTAGTTCTACAGCAGGTTGGCCGGCCAGCATGTGGCATAGGCTCGACGCGGCGACGTGTGTTATCACAAAATGATAAAAACTTATGTCAAATTGAATTAAGTGTAGAAAATTCAGCTCACCAGTCTCTTCAAGCAGCTTGAAGGCGTAGAACACGTCGGCTGGCTTGTTCGCAGCTTTTGCCGCCTCAATCGCCTTGGCAGGCAGGCTGATGCATGGGAATGCGTACATCGCGCCCTGAAAACAAAATTCAATTAAGGAATAACTCCTTTGTACGGTATTTTTTTTTTTACTTGTGCATAAAGTTTTAATAAATAATAAATAAATAACATACCTATCACTGTTTTTTCGGACCTACCCTGTAAAGTCATTAGGAATCAAACTGCGAGGACATCATGGTCTCAAATTAAAGATAATTTATTCATCTCCAGAATGCCGTCCACAAAAATGATATAGCCTCATACTACATTTTCTCACAAATACGTTTTCACCACCACAATAATAGCACAAAATGAAAAAAAATGGGGTCTGAATAGGAACCCATATAATCTAGATCCAATACATATTTTGACTTCAAAATAATAAGAAATTGTGGCTTATATGGTCCTCTATACATACAGTAAATATTTAGTACCTAAATGAATATTTCATTTTGGCATTTTGTTCAGACCTGTAACCCAACCACCAGCGACCACTAACGAAACTAATCGGAGTATGTTAAAGACCATGAATACTTCTCAATATATATACATACACAACAAAAAAATACATTCAGACGAATATAGAACCTCCTCCTTTTTGAAGAAGTCGGTTAAAAATTATAGAGCTACCATTTACCGGGTGATAATAATATGTCTTTCATTGAATTGAATGTGCCCTGGCGGCTGGGAATAGGTATGTCATGCTCACTCAGATGTCTCGCTGATGGTGGCGCGTGTGTTGGAGCATTAGCTCCCTTCAAAATGGTTGAGCTGAATGGCGCTGCTCCATGCGTCATGTTCGTGAACGGGCGCCGTCAGTTGAGACTGGTCGTCTCTTAGCTGCTATGGCTTGTTTTAATTTTTGAATTGTTTTTTGTTTTTATTTTATAATTGCGGACGTTTTTAACGTGCTTTCTACATTGTTCTCACTTGTATAATTTCAACATGGATGATGTAACCAATTTTTTGTATCACTTTTTTTAATTTAAAAGAGTGTCCGTGGAGTTCCTTGCCCGTTCTTCTCCATAGGTACCTACTACGCTTTGGAATGGGCAACTAGCTTCATATTTCTGACTGACCGACTCCATGACAATTCAGAAGTGCCTGTAAATGGTTTAATTGAAATAAATGCTTTGAGTTTACTATTACAAACACCTAAAGTAAAGTTATAAAGTAATAACTACCTTCACTCAACATTGAGAGTAAAAATAAAAAAAATATTACCTTTAAGTACATGAAGGTAATATTTTTTTAATTTTTAATATTAGATAAGTATCGTCTAAAGTCGTGCGGATAGCGGTTTCAATGAGACCGTGCGCGTAATGTTGTTGTGTTATTGTGTTGCGACTCAGATACCTAAACTTGAGCGAGTCATAAATGTGATAGGGTCCTTAAAATATACTTTTATGCAAATTGTGCTGACACTCCGCACTTTCTGGGCGTCAAGTATTACAAACACAACATAGTCCCTCAAAAAGTCTAGTGCTCGCACGCGCGACGACTGAATGTAGGCTCTCTGGTTTTGATTCTCAGGGTCTTACGACAGAATATACTTTTTATTTTGCAGAGAATTTAAGAATTTAATGTTGTGTGCATTTTAGTTTGTACTTTCTTTCTTTCTTTCTTTCTTGTTAGGTTTCTTCGAAATTTCTCAGTAAGTAGCTGTTTATTTACTGATGTTATAAAGAAAAGAAAGAAAACACTTACGTTTATTTGCGGTTAACATGACGCAAAAAAAAGAAAATAAACACAAAGAAAAGGTTGGAGGAAACATGAGTCACATCCACGCAAAACGGCTATCGCTCAGCATTATGCTGCGACCCTACGCAAGACAGAGCCCCAGCGCTGGGGGCCTTATTATGAACTCTTATTTCCAGGCAGTTTACGGCGTAAACAGAACTGCCTTGCAATTTCGTATTATGAATCGTCAAAACCAGCCAGTCAGCGGTCACGTGACACCCTGGCCGCCTTCTGCCCGAATATTGCCTAGCAATACCGTACTACGAACGTTCGTTTGACATTTCTTGACATATTAAAACTGTTAATAAGTAACCTCTCAATCCATTCAATATAAGCTCCTCTGAAGCAGCTTTAATTGAATGGATTGTGAATTGTTTTAGATTTATTTGTTGAAATTATTCGAGCGTTATCCAGTTAACATAAAAAAATATCAGGTGTGACGAATATGTACCGTTTGAGTTTCTGGAAACTCTAGAAAGTAGCACTTCTGACGGATAAAAACATCGAAAAAACGATAAAATTGTAAAACTCCCACAACTTTTCCAGCAGAACATAAGTTAGGCGTCGACGAGGGCGAAAACTCTCATCCACTGAACTATGGATAATAATTACAACTGCCTTTTAATATCTCGTTTATTTACTTTCATACTTAATTAATTATACATTTTTAAATATTTTGTAAAAGTCATTAAAAACATCATTTGAAAATATAAAAATAGGTCCGCCGGTATCGGGAGCAGGGTCCAAGCTACCAGTGGTTAGGGTTGCAGACTTGCACAGACAGGAACCTCCTCACAATGCGAGCCTTATCTGCCTTCTGAATCAGGCCCTTGATCCAACTGCCTAACGAGAGCGTCCAGAGCTGCTCGCCGAGGCTTTCGGCCATCAGCCAGGCCATTGGCCGTTCCGACAATCGGCACAATGCAATGATAGCCGAGCTCATATTCCACATTCTATTGTACTTAATATTATCATCTATTATCATGATGAAAACTGATTTTAATAACACTTGAAAACCACGACACGGTTGTGTGGTGTAAGTATATTCATCCACCACCATATTCATCCCTAGCCATATTTTTGTTTATACTTCGAATCTAGTAGGTACTTAAAATTAAATAAAAATAATTTCTTTGTGCAACAATGACAACAATAAACGTCCATGAAGTTGTCAAATTCCCAGCTGAATTAATTATATAAGTAGCACAATATACATTGCGTTCATATTTTCACCTACTTTTAGTAACTAGAATTATTTTTATTTATTATTTTTCATAAAATACGTGATTTAAATAAAATCGTAACTTACCGATAAATTATGTCATTGTGTTTCTGAATGAAACGGCAGAGAATTACAAGCCAGCCATAGATAAACTACCCAGCGTGAAGTCGGTCAGAATTATGAATGTCATAATACGAAATTTAACCATGCAGGGATATGAATTGCCTGGAACTTGCCAGGTTTTGTAAAAGTTCGTAATAGGCCCCCTCTGGTTTTCAGCGACAGCCGGCGCTGACGTAATGACGTCGACCGGTGCGGCACGGGCAAACTATTATTAAGCCTGACTGTACCTTTCTCTAAGCCATAAATTGAGATAGGCGTATCCGGTTCCGGTACGGTGAAGCGCTAAAGCCCCGCAGCGTCATATCCGCCCCAATCCGGCAGGTAGTGGGGATACGTTTGCGCAGCGCATAACGATATCCATGATCCTCATTGGCGTTCGGATTACCGAACGGTGTAGTCGCGTTTAAAAGTAACTCGTTACTTTTAAAAAAGGGTGTCCTACTTTTTATTTTAGTGTTAACTATAATAATATAATAATTTGTGTTAAAATGAACTCTTTGGACGAAAATATTAATAATGATAGTATGGACAATGCCCCACGTGCTCGGTCGCAATATAGTGGTTCGAGCAGTAGCAGCGATTCTTCTTCCACGGCGCGTAAAAGGAGACATCGTAGGCGAAAGGAGCGGCGCCGCCGTACAAAGCTAAGTAAATTAGAGGATGCTTTTGAAAAACTTACTGAAAAAGTATCCTCTTTGCAAGATCTTATTGTTAAAAATAATACTCAGTCGTGCTTGTCTGACAGTGAGTCTATTCTATATATTCCGAGCACTACTGAACTGGATAAGGAATTAAACAAAGAAAAAGGGATTGATTTTAAAATACAAACTACCCTCAAGTCGCAGACATTACAGACAAATAATACGCATCTCGAATTGCTTAACAAATTGCAACATTTTAACTCGCCTGACTGGGCTCAAGTACGATATTCGGAAGTACAAAAACCTTATAATTCTACCCCAGGTTTTGTAGAGTTAGAATGTAACGATGTTTTGAAAAATTTTGAACGTAATCGTTCGTTAGCGGTCGTTGAAAATTCTTTAGCTGCTATGTCACATGCTGTTATTTTGCAAAACGAAGCTTTTCAAAAAGGTTTATGCCAATTCATTTCATGGGTATCCGAATTAAAAAACCCAACGACCACTGAAGAGATTACTTCAAAAATCAATGAACTGTTTGCCGACGGGGAATACCAAAAAATACAATCGGATTTATTACAAATGATATGTGGCAAACGGGCTGATATAGTGCAACAACGTCGTGATAATATTTTAAATTCTGTAAAGGAAAGTTGTTTTAAGGAATCGTTACGAAAAATACCCCCGTCCGCGAATCATTTATTTGACGATTCAAAGTTTACAGATTTTGTAGGAAAACAAGGGGGCGTCTTAAAAATTTTTCAAGCCGCACCCATTAAATTATCCTCGCAGGGTAGGTCGTATAAACCTTCTGTCCAAAGAAGGGACACACAAGCTGGTAGGAAATATATAGTGCCTGTGCGCAACAGTGCAAACTATCGCCCCTCCACTAATAGTGGCTTTAATCCTGCGCAAGGACGTAAGAGAAGGGCCGAAGAGTTTTTTCGTCACACCGAAGATACACGATACGGTAAGAAACGTAGTACCCTGGGACGGCGTGATAAACGAGCCGATTGACTATCATCAACGTTTTCAAGCCGGGGGAATCAAACATCGGGTAAGTGTCTGGAGGAAGTTGGGGGCACCTTCATATATACTAAAGATAATATCAGGCTATCGGATCCCCTTTTTAAGCAAACCACCGCTTGTTCATCCCTTGAGGATTCCCAAAAGATTTCACACAATAAATTCAAAAGAAATCTTAAAACAATTAAAGAAGTTAGTAGATCAAGAGGTATTAGAAAAAGCTTCATTAACTCCGAGCTTTGTTTCAACAATTTTTCTTGTACCAAAAAAGGAAGCGAGCTATTCGTTTCGCCCGGTCTTCAATTTAAAATTACTAAACAACTATATCAAAATAGACAAATTTCGATTGGTGAACATGTACAAAGTCCCCGACTTCCTCCAACCACGGGATTGGTTGGTGAAAATAGACCTAAAAAATGCATATTTTCACCTGCCAATCGCGCCAGGACACAGACGTTTCCTCAGATTAATAGTAATGGACCAACTTTGGCAAATGACCTGCCTCCCCTTCGGTTTGGCAACTGCTCCGAAGGTTTTTGCCAGCTTGACGAATTGGATCGCGCAGATCTTAAGAGACCAAGGAGTGCGATTGCTGGTATATCTCGACGATTTTCTCCTGGCCAATCAGAATCGAGAAACTCTGCAAAGTCACGCGAACTTAACCGTAAGACTTCTGCAGTCCCTTGGCTTTGTAATAAACTTTCAGAAGTCTGTATTGACTCCTCAGCAGTCAATCGAGTATCTGGGGATATTATGGGATCCTTGGCACAATGTCAAATTACTACCACCAGCAAAGGTTCGCTTATTGCAATCGAAAACTTCGAAAATGGCAAAAGCCACCAAGGTAAGTTTAAAAGAAGTCCAGAGTATACTAGGATTTTGGAATTTTGCCAGTTTCGTAGTCCCACGAGGGCGCTTGAACTCTCGTGCAATGCTGACCTTCAGCAATTTCCTGTTGCGAAAAAATGTAAAAGGTCGCACGCAGATGCCCGTCAATGTAATTCCGAACCTGCAGTGGTGGATACAGAATCACAATATGGCTTCTCAACTGCACGGTTCACCTCCAACTTATTTCCTTACGACGGACTCGGCCAAGACAGGTTGGGGCGCGCAGCTCAACAACGAGACCTTATGTGGCCGTTGGTTAGTACAGGAAAGAGACGCTCACAGCAATATCTTGGAGATGTTGGCAATTTTGCGAGTAATTCAGGTAAGAGGTCATCTAATGACCGATACAAGCTTAATCATTCAGAGCGACAACCGAACTGTAGTTTCTTACCTGCGCAACGAAGGCGGCACACAATCACAGTCTCTCCTAAACCTAACATACGAAGTCTTAGACGAAATAGATCGTTTTCGGATACATGTGTCGATATATCACCTTCCCGGTCGATACAACTACGTAGCAGATCGGCTTTCAAGGAAATCTGCCCCGACAGAATGGCATTTGCTTCCCCGTGCTACCGGGAAAATTTTTCAGCATTACGGAGTTCCCGAGATAGATCTCTTCGCGTCACGAACTGCTCATGTAGTACCCAGGTATGTAAGTCTGGATTTAGATCAGGCGGCTGCTTTCCACAATGCCTTCGGTCGCCCTTGGCACTACAGGTTAGCATGGGTATTCCCACCACCGTGTCTAATACCCAGAGTATTAGCGCACCTGAACCAGGCAACCGGCATGTACTTGGTGATAACACCCGATTGGGAGAAAGTCTTTTGGAGAGCAGATCTGGTGGCTCGCTCCATTCGCCCTCCTTACCAGGTGAGGGATTTGGACCATGTCTTGATAGACACAACAACCAATCGACCGCCTCCACAAGTTCATCGATTGAATTTAAAGGTGTGGCTAATACAGGGTGGTCATCGCTATTAAATTCTTGGCAGAAAGATCAGGTAGAAATTTTAGAAGGTAGCTGGAGGAAATCGACCTTAAATACCTATAAGCCGGCATGGTTACGATGGTGTAAATGGTCACGTGACAATAATGTGAGTTCTATGGATCCATCCCCGGAAGATGTGGCTCGATTTTTAACTGATTTACATCTTAAATTTAAATTTGCCTATAATACAATTGCAGTACATAAGTCGGTGGTATGTACTTTTTGTCGTCCATCTAGTGCCTTCTCATTAGGTTCTCACATTATTATAAAGCAAATATTAAAGGGTATAGCATTAAAACAGCCACCCAAAGCTAAAAGTCCTATTTGGGACATTAATGTTTTAATTACATTTTTAGTTGACAATATTCCCTCCAAAATGTCATTGTTCGAAATTTCTAAAAGAACTGCAATTCTCCTTTTATTGTATTCCGGGCGCAGAGTCCATGACCTTACATTATTGAGTATAAATAAAGAAAACTTTGTAAAGAGTGATGATTCTATAGTGTTTTGGCCGATCTTTGGGTCCAAAACTGATAATATAACTTATAAGCAATCCGGTTGGCGCTTACTTAAAGGCGAGTCGAACTCTAACATTGACCCAATTTATTGGATTGACAAATTGCTAGAGTACTCTAATGATCGAAGGGGTAATATTGAGAGCTTATTTATTAGCACACGTGGTGAACCCAAACCAGCTACCCGTACCATCATAGGGGGCTGGATTAAGTTGTTGTTAAAACAAGCTGGAATAAACACTAGTCCAGGTAGTGTGCGATCGGCGGTAGCCTCGGCGAGTTGGTCAGATAATATTCCCGTTGATCAAATTTTGGAGAGAGGAAATTGGCGCTCTGCTTTGACATTTCACAAATATTATAAAAAAGAAATCAAGGATTACAGGTCCACAAATGAATCAAGTCAATCAAATCAGATCAGTAATCTGTTTCAAACGATAAGATGATTTACTTAATAGTAATATTGATGTAGTGATATAATTAAAATCATACAAACTAAATCTGTTGATTAATAGTCTAAAATTAAATATATTTTTTTTGATCACATTGGCGTTCTAATTTAGTCCCAATCCAGCAGTCGATAACAAACACTTCTCAATTTATGGCTTAGAGAAAGGTACAGTCAGGCTTAATAGAACAATTTTACCTAAAAATAAAATTGATATTAAGCATACTTACCTTTCTCTAAGCCAATTTATATTTCTGTCTGCTGATTCTTATTATAAATGTATATGATTGACATTCTTATCAATCACTGGTAAATTGAGCCGCAATGAGGATCATGGATATCGTTATGCGCTGCGCAAACGTATCCCCACTACCTGCCGGATTGGGGCGGATATGACGCTGCGGGGCTTTAGCGCTTCACCGTACCGGAACCGGATACGCCTATCTCAATTTATGGCTTAGAGAAAGGTAAGTATGCTTAATATAAATTTTATTTTTAGGTAAAATTGTTCTATTAGGACGCTGTACCGGTACAGCGCACTGTAATAAAAAATATATTATATTATTATCTAGAGTCTGGCAAACGAAAGTTGAACCTGAAAACACGCGCGAAATTTAAAAAAACAAGACTGTTTATCCCTGTACATAGTGCGATATGACGTGTTGATACTTGAATTTTTATTTTATTTAAATGAAATTAAGTTTCAATTATGAACACGTGTTCTTGCACTATGTGCAGGGATAAACAGTCTTGTTTTTTTAAATTTCGCGCGTGTTTTCAGGTTCAACTTTCGTTTGCCAGACTCTAATAGAATATACTATACATAAAAAAGATAAAAATAAATAAACGAAATGGCCAAACTTATCGGTTAAGATAAGAGAATATCATCCTCCGTGTTACGTTTTGTGTAGTGGCAACATTTCAAAGCGTCCTCTTTGACGTACATGGGTGTACCTACGTCAAAGAGATATGCACCAAAAAATTATGGAAATGATGTAATATTTACAAAATGGCCAGAAATGGTTATGAGTTTCAAGTATGTTTAATTTCAATTAAACCAATTAATTGCAGGCACTTTTAAAATAAGGTTTTTCGATCAGTCAAAAAGATGAAGCTCGTCGCCCATTTAACGGCGAAAAACGGGCAACAAACTCCATGACTCGCGTAAATGAGTATCGTCTGACCTGCACGACGTTACACTTGAAGCCCTCCATGGTGTTAAAGGCTTCGACGACGAATTTCGCACGCTGATCCAGCGAGGCCAGCACGGCGGTCTTCTCGCGCAGCCAGCGCTCGTGAGACGGCGTGTCGGGCGGGGGCGGGTCCGCCTGCGGAGCCACGACACTATCAGTACTCTGTTTGACCTCCACAACCAGTTACTAGGTAACTGGGACAGGTTGTCATACTTTCGGGCTTCTATGTACCCGTAAAGACTGCAACAGTACCTGATAAACATTAATTTCAAGATGGACATTTACAATAGCCTATTTCACGACCATTCCATTTTCAGTTTTTCTTTTCAATAGTGCCCGACCAGACACTCCGGCCCATAACTCCGACTCCGCTCTTTTGCCACCCTGCATGAACCCCGCAGTATTATCCAACTTCTTATCGGCAGCTTATTTGTGCTTCACAGCCATATGGTAATTGGTGACCCTGTAGCTGTATCTACATCGGATATCTATGACATCGCTACATGCGAACTACGCATCAAAGACCTGACGTCACACAAAAATCCTGACGCCTCATAAATCCTGAATCGCGCAATTAGAGTTTACCGTGCAGTGAACATATATTATGCCGGCGCCAGACATTGCTACAATATTTGATCACATGTTTGATCACATGTGTGGCAGGGGTGTTAGGGTATTTCATCAAAGTTTGATCACTCATTTCAACTTTTCCATTCGGTGTCGGTTTTTCGAGCGCACATCAAAGCGTTTAAAGTTCAAATGTGTGCGTAGCGCGTTCGAATTTCAAATGTGTGCGTAGTGTAGCCTGCAAGGCCAGTGTCTCGTAAATAACTGAGTGGAACGGTCGCTTTGCTCAATCGCAAGTGCTTGGAATGAAAATTTCATGAAATTGACATTCAATGCACTTACATGAACTTAGAGAGTTGTATTGCTGATTCTAATGTTAATAATTCTGTAAATCCATATTTGTACCCTAGCGCATCCACATATACTATATTTTAGTTTGACAGCACTAAGATGGCACTGAGTTTTAATTTCGTGAAAATGCTATTCCAAATTTGACGTTGTAACCTAAAATTTTGTTCTTTATCTAAAATCCTCTAACTAAATCTGACTATTTTTAATCGCGATTAAAAATGTGTGGAATAAAATTAGATGTCACGAACTAATATTTAAACCAACAGACTCAGTCGACTTCAGTTGCAAAACAGTAGGTACTGTATCTTTTTTTTATTTTCTTTTGCTTATATCTCGAAAACGGTGTGTCCTATCGCAAAAATAATGAAAATTTCGACCCCCTTTTAAAGGCCCTTAAACCCCTAATACTCAACATGATGGTAATTTTTTTTTCCTTATTTTCCATACAAAAACTGAAAAAAAAACCATTAAAAAAACACGTCGAGGCTGTCCCTGCGCGTCTACAAAGTGGAGGCGCGGTTGTCAAATTCGATTTTAGTTGTGTCAAAATAAGTTTTAAATGACATGACCAGTGGGACTATGGGCGCCGGTACGGTACGGGATAGGTACGGCATAGGTGTCGAAATCAATGTGCAGCAAATATTGTTTTATTTTTGCAATTGTTGTATTCTACAGTTTCCAGATAAAAAAGTTTCACGAGTCTAAAAGATCAGGAAACTGAGAAAAATAAAGATAAGTATTCACTAAATAACTCTGGTTTTCGATATGAGATGGCGCTAGGCGTTGTGGTAATCGAGTTTTTGACAATAATTGTCGCTGAGATGAGATTGCGACTTGAATTTGAACGTTTTTAGTTACGGGAATTAGGCAATCACCGCCGCCCATAGCAGGATTTTTGCTGATGCATTGCCACCCTTTCCCCAAATAAACGCTGCTTTATTAAGTTTTGCTGGCTCACATGCAATCGAACCGCTATGTCAGACATTATACCTGCAGTCTTGTTGTTATATAGTAGGTATTGTTCCAATGTAGTTTAAGTACATACCTGATTATTCAACCACCGGGCAAGTCTCGCTTGCAGGGGTAAGGTTAGCATTGACATAATATGCCTTTGAACCCGCCTTATGAAATATACCACAGTTTATGCATCTCATTTAATCGAATCGTAGAGCAAAACCGAAGAATCCTTTTTATATAGCAATGGTAATCAGGCTTTGAAGATAATTATCAGTTCGTAACTCAGTTCGTAAATAATAGCAATGGTCGTTAGAAATAGAACACAATAATCGCACAGTACACAACGAATATGTAAACACAACGTGACGCCAAGATCGGATGGATCGGTAGGGATGGTGAATGGCGATCTGAGATCGATAAATGATACTCGATTTTTTCTCGAAATCATTTGATTGCCTCGTTGGTCGAGTGGTCCCAAGCGCTGTAGCGCTGTGCCGGGGAATCGCACCCAGGACCTCATGCTCAGCTACACCTGAGCATTAGGTCCTGGGTGCGATTCCCTGTTCAGGCAGTGTTATTGGGTTTGTTCATCTGGAATATCATGTTTGAGGTTTTCTGCTCCTGAAGCAGCTGTCCCAGCACAGCCCGCCGTGCTAGGAAGATGGGATGGCGCGAGGGTGTCAACACAGGTTGCGTCCCACACCAAAGGTCTACCCAACTTCCAGGGCATTATGGTCATTCCGTCTGGCCTCTTCCCATCGTCGCGTGCCAAGCCGTTGGGTTCTAACACAGCTGGCACCCCGGCGGTGACAAGAGCCCGACGGATAATGTCATTAATGCTGGCGTGCCGTGCCATCCGACCAGCGCTCTTGCTGCAGGATAGGCCGTGGTGTCCGAGGCAGTCGACTCCTTCACCGCATTGACAACGATGTGGAGCACCGCAAGGAGCGCCCAGACGCAAACATGTAGCAAGCCGGAATGTGGTGTCACCCAGCATAGTACCTATGTTGGGTGACGGTAGCGCCTGAAGCCAGAGGCCCGACTCCCATTCACCCACAGCCAGCAGGCGGGCACGCTCAGCAGTATTGGTGGACGTATTAATAAGTTTATTCCGTACCAACCTGCAGAGCGGCTCATCCCACTGTCTCTGGGAAGACGGGTTCTCGGGCTGAACCGTGTCCGGGCAAGCCACTTTCCAGGCATTCACTGCATCGGTCAAACACGGCACTTCAGAGGCAACCTGAGAAGAGGCTAAAATTCTTGCGGTTAACTTTTCGGTGCTGTGGACCGAGGACAGGAACGCCGGTAGGCTTACACTGGAAATTTTGCGGACGCCGAGCCCACCAAAACGAATGGGTAGTGTGGCTTGAAGCCACGCGCGGTCGTCCAGTGCCACATTTAAAATGGATGTTAAAGTGTTCCGAATAATATGATCGATTTTGTCTAAAAGGTTGGAGTGCTTCCATAAAGAGGAAGAGCGGAGAAAATACATAAAATTTGGACCGAAACAGCAATGTCTGATAAGGGTATTTTTGAATCCCAGATAATAATTAGAAATTTCATCTTTGTTGTTTGTTTTTTTAATATGATGTTTCACATTTGCACCTGTCAAATTAGTCTATCTACTTCTTTTCATAGGTAATTCCATTTTCCCCGAGCATGAATTAAATTGATAACACAACACAATAAAAATGTTGTTAAAGTTTACCAGTGGAGCCAACATTACGGCAAAGGAACTATTTGATGAAACTACAGATATAATAATATAATTTCATACTTTCAGACGCACTCACTTACTTAATAAAAAATATCGAAAGTATTTATGTCATGTGTAAAGTAGCTAGAAAAAGTAGCTAAAAAATCTAGCTACGAGTTTGATTAGATTTTTTATTTAATTGCCTGACACTGAAAAATAGCTAGATCTAGCTACAAAGTAGCTAAGATGGCAACACTGCATTATCATTTTTTATGCTAAATTTGGCAGAGTTTCTTCCTGTTTAGCACACTTTTTCGTCGTTTACATAAGTCACAGATACTGGTGCCGATTCGCTTGTACACCGAATAACTAAACTATCTCTAAAATTCCTTACTTTTGGCTATGTATTCTGCCAAATAAATTCTCTAAAGGACATGACCAGTTCCTACACTCGAATTCAGGAACTTGTGCAGGATTACAGTGATTTAAAAATTAAGATCTAATTTATCATGGATAAATTATACCGAATAAAGCCAAGGTTAAAATATCTGCAAAAACAGTAGTTTAATTGCTTCCGCTATTCTTTTAGAGTGCGTTTCATCCTATGCCGTAGTGTTGGTTCCCCTGTTGTATGACGAATTTTGTACGTTACGGCGCCACCTAATAGGTCCGTTGTTAAAGTGCCAACATTACGGCATAGGAACTTTATTGATGAAAAGCACTCTATAAGTACTTTCCGATTTTGACGTTCCATTGTATCCATAATCATCCGGTAAGGTAAACAGTATGGGGAAAAATAAAATAAGAATGAGTTATTTTCGATTAAGAGAATAAATGACATGGAATAATATATTATAATGCATGTTTTGTTTTTGATTAATTTGATTTATTTACATTTTACAATCTAAGTTTGCACGCCTACAGGTTAGGTTTTTATTGACATTTGGTGTATAAAGGACTGTTATTTCTTTGACAATGCATATGACATTAGTGGCGGGACCAAAGGCACAATGTAGGAATCTTTTTCATAAAATCCCCAATTAATCGATTAGAGATCATGAAATCGATTAACAAAAAAAATATTTTTGAAAAATATATCAATTCATAAATATTTTTTAACTGTGTTTGATTAATAATAACATAACGAATCGCACCCAGGACCTAATGCTCAGGTGTAGCTGAGCATGAGGTCCTGGGTGCGATTCCCTGTTCAGGCAGTGTTATTGGGTTTGTTCATCTGGAATATCTCAGTAGCAAGTGGAGTCCGGATTTGCGCCCGGTTGATGGCAATAGGCTCGCCCCCTAATGCACGAGACTTACAACACAACTAGCAAAATGAGGGTGTATAGGTACACCTCTCCCTTCAGGCATTAGAAGCGTGATGTTATGTTATTATTAATCAAACACAGTTAAAAAATATTTATGAATTGATATATTTTTCAAAAATATTTTTTTTGTTAATCGATTTCATGATCTCTAATCGATTAATTGGGGATTTTATGAAAAAGATTCCTACATTGTGCCTTTGGTCCCGCCACTAATGTCATATGCATTGTCAAAGAAATAACAGTCCTTTATACACCAAATGTCAATAAAAACCTAACCTGTAGGCGTGCAAACTTAGATTGTAAAATGTAAATAAATCAAATTAATCAAAAACAAAACATGCATTATAATATATTATTCCATGTCATTTATTCTCTTAATCGAAAATAACTCATTCTTATTTTATTTTTCCCCATACTGTTTACCTTACCGGATGATTATGGATACAATGGAACGTCAAAATCGGAAAGTACTTATAGAGTGCTTTTCATCAATAAAGTTCCTATGCCGTAATGTTGGCACTTTAACAACGGACCTATTAGGTGGCGCCGTAACGTACAAAATTCGTCATACAACAGGGGAACCAACACTACGGCATAGGATGAAACGCACTCTAAAAGAATAGCGGAAGCAATTAAACTACTGTTTTTGCAGATATTTTAACCTTGGCTTTATTCGGTATAATTTATCCATGATAAATTAGATCTTAATTTTTAAATCACTGTAATCCTGCACAAGTTCCTGAATTCGAGTGTAGGAACTGGTCATGTCCTTTAGAGAATTTATTTGGCAGAATACATAGCCAAAAGTAAGGAATTTTAGAGATAGTTTAGTTATTCGGTGTACAAGCGAATCGGCACCAGTATCTGTGACTTATGTAAACGACGAAAAAGTGTGCTAAACAGGAAGAAACTCTGCCAAATTTAGCATAAAAAATGATAATGCAGTGTTGCCATCTTAGCTACTTTGTAGCTAGATCTAGCTATTTTTCAGTGTCAGGCAATTAAATAAAAAATCTAATCAAACTCGTAGCTAGATTTTTTAGCTACTTTTTCTAGCTACTTTACACATGACGTAAATACTTTCGATATTTTTTATTAAGTAAGTGAGTGCGTCTGAAAGTATGAAATTATATTATTATATCTGTAGTTTCATCAAATAGTTCCTTTGCCGTAATGTTGGCTCCACTGGTAAACTTTAACAACATTTTTATTGTGTTGTGTTATCAATTTAATTCATGCTCGGGGAAAATGGAATTACCTATGAAAAGAAGTAGATAGACTAATTTGACAGGTGCAAATGTGAAACATCATATTAAAAAAACAAACAACAAAGATGAAATTTCTAATTATTATCTGGGATTCAAAAATACCCTTATCAGACATTGCTGTTTCGGTCCAAATTTTATGTATTTTCTCCGCTCTTCCTCTTTATGGAAGCACTCCAACCTTTTAGACAAAATCGATCATATTATTCGGAACACTTTAACATCCATTTTAAATGTGGCACTGGACGACCGCGCGTGGCTTCAAGCCACACTACCCATTCGTTTTGGTGGGCTCGGCGTCCGCAAAATTTCCAGTGTAAGCCTACCGGCGTTCCTGTCCTCGGTCCACAGCACCGAAAAGTTAACCGCAAGAATTTTAGCCTCTTCTCAGGTTGCCTCTGAAGTGCCGTGTTTGACCGATGCAGTGAATGCCTGGAAAGTGGCTTGCCCGGACACGGTTCAGCCCGAGAACCCGTCTTCCCAGAGACAGTGGGATGAGCCGCTCTGCAGGTTGGTACGGAATAAACTTATTAATACGTCCACCAATACTGCTGAGCGTGCCCGCCTGCTGGCTGTGGGTGAATGGGAGTCGGGCCTCTGGCTTCAGGCGCTACCGTCACCCAACATAGGTACTATGCTGGGTGACACCACATTCCGGCTTGCTACATGTTTGCGTCTGGGCGCTCCTTGCGGTGCTCCACATCGTTGTCAATGCGGTGAAGGAGTCGACTGCCTCGGACACCACGGCCTATCCTGCAGCAAGAGCGCTGGTCGGATGGCACGGCACGCCAGCATTAATGACATTATCCGTCGGGCTCTTGTCACCGCCGGGGTGCCAGCTGTGTTAGAACCCAACGGCTTGGCACGCGACGATGGGAAGAGGCCAGACGGAATGACCATAATGCCCTGGAAGTTGGGTAGACCTTTGGTGTGGGACGCAACCTGTGTTGACACCCTCGCGCCATCCCATCTTCCTAGCACGGCGGGCTGTGCTGGGACAGCTGCTTCAGGAGCAGAAAACCTCAAACGGCGCAAATATAACAACCTTATTGGGAGCTATATGTTTGAGCCGTTTGGGGTTGAAACACTAGGGCCGTGGGGTCCGAGTGCTCATCGAGTATTTCGGGACATCGCTAAGCGATTGGTCGACTCTTCACGTGACCAGAGGGCTGGCCTATTTTTAGCCCAAAGAATCAGCATTGCCATTCAACGTGGCAATGCTGCCAGCCTTTTGGGCACCTTTCCCATTGACAGCGATGCGGACGAATTCTTTGATGCTCAATGAGCCCCTCCCCTTTATTTTTTCTTTTTAATTTGTTATATATGTAATTGTTTTTTAGTTAATTTAGTATAATAAATATAGGTGTCATCTCTATAATTGACAAAAAAAAAAAAAAAAAAAAAAAAAAAAAAAAAAAAAAAAAAATGAAGTAGAAGTAGCATTTAGCTACTTTAATGGGTACACACGGCTACACATCAAGCTATACATTTCCAGCATAAGCTGACCTCGCATGTAAGGAAATTCTATACAATGTGAGATCAGCATAAACTGGAAATGTATAGCTTGATGTGTAGCCGTGTGTACAATCTGACAATCTAGCTACATTTAGCAGACTGTCTAGCTACTAACTGAAGGTAGCAGTTGGCAACACTGAAAGCATGTCGCCAGTGGTAAAGATGAGTTGTAACAGGTTAAACACGATATCTGTTATCACTGTTACTGTAAAAAAAAAAAACAGTTCCAAATATCTGTTAATAATATAATAACAGCCTTGACCAACACCTAAGGGGGCTCTCGTTGGGCAGCAGGATTAAGGGCTTGATTCAGAAAGCTGTACTCCTAGGAGGTTCCTCTCTCTGGAGCCCTGACCGCCGCGCCGGTAGCTTGGACCCTGTTCCCGATACCGGTGGGCTACTATTTTTTATATTTTTAAATGTTTTATATATTTTTTTATTCTAATATTTAAAAATATAATTTATATGTATGAAAAATGAAATAAAGTAATAACAGCCTGTTATTTTTGTACGGACTATAAATACGTATTTAAATCTCAATTGAATATCTTCCATTCTTGAATGAGGAAGAGAGAGAAATTGATAACCTTGCTATATTCCTTCCTTTGTGTCAGTGTGTATGTACCTAAGTAACAGCCGTGGTAACAGTTTGTGTGGGGATTGTTATAATGTATTAATTAACAGTTGCAGTCGCGGTAACAGTCTTGAGAGTCTGTTATTTTAAGTAATGGGTATTTTATATTGTTAGGAACAAATTTATATTTGTTATTTTTTAATATCTGTTATTTTTATCTAGTACGTCTTACGATATTTATACGCCTCACCCCTAGCCTGTGGTCAAATGTGTGAGCAAAGTCTATCAAAGTGTTTGATCAAATATGTGACTATGTCTGGCCGGGCTATGCAAACAAGTGTGTGCAAAGTCGATCAAAGATGTTTGATCAAATATGTGACTACCTATGTCTGGCGCCGGCTCTAAGGTACTGTTTTAACAAAAATAAATGAAACAAGTTTTAATATGGACAGAAGAGAAGATGGAGGTGGGACGCCTTGGATGGCTTCCTCATGGCGAGAAGAAGCACAATATCGAGTGAAGTGGAAGGAATGGCCGGAGAAATTTGCTAAGGAGTGGGACACAACGCTATATAAAACATCATAAATACTTACAACACAATCTAAAGCCGTCTGCCCAGCTGTGGTAGGACACAGCATAGCGGATATGGCCTTGTACAGGTGGGCCTGCACTTCAGGGTCGATGTTCACGAGCTCCATCCAGCCGCCCCGCAGCCCGCACTCGCCCATGTAGCCCTTGCTGATGGACATGAAGGACGCCAGCTCGATCTTGTCGTAGGGGTCTTTCATTTCTGTCATCACCTGTGGTTTGTAAGAGCAGTTTTTGAATCATAAATGATGTTTTATTTCTGTAAATTGGGTGTAAAAAACACTTTTAAACGTAAAAAGAAATAATAATTATTTTAAAACTGAACATGAGATTGGTGTTTCCTAACCCACTCTCTGAGAAGATACAACGAAATAAACTCAGAAAGTTGTTAAAACATACATGTAGGTAAACGGGGGAACATAAGTTCCACATAGGCCATGTAAGGGCCTAGTGCCTCTGAGCTGATACATACTCGTATATGACGACTTGTCGTTTATAACTAGGTACGCCAAGAGACGCTTTGCCGATCCCAGATGTTCGTCGGGTACTGGATGGATCCTGTGTAGTGTCGTAGGCTCGCTTGCACCACAAACTACTTGTGTTACACTAAACGAATTCAAAACATCGTCTTTCTGTTTCTGTAATTGTTTGAGGAAAATAGAGACAATTGTTTTAAATAATGTATAGCGCTGAATGCATTTCTATTGTAGAGTAGTACTAGGTTTTGCCCGCGGCTTCGCCCGCATGGTGGTCGGAAATTATTCCACGGAAACGTACTACCGGGATAAAAGTGTCTTATGTCCCATAACCCACGTGGTCTGTCTAGGCGACTTAGGCGTTACGGCATATAAAAACTTTTTACAAAAAAAAACAATCAACTTAAAAAAAAACACTAAATAAAAAGTGAAAAATAACTTTAATTTCGGAAGTCGGTGGCAAAAAACGAAAATTAAAAAGCGAACTCAAACTCAAACTCAAACTCAAAGCATTTATTTCAATTAAACCATTTACAGGCACTTTTGAATTGTCAAGGAGTCGGTCAGTCAGAAATATGAAGCTAGTTGCCCATTCCAAAGCGTAGTAGGTACCTATGGAGAAGAACGGGCAAGAAACTCCACGGACACTCTTTTAAATCAAAATATTGTTACAAAATATTGCTTACATCATTTATGTTGAAATTATACATGTGAGAACAATGTAGAAAGCACGTTAAAAGCGTCCGCAATTATAACATAAAAACAAATCAAAAATTAAAATAAGCCATGGCAGCTAAGAGATGACCAGTCACAACTGACGGCGCCCGTTCACGAACATGACGCATGGATCAGCACCATTCAGCTCAAGACAGCGAAGACACCGAGTTCCGAAATTAAAGTTATTTTTCACTTTTTGGTGGTGGTACCTACCCCACACAAGTTACTACCTGCTATGTAAATAACAGTGAAGGAGTCTAATAATTATATCATCTACATAGACTGTGGGAAAAATACATAATATTGAAGCTAGCTCAAAAACTACGCAAGGAAATTTAATAAAATTTATATGGGACCATCTCGGGAGTATACCCTTTCGAACTAAAAAAGATTTTTTTAAATCGGTTCACAAACGGCGGAGTTGTCGGTGAACATACATAAAAAAAAACAATCATCCGAACGTAGTCCTCCTCCTTTTTTGAAGTCGGTAAAAAAGTAAAAGACATGAGACAGCCAGTAACTTTCGTATTTATAATACGTATTAGTGACAGCAGTACGACACTGTCGGAAAGATTCATGAAAAAACTATGGCATATTGTATGGACGATGGAATCTAACGCGTTTCACCAAAGGGCGTTGTACCACTGACGCCGGTGTCTCCCTAATAAAGAACATTTTTAACGCCTGGGAAGAAGCACAAGATGCCATTGGAATCTTTTGCGACCTCTCGAAGGCGTTCGATTGCGTCGACCATGAGACACTTCTGCTGAAACTAGAGCACTATGGGATTAGGAATACAGCTCTTGATTTACTAAGATCATATCTGAAAGATAGAAAAGTTAAAGTTCAAGTAAACGGCGTAAACTCATTGGGGTCTGAAATGGCAATGGGCGTTCCTCAAGGTTCGATATTGGGTCCATTCCTCTTTTTAGTTTACATTAATGATTTACCCCAATTACTACTAAATCAACCGAAGATGGTGTTATTTGCAGATGACACATCATTGATTTTTAAAATAATCTGACGGTCGCAAAATCTTGACGACGTGAATAGCGCTATTCTTCAGGTCCAAGATTGGTTTACGGTAAATAATTTGGTACTAAATTAAAAAAAAACCAAATGCATTCGATTTAAATTACCTAATGTTAGAAGTAGCGAATGTAACATCATATTGAATGGAGAAAAACTGGAATTTATTAATCAAACAGTTTTCCTGGGAATCACGCTACACGAGAAATTGCAATGGGGACCCCATATAACATCTCTTGCGGGGCGGCTAAGCTCGGCCGCTTATGCTGTTAGAAAGATAACGGCAGTTAACAGATGTAGAAACCGCTCGTTTGGTCGTCTATTTCAGTTACTTCCACAGCATTATGTCGTATGGCATTTTACTGTGGGGTCGGGCTGCTGACATTGAATCCATCTTTGTTTTGCAAAAGAGAGCTGTCAGAGCCATTTATAATCTATGTCGCCGCGAATCTCTCAGGGAACTATTTAAACTTAGAAGCTTCATGGGACCGGTAGTTGATAATTTCAACTTGAGAATATTGATTGATACCTGAGAGTTTACGTGACGCTTATTCCTTGTGCTAGGCCCATGGGGCCTACCACCACCGCGTACACCAGTATTTTAAAATAACTTTAGTGTCGGAAAGAGATGAAGCTCTACAGGACGTATAGCTCCATCTCTTTCCCCCACGAAGTAAGATTAAAATAATACTGCTGTAAGCGGTGGTGGTAGGCCCCCTAAAAACACAAGCACGTAGGTTTTCAAATGTTATGATTGTACGCTCACCTTCTTGAAAGAGAAGAACTTGCTGCCCTTCGCGTACACGTTGTCCTGGTACACCTCGTCCGCAAACAAGAACAGACTGTGCTTGTGCACGAACTTGATGATTTCCTCGATGTTCGGTCGAGTGAGCACCTGAGGAAAACAACGCCTTGTTAACCGACTTCTTCAAAAAGGAGGAGGTTTTCAATTAGACTTTTTTTTCTGTTTATATTACGATTACTCCGCCAATGTGATTCGATTTTGATTTTTATTAGCTTTGATTGCGTAGTTTTTTAATAAACTTCAATATCACGTATTTTTTTTCCCCACTTAGTTTATGTTGACGATGTTCTATTTGACTCCGTCACTGTTATCTACATAGCAGGTAGTGATATTCGAATTTCTATGGGGTACGTAGGTACCACAAATAAAAAGTGAAAAATAAACTTCCAAAAAAAACACAAAAAAAGTAAAAAGTAACTTTAATTTCGGAAGTCGGTGGCAAAAACGAAAACAGAACAGCAAAGACACCGATTTCCGAAATTAAAGTAATTTTGCACTATTTTGTGTTTTTTTTTTTGGAAGTCGGTAGTTTTTTCATGTAAAAAGTTTTTATTTATTAAATAAATTAAAATTTATTTATTTAATTCAGACACTGAACCATATTTTCGTTAGTATATAAGAATTATTATTATTCCGTGCCTCAGAAATACCAACCTTTCTGAGGCACGGAATAATAATAATTCTCCCGGCTGTCATTTGTAGATACTTTGAGAGTCGTTACGGGTCGTCAGAAGGCCAAAAGTCTGGCAACCAGTCTTACCAAGGAAATCGTCGTGTTACCCAGTAACTGGGTTGTGGAGGTCAGGTAGGCAGTCGCTCCATGTAAAACACCGGTATTCAGCTGCATCCGGTTAGACTGGATGCCGACCTTAACATAGTTGGGAAAAGGCTAGGAAGATGATCTTCCTGCCCCTATGTTTTTTTATTTTATTAATAGTTGTCAAATTTGTACAATAGCCCTCTGATGACAGCGGTCTAAACAGGCAATTTTGAGCATTTCTGAGGGTTCTAGTGCTTCTACAGATAATGTATCATCAAAACGGAAAACATAGGAGCAGAGTAAATATCATTCTTATTCCATTTATAAAATATCTTTCAAATTGGTCTAATATTGGAGGAGGCAACAGAGACGAGAGCAGAACCTGGAATTATGACTTTTTGTATGGAGAAAAGGCCTCACCCTAAAACAGTAATTTTGGCAGAATCATAATAGAAAAATAATATGTTTCAGCGTCACAAACTGACAATTCATATTATGATGTGCGTATGATTCATATTACGAAATAATTCATCTGTTTGACAGTTTTCTATGGAGATTCGTAAAATGGTCCACACATTATAAATTGCTTTTGTGGAAGATTAGAGGAATTGCTAATGACAGTTGGGAATTCAGGAAATTAATTGCTTTTAGAGGAATTGCTAATGTGGCCGTTTTAGGCCCGCTGTTGTTACAGAACATCCCGGCCGACGAGGTCCACCGCATGCACCGCGCCAGGAGTGGCGAGGCATTCGACATGGTCCTCATCGTCTGTCCCTCGACAGAAGGGCGTAACCATCCCTACTTTTGTGAACAAAATGACAATTCAAATAAGCTAGGCCCAGGCGCGGTCTGAGGGGGGTCCTGGGGGTCATGACCCCCCCCCCAAAATCATTCAAGCTGTCGATAGACTGAATGATTTACGTGCTTTACTAACTAAAAACTGTAGGTAATAAAATCAATCAACTAAAAAGGTATAAACATGACCTCAAAGACAGACAAATTAAAAATCCGGAGTCATACGTAATCTGTTCGATTTATGGCCTAACACGTGTGACTCTGGCTTCCAGTCTTACCAAGGGGTATCCTTTTGCCCAGTTACTGGGTTGTAGTTAGTTTTAGTTGAAAGAGCTCAAAGAGCAGTACTCAAGGTTGGAGCTGGGCTCCCTTTTCGATATCCAACTGCTGAGCTATATAAATGTTGGGATACTCTTATTAGTTAAAATTCAGAAATAAAATATGACCCTAATCTCAACAAAGATAAGCGAAGGAAAGGTAATGTCTGTCCTACTAATTTCTTTCGCACCATTTTCTCGCAAAGGTTTTATTGTTTTCTTGGGAGGATTTCTGTATTATAAAATCAATACAACTCTTCCAATATACCCCATGCTTAGATCAGCTTTTAAACAAAATGTATGCAAATGGCTTAAAACTCTCGATTATCAGGAAACCGAGAGTCTGCTGATCCCTTTGATTTCTAATTTATGTCTGTAATTTTTATGGTGTACATAATAAAGAGTATTCATCTTCTATCTATCTATCTATCCCTATTCGATAAAGTTTCATTCCCTTCCACTACACTATCACACACACACACACATACACACTGTACACTATCACACACACACACACACATACACACACACACACACTACCGCACACACACACACACACACACACACTACCGTACACACACACACACGAACGCATGCGCACATTTAAATAACGTAAATGTCTGTCCAGTCTAGATTAGTTCTAATTTTTTTTTTCTTTATATGGTAACTGTACCCTGAAATTAAGTTAACTTCATCATTTACAACATTCATTACTCTAAATTTAACATGTACATGTAAGTATTGGGGGGCCTGGTGACTCGTAACACAGGTATTTTATACCTTTTTCGGGCACCAGTCTCTCACAAATGTAACCCAATTTTTAAGATTAAGCACCTCCTTTACAAATCAACATTTGTGATGAGAAATTAATTAAATAAATAGTTGGGAAAAGGCTAGGCCGATTGATTGATTGACGTGTGACTCCGGATTTTTACAAGCTTTATATTAGCTTGCTCTGTTCGTATGTGTTCTACATTTGTCATCAATTTTTGAAGCACTTCCTGGCATCCGATTCAAAATCAAAATCAAAAGTCATTTATTCAAACTAGACTGAGAATCAGCACTTTTCGAACGTCAAAATTACATAAGACAGACCCCCAAAACGCCCAGCCTTCACCACTTCCTAGTGCTTTAGCTGGGAAAAAGAAGTGGCGCAACAAACTCCCCAGCAGCACAACTGTCTGTACAGTTAGAAAAAAATGATTTTATACAAAAGTTTGCAAAATCATTTACATTACGCAACATAAAACAAAAATCTAATTATAAATGATAAACTAGGACCAACGAAGTAAAATAAATAAAAAAGAATTACTAATAACATTAACAAAACCGAGATCAGCAAGACGACCAGTCACCACAAGCAGCACCCGTTCACGAGCATAACGCAAAGATCAGCCATTACCCCCCTCGCCATATTTGAGGGAAGACAACCCGACCTCCGACGCTACCGCAAGCAGTGACATCTAAGGGAGCATGACGAATCTGCTGCCGGTTGCTCAGGCAAAAATAGTAATTATCCATTGTCGAGGTCGCTAGCTAACCACATATTGCAATACAACTCCTATAGAAAGCATTGTAATGAGTAGATTATGTCAACAATAAATTAAATTAGAAATAATATTGACTATAGGTACAGTCCAAATAAAACAATATCAAATTTATATGAACTCATTATAACCTGTCAGTGGGTAAGCTAATTCTGGAGAAAGCACATAAACATTGCCTTGAGTTAATCACAGCGACCAACTACTCTTATCATTTAAGTAGTCGTTAACAAAGTTAGTGGCTTTGAACAAAGGTTGCATTTTACTTTAGCTTTAAACGCAACTAAGGCAAATTTAGCAAAGAAGAGGGTAGCTTGTTATAAAAGGTTATACCGAGCCCAACAAATGAGCTATGAACCACATGAAGCCGGTGAAAGGGAACTCGTAGTTTGTCCTTATTCCTAGTGCTAACATTGTGAATACCACTGTTTTTAGTGTATAAGTGTATATTTTGCCTAATTTATAAGATGTTTGCGAAGATGAATTGTGATGCCACCATGAGAATACCAATATCTTTAAATAAAAAAAAAACTCTCAGAGAAACTCTTGCACCTAGTTGGTAAATTGCTCGAACAGCTCGTTTTTGCAGGACAAATATATTTTGAATATCAGCAGCTGTGCCCCACAGCAGAATACCGTAGGACATAACGCTATGAAAATAACTAAAATAGACTAGCCGAGCAGTATCAACGTCAGTGTATTGTCTTACTTTTCTGAAGGCGTAAGCGGCCGAACTGAGCCTCCCCGCTACGCTCGATATATGTGGGCCCCACTGAAGTTTGGCATCTACTGTTATCCCCAGAAAAACTGCCGAGTTTACAGTTTCAAGCACCTCTTTATCTCAGACGATGTTGGGTCCTAGATTTCTGACATTCGGTAAGGCAAACTTTACACATTTCGTTTTCGTTTGATTGAGCTGAAACTTGGCATACTTACTTATACAACTACAGAGATTTTTTTTTTAAATGATACCATGTTGCTGGTTTGATGATGGAGCCGGAAGTTGGCCATAGGAACTCCTCAATCAAACAAGATAGCACCATCGCGTTTGGACTCATTGGTCATGTATTATCAAGTGTTTTGACACTAGGTGGTATTCAGGGTCTGATGACGGAGCCGGAAGGTAGCCAAGGAAACTCCTCAATAAAACAAGACAGCACCATCATGTTTGGACTCATTGGTCATGTATTAACAAGAGCTTTGACACTAGGTGGTGTTCAGGGCCTGATGGTGGAGCCTGAAGGTGGTCATGGGAAAACCATAATCAAACAAGATAGCACCATCGTGTTTGGACTCATTAGTTATGTATTGACAAGTGCTTCGACATTAGGTGGTGTTCAGGGTCTGTTGGTGGAGCCGGAAGGTGGCCATGGGCAAACCTTAATCAAACAAGATAGCACCATCGTGCTTGGACTCATTGGTTATGTATTGACAAGTGCTTTGACACTAGGTGGTGTTCAGGGTCTGATGATGAAGCCGGAAGGTGGCCGTGGGAACTTCTCAATCAAACAAGACAGCACCATCGTGTTTGGACTCATTGGTCATGTATTAACAAGTGCTTTGACACTAGGTGGTGTTCAGGGTCTGATGATGGAGCCGGAAGGTGGCCATGAGAAAACCTCAATCAAACAAGACAGCACCATCGTGTTTGGACTTATTGGTCATGTATTAACAAGAGCTTTGACACTAGGTGCTGTTCAGGGCCTGTTGATGGAGCCGGAAGGTGGCCATGGGAACTCCTCAATCAAACAAGATAGCACCATCGTGTTTGGAGTTTGGACTCGTTGGTTATGTATTGACACTAGGTGTTGTTCAGGGCCTGTTGATGGAGCCGGAAGGTGGCCATGGGAAAACCTAATTCGTTGGATTTGTGATAGAACAGATATTTAAACAAATCCTAATGCTAAAAAGTATAAAATAAAATATAAGTAAAAATCTTTAAAAAAAAATATTTTAATGATACACGTATACTAAATATAAACTTGTACTAAATATAAACTTACGTAAACATAGAACTTTAATATTTTCTTAAAAGCTTGAGGCGTAAATGTCCTTCTTACACTAAACTTGAAGATAAGCCTCAAGCTTTTAACAAAATATTAAAGTTCTATACTTACGTAAGTTTTTATTTAGTACTTTTTAGCTCATTAAAAGCTTGTTTTTAAAAAGATTTTTACTTATATTTTATTAATTTGTCTGTCAACGATAATAAAGATGGAATAAGCAAAAATGAATAAGACTGTCAATCCTGTTTAAAGTCGTTGTAGAAATACAAACTCTTTCGAATCAATTATCACTTGTCAAGGCTCTCTGTTGAATCTGATAGATGCGAGAAGCACAGGAGCAGTCAACATGCGGGGACAATGTGCGGGGGATGGCCGCGTCCAGCAGAGCACATCTGTCGAAGGTTAATGAGAACCTGAGGACTGTGTAGTATGTAACGTGTAGTATGTACGCCGCCCACCTGGCCCGTAGGGTTTCCTGGGTTGATGACTATGAGCGCGCGCACGGTAAATTTTTTGCCTCCCTCTTGGAAGGCTCGCTCGAGCTCGGCCGTGTCCAGGCCCCAGTTCTTGTCTTCGTCCAGATAGTAGCCGATCTGACCCAGTCCGTACTCCGCCAAGGTAGCTGAGTACAGCGGGTACTGCGGGGTCGGGATCATCACACCTGCACACATGGAGTTCATCTATTAACAAGCCGTGGGAACGATGGGATGTCCCATTGGCGTTTAACCCCATTAGGGGGATACGTTTTCAAAAATCTATCCTTAGTGCTGCTCTTTCGTCAGGAACTCTTGTGCAAAATTGTATGCTTCTGGACCTAGCGGTCTAGCTGTGCGTTATATGTCGGTGAATTAATAAATAATTTGAATTATTAATTCAAGATTTTTAATAAGTAGATAATAATGTTCATTTTTATTACGGCCTCAACACATAGAAACATGACTGGTTCTGTCTCAGTAACTACAGGACCGTGTGCGCAGTTTTAGAATACTGAACCCAAAAATCAACGCAATAAAAAAATACAGCCATTTAAGCGACATATTATTTTGATACTCGCAAATAAATAAAATTATTCCGTGTGGTCGCGGATATTCCGTGTGGTCCCGGATTAAGAATAAGGCCACCCCATCTCATCCCGTGGGTGTCGTATGAGGCGACTAAGGGAACTGGAGACCTAGTGCATACCACTGTAGCACCATGGGTCACCCGGCGGTGGCGGGTAAACCACTAGCAAAAGCATTCCCAAGGAGGGTTGGTGTCAGGCTGGCGGCCGACCGTAAAAATTAGCCAAAACCTAAGCAACATGAATGGAAATGATAGGATGCGCGATAGGGCTAGGGCGTACCCCACAGGCGACGCGCAGGGGCAGCACCCGGCTTCTGTGGGAAATGGACAAGGGTTGTCGCACCAGACCGGGCGGGTGCGACGTAAGACGCAAGCTCGGAGTGTGAGAGAAGTTAGATTGAGGTGTGCGAGCTGGAATGTTGGTACGATGACTGGAAGAGGAAGGGAATTAGCAGATATTTTAAAAAGGCGATGACTGAACATAGCGTGTCTACAAGAAACGAAGTGGAAGGGTGCGAAGGCTAGAGAGATAGGAGAGGGATATAAGTTTTATTACTGTGGAAGTGATGGCAAGCGAAATGGTGTAGGTATAGTTTTGGATAGCCGGTTAAAAGAATGTGTGGTGGATGTTAAAAGAGTGAGTGATAGAGTGATAGCTGTTAAAGTAATTGTGGAGAGTTTGGTGGTTAATGTAGTTAGTGTGTATGCACCCCAGTCAGGGTGTGAGGATAGTGTAAAAGAGAAGTTTTGGAAGGATTTCGATCGGGTTATGATGGAAGTGCAAGATAGTGAAGAATTGTATGTGGGGGGTGATTTTAACGGGCATGTAGGAAGACAGAAGGATGGCTATGAGAGAGTGCATGGCGGTTGGGGATACGGAGACCGTAACACTGACGGCGACACACTGCTACAAGCTGCTTTGGCCTTCGACCTGGCAATAACAAATACGTGGTTCGAAAAACAAAATGAACATCTTATAACATATAAAAGTGGCCGCCACGCGACACAAATTGACTTCTTGCTGGTAAGACGGAACAGCCTTAAAAGTGTCAAAAACTGTAAAGTGCTCCCAGGTGCAGACTTAGTCCCACAATATAGATTCCTATTAATGGAGGTGAAAGTCATTGCCTCGTCCAGTAACAACAAGGAACGGCCCCCACCCAAAACCAGGTGGCGTATGATAGAAAAAGAGGAATGCGCCAGTATGTTTAAGAGCCAAGTGGCAGATAAGATGATTAAAATGAAGGATATGGAAGGAAAATCTGTGAATGAATGTTGGAAGGAGATGGCGGATTGTATAAGGAGAGTAGCAAAAGATGAGTTTGGAGAATCGAAAGGGAAAGGTGTGATAGAAAGGGATACATGGTGGTGGAATGAAGACGTGCAAAATATGCTTAAAGAAAAGAAAATTGCGTTTAAAGAATGGCAAGGTGTGGAAAACGGGAATGAGAGTTTGAAAGATGATAAGAAGAAGATCTATAAAGAATGGAAGAGAAAGGCAAAAAAGGCGGTAGCAGTTTCGAGGGCTATGGCGCAGGAGAAGTTGTATGACTCACTGGACAGCCCTAGAGGCCAGAAGGAGCTCTACCGGATTACAAAAGAAAGAGAAAGGAGAACGAGAGATATAATTCATATTAAATGTATAAAAGACGACGCCGGTAAGGTTCTGTCCAAAGATGACGAAATAAAAGAACGATGGAAGATTTATTTTGAAAAGCTAATGAATGAAGAGAATATATGGAATGGTGTGCTCAAAGAGGTACAAGTCAATATGGGTTTGGTGAGGGAAATTAGCATAGATGAAGTAAGAAAGGCAGTTCAAAGTATGAAAAATGGAAAGGCTATGGGCCCAGATAATATACCAGTAGAAGTATGGAAGTGTTTAAAAGAAGATGGATGTATGTGGCTGACTTTATTCTTCAATAAGTTGTTGCATGAAGGAGGGATCCCACAAGAATGGTGCAATAGTTCGCTAGTGCCCATCTTCAAAAATAAAGGTGATGTACAGGGCGCTTACTCTTGATTTTAATTCCGATCTATCGACATTGGAATTTTCACGTTTCGTACTCTTGAGTTCGACGCTAGCGCCAAATTGTATTTGAATTGCGTGTCCATTTTTGGAAACTAAGTGGAATCGGGATCGGGCTTGGGGTGCTACTCTTGACTTACTTTGACAGCCGTCTATTGCGCCAGTATTGCGTTGGGATTGTTTGCTGATTGGGATTTTTCCAATAACAAAAATGTAACTTTTTAGATATTGTTTTGCGTTTTATGTGGTTTTCAGCAAGTAATAAGTATATAACATGGCAGGGTTGGCATTAATATACAGTGTTTTACGTAATTCCCATAAAAATCAATTAAAACAAAGACGAGGTGAGCGTTGGATGATGCGTTTTAAGGACGAAGCGTTTTCTATGAATGAAGACGAATTTAAAGCAAATTATAGAGTGAGCAAGGATTTTTTTGAGAAAATTTATGAAAACATTAAGAGAAGAAGTGATATATCACCATAAGGGTAAGTACCTTATGGTGATATATCACTTCTTCTGTTGTATGTTGTCTTTGATATATTCGTTTTATCTCGTGGTTTTATCAATGATATTATTATCATGACTTTTGTTTGGAAGATCTTTTAACTTAATTAATACTTGTATAATTCTTGCAGTTTTTAGTGGCACTGTCTTTTTATGCGAGTGCGAGTTACCAAAATCTAATTGGAAGAACATATGGTTGCTATGTTAACATATTGTTTATTTACTTAGGTACCACTTGTATAAAACTTTAATATTAGTAACTTAACGGAAAATAAATTGTAATTGTTACTAAAAAAGAACCACACGCGATCGATATCTTTACGTTAACGAACTAGCTAAACAAACTTGCATTTCGAATTCACTTTTTCTAAATCCTCTTGACCTTACTTTGTTTTTGAAATTGGAGAACTCGCACGCCGCCTAATTTTTTTTGTAGTAGTTATAGGCAACGACCCTTCCGCATGCAGCCAAATTCATGGTAAATTTCATGATTTTAATAATATTCTTACGCCCAAATGAATTTAATATGTTACAGTCAATCAATTAAACAGCTGTTTATATCATATTTATTTATTAGCATTCTTATTTAAAGGATAAAGCATTTTAAAGCCCTATTAGCGGTTTATCGTAATGAGTTGAACACCACTATTGCGGGCCGTAAGATAGCTAACTTCACGTGTAACAAAATAATCGCGGGGCAATTCCAATTTCAATCCAATGTTGACAATATTGTTTTCAAGAGTACCGAATCACGTGACTGCAAAATTAACATTGGAATCGTATTGGCTTTAGATTGGAATTAAAATTAGTTTGAAGAGTAAGCCCCCAGGACTGCAACAACTATCGAGGGATAAAGCTCATGTCACATAGTATGAATATATACCGGGAGAAAGTAATAGAGAGAAGACTGCGAGAGGAGAGTGAGATAACCCCAAATCAGTTTGGGTTTATGCCAGGTCGAGGAACAATGGACGCCACCTTTGTACTCCGCCAATTGTGCGAGAAGTACAGACGTGCGCACAAGAACTTGCACATGGTGTTCATTGATCTGGAAAAAGCTTATGATAGGGTACCTCGGGTTGTGTTGTGGTGGGCCTTGAAAGAGAAAGGTTTGCCCGGGAAGTATGTAGAGTTAATTCTTGCTATGTACAGTCAATCTCGTACCTACGTCCGGTCGGCTGTTGGCAATACCGACGAGTTCAGTGTGGCTGTAGGCTTGCACCAAGGGTCGGCTTTAAGTCCTTACCTCTTCCTGTTGATTATGGACGCTCTGCCGTCGGACATACAGGAAGAGGCACCCTAGTGCATGCTGTTTGCCGATGACATTGTTCTTGTCGGTGAAGATGAACCTGAGATCCAGAACAGATTGGAGAAATGGAGAATGGAGGCTTGAAAATCAGCAGAACCAAAACTGAGCATATGTTCTGCGATTTCGGCGGTCTCTCCAGTTCTGGAGCCATAACGCTTGATGGCGCACTTCTCCCAGTCTGCTCCGACTTTCGGTATCTCGGTTCACTCGTGCAAAGCGACGGCGAAGTAGATCGGGCGGTTAAGCACAGAATTAACACTGGATGGATGAAATGGCGGCAGGTCACGGGAACAATCTGCGACTCCCGCATTCCCCTTAAACTTAAGGGGAAGATATATAAAACAATAGTTAGACCTGCTGTCTTGTATGGATCAGAATGTTGGGCCACAAAAGGGATGAATGACAGGCAATTGCATGCAGCTGAGATGAGAATGTTAAGAGGGATGTGTGGTGTTACACGAATGGATAGAATAAGAAATGAGTTCATAAGAGGAAGTCTGAAAGTGGCACCGGTGACTGAAAAATTGTGCGGAAATCGGTTGTCATGGTATGGGCACGTGATACGAAGGAATGAGGAAAATGTTGTGAGGAAAGTTTTGGGTATGAATGTCGATGGCTATAAGAGTAGGGGAAGACCAAAGAAACGATGGATGGACTGTGTGAAAGATGATATGGCTAGAAAGGGGGTGACTATCGAGATGACGGCTAATAGAGAAGTATGGAAGAAAGGGACATGTTGCGCCGACCCTAAATAAATTGGGATAAGGGCAGGAGAATGATGATGACTTGCAAATAAATCAAAACCATATAGGGTACTTCCGTTGACCTAGAATTATGAAAGTATATTGACCGATTTGGACCAAATGCTGCCCAGACATGGGGTTGCTTCCAAATGGTTCCTTGCAATCTATATAGACATAAAAAACAAAAATCGGTCTCAGGGTTAAAAAGTTATGGCCTTTAATGATTTTCAGGTACTTACCTAGTTTTATATATATTTATTTTATTTTATTATTGGAAATCCATAATCTAGCGTCGTTGAGTTTGAACTGGTTGGTTTTATCTTGCTATGTGCTATGGCCTCACATGGTCTCCAGGATTTGATGATGGAGCCGGATGGTGCTCACGGGAACTCCTCATGTAAACCAGATAGCCTCGTCGTATATGGTTTCATTGGATACGTATTGATCAGTCCTATTACACTAGGTGGTGTCCAGGGTCTGATGATGGAGCCGGAAGATGGCCATAGGAAGTCCTCAACCAAACAAGACAGCACAATCGTGTTTATACTCGTTGAATATGTATAGACAAGTGTTTTACACTAGGTAGTGACTCGTTGGCTTTGTCTTGACAAGTACCTACTATAGCCCAAGATTAATAAGAAATACAAGTTTATTGATTCACAATATTTGCCAGTGTTCGCAATTTATATATTTTTTGACAATCACACTTCAAAATATTATCAGAACAATGTTTTTGGTAGGCATAATATTTTGGGGAAATTGTAGTCAGAGGGAACAAGACGTGTTCAAGGTTCAAAAACGCTGTATATGGGCTATGTGCAATTTAATAGTAACAGATAGCTGCGTACCTGTTTTTAAGTCCCTAAAATTACTAACATTATATATTACCTATATTTTCGAGGTGGCTATTTTTGTTAAATTAAATATACATCTCTTAAATAAAGTGCGAACCAGGGCAGCAATGTACGGTCTCTCGAATTTATTATAATGATAAATGACTTACCGGAGGTCGTCAGACATGGGACTTGTTTATTGTTTGCAGATGACCTGAAATTGCTGCTTGAGGTTAGGGATCTCTCGGATTGTGAACGCCAGCAGGACGACTTCAACCGAGTGTCGAGTGGAGCAGCGCCAACAAACTTCATTTTAATGTAGCTAAATGCTCGGTGATGCCTTTCACTCAAGTTAACCGTTCACGACATTTTTTGTATTATCAATACAAGGTAGAGGATTCGTCGATGGAACGAGTGTCGCAGGTACGAGACCTAGGGGTAATCTTCACTCAGGATCTAACCTACCGTGAGCATATCAATAAGATATCTAAGAAGGCATACCGAAACCTAGGTTCCGTACTCAGGCAGGCTCAGGGCTTTACCAACATTACGACACTCAAGGTGTTGTATGACGCGCTAGTCAGGAGTCACCTTGAACATAGTGCAGTCTGGGCTCCTCATGTGCGAAATACAGTGTCATGTTGGAACGTGTTCAAAATAAGTTCACTAGACACTTGTATTTCAAGCTTTATGGGGTATATCCATTTTACCCATTGATGTACCCTACACTATTTGTACTGGGTATGGTAGGGCAAAACGCGTTAAAGGTGCGACGGGACTTTGCACTCGCAGCGTATGTAGTGAAGCTACTGCTTGGCGGGGCGCATAACCCGGGAGTGCTGCGGCACCTGGAACGTTGCGTGGCTGACCGGTACGTGTGGAGGCGGCAACGACCACCCCTGCTTGCTGTGCCTGCAGCCAGAACCAACCTACTGGCGAGGACTCCTCTCACTAGAGCCAAGCTTGTGGTGAACGAGGTTCACGAGAGAGTTGATGTATTGGGGTGCAACTTGAGTGAATTCGCAAAAGCTGGATTTATACTAAATACTTAAATAAAAACTATTTTAAAGTACAATTACACTCTAAGCTTTGGTCCACTTCCCCGCTATGTGGCAGCCATTTTGTTTTTTTGTTGAAATATTCTCTATGCGCGTACAAAAAAAAACATAATATCTCTTCAAACTCAAACTCAAACTCAAAGCATTTATTTCAATTAAACCATTTACAGGCACTTTTGAATTGTCAAAGAATCGGTCAGTTAGTCAAAAAGTTGAGGCTGTCAAAGTTTTAGTCATACTGAGATAAAAATAGGCTTCTTCGAAAGGCAATAATATTGTCTACCGTCTGCATTACAAAGCAAAAAAAAAAGTTAAAAAAATTACGAAAAATTATGCAATTCGACCAATAATTTTATTATACAATAGGAATTATTGTTGTTTGAACAAAGCGAATGCGCAATTCTTTGTGCTTTTTGCAAAGCAATTGCGGGAACCTTAAACAAATAAGGCCTACCAAACAAATAAGGCAATAAGGTTTATACCTTAAATAAGGGAACATTAAAAAAATGAATCATTAAAAAAAAACATTAAAATTGTACTTTAAAATAGTTTTTATTTAAGTATTTAGTATATATTTAAGTATTTAGAATATCGTTTAGTGTAGTCTAGTCCATGTCCGGACACACTGTATAATATGTTATTTAGATGTAGGTTAAGATTTAGGATATACCCTAGTATGTAATTTATAGGATGTAGATTAAGGATTTAGCATGTAAGGCCATTCTATCGCATTGGATCGCAGATCTGTAATGGTAGATGTAGGTAAGATTTACGTAAATAAATAAATAAATTAATAACGGTGATTAATTAAATTTTAAATCTATTCTCTGCCGATGCAAAGAACATGACACTGACACGGCACGACACATGACATTGACATGACACTGATGCGGAGAGAAGGTACAATGTTTTACATGTATCATGGACTCTTTTTGCTGGATAGTACCCAACGGAGCTATTGAGATATTGTAGGTTAGCTCGTTTTGGTTCAGTTATTCTAGTGTACTGACCGCTGTCCTTTCCATCAACTTTGTTGCAGAGCAGCTGCAAGCAGTACTTGATGGCAGGGGAGGCTCCTGCAGTGAGGCAGATGTTCGGCCACTCCGCCTTGTGTCCGTCGCGGCGCTCGATGTACTTGGCCACGTGGCGCCGAATCAGTTCGATGCCGTGCGACATCGTGTATGCGCCCACTGATTTGCCGCTGTAACAGTATTCATTACAGTTCATATTTGTAACACTACGGCTACACTTCGCGTTATCGCGAACTTTTCTTCGTGCGCTCTCTGTTGCTCAGCGAGTAATCGAGGGGTGTGCGAGAGAGAGCGCACGAAGAAAAGTTCGCGATAACGCGAATTGTAGCCGTAGCATAAGGGCTTTGCCGCGTGATAGTCGACTTGAGAGCATTGTATAATCGACCTCGTAATTGCTGTACCACTTTTGACGATTCGTAGAAAATTGCCTACCTCCTTTAGTAAGGATGAAACTAACGGTCTTATTCATAAAAAGTTATACATTTGTCAAATAGTGTTTTTCATAAACGCCTTGTAGCACAGAAATGTTCTATAAACCTACTATAAAGTTATCAAAGCCATAACCCTACTTTAACAGTGCTTTATGGAAAAAAATGGCAGACGCACTATCAGCTGATTATTAAGAAAATGACAATTGACGTACAGATGTAACATGAAGTGTCAGCATACCTATTATTATATAAGACAGTTTCGTAAACAATCGTACTTCGAGGAGCTGCAGTTGTATTTAATTTATTATCTACACCCATGCTATAAATCCTGCAATAAGCTAAACAAAAGTTTCTGAAACAGTTAGCTTATTGCCAATATTAAAACAGCCAGTGTCATAGTAATCATAATATTATCCAAACGGGTGTTATAATGTTGTACTGAATTTCATAATGCAATTCATTTCGAAAAAAGAACATTGTCATTCACGAGCGTTTCACTAACAAAGCACCGTAATTTAAAAACAAAACACATTCGAATTCGAAAAATTCGAATTTACGTCGTACCGCGCCATTTTTGTTCGATATTGGTAGGTATTGCAAAGAAACTTTTATAAAACTTTAAGATAAACTTTAAGTAAAGACTGCTAAGCTATTTTTATGAATAAGACCGTAAGTATCTAACTATCACCTAAACAAATAGAGTGTACTACGTGAGATCGACAAATGGATGTGCGATTAACGCTTGTGCGACAAAACTGTACTGCGACTCACCATAGTTCGAATGTACACTTGTGCGAATCACCGAACCTCGACATCACGTTATCGTTAATGCGACTTTGACGACTCCAACTTTGTATTAATTATTATATACAGGGTGTTAGGGTAAACACCGTTATCCTTGAAACCAGTGGTTTGGTGTCATTTATAATATAATAATAATAAATAATAACCCCACCGCCGTATCTCTACGTTGACGTCGTGGTGGGGCTTACGCGCTCCGAACTCTAGGTCTGTGCCGGTAGAGTTTACTTTGCCGGAACGGGTCTGGGGTGAGGAGCCAGACCAAGAGAGATACAAAAACCCGCAGGGCAGCATGTGGCGAGCTGTTGGGCAGTAGCGACCCCACGGACCCTACCTCCCGGGAGAAGTCTTGTTCCTTACCTCTGGCTTGCCTTTATTGAACACTGACAAGGAACAGAGCTCCCACCTCATTCTTGCCTTGATTGGCCGGTTTGAGTGGAGATTCGCTAGAGCAAATATGCTCGGAGGAAGGAAGTATTCCAGTAAGATGCTGGTAGGGATCTTGACCGTACTTCCGGGATTGTCCTGATAGCCGTGGAATACCTCTCCACTCCTCTCAAGCACCTCAGGAAGTGTTGCCCCCTTGTCGCTACGTCACTATGTGCTAGCGACCGTTTTCGGGGGCCCATTATTGAGTGTGCAAGTCACCCCCTGCCATTTTATCCGTGTATTATATAAAACATTGATCAGGCAGGGGCCATAGTCCTTCCATAGTTCCAGGTTACCAGTCCACTTTAGCCACCCAAACCCATAGTTCAATATCGTTGTTTTGTTTCCATATCTTGCAATAGTCTTACACCAACCGGGGGTTGTCCTTGGGTACCCTTGCATAGTGCAAACAGGGATAATCGTCGGTTGGTGCCTCATTTCATTTTGGATGTCTAACGGGCCTCTGCGAGTTGGCTTCGGCCCCTCGTACGCCTTCCAAAGGTCCGGGACCCCAGGGTCCCGAGCAAGTTGAAAGACATTTAAAAATAATAATAATAAAAAGTATTTATTTCACAAAAACATAGCACTTTGCACTGTATACATTGTTTTAAATAATATTTACAATATGATGCAATAGTAGACTCTATCTTTTAAACTAGGACTAGCCTGTATCTTAAAAGATAGGGTTCAGCCAAGTGGATTCCGTTATTATTCACAACCAGAAACAAGTGAAGACAGTGTCAATGTTTTGTACTAACAGCTGTACAGAAATAAAAATAAAAAAAACAACAAAACTAATTCTAAGTTACACAAGGGGTGTGAATGATGGAGACATGCATGTGTATGTATGTGTAGGGGTGTGTGGGTGTGCGGAGTGTGAGTGATATGTGTGTGTGTGTGTGTGTGTGGGGTGTGGGTGTATGTATGAGAGTGTGTGTGGGGAAAGTGATTCATGAATTTAGTAAATCCAAACTAATATTATAAATGCGAAAGTAACTCTGTCTGTCTGTCTTTCTGTCTGTCTGTCTGTCTGTCTGTCTTTGCTTCACGCCTAAACTACTGAACCGATTTGTGTGAAATTTGGTACAGACATAGTTTGGAACTTGAGAAAGGACATAGGATAGTTTTTATTACAAAAAATAAAATAAAAAATAAAATTTATTCCGGACATACAGCGCCATCTATTGGTCAAGAGTCGGCATCAATTCAGTACTGAAAATTCATCGGAAAAATGTAAATAAATAGTAAAAAGGTATGAAAAATATAATATAATACAACTTTTAGTACATAGAAAATGCTCTAACGGAGTATAGATAATTCTATTAGTACTATATGTCGAGTTGGTGATCGCGCAATGGTGTCGATCGTTACACGAGTTCGGTTCATGTTATTGTTTTAATTCACGGAAAAAAGTAAATAAATAGTAAAAAGGTATGAAAAAAATAATACCAATATAATAAAACTTTTAGTACAAAGAAAATGCCCGAACGGAGTATAGATAAATAATCCGAGTTGTCACTATGCTCGATAGATGGCGTTGGGATCGAAATAGATCGCGCTATGGTTTCGTTACACGCATTTGGTTGGGTATCGGCCGAGCGCTTCGGTACTGTCGTGGAATTGTGGATTGATCGTTTCGTAAATTTAAAATTGGTTCCGTTCATTTTTGAAGAGATCCCGCGAGATCGGGAACTATGTGGAGTATGTGGGTAAAACCAAAAATCTGTCGGAAGTCACTATTCCACGCGAACGAAGTCGCGGGCAAAAGCTAGTATGTAATAACTGGATATAAAGTGTGAGATGAGATCTATGAGTATGTATGTGATTTTTATTAGGTTACGTAAGTAAGCAGATTCTCTGTAGCCACATAGTCTTGTTGTAATAGCCATTGGCTTATTTCTTTCTTTAACATATATCCATTTAAATCCAGTATGTTTAGCTTTTTATGCAGATTTTTGTATAAATGTTTACTTAAAACGTAAAATTGGTGTTGGGCAAAAGAGGTTTTATGTTTAACGCCTGACGGGACATTTGTGCGCTTTTTAGGGTTTGATTTAGGCATGGATCTATGGGTCCTGAGGGCTGACTGCAGAATGAATAGTTGTCGTACAGTCAGGACCTTACAGTCGTCGTAGAGTTGTCTAGTTGGATATCGATATGGTTTTTTACACATAACCTTTAGTACAGCTCTTTGAGCTCTCTCAGCTCTCAGTAAGTTGGTCTTTGATGCACCGCCCCACGCAGTAATGCAATATCCAATTATAGACTGACACAGTGCAAAATAAACCATTCTCAGTGTGCCCATGTCGGAGGGATCTCTTAGCGATTTGAAAACGTAAATGAGTCGCAATATTCTAGAAGTTATCATATCGAGCTGTTTGTCCCATCTCAGGCATTCATCAATTTGCAAGCCTAAATACTTGACACTATCGCATCTGCCCAGAGTAGGGCAAGTACAAGTATTGGATGAACTCTGGCATGAGTGAGCAATTATTGTAAAGTCCTTAGGGGGCATAGTATTACGTCGGATCGCGAAAGGAATGTAACAGGTCTTATCTAAATTGAGAGTTAGTAGGCTATCGTGAAACCAGTTCATGATCTGACTAAGAGCGTGTTCTGCCATTGCTTTAACTGCATCCCAAGTAGGTCCATAAATGACGATTGCAGTGTCATCCGCATACGCGTAGATTTTGCAGTTAGGGAGAATCATTCTGCAGAGGTCATTCATGTAAATTAGGAACATAGTGGGCCCCAATATGCTTCCCTATAGAACGTAAAATAAATGGAAAATTACGATTTTTTTTCTTTTTAATTACCTTTTACCATAAGAGTATTTCACCCTATGCGCTAGGGCAACGTACTTGCGTCTCAACACGGGTGGGGGGCGCGGGACGTGACCCGACCGGCCACGAGCGCGACCCTTCCCTCAGTCAGTCTGCAGTTTCGCTAGAGAGCACGGTGTCAGATAGAAACTTTTTAAAATCTTTTAATGAAAATAACGTTTTTTTTTTGTTGTTACTCGGTCATTTATTTTTATATTTAAGTCAACTCATGTCACTCAAACCATGGGTGGTTTGAGTGACAACGGTGTTTACCCTTACACCCTGTATATAATATAAAATACTTATCTACTGAGTTTTATCTTATCTACCTACTTTTTTTTCTCAATGGTGGTCTTAGTTATCCATACTAATCGCCTTTATAGCGCTCCCTAACCGGGAGCATTTGCTTGTAGTCGAATCAGTTGTTTTTACAAAATATTGTACACACGGCTAACAACAAGCTATAATTTCCAGTTTAGGCTGATCTCGGATTGTATAGAACTTTCGTGGGAGGTCAGCTTATACTAGAAATGTATAGCTTGATGTGTAGCCGTGAGTACAACGTGTTACAAATAATTTTATCATTCACTACTACTAGGTATAATGTCAGAGTTTTAGTTTAACTGTAAGTAAAAAAAAAAATAAGTACACCGTAGAATTTATTGATCTGAAATCTGAAATCAATACATAAAACAATTTTGATTATAATGAATGTACTGTGGCACCGCCTGTGGTCAGAGGACGCACCTGTTTGGAGCGCGCGTAGCTCGCACCTTCATCGACCGCACGATGTGTGTACCTCACCGCCTGCGCCCGCGCACCGGCTGCGCCCCACGCCGGGTCTTCACACCGCGATCGCTCGGTCATCCGCGCCAGTCGCTAGCCTACCCCGACGGCGAATGCACGCGCAAATCGTTCCTATTTTTAATTACGTTTTTAACAATCTAGCTTCTCTAAAGTCTCCGTTTCACTTCTAACTCTTGCCTCTGTATCTTCTTAGTGCTTGTTTCTTTTCTACCTCAAACTGTAAGTCTTTACTCGCCTATTAAACGTCTATCTTCATCTTCAAAAACGCTTGTCATTTATACACACACCCTACGAGCAACTACAGTACCTACCTAGTTTGTTTTATTTTTATACGGAAGTTATAACTTTCTTTATTTTTCAAAAATTTTATAGACGCGATACTGCGTTTATAGATTTTATACAGCACTAGCATCCGCCCGAGACTTCGCCCGCGCGGTATGTCGATAAAAAGTAGCCTATGTCATTCCTAAGGGTGCCATCTATCTCCTTGCCAAATTTTGTCGTAATCCATTCAGTGATTTAGGCGTGAAAAGGTAACATACAGGTAGACAGACGAGAGTTACTTTCGAATGTAGTAATCGTAGAACCGTAGCTGCAAGTCGGCATTACAAACACATAAGTTCAAAAGTTTACAACAAATTAAACAAAAACTTACATATCTACCCATTAACCAAGAGCAAATGCAAACTGAAGCTAGACTCCTGGTTAAAATCACAAAATTATGATGCAACAGAAAAACTCGTGGAAGTGTAAAGTACACACCCCAACAAAGCCACACACACACACAACACACATCCCACAAACACCCCGCGTACACCTCATTAATACTCACCCTCACTCCCATTCACCCTACACACCACATTAACTCAACGTCAAAATACATCCCAAATCATTATGTACTGTAGGTAGGTACCATTATTTTTATTCTTATTTTATTTTATTTTTTATAATTTTTTGTTGTTATGTTGTGTTGTTACTTGTTATTAATTAACTAAATCTAAATTTATAAAATTAACTAATTCTAAATTAACCAAACTAACCTAATTACCTATTCAGAAACTTTTTCATGGAACATCATTCCATTCTGTAACTGGAGAAGTTGTTGGTTGCGATACAGTTCATACTTTTGCAGCCAACATCGTTTTATTTGTTGTACTTAGTCTAGTGATATTGTTCCTAAATAAACTTTTTTTTATTTTTACTTTCGAATGGAATATTATTATGGAAGTATGGATAGTTAGTACTTCGTTAACGCATAACAAACTAACAAACACACTTTTGCAAAAAATATTTTGTGATCTAAAATATTTTTTGAATAAAATCGGATTGAGTTTTCAAATATGTGTCAATATAAAATGTAATTTAGGTAAATCAAAAGCACTAAGGTAAGGAGTATTGATATCAACTTCGATGCAAATCACCCCCAAAATAACTTTCTACCCCTTTTTAACCCCGTTATGTACCCCCGAGTTTCAATAAAATACGAAAAACGTTCTCCATCGATTCTGTTAAAGAATGTTTATGCAAAATTTGAAGTAGATTGGAACAAGGAATCACGTTGTCCCATACAAACTTTTTCCCAGTTTTTCACCCCCTCAGGGGTAGAATTTCGGGAAATCCTTTTTTATCGGATGCCTACGTCATACAAAGAACCCACCATCCAAGTTTCAGGTCTCTATGATCAGCGGTTTAGGCTGTGCATTGATCCGTCAGTCAGTAATTCAGGACAAAGCATTTTATATGTATAGATAAGCGTTTATTGTTGCACTTAGGTAGTTTCAAACTACTGTAATACTTACTGCACCAAAGTAATGTCGAGTTACAATAGATACTGTCGCACAATCGTTTTTCGCACTATCGTGGTGTCGAGGTTCAGTGATTCGCACAATCGTACATTTGAACTATGGTGAGTCGCAGTACAGTTTTGTCGCATAAGCGTTAATCGCACATCCATTTGTCGATCTCACATAGTACACTCAATTAAAAACGATGTAAACTTACGCACAAGCGCCCAATATCGCACGAGCCTTGTCCTGCACGTCGGATGGGTATTTGGATGTTTCAAGGATTGCAGGGTTCACAACGCTTGACAAAACCTGCGCAAATAATATAGTCCAGGAAAATAAGTAATCGTATAATAAGTATCTCGAAATGAGAGATAGTCAGCTATGATCTTGTATAAACCTTTATTTTGACACCCTAAAACTTGTCTCAAAACCTACTTATTGTAGGGTGTCTGCGTCTACAGATATTCCAAGGTCAAAGGTAAAAAAATCATTTTTTTACACATTTATTGCAAATATCTCGTTTCCTATGGGTTTTATGGTATCTAATATAAATATACTCTGTACAACTTTTACTTAAACATTTTTTTTATATCTTGAACCATTTTCGAGTTAGAGGGCAGAGCGCACGCAGTGTTTAACTATTTAGAGTACTGCAACCCTGCGTTCCTGCATCCACATCACGAATCACAACCATTCTTGCAGTTGCAGAATATTGCAATTCCTCCGGAGCTGGTTGATTCATTGTCATGACGGGTTCCAGGAATTCATCACGCATTATCCATTCGAGGTTTCTTCACGCAATAAGTGGCTGTGACTCGACTTTTGCGCTCTTTAGAAAAGGAAAAAAAACTTTCATAAAAATACTCGAAAATCTTCCGAATTTAGATCAAATTGCGCGCCGGCTCCCAAATATAACGCCGTTGAGAACCGGCAGTGACTAAAAAACGGCACCGCTCACTTTGAAGTTGGCCATAGGAAATCCTCAATCAAACAAGATAGCTCCATCGTGTTTGGACTCATTTGTCATGTACTAACAAGTGCTTTGACACTAGGTGGTGTTCAGGGTTTTGATGATGGAGCCGGAAGGTGATCATGGGAAATCAATCAAACAAGATAGCACCATCGTGTTTGGACTCATTAGTTTATGTATCGACAAGTGCTTTGATACCAGGTGGTCTTCAGGGTTTTGATGATGGACCCGGAAGGTGACCATGGGAAATCCAATCAAACAAAATAGCACCATCGTGTTTGGACTCATTAGTTTATGTATCGACAAGTGCTTTGTCACTAGGTGGTCTTCAGGGTTTTGATGATGGAGCCGAAAGGTGACCATGGGAAATCCAATCAAACAAGATAGCACTATCGTGTTTGGACTCATTAGTTTATGTATCGACAAGTGCTTTGACTGCTCAGGCAACACTTTTGGCAACGCTGGTCCAAGGAGTACGTATCCGAACTACAGCAACGTCCGAAATGGAAGGTCGACAGTGAAGACATTGCTCAAGACAGCCTAGTTCTTATCAAAGAAGAAAGGCTTCCGCCTTTAAATGGAAAAATATTTCCTGGGATGGACGGAGTTTCCCGTGTCGCTGATATCCGTACAGCCACTGGCACCATCCGGCGGGCCTTCTCAAAGATCTGCCCGCTACCTACATCATGAACGTGCTCTTCGTGTTGGAATGGTTCTTCCAAGGCGGCCGGCATGTTAGCGCCATCTGTGTCTCGCTGTGGGCAGCGCTGGTTAACATTTTAATTCTCCATCGGCGCTGTCAGTGTCATCAGTGGTCGGTAACTTCCTCTTCCGCTCACCTCACTTCTCTTCTACGGGTGGTCTCTGGACGGTCGCGCAGCGTTGTACTTATACGTTTAATTTTACCTTTATCTGTACTTTACCAAAAATAAAAGCTTTCAGAATTTAAATAATTATAATATTCATTGAAGAGCACCCGCTGCGTCCCGCACACACACAAGAAATACACATAACAATGTCTTTCTTACACTTAAAGATAAGCCTCAAGCTTTGCGTCCAGCGCTCGGTGTGGTAACACATCGGGTTTTGGTTTGCAATTGGTCAATCGTCATTTCGTTATCCTTAGGATGCCTCGTTGAGAGGTGAAACACGTGTCGATTTCTTACAGGGTTTTTATGACTCTTGAAGAATAGTCAAGCGGAATAGGTTACTAAATATATTTACGTCTATCGTATTTTATAATGGATTTCCGCAAAGTCACATACATCAATCTGCCTAGTTCCAGTCTAACCGTAGTAGTAGTCTTTACTTTTTTGTAGGTAATAATGAGTACAATCATGTATTACATATTTTTTTTTATGAATCATCAATAGTTTTCTCAGCGCACGCCAAATATTTAATTTACAGATTTTTGATCCGAAGATGACCAAAATTTTCCATAGTGTGGCGCTTATCATTTCATTACCATTGCTCTTAAAACGGTGAAGGAAAACATCGTGAGGAAACCGGCATGTCTTAGAACCGAAGACATGACCTCTACATACCCGCACTAGGCCCGCGTGGTGGATTACGGCCCAGGGATCTCGAAGAGAGGAGGCCTGTGTCCCAGCAGTGGGAACATTATAGGCTGATTATGTTATGTGTTTACTATTTTCAGAGTTAAACCCTGTACCAAAACTATTAATTGATGATTTTACCACTTTTTGTAACAATTATTATTTGCATAACATTATAAAATTGTAAGTGAACAACGATCGATGAAAATTGTGGTTAGGTATTAAATAATGAATTCACTCAATTTGTAAGTGGCTCTACAATTTGCCATCCACATCCGTTATTAATATTTTCATCAAATTGTTTTGGTTTATAGCTTGACCAAGTCTCTTATCAGTAAATCTGTTGCCAAACTGATTATTTTCAAGTCTTCTTCAAACAGGGATCCTAATTAACTTAAGGTTTATTGATGACCATACCTGTCTGATGAACGTGATGGGCTGCTGCCCCATAGCGTGCGCATCTCCGACGTTTGCCTTGATGACCTTCTTGAACGGCTTCTGGGCTCCCTGGCGACATGATATTTATATATAGGAACAGCTTTTATATTTTAAAATGATGAAAACTTCGACAGCCGATATTACAGCTCTTGTAAAAGTAAATGAAAGAGGGGATTATTCATCCTTTGGAAAAAAATGGATTATAATAAAATCGGAGAATTTACGTAATTTAAAACAGCGATTTTTTTCATTTAACCTGTAGGGTATGGACAAGGCAGTATGTTAAAATGTATACCGAGTAAAGTTCACCCCCGCGTGAAGGTTTTTTTTAAGAAAACATCTGATTTGAATTTCACGTTAACAGACATGTTTGTATGGAGGATATCCAACAAAATTAAACATATTGTACTAGCGCAAGATATTATAAAGCGAACCTTTACCTACATTCATAGCAAATAAATTTCTGATTCTGATTCTGAAAGTTTTTTTGCAATATCGGTTCAGTCAAAAATGTAGCAGAGTTAAATTTAGTTTAACTTTTATTTGGAGGCTCTAACTCACGATCATTGTCACTTAGTGCCACGATGTGACAATGGTCACCTTTATAATTATTTCGTTGGCGGTTAGAGTCAATGTTTGCGGTACTACCATGAAGCTGGATTAGTAACGGCCTTATTTATGCTGTCTAGAATCAATTAAACCAATTTTACTGTAATCTACATTAAATTACTAGGTACTAAAAATTAATGTATGACACCATGGCCCATAATATCATCTATCTCTATTCAAACTACATAGAAAACTTCTTTTTACTCAAATATAGCTTTCATTCATCATGATTCAAACTTGACGACTGTCTGTTATAGTTTGGGCTCAGCTCGCCCCTTGGATCTTGCCCCTTATTGCCTAAGTGTATTCGCCTCTTTGAATATTAGTTATCCCAACTCGCCCCCGATTGTTAGTAAGGGTCAGTTCACACCGAGACGAGACGAGTAGCGACGCTGCACGCACTTTTTAACCGACTTCTTCAAAAAGGAGGAGGTTCTATGTTTGTCTGTTTTTGTGCGTGTTTCTGTGTTCATCGATATTTTCTCCAATTGTGAACCGATTTAAAAAATCTTCTATCAGATCAAGATCTTTTTTAGTTCGAAAGGGTCTTCCGAGGTGGTCCCATTATTTTCTTAACTTTGTTTGCTTGCGTAGTTTTTGAGTTAGCTTCAATATTACCTACGTATTTTTCCCACTTAGTCTATTTAGACGATAAAATTATTTGCTCCGTCACTGTTATTTACATAGCACTTAGTGGTATTCGAATTTGTGTGGGGTAGGTACCACAACGAAAAAGTGAAAAATAAAAACTTTTTACAAAAAAAAAAACCACCGACTTCCAAAAAGTTTCCTGTTTCCTTTTTTTGGAAGTCGGTTGTTATTTTTGTAAAAAGTTTTTAAGATAGTCATACACAATATAACTTTATTTACTACGCAAAAAGATACACATTTAATTGAGATAATTCTAAAATGCCTCGCTTTAACTATTACAGCAGGGTTAGTTTTGGGGTATTAATTATTTTAGGGTAAGGTCTGTTTCGAATATTACTGAGTCGTTCCAGGTTTTTCGTAAAACAAAACGAAACCATTTTTCAGAAACGAGAAACTGTTCTAGTTAATAGTTTATCAATGCATTGATTCGACTGACCCCCGCCAGACCCGTGTCAACTCAACGGAGCAAAGAGTACCCTTTTTTTCTTGGTTGGTTCTTTTTTGTTAAACCTGAATTATCTACGACTTGCGACACGACTTCCAATGTCGTCTTTAGCCACAGTAATAGCACAATATTAACATAGTAAACAAAAATTAGACGGATTACATTAATTACAAGTTTATCCTAAAAAAGGGAGAAATCCCCAAAAAGTGGAAACACTGGCAGACACGCTCCACTGCGCCGCGCGGCTCGCGGCACAGCGAGGCATGGGGCTGCCAGCGACTTCTCGATTCGCCTCGCGAAGTCGAGATGCGTCTCGCGGCGCCGCGCCGACCTGTGCAGCGCGAAACCACTGGCCTCTTAAAGCATCGTCGCATCGCGTCACGTCTCGGTGTGAACTTACCCTAAGTGAAAAGTATTGTCAGCACTCGAAGTTTTTAAATATTTAGATAAATATTGTTTTCTTAAAACTTCAATCAAAACCTAACAAAAAGTAATTTATAGAATTGCTTGAATTCAAGATAGTATTACAATCATTAGTATTATTATCCCACTAATAAGATTTGGATGAAAGGCACACAAATATTGGGTCCTATGAAATTTGCGTTTTTTTCTCACTAATAGAGAACCTCGTCACTTCTATGATTTAAAATATTGATCAAGTGCTTGGTATTATATCGAATAATGACCATCATAGACAGCTACCAATCGAAAAAAAACCTTAGTACTTATAGTTTTCTTAACATAAAAAATACCTTAAAAATGACTCCTCATTTTTACCCGACTACGGCGAAGAAAAAAGGAGGGTTATGATTTTGACCGGTATGTATGTATGTATGTATGTATGTATGTATGTATGTATGTATGTATGTTCATCTGTTCCCTCCTATCTTCCAAACCACTTATCACAATTTGACAAATGAGGTATCTATAGAAGCGTCGTGATTGTCCGCTGGTTATAGGCTATGTGAAGTCACATTAAATTAAAAATGGCGCCCTCTATAGGACATAAAGTGAGGAACTTAAAAAAAAATATGGTTTAATCGTACCATGTTGGGTATCAAATGAAAGGGCTTAATGAGCACATTTCAAAAATATATATATTATAACCCCAAAAGAATTTAAAAAAAATCAAGTAACAAAAACTAAAACCCAACTACGACTTAAAAGGTATAAACAAGACACCACAGACAGACAAATTAAAAATCCGGAGTCACACGTAATCTGTTCGATTGATGCCCTAACACGTGTGACTCCGGATTTTTAATTTGTCTGTCTGTGGTGTCTTGTTTATACCTTTTAAGTCGTAGTTGGGTTTTAGTTTTTGTTACTTGATTTTTGTTAGCAGAAATGACCACAATTTTTTTTTATATTAGCCAAAACGTATTTTTGTCGCTTAATCTAAGTGGCATACGTTATCTTAGTTTTAAAACAGTAGTGCATAAAAGTTTTAAAACAGTATGTTCATGGTTGTTATATAAATTAATATATATAATACGTTAGTATGAAAAATGCAACTTCTTTAAAATTCCCCATACAAAACACTAATTTCATAGGTGGGGACCTAATAGTTTATAACTAACTAAAAGTACTAGGCTTGCATGAATTCAAGATAGTATTAAAATCCCTTTTAAATATTTAATTAAACATTGTTTTTTTTAAATGTAGGTTTACATATCGCGGGACCATGGGGTCCCGGTCTTTTGGAAGGCGTACGAGGGGCCAAAGCCGACTCGCAGAGGCCCGTTAGACATTTTCAATGGAATGAGGCGCCAACCGACGATTATCCCTGTTCGCACTATACAAGTGCACCCAGGGACAATCCCCGATTGGAGTAAGACTATTGTAGGATAGGGAAACAAAGATATTGAATTGTGGGTTTGGGTGGCTAAAGTGGAACTATAGAAGGACTGTGGCCCCTGCCTGATCAATGTTTTATATATACACCGATAAAATATTGTTTATTATTATTTTTAAATATTTAAATAAATACTTATTGTTTTCTTAAAACTTCAATCAAAACCTAACAAAAAGTAATCAAATCATTTTTATTTTTTTTGGATGAAAGGCACACAAATAGTTTATAACTAACAAAAAAGTACTAATCTTGACGTTTAGTTACACTATGAGTTTTATGTAATAAACTAATTAGCAAATATCGCAAAACGTTCCACATTATACTACGAACTTAAAAAGAGAAAGCATTATGCAGTATGTTATCTAACGAAGGGCGTTCCAGAGCGTAAAATCAATGGAAAATTACAATTTTTTTTTTAAAGAAAATCACAAAAAAAAAATGTGTATACCGGGTGTAGGGTATAGGGTTAAAATGTGGTATACTGTCACGCCTATCTAAATTTTATACTAAGTTGTGACGTAGCGATCCCCCACAACCCACTTTATTTCAAAACAAACAACGCAACTGCAACACCGACTGCTTAAGGTCACCATTTTGTTTCGTTTTCCACAGGGCTTTCGCTAATGTTTCCATCATACGAATCGAAAACTAGCGATAACGCTTGTCACATTTAACATTGTCTAGCTAATTTGTATTCGATGACCTGTGATCACATGACATTTCGATAGCTTATGTCAACCCCATACATTTTTTGACTTTTCTACTAGCGTTATCGCCAATCGAATGTTACTTTGTCTAGGCCCTCTGTATCACTTCTTGGGGTGGCGCACCCAAAACTAATTTAGTTCCTCTTGAAAGAGCTCAGAGAGCAATTTTAAAGATAGCAAACTTCCATCCCTTCTTCTTTCCCACAGATCAGCTATAAAGATCCTGTAACGTACTGACGGGTCGCCAGCTTTTCATTATGCACTTAGTATTAAAACAGCACACCATGCTTACGTTTACTGCTGACAATACTAACAAAAGACGGAATGATATAGTGTGCACATCTAATGCAACCCCAAAAAAATGTCTTTGTAGAAAGATCTTTTACATTTTTAGGACCATTTTTATATAATAGATTAAATAGAATACTTAGTGTCTATAAATTAAATTAATTTAGCTGCAAAAAATATACTTAATTATTTACTAACCCTAGATTATGCACAAACGGAAGATCTACTTGTTGTCTGCAAATAGAACCGCTAACGCCTTTTTGTTATTATGTACCTAAGTTTAGGTACTCATTGTTAATTTATTAAAATAAGTAAGTAGGTATCTATGCACTTTCTAATCTGAAGCACAGGTTCAACCTAGTTCAGGCAAATATGCAACTGTGCTCTATTTTAAACTGTTATTGTATTTATTGTAAACGTGTCCCTTCTTATAAATAAACAAATTATTATTATTATTACTTTTATGTCTGACTGTAGGCTTTTTTGGTTAAACAAAGGAAATGCCGCAAGAGTCGAATCGATACACCAAAATAATTATTTAAATGTTAATTTTTCACTCGCTCCTTCGAAGGGGAGAACCACAACACCAAAAAAAAATAAAAAAAACTACCTACTAGAACATTTTAAACGAAAGGGGCAAGGTCCAAGGGGCGAGGGGCGCCTAAACCTCTGTTATTGGTCTAACAAAAATTATTAAAAATACAAAAAACACGTAACTAAAAAGCTAAATAAAAACTTTTTGCAAAAAAAATAACCGACTTCCAAAAAAACACAAAGGCTAAGATCTCACGGAGCGGTTTTCACCCGCGCCCGCCGCGTTTGAGGGCCCGCAGCTTCTGTAGGATGTAGATTTGCACATTCACGACGCGTTTTACACCCGCGGCGCGCTCGGTTGTTTGCGGGTCCCGCGGCGCCGGCGCCCGCGCCGCCTCGTGGGGTTGCTCCCGCGCGCTCTGCGATCGCTTGCTGGGCGACCGCAGTAGCCGGCGGGGCGGGGCGGGGGGTACAGAAATCCGAAGCCATTTTGCACAACCGCCCGTCTTGCGATCATCGCCCGCCAAAGTTGCGGGCGATGAACTCAACCGCGACGGCTGCGTGGCCGCGCAAATCACCAGTCTCGTGAGTTTAGAAATTAAGCCGCAGTTCCACCACTGCGGCGGGCGCGGGTGAAAACCGCTCCGTGAGCTCTTAGCCTTAAAGGTGAAAAATAACTTTAATTTCGGAATTAGTTTCCCTATAAAAAAGTACCTAAGTTATTTTAGATAGGTACTTTTTTTATAGGGAAAATGTTTTTGGTGGGATTACATTAAGTTATTTTAGATAATGTAATCCCACCAAAATCATTTTCATGTAAAATGTTGCCAAGACGAGACCGTCTGGCTCGCACTGTCAAAAAGTTATCAGATGTCATGTAGAGCCAAGCTTCTTCTACACGCCCTAACTCTACAAGCCCTAACTTCACAAACTCTACACCTTATTCAAAATATATGGTTTGGCCGTTTCCAGCATGATCGCATCTACATGAGAATTATTGTTATTAGAATGTATACATTTTTCACCTTAGGTACGCCCATGTGACGGTAGCGAAACGGCCTTTTATACGTCAATCACATTTTTAAAAAAACTAGATGAGGTCGGCGTTTCCTATCTGACTACTCTGAGAAGAAAGGCCGAAACAAACTCGGAGAACTATGATTATTAAACAGAGCTATTGTCGGAGGATCGATTTAGACTAGTTAAAATGATACAATTTTATTTAAGAAATAAATAAATAGGTACCTTTTCAAGCTCCTTTTCGATTACAGCGGCGCGGGCGACAAGAGGTCCTCGGACCGCGTATTCCATTATTTTAATGTTGGGGTTCATATTTTCTAATGTAAGGGATTTTTTCAGTGACGCCATGGTTCGGATGCTCGTGTGGTTTATGTGCGGTTGCGTCAACATTGCCTCGCCTAACGTTAACTCCGACCGCACCGCTGCGCCGGACAAAACGCTACTAGCGCACCTTATCTGCGACATGGTACGTAAATAATCGAACTACTTTTTAAACGTCAATGTAGTTCCGCACTGCACACAAATCGCGAAACACGTCGGCAAAGAGTACACGCCGATTAATTTCTCAGGAATAAATAATAAATATATCAGAAAATTGGAGAACACATCATCACGACTCGCAAACGTTGCACAAAAACTGGTCACCGTGAAGTTCAGCGCTGTTATATATATCGAATGGTTCGATGTTAGATTGATACGTGCACAAATTAACTACCTACATAAATAAATTAATAATCAATTCTTTATTACGAGTGACAATGAGACTCATAGTGATATTTATACCTAACAACAATGATATTATATTAACAGATATGTTATACACTCACAAAACAACCGAAAAAAGTGTTCCGCGCAGCAGCGGCACACATACCCACGTTTCATTCATTTTTACATTTCACTAGAAGTAAAAACGTTACAATTGGAATTCAAACTCAAACTCAAAGCATTTATTTCAAATAAACCAATTACAGGCACTTTTGAATTGTCAAAGGGTCGGTCAGTCAGAAAATATGAAGCTAGTTGCCCATTCCAAAGCGTAGTAGGTTCCTATGGAGAAGAACGGGCAAGAAACTCCACGGACACTCTTTTAAATCAGAATATCGTGTCTTCACGATTGCGCGCTTATAACATATCTGTTATAATTAATATCATTGCCTAACAATAAAATAAACTTACAACTATGTTACTGACATAGTTACAACAATTACACAAAACACACACAACAATCACTACTTCAGCAATCCAGGTGAGATACTGGAGCAACGACTCACAACACAGCACCCCAGGCTGTCAGCAATCATTCCCAGGATGCTGTTGGAAGTTGGAACTGGCTCGCACCCTGTGCACTAGAGACGCACATATTTTACGCATTAATGCATAAAAGCAATCATCACGCAATTCCGCAAACATCCCTGATGCGCTACAGAAGCGAGGCAGCCCCATCAACACCCTGAAAGCATTATGCACGCGGAGGGCGCTGTATGACCTCTGCGTAAAATGAACCCACAGGCCACAGGTGTAAAATGAGGAACAGAAGGCTCTAAAAAGTGTGGCACACTTAAACCTGCGGGCAATCATATTCGCTCTGACCGACAGCGCGCAGCGCCCTCCGTTCTCTCTCAATATCGTCATCGTCCTTAAGGCTGGTAGTCAAAATATGCCCAAGGTATTTTAATAATTGAGTACACTCTCGATAACGGTACACCATCATCATAATTGGAGGTACCATTTCCACCAGCCCCAAACACCATCATGACACTCTTTTTCACATTATACAATGTCGATTCACAGCCGCACTTGCTGGCGTCTGCCGGCGACTCTTGCCGGCGGCTTTTTTGGCGGCTTTGCTTGTGGTCAAGCCCGGCGGCGGCCGGCAGGGCCGGGCTGTGAGGATCCACCATCAGACCATTGGTCTGAGTTTGAATCATCGACCTTGTGGCATAGATGTGTGCATGCAATTATAAGCCTTATGGTGGTAAACATTCACAGACCGCGACCGTACATACATACCGCCTGTCAAAATCATAACCCTCCTTTTTGCTTCGCCATAGTCGGGTAAAAACCGGGAAGTACCACTACCAATGTTACTTTTTAAATTCCAGTAGCTACATATATACCGAGGTACTTTCCGAGTTAATATATATATTCCGGTATTCTGCTGTGGGGCAAGGCTGCTGACATTCAAAATATATTTGTCCTTCAAAAACGAGCTGTTCGAGCAATTTACCAGCTAGGTGCCAGAGTTTCTCTGAGAGATTTTTTTAAAGATATTGGTATTCTCACGGTGGCATCACAATTCATCTTCGCCAACATCTTATATATTAGGCAAAATATACACTTATACACTAAAAACAGTGATATCCACAATGTTAACACTAGGAATAAGGACAAACTACGAGTTCCCTTTCACCGGCTTCATAAGGTTCATAACTCATTTGTTGGGCTTGGTATAACATTTTATAACAAGCTACCCTCTTCTTTGCTAGATTTGCCTTATAATGCGTTTAAAGCTAAAGTAAAATGCGACCTTTGTTCAAAGGCGTATTACTCTATTAACGACTACTTAAATGATAAGAATAGTTGGTCGCTGTGATTAACTCAAGACAATGTTTATGTTCTTTCTCCAGCATTAGCTTACCCACTGACAGGTTATATGAGTTCATATATGTATTTTTTTTTATTTGACTGTATAATCAATTTATTTTTAATGTTTTTCTAATTTAATTTATTATTGACATAATCTACTCATTACAATGTTTACTAAATGAGTTGTATTGCAATATGTGGTTAGCTAGCGAACTCGAAAATTGATAAATATTATTTACGTTACTTCAATGGTCCTAGTTTATCATTTATAACTTCCAGTTACATCTAAAAATAGCTATATGTAGGCGGGCACGCCCTTTGTGCCTGGAGGCTTTTATTTAGTTAATTTATGTTTACATTTACTTTTTATTTCTGCTTGAGTACATATAGTTCTCGTTTTTTTTTTTTTTTTTTTTTTTTTTGATTGGTATATTAGCGTGTGCTAGCTGACATATGGCTAATAATTAGATTTATGTTTTGTGTTGCATAATGTAAATGATTTTGCATACTTTTGTATAGAATCATTTTTTTTTTTTTTCTAACTGAACAGACAGCTGTGCTGCTGGGGAGTTTGTTGCGCCACTTCTTCTTCCCAGCTAAAGCACTAGGAAGTGGTGAAGGGTGGGCGTTTTTGGGGGACTGTCTTATGTAATTTTGACGTTCGAAAAGTGCTGATTCTCAGCCTAGTTTGAATAAATGACTTTTGATTTTGATTTTGATTTTGAATCTTGGACATTACCGACATCGGTTAAACTATGTACCCTGACCACACTTCTGTGCAAGTGTGTGTGTAACAACCTAAATATCATAATAATATTTTTATCATTGACTAAAGTCCATCATTCAACAAGACGCCCCGCACCGACCCAAGCATGTTATTCATAGGTACCGTACCTTAACTATTTAAAAAATAATTACATAGATATAAATTTAATTATTGATAAGCAAAGCACAGCCACCTCATAATAACTCACTAGACACACTCACTAATAATTCCTATCAAATGAATTATTGAAACAATTTTGATTTCCAGAAATTAATCCTAAATCCGCTTGTTTTGTCATATAAAAATGTACTCTTTGACTCAAACCATTTCGGGCTGTTGAAATGAAGCCTCAGAAAAGTAAATCACGAAAAAATTTACCAAAGAGTATGGAATTTCTCTATAAATAGATTAGAACCTCCGTGAAGTTAGCCCCCTGATTTCATTAATCTGAACTTTTGTTAATGCTAATCGTTAGCGAAAAACGAAAAGTCGTTAGAGAGGAATACGTTTTTATGTAAATACAATTTTACTTTTTCAACGTGTGAAGTGGGCCACCCTTCCCGCAAAAATGGACTTAGAGTAATTTTTTTTTTAACCGTTTGCGAGTCGTTTTATAGGGATTTTTTTAAAATGATTTTTAATATTTTTTACCCGACTACGGCGAAGAAAAAAGGAGGGTTATGATTTTGACCGGTATGTATGTATGTATGTTCATCTGTGTTCCCTTGTATCTTCTAAACCACTCATCACAATTTGACAAATAAGGTATCGTTAGAAGTGTCTTGATTGTCCGCTGGTTATAGGCTATGTGACGTCACATTAAATTAAAAATGGCGCCCTTTAGAGGAAATAAAGTCAGGAACTTAAAAAAAAAAATGGCTTAGTCGTACTATGTTGGGTATCAAATGAAAGGGCTTAATGAGCACATTTCAAAAATATATATATTATAACCCCAAAAACATTAAAAAAAAATTAAAGTAATAAAAACTAAAACCCAACTACGGCTAAAAAGGTATAAACAAGACACCACAGACAGACAAATTAAAAATCCGGAGTCACACGTAATCTGTTCGATTTATGCCCTAACACGTGTGACTCCGGATTTTTAATTTGTCTGTCTGTGGTGTCTTGTTTATACCTTTTTAGCCGTAGTTGGGTTTTAGTTTTTATTACTTTAATTTTTTTTATAGAATATGTTCATAAATGAAATGTAGTTGGAGGTGGAAGAGAGGAGACAGGAAGAGGGAAGTCTTCCGTCCATTCACAGGAGACACATTTTCAAGGTCAATGTCAAACGTCTGGAAGGTCAAAGTCAAACAAATAAAAATGTTTTATGGTAAGTAAATATGGCTCCACTGTACTTTCTGGCCCGCGCATGAGAAGCTTCATATTTTTAAAAGCTTTTTATTAGCTTGCTCTGTTCGTATGTGTTTCCGGGTACTCCAATTGTCATCCATTTTTACCCGACTGCCCCAGAAGGAGGGAAATCCGATTGAGCTGAAACTTGGCATACTTGAATAACTACCGACACATTTTCGTCGGGCAGTAATCCGCTAGATACGACACCCGTCTGGTCGGAGGATCCTCCCTTTTCTATAGAGGATGAGCGAACTTTACACACTAGTTCCTTATATCTCTAAATTGGTGACCCCGAGTACGAACGTCAGCGCAGCCTTCGTGCAACTACTTCGGCATGATTTCATCATCATCACTTCCGCAAGCTTCTGTGAGGCGAGTCACACAGCCAGGCAGCACGGATATTCTGAACACCAGCATGCAGTGAACGCGCATTCCTGGTCAGTACCCTCTGCACAGATATTCTAGTACTACGTCAGCCAGCCTCATCAGCAACTTTGGCACAGCACTGCACTTTCGGCCGGTCAATAAGCAGAGCCCTTTAACCCTCTCCTGGTCGACGCCAGCAGTCTGCCACAACCGGGCGCTGTACCACATCCAACTCACGGGGGAATCACCGCAGACAGTTCCGACTAACCACGAACTATGCGACACACGGTTCCGATTCATTGGAACCACAACTGGCACTGTGAAGCATCGCAAGATACAAGAAGAGACTTTCGAAATCAAAGTTATTTTTACCCGACTACGGCGAAGAAAAAGGAGGGTTATGATTTTGACCGGTATGTATGTATGTATGTATGTTCATCTGTTCCCTTGTATCTTCTAAACCACTCATTACAATTTGACAAATAAGGTATCGTTAGAAGAGTCTTGATTGTCCGCTGGTTATAGGCTATGTGACGACACATTAAATTAAAAATGGCGCCCTCTAGAGGAAATAAAGTAAGGAACTAAAAAAAAAATATGGGAAAATCAACATTTTGTAAAAGGTGAAGTGCAGTTGACATCAAAGAGTACATTTTTCAAACCGACCCACTAAAAAGTGAACAAACAAAATACAACCAACTTCCAAAAAAATACTTACCTACTACGAACTCTGCAAAGTGAAAAAATTAAGTAATAAAAACTAAAACCCAACTACGACTGAAAAGGTATAAACAAGACACCACAGACAGACAAATTAAAAATCCGGAGTCACACGTGTTAGGGCATAAATCGAACAGATTACGTGTGACTCCGGATTTTTAATTTGTCTGTCTGTGGTGTCTTTTCAGTCGTAGTTGGGTTTTAGTTTTTATTACTTAATTTTTTTTTAAATTATTTTGGGGTTATAATATATATATTTTTGAAATGTGCTCATTAAAGCCCTTTTATTTGATACCCAACATGGTACGATTAAGCCATTTTTTTTTTTTTTTAGTTCCTGACTTTATTTCCTCTACAGGGCGCCATTTTTAATTTAATGTGACGTCACATAGCCTATAACCAGCGGACAATCAAGACGCTTCTAACGATACCTTATTTGTCAAATTGTGATAAGTGGTTTGGAAGATAGGCACAGATGAACATACATACATACATACATAATATACATACCGATCAAAATCATAACCCTCCTTTTTTCCTCGCCGTAGTCGGGTAGCCTTTTTTCTTCGCCGTAGTCGGGTAAAAAGGAGGAGGATATCAAGACATAGCAACATGAAACCGTTCCAGCAAGCGGCTATGACGGTGAGGTTCCACTACAACCAGCAACTATTGTTGAAAAATAATTAAGCGCGTCGTCCAGCCGTGAGGACGACGAAGGTCCGACATAAGCGCGTCGTCCCCCAGCCGTGAGGACGACGAAGGTCCGACATAAGCGCGTCGTCCCCCAGCCGTGAGGACGACGAAGGTCCGACATAAGCGCGTCGTCCCCCAGCCGTGAGGACGACGAAGGTCCGACATAAGCGCGTCGTCCCCCAGCCGTGAGGACTACGAAGGTCCGACATAAGCGCGGCGACCCCCCCCCCCCGTATTTTTATAAATAAAGATTTCATTTGACTTTTTTTCGTGCTAAAGTAGTTTATTTTACAAATAAAAGAGTGACGTATTTCATTATTAATTTATTTTTACACAATATCTTCAACTAACCTCAGACGACTGTCTAATAACTATAATAGTCCCGATATAAAAATATTTCCTCTCCTTATCGTAACATTGTAATATATTTATAATATTGACACCTTTACTTTTTACACTCTATCAATTCAAATTCTTTAGTCATAATAACGTGATGTTTATATTCACAGAATGGTTTTATATAATATAGTACATATTTATAATGTTTCCAATAAATACAATATATAGAACATTACAATTTGGCCTATCAAAATGTACATCACAATCCGAACGCTTGTAGGTATTTACAATTTTTAGAAGTTTTGTAATTTTAACAAAGTTATGACAAAATATATTTCATACCTAAAACAACAGAAACATTATCTCACACATTTATGGCAAATCGTCAGAGTCCCACAAAATTCTAATATTTTATATGAATAATAGACAATTATAAAACACAACATAGTTATTTTACATAGTCTTAAACCGAAATAAATAAATTATTCTCTAATATAATGTATAGTGCTTATTGTCAAATCAATTTAAAAGCCTATAAAATGGCGCTCGGGGCCGTTACCAACAACAATTCCTAGTTCCTTATTTATGTACTAATTATTCATTTATTACTAAGTCAACATGATTTATACAGATACTTATTAGGAATATAGTGACAGTTCGGGCCTGAACGCTTCGCGCAACCAAATATTACTTACATCCAAATACAGCTAGGATGAAACTTTAGTCTTTAGTCTCAAACGAATGGAATGTACAAGGACTACCCTACACTTTAGAAATCTCTTCATATATTATCATACGTACACGCTACGATATGGTTTATTTAGATTTAAAACAATATATTTTAGCACAAAATATATAGAAAGTAACAGATAACTTAAATGGAAAATACTGACATATAAGTACAACCAGAACTAGCTGGGATTACTATAATAATCTTTGTAAGTATAGAAGATAAACAGAAAATATAACGTTAAATAAAGGTAATACAAATATTTATCGGAATGTTCCGCAGTGGAAATACGAAAATAAATTATTAGCTAAAACTAGAAGGACGGATAGAATCGGGAAGAATAAAAATATATGCTTAAATAGAGGTCTCGCGTCACAGCGCACGCGCGAGCGTTATAGACAGATGATCACTCGCGACCGCTCGCGCGTCTGTTACACTTGAGACTAACGCGCGACTGCGCACTCACCTCGACGTGCCGAAAACAAATACAAAACACTTATTATTAGATCATTTACAGTTTTATTTTACCTTTAACTTTTAAATGAATGATTTTGCTAATAATATCTGGGCAATTAGTGTTACTTTTTGTTAACGAGGCGCATTATAAAATGCGGTCGTTAAACTGTCCCGCGCCGCGGGTGAAGATCGTCACCCAAAAGTCAAGACTTATTTCACTAAAGATTCTGATAGATTGGAGTAGAGATTGCCGGGGAGGAGCAACAGGCCCGCACGAGCGCGAGGCGAGCGGGCGGCGCGGCGCGGGCCGCGCGGGCCGCGCGGGCCGCGCTAGCAGGCGGCGTCCTCGCGCACCAGCGCCGCCGTGTCGCGGCCCGTGTCGGCGGCCGGGTCCAGCGCGCGCGCGCCGCCCGCGCCCGCGCCGCCGCGCGCGCCCGCGCCTCGCGTCTCCGTCGACGACGGCGAGATTACAGCCGATACGACCTTCTCTTTCAACTCGTCCGGTACTTCGTAGATGCCGGCTGCGGAAATAAACGTACATTCTCAAACTTTGTTTTGATGGAAGAACGTCCTAATGAAAGGCTTCCGATGATGATGTGTACGGTGTCGCCCGACAGCGGTCACCGATACTCACGTATAGGCGGTTCGGGCTCGCCCGCAGCCACCGCTCTGGTGACGGCGTCGTACATGGGGTTGCTGAAGTCCCGCCCCTTGCGCGGCGCCTCCTCCAGCGTGTAGGCAGGCTCGCCCCCCGCGCCCCCCACGCCGCCGAACTCCACGTTGGAGCCCTGACGGAAGGATACGCTCTGCGACGATGCTAGGCTACTCAGACCGCCGCCCTTCCCGCTACAATACAAAAATATAAGGTAAAGCAAACTCACAAAAAATTGATATTATTCAACTAAGACAACAGCAATGACATTGTTTTAGATTCACAAAATCAAGAGATGTGTCAGTTGTGCCGATTCTCTTGTACTTACACTACGTAGTATTATAATATCTGTGACTTACACTGAACTAAACCACAGATATTATAATACTACGTACAGATACCCAATCCCATACAAAGAAATGACACCACCCTAAGTCTGGCTATTCAGCTGGCTATTTTTCGTTCTACATTTTTTTAACAGATGGCAGCATCAGCGACTCACTAATTGCCAGACACTGTAGTTTTTTTAACGCCATCTAGGAGTCTTGCCTAGATACTACGCAAGACTCCTAGATGTTTTTCTTCGTTTTTTACGTTTTTTCTTCCTAGGTGTTCAATTTTTATATTTCTACGTAAAGTACTAGCTTAAAAAAATAAAAAAAATATTTGATTTTCCTTAATGAAACTGAAACGACATAAACGCAAGTTTAAAGTGACCCTGTCATCACTTGAGTAAAACGCCATCTATTGATGATTAGCAGATGGCTACTTTATCGTTCTAAGGGTTCGAATTGAAGTAAACGGCTTAATTTAAGTTTTTTGTTGAAAATCCGAGATTTATGAGTGTAAATACATAAATCAGCATTAAACAAAGATGTTTTGATTTTTACTAATATTTCTCAGCCAAAATTTGTCGTATAACGCTTTTTAGTGATTGTTAATTTCATAAATTGTTACTTATGCTGCCATCTATGATTTTTTTTCAAGACTAATTATAATTTGTTCGAGTTGAGACCCCATGACTAAACTAAATAATATGTAAACTATCACTAAAATTCCTTTTGGCTATGAGAAACTAGCTATTCTGCCAAAAAAAATCTTGAAGTTTAAAAATTATTTTGCCACAACTAAAATCGAATTTGACAATCGCGACTCCACTTCTTGGTACTTGTTTGCCCAACCCCGTGAATCCTAATTTTATTCCACATCTTTTTAATCGCGATTAAAAATAGTCAGATTTAGTTACACAGTCAAAATATTAGGTGAAAAACGTCAACTTCAGAATAGCAAAATTGTCATTTTCACTAAGACGCGGGTGGTACGACATCATACCAGATGAATATTTATGTAGAGCCGCGCTGGTACGATATTGAATCAGCGGGTTCGCGCGGTAAAAATCTCTATTTTTACATATAAATAAGGGTCTAAATGGTCTGTGGCAATTTAAGTCTATGGGTCTATGGGCAGATAGATATTCTCGTCAACTAATTCAACACAATTTTTTTTTTTAATTTTTTTTTAAATTTATTTTTGAAGTTTGACGCGTGCGTCACCTCAAAAGTCAGTCCGTGCTTGAGGATTTGTCTTCTAGATGGCGCGCGGTCTCGAAGGTTAATAACTCAGTGCCATCTTAGGCCAGGCTAAAACTTTTGTGTACTTTTGATTTATCATACTAGCACATAACTGTAAACTAATCTAAGTACTGTTTTTATGAAATAAATTATTACTTATTACTTACTTACTTATCTTAGTGCTGTCAAACTAAAATCTATATTTATGTTGTGTCATAAAGTCTATTTCAGAATGAGAAAACGTAGTTTGACAGAAATAAACAAAATTTTAGTGATTTTTACACCCAGTTTCTGATTTGAGAAAAGTAGGAAATCTCAACTGATTATTCTCAAATACTTAAGTATGCGCTTTTAAAATCGAATTTCGTTAAACCATAATCAACTGATCATTTACTTAAGTATTCCTGATCAATGCAAACACGTTCCAGTCTTGATTAGAGTTAAAAAAATCTTAATTCAGAAACGAAATTCAATTTTGTGACAAGAGAATCGGCACCAGTATGTCAATTAAATTAAATTTTAAGTGACTAAATTAAAATGACGTGCGACTAAAGTACACTCACTTTATTTATTTATTTATTTATTTAAACTTTTCGCACTAAAAAAAGGTACAAAGGCGGACTTAATGCCTGAGGCATTCTCTACCAGTCAACCAAGTGTGGTGAAGACATTAGATGGCAGGTGCTCTAACTGCTGTACTTTAGTGACACGTCATTGTAAAGCGACGCGAGTACTCACAACGGCCTCTTCCGGATGACGAACCACGCGGCCGCGCCGGCCAGCGCCAGCAGCAGCACCAGCAGCAGCGGCACCAGCACGGCGGCCGCGGTGGCCGCGCGCGCCGCCGTGGCCGCCGCCTGCGCCGCGCACAGCGGCGGCGCCAGCGGCGCGCGGCACACGCAGCGCAGGCCGCCCGCGCCGTCGTCGGCGCACGTGCCGCCGTTCTCGCACGGGCACACGCGCGGCAGCGGCCGGGGCGCTTCCACCGCTGGGGACGAAGGTGACGACTCGTTAATCGGTGCTTATTCGGAGTCATATCGATACGAACGAAACAAGAGCGTGGTTAAAACAAAACGGACCAAGAATTTAACCCTGAAAATCACTCGAAATTTTAGTCTTCTACAAATCTAAGGCGCACAGTTAAATGACATGGGTTTTGAAATACCGATCGCGTACGTACAAGTCTTGCTGATTTTCCTTGTCAGTTACATTGAATCGCATCGAATATAATCAAAAGGGCAAATCAAAAGGTACCACGTCAAGTTTTTAAAATCAAAGTCAATAAAAAATAATAATAATAAAATAATAATAAAAATTTATTCAAAAAATAAAAATCTGCCTAGCCTTGTCCCAACTATGTTGGGGTCGGCTTCCAGTCAAACCGGAAGCAGCTGAATATCAGTATTTTACATGGAGCGACTGCCTATCTGACCTCCACTCCACAACCCAGTAACTGGTTATAACGATACCCCTTGGTAAGACTGCTCGTCAGACTTACGGCCTCTGACGACCCGTAACGACTGTTAAAGATCCATGAATGATAGGCGAGACCAACGACTTAACGTGCTTTCCGAGGCAAGGAGGAGTCTGAATATGAAAAGATGGTCACCCATCCACGGACCAACCCCGGCGTAGCTTAACCTGATGGATCGACCGGGGCAGTTATTACTTAACAAGCACCTCATCCCAAAAACAATTAAAACGACCTCATTAGCATAAGCTATGCAGATTGGTTAATTATTTTTGGGATAAAAAATTACCTATATTAAAATGACAGAAATCTGATTCAGATTCAGTAAACGATTCTGAACAAACTATTTTGCATTAATTCAATTACACATTGTAGGTATGTACAGACGAATTGAGAACCTCTTCCCTTTTTAAGAAGTCGATTAATAAAGCCAGCGCCTGCGCTTGTATACTAAACCACTAAAATTTGTCGGCCGCTCTTAATTGTAGTGCATGTGCTATATTAGATACGACAATGCACAGTTCATACGACACATACCTGCGTCGCACGCGAGCTCCTGCGTGATGCGCTTGGGCGGCTGCTGCTGGTCGGGGCACACGCAGCGCCGGCCGGCCGGCACGCCCAGGCACAGGTGCGAGCACGGCGCGCGCGCGCACTCCGAGCGCGAGCTCACGTTGTAGCGCCGCGGGTGGTACACTGCGACGACAGATAATAATACTTCAGCAAAAAGTTAACACAGGGAAAATAGTAGCGTGAACAACAAACGTGAAAATAAAGCAAGATTTTTAGTTAATGTTTTTTAAGGAATGTTCGTTACTAGGACTACTCGTTACACTTGGTAAAATCAAGCCGTCTTATTACAAAACGAGGTCTAACTTTAGTCTAAGCTCAAACCTTCGAGCCAGTTGTTGTATCGAACCTTATTGCCAACTGAAAGTTACTAATGCAACATTGACAACTTAGAATCGGGTTTTCGTTATTATAACTCTAAAATTGTCAGAATAAAACTCTAAATTAAAAAAATAGCTCCTGGTTTAAACTTTAAACTAGCGCCTAAAAATAAACCGTGTATATAATATCTTTTGATAAACTAAATAACATGTGAGTCAACTCACCTTTCACAGCCGACGGATTGACTAGATCCTTGGATATAATGAATGGCACTCCTCTTCCGAACTTGTCTTGTCTCACAAGTTCTCCCGTGTCTCTGGTGACCCAGTAGAGAGAGGACTCAAAGACATCCAGCGACAGCGGGTGCTTCAGCAGATCGCCCTTCAGGATCACCTTCCTGTTTGAACCGTCGTGCCTCATCATTTCAATAGTATTCAGCTTAGTGTCAGCCCAGTATATCGAATGGTCCATCAAATGGTCAATAGCTAAACCAGTAGGATGTCTTATATTCTCTGTGACGATCGGTCTCCTCTTCGAGCCATCCATCCAGGCTATTTCAATCTTAGGAGCGGAGCCGGCGTCAGCCCAGAACATTCTTCCCATCTGTGGGTCGAGGACCAGTGATGTGGGGCTCTCGATTCCAGCTGAGACAAGTGCCCTTCGGTATCTTCCGTCGGTTCTCGCTACCATTACACGTCCGCGTGGTTTAGAGCCTGTCCTGTCAGTTTCTGTCCAGTATAGATTATCTCCTATGTAGTCAACAGCTAAGGCAGTGGGTTTTGAGTTGCCCTTCATGTTGAGGTCTTGAGCGAATCCGCTCTTGACCTGACCGTTGAGCGCGTTGATCATGTACGACCGCTTGATCGTCTTGTCGTAGCTATCAGCCCAGAAGATCATCTCGTGCTTCGGATCGTAGTCGATGGCTTCTATTCTCTTCTCTGCTGTGATGACGTCGAATTCTTCGTTCTTGTCTTGCGCAAAGGCGTGTATTTCTGGTCCATTAGCGAATAGTAGAACAACTTCATCTTCTACAACTTTGCATACGCCTGATAGGTTGTCTGCCAGTCTGCAATGAAGGCAAAGATTATAAACACCTATAAAGTTATCTATCTAGTAAAGGTAATTGTAATCTTATCCTTCTCATAAATATTCGAGGGTTTAAAATAATATATATGCTACTAACTTGAATCCTTCTCTACAGTCGCAGCTGTAGCTTCCGTTGAGGTTGTTACAGATCTGCGAGCAGTGGTGCGTGCCCGCAGCGCACTCGTCCACGTCCACACACTTCTTCTTGTCGACCGGCGAGATGATCCACCCTTGGAAGCACGTGCAGATGTAGCCGCCCGCGCCGCCGATGGCCGTCAGGTTTGTGCAGAAGTGCTCGCAACCACCTGAGGGACGAAATATTGGTTAAGTAAACCAAAGGCTATTTGGACGGAAGCTTTGTTAAAATGCGGAATTGTTGTTTTCTTAACAAAAATTCCGTGTATAAACAAACCTTGCTGTTTTAGTTAAGTTATTTCCTCTATTGAACATTCCATGTTAACGTTCTGAACGTACTTTGCCTCTCATAATTTTTGATAATGTTTACACCGAAGAAACGATGGCTGGATTGTCTGAATGATTATGGCAGAAAACGGGTTTACTACCGAGATGACGAAATATAATATTTAGGGCATAATAAATTTATCACGTATGGCATACTAAAAATACTTGCATCTATTATATTAATTGGAAGTATAAAGATAATTCTTGTGATATTCAAGTTTTTGAAACTATACCTTTATCGAGATGCGAGCACGTGTGTGTGTGATGGCAGCCGAGCTCGTCGGAAGCATCACCACAGTCGTCGGCGAAGTCACACAGCTGCGTGCGCTCCACACAGTGCCTGTTGGCGCACTGGAACTGCGTGTAAGGGTCGCAGGGCTTCACGCGCGACGCGCATAAAGTCATGTTATTCTCGTCCGAGCCGTCGCCGCAGTTGTCCACGCCGTCACATACTTGGTATCTAGGAGATCAAGAAAGAAAATAATGTATTTTTTTCTATTTTTGGGTGACATTTAGAAAGTGACTCTTTTAAATACCTAGGTTCATTCAAGGAATTGATTAATGAAAAGAGAATACTCATAATTTTCTTTTAAAACTACTATTTTAGTTCCCACTGATCTCTAGGGTGCTGGTAATATTTTTGTGTACGAGTATGATAGTTTTTCTCACCTGGGGACACATCTGTGGTTGTCACAGTGGAATCGTCTCAGTGTATCGCAGTTGAAGTTGGTGCAGATAGAAGACGCCTCGTCCGACCCATCTCCACAGTCATCAGTACCGTCGCACAGGTCCGACTGCGAGACGCAAAGGTTGTTCGCGCATTGGAACCTGTAACAGTACGGTACATGTCAGTAACAAACTTTACACTAATAATATATTATGTTTATTAGGAAGGAGTGACGTTTACCTGCTCTCAGGACAGTATCTGCCGCCGGGGTAGCGCGGTGGACATCCAATCTCATCCGACAAGTCTCTGCAATCTCTATCGCCGTCACATCTGAAGTACGCCGCGATACAGTGACCAGATTTACACTGGAAGGTTCCGTTCTTGCACTTGAAGCCGCCGCAGTCAGCCTCGTCGGTGTTATCTCCGCAGTCATCCTCGTGGTCACAACGCCATCTCGATGAAATACACTTTCCATTACCGCACTTGAATTCTGATTCTGAGCATTCTCTGTACTTATGCTGGCATACAGTTTCCGATTCGTCACTTCCATCTCCACAGTCATCGGTAAAGTCACAGAGCCATTGCTTTGGTATACAACGCTTGTTGTCGCAAGTGAAGTCAGTTTCCGCACTACATGTAGGACAGTTCTCTGGTAACTCATCCGATCCGTCTCTGCAGTCGTCTTTGCCGTCGCAGAACAACCATTTCGGAATACACCTATAGTTCGCTTGTCCTGGACATCTTCTCCATCCTGTAGTACAGTTCTTCTGTCTGCACATGTACGCAGGCTCATCAGAATCATCTCCGCAGTCATTATCGAAATCGCACATCCACAGTTTCGGGATGCATCTTCCGTTCTTGCACGCAAATTCAGTATCGGGGTTACAAGGTCTGTTGTGGCACATTGTAGGGTCTTCGTCGCTGTTGTCTTTACAGTCTGTGTCGCCGTCACACTTCCAGCTGTCGAGGATGCACCTGCCACTAGACTTGCACTTGAACTCTAGGAGTGGACACTCGTGAGCGCACTCTGCCTCGTCACTTCCATCTCCGCAGTCGTCAGTGCCGTCACAGATGGTGGCCGCCGGCGTGCAGTTGGTGTTCTTGCACTGGAACGAGCCAGCTCTGCAGTGACGCACTGGACAAGTTTCAGGTTCATCAGAACCGTCCATACAGTCTTTCTCACCGTCACACTTCCAGAACCATGGTATGCACTTCTCGTCACGACCATTACATCTATGTTGTCCATCAGTACAGTTGGCGATGCAAGTCTTCATGTCTCGTGCTAAGTAGAACTGGTTCGGACAACCACATTTGTATGTCGTAGCTCCTTCCTCTCCATAACCCTCGATGTTCAAATAGCTGGATGCGTGGGGTGGCGCTATCAGACAGAGATGTGAGCATCCTCCGTTATTATCGCCACATGGGTTGGGATAGGACAGCTGTCTCAATGGATGTACTACGTGAATATCATAAGGCCTATGTGTAGTGTTTCTGAGTATCATCAAATTTTCTCCAGAATGCTTGTTTGCTTTGCTAATGGCTTTGAGATTCCAGTCAGTCCAGAAGATCTCATCGTCGAAAAGACTGAGAGCGAAAACGTGAGGCACCTTTGCGCCAGATAATACAACATGCCTGTGTCGACCTTCCAAATCAGCTGAACCAATGTAGTCTAAATGTGCATCCGCCCAGTAGATTCTGTCAGTGAAATAGTCTAACGTCAGAGCATTTGGCCAGGCGATGTCATCTTCCCAGTTCAGAATAGAAGTGAAATTGGAACCATCCATTCCCAATTTGCCAATGTAAGCTTGTAGGTGCCATGAAGTGAAGTACAGGTAGCCTGTTCCAGGGTGCACGACGATTGCTCGAGGATCTGTTACGCCGGTCTTTAAGGTCTTTCTTCTGGTGCCGTCCAATTCTGACACATCCAAGTTCTTGGAATGTCTGTCAAGCCAGTACAGCTTCCTTCCTATCCAATCAATTGCTATACCTTCAAGACCATGAGAGTCGTGTCTGATGACCACTTCTTTAGTGGGATTGGGATCGGTGTAGTTCGATCTGTAGATGGTCTTAGCGGATACATCTGCGAAATACATCCTCTGTTCTTTGAAGTCAAAGTCGATGGCAACGACGTTCATCAGGTCCTGGTGCATCAGGTTGTACAAACTGGCGTCAGTTGACATGTTCCTCACGTAGTATTTGTTTGTGAATATGATCCAGGCAGAAGAATTATCCTTTCGTTTACAAGTATGCTCATCAGGTTCTCTTTCATAATATTGGTCATTGCATTTGCAGTAGTACGATCCAGGGGTGTTGGAGCAGTATTGCGAGCAAACTCCCGGCGTTTCTATACATTCGTCTACGTCTGCACAAGCTTTACCATCTGCGAGGAGCTTGTAACCCTGATTACAGTCGCAGTAATACCCAGTTAGAGTGTCGATGCATTTGTGGCCACATTGATTTATTTCCAACTTAGCACATTCATCAATATTACAATGGGGAGGTTCATCGGAGTCATCAGTACAGTCTGATACCTTGTTGCAGACCAGTCTGTTGTCAATGCACTGATCATTGTTACACTTGAATTGTCCGGCAGGACACGTCTTGTTCTCTTTAACACACCCGACCTCATCAGAATGATCACCACAATCATCTTCGCCGTCGCATCTAAAGTGATTTCTAATACATTTGAAGTTCTGACACTTGAACTCTTGGTCGGTACATTGCTTGTATTGAGTGTTACAACGTTTTCCTTCGTCGGAGCCATCACCACAGTCATTGTCGTGGTCGCACACCCAGCCCTCGTTGATACAGCGACCATTGTTACATTGGAATTGGTCGTCAGAGCAGGGTGTGGGGGTCGCGCAGTGATGGATGGTAGAATTCTCATCAGCTCCGTCAATACAGTCGGGATCGCCGTCGCAGATCCATTTCTTAGGAATACATTGTGCTCGTTGCCAAAACTTGTTTTCTTCACAAGTGTATTCTGTTTCAGCATCACACTTGCGCTCATTGCACTGATGACGATCATCTTCGTCGCTGTTGTCTAAACAGTCGTTGTCCCCGTCGCAAATGTAGATCCTTGGTATGCAGTTGCCGTTGTCACATGTGAAGAGGTCTCCGAAGCAGGTGCGACCTTCAGAACGGCAGTATTCTGGAGGTTCATCGGCGCCATCACCGCAATCGTCATCACCATCGCAGTACCAGGTGGCAGGGATACATCGGTGGTTTGGACAACGGAAGCTGTTTTGCGGACACGTTCTCTGCGCGCAATGTAGAGGATCTTCATCAGAATTATCGCCACAGTCGTTATCTCCGTCGCATAGCCAATAAGGTTCAACACAAATGTTTGTCTTCTCGCATTTGAGATGATTTGTTGGGCAAGTTGTATTCATCGGGCAACGTTCATGTGTTTCGTCCGATGTGATGTTGTCTTTACAATCGTTGATGCCGTTACATACTTGCGTCATAGGTATGCAGCGAGAGTTGAGGCAGGTGAACTCTCCATCAGCGCATGGTGGGTACACACAGCCTTCTTCGTCAGATCCGTCTTTGCAATCATTCTCGTGGTCACATTTCCAAGACTGGAAGATGCATCTGCCATTGTTACAACGGAACTCACTGGGCGAGCACGAGTGGTACGTGCAGTAGTTCTTGTCTTCATCAGAACTGTCGCCGCAGTCATCGTCACCATCACATGACCACATCTTGCTGATGCATTTCCCGTTAGCGCAGAAGAACTTACTTGCGTCACAAGTAATGTTCTTAGCCACACACATCCTTCCTTCGTTCACCAGTTTGGTGCTATCGTCGCACTTGCACTCGACCGTGTTGTTGGGCGCGGGATGGCAGCTCTGGGCGCAGCCTCCGTTGCTGATCTTGCACGGATTCAACTGACACTTCTGTCTGCTCGGACTGTATATGTGGATGTCACGAGGCGAGTCTTCCAATCGCTTCACCATCTCGATCATGTTAGCGCCGGTGTGTTTCTCTGCTCTGTACACGCCACGAAGCTGAAGGTCTGTCCAGTAAATGTAGTTACCGAAAACAGTGATAGCAAATGGATATATAGTTGCGCTGATGAGGACTTCTCTGTCAGAACCATCCAGTTTGGATCGTTCAATTTTCTCTCTAACAGCATCAGTCCAATACAACATGTTCTCATCAAAGTCAATGGTCAAGCCACTGGGCTGCGATAAGTCTTTATCAATGATAGCTTTCTTTAATGATCCCGCCATGGTTGTTCTATAGATCTTACCTGAAGTTCCGAATCGTCCCCAATCTGTATAGTACAAAGTTCCGTTGCAAGGATCGACAACAATAGCTCTTGGTCGTTCGACTCTAGCGATCATTACAAGTTCTGATCCGTCAAGGTTCATGGCATAGATGGAGTTGTTTGAGCTGTCTGTCCAGTAAACCTTCTTCTGTGTCCAGTCGTACGATATACCTTCAGGGTTGATGCCCTTACTGATGATGTTCTGAATGGTGGTAGGGTCTGGGTTGTTAGCTGACATCCAGCCTATTCTAGCCCAGGGCCTGATCTGTGTGAAGAACAGTTTGTTATCGGCGTAGTCGAACTCCACTCCGACGACATTCGTAAGGTTGACGACAGGTTTGAACGGAACTCCCGTAGATTTCGGGTCCAAGTTAATAGCCCGGATTTCAGTCCTCGTGGTAAATATCAAGTATTCGTCAACCACGTCACATTTCTTAGGATTGGTGGCAGAGATTTGTCCAGTTGCGCACTCGCATCTGTGTGTGTAGCCTTTGTTAGCTTCAGGTGGGTAGCTGAAGCAAAGTTGGTCACATCCGCCATTACCTAGCTTTCTGCAAGGGTTGTTTTCATCTGTAGGCTGATTGTTTACATCAAATATAACGATATCTCTAAGCTTTGGAAGATTTATCCTAACTTTCTCTGGCATCGACATATTGCCGGGCAACTTGGACGCTTTGTAGATAGTTTGCAAGTTTCTGTCGACCCAGTAGACGCTACCTGTGTGTATCGCTACGCCCATGGGGTTAGGTAAGTTCGACCTGATGAGTTGCCTGTTACCTCCGTTGAAGGAAATCTTCTGAATCTGGTCAAGTTTGGAATCAACCCAGTAGACGTCATGTGTCAACATATCGATGGTCAGGTCTCTTGGGTTCGATATACCGGAGCTCACCACTGTTTGCCAGTTACTACCGTCCAAGAACGCCTTTCCAATTCTTGGGTACTGGCCATAATCAATCCAGTACAATAGTCTCTTGATCGGGTTCACAGCTAGCTCTCTGGGAGCATCCATTGTAGTTTTGACTAAGACCTTTCTGTTGGAGCCGTCCAGCCAGCACATTTCTACATAATTTTCGTGAGGGAAGACATTAGTAAAGTAAAGGTTTCCAGCTACCCAGTCCACGGCTAATCCTCGGATGCCATTGCTGCCGATACCGTCTTTAACTATGTGTTGGAGTTCTGTGCCGTTTGGTCTGATGCGGAATATACCGTTCCATTGGCCGCGGTTGAATTCTACCCAGTAGATATAATTTTCGGCAAAGTGCACGTCCACGTGGAGGATGTGGTGTCCCACGCCGGTGACCGGAACCATAGCCTCAGCGCTCGAGTCGATGCTGTATCCTCGGATGAGATCTAGTTGTGACACGACTGCGAATGTCTTGTAGGGCACGCAGTTGACTTCGTTCTCCTTTCTGTAGCCGACCGAGCACGCGCAGATGCGAGACCCACCGTCACCCGGAATACAGATTTGTTCGCAGCCCCCATTGCTTTGAGAACAAGGATGGTGGACCATCTTTCTCTTCTGGAATACAGTGAACGATTTCAAGTCACTCTCATTGTCTAGTACAGTTTTGATGTTATCTCCGTTGGGAAGATCAGCCTTGATGATCTTTTCATGCTGTGGGTCTAAGACGTATAGCCGTGAGTCGAGTACTGCGATGACTTTGGGGTAGGAGATGGCATTGTTCTCAGACATTATAGTTTTCCTGTCATTGCCTTCAGTGTTGACGCTGTTAATGCTAGGCGGGAACTGGGTACTGAAGTAGATTATCTTCTTCTCCACGTCGACGGTGACGGCCTCTGGTCTCTCGATGATGTCCACCAGGATGATGGGGTTGGTGCCGTCCATGTTAGCTTTACCAATTTTCGCCGGTACTCCGAAACCTCCTTCGTCGGACCAGTACATTTTTCTGCAAATTAAAATTGCTAATATTAAGATCGGGCTATTTGATCCTTTCCAATACGGTTTAAATCGAAAGTCAAATCATCCTTTGAAAGGCAACAATGCTATTAGATAGGCAGTTCGCCAGTACGATAATTATAGGACATATAATGAAAACAAACAACTGCATAGCCTTAAATTCAAAGTGAACTTTCACAGTCAGATATGATGACACAATATAAGTAGCAACTTACCCTTCAGTGGGATCCAAACAAATTCCTTTAGGTTTAGCAACAGAAGTCTTGCTGCCATCATTAGCCATCACAATGGATCGGTACTTCACTTTGCCGTCCACCCTGACCAGCTCGATGTTACTGGCGACCCTGTTAGCCATGTACAAGTTCCTGCCAAGCCAGTCAAACGCGATGGATGAAGGCGCGCCAACGATCCCGGTGTCTGATCCGAAGAATTCAACCTTATTGCCACCGCCATAAGGCATACTGTAAATTGTACAGTTTTCTTCGTCATCACTGTCGCCTGATATGGATTGGAGCCAGTACAACATGTGACCTTGACGATCGTAGTCCAGTTGTACTCCACCTGGAACACAGAATACGCAAGATTTATAATCTGAAAATCAAAATAATTTCGACATTTTACATTACAACTTTAATTTAATGTCGTATCTTACCTTGAATGCCAACAATAGGAGCTAGTTGTCCGGCTCGGCCTGAGCCGTCCATTGATAAGTCAATGACTTGACTTCCTTTCAGCACCATCAGATACGCATTTTCCTCTGTAATGAAAAAATACCACGTTAGACACGAAGTTTCATAATCATAAAGCACTAAAATATTCGAATTTGAAAATTAGGATGAAAATTACCTTCCACACATTTGCCATCAGGTAGCAGCTTGAACCCAGGCTTGCACATACAAGTATATCCCACAGTCTTGTTCGGACTGAGTAGACAGAGATGCTGGCACGAATCCTTCTTGCACGGAGACGTGTACTGCGGTTGGAGAGACGGATGATGTACATGTATGGACAGAGGCTGCGATATCAAGTGAGACACCACCGTCTGGTTGGTACCCTTGAACTTGTGTGCTGATAACACCCTGTTCAGCTGACGATCTGTCCAGTACAACGTGTCTTCGAATAACGTCAGCGAATGAGGGTGCAGGAGGTAGTGACTGCCAGCCAACACCTGCTGCCTGCCCGTACCGTTGTAGTAACAAAAGTCGATGAAATCCAACTTAGAATCTGCGAAGTAAACTCTTTGTGTTGCCGTGTCTAATGTCAGTCCGTTAGGCCAGTAGATCTTGGTAGTAATGATAGCTGATCTCTGTGTACCGTCCATGCCCACTCTCTCGATGCGAGGGTTCTCTCCCCAGTCGGTCCAGAACAGCCACCTTGCGTTCGGAGCCGGGTCTAGACACATGCCTCTTGGCTGTGTTATGTTACCACTCAACAAAGCTGTTCTAGCTGTGCCGTCTTCTCTCGCCACCTCGATAGTGTTCAGTTTGCTGTCTAACCAGTAAATATTTCCTCCCACCCAGTCATACGCTAGCCCCTCAACTAGGTCCAGTCCAGTAGATATGATGACCTGTGGCTCACTGCCGCGGTCTAACCGGGAGATCTTCTTGAGTTTCATATCGGACCAGAATATTGTTCCCGTGTGCATGTTGGAGGCTGTCGCGACAACATTTTCGACGTTGATTGGAACCCTTTCGAGACCTTGTTCGTTAAGATCTGCTACTAAGATGGAGTGTCTGTTGGATATGATAAGGAAGGCGCTGGAGTGGTTGTTTGCTTTGCATGTGTGGTTGTTGATGGTCAGTAGGTAGCCGTCCATGCAGGAGCACACGTAGGAGCCCTTGGTGTTGGTGCAGGTTTGAGAACACAGGCCGGGAGGGTCGCATTCATTGATATCTTTGCAGTTTGAGCCATCAACGTCCAACTCCTCGCCAGGTGGACACAGACACAATGGTCCGTTCGGAGTCTGCTTGCACCCGTTAGAGCAAAGACCGTCTTGATGTTCACATTCAGCAAAATCACAGCTTGCACCTGTAAAGTAATATTTAGCTAATCAATATTGAACTTTATAAAACTCAGAGTAAGGTTGTAAATGCTGGGCTATGTACGTTACCTTCGTCGGCGCCATTTGGACAATCGAACTTGGTGTCACAAACTTGCGTGATGTTGACACACCTGCCGGTGACTCCAGGACATTGCCACTGGTCAGCGGGACATCTAGAATACGCCAATGATAACGCATTATTTTTAACATATTAAACTGATTACTTACACATACTTTATGCGCCGTCCAAAAAATGGTATCTGATGGAGAAATAGGTATTTACCGATGATCTGTGGATATGCGAATCATGAAGAAGGAAACGGTAGAAGGGAAGTTTCTCTTGGACATATTAAGTACCACAGAATTGCCTGATAAACTATTTCTCTTTCCAACATGGAAATTGTATAGATACAGACCTGAAAGCAGGCGGCTTGCAAGCATGTTCGAGTCCCTCATCAGAGCCGTCCCCGCAGTCATCGTGGCCGTCACACACGTACGCCTTGAACACGCAGCGGCCGTTGTGGCAGCGGTAGTAGTTGTTGGCGCACGAGATCGTGCCGCACGTCGCCGGCTCGTCTGACAGGTCCTCGCAGTCCGGCGTGCCTGGAAACATGGTCAGATACGCCTTTTTATGACGATAGCCGGAGCTACTTAGGTATGAAAAGTACACGGACGTAAAACCTAATTCAATAACTAAACAATATCCGCCATTTTTTTGTCTCAGTGTAGGCCAAAGGCTTTAGTTTTAGCAAAAAACCGTTTTCTGAAGCGTCTTCTCTGTTCCTGCATCCTCGTGTGACTGCATCTTTCTTCCTTCTATTTGTGCATGATAAATATTTTATTTTTTTCTCGACATGTCGCAAAAAGTAATTTTGATTATAGACAGTTTTTACAATCGTCAGACGTCATTTTTATTCCACGGATATAAGGTAGACTAGATTAATAGATTTGGGTAAAATCAGCCCTTAGTATAAAGTAAGCATTTCATACGATTATGAATATATTTGCTACACGAATAATCTTGTCTACAAGCAATAATAGGAACATTAACTATATAAGTATGTTTAATTTAAATATGAACATAATAATGTTCATATTCAAATGAAAAATACTGAGCAAAGTGAGGAAAATTGCGGTATGTGAATCAAACCCTTAAGGCCAGGCGTTTTAAGAACAAAGTGTTTTCCTTCAGTCTTCCGATGCTTACCGTCACAATACCAGGTGGTAGGTATGCAGATGCCCGAGGACCGGCACTGGAACTGCTTGTCGGGCTGGCACTGGTGCGGCGCCAGCGACGGGCAGCCCGCCTCGTCGCTGCCGTCGTTACAGTCCGGGATGCCGTCACACTTGTAGGCTTCCTGAGGCAGGGAGATAGATCGTAGATAAGTAAATAATTGTTCTTTTCTCTTTTTTGCATCATATTTTTACTTACGTTTCTTGTTTTGTCAATTTTGTTAATTGTGTAGGTACTGTACAACGCCATAAATATATTTAAATCTGTTATGTTGTGCATGTAAGTATATCTTAATTAAATAGATAAAAAGTTATGAAGAACTTAATTGTTCACTTATCTGCAATGTGGTCAGAAGGTTTGAGACAATCTTTAACAGCCGTTTCTAACAGCCGATAATCAGATTGGACAGCACATTTATCATTTTCTGATCAAGGATTTATGTCAAGCTGTTTCATTTATGTCAAGCTGTTTCATTTATGTCAAGCTGTTTCATTTATGTCAAGCTGTTTCATTTATGTTTGTGCAGAATAAACAATTTTTCTTTCTTCTTTCTTTCTTTCTTCTTTCTTATGCCAAGCTGTTTCATTGCAAGAAAAGGGGTGGTGTTTTGTTTATCTTTCTTCGTCTCTCTCTCACAATGAAATAAGATTCAAATATCACCGTTATACGCGGTGGTGTGTCGAGACTTGGACCTTGTAAAACCTAATTAGTAAATTTTAACTATACTATCTCAAAAAATAATGGCTGTGGATTACAGGCGAAAATCAGCGTCAGATGGACGTACTGAATGATGCCATCTGACATCACGCTGAGCTGAGGCCCTTTTGGCTACTACTACTAGCAACTTGTTTTTTGTTGTTTCTCTTTTAATCGTTGTGAATATAATGTAATAATGGCCTATGCTGGACGCACCTGTACACACTGCTTGAGGTCGGCGCACTTGAACTGGCTGGCGAGGCAGGACACGGGCGGGCAGTCGGCCTCGTCCTGCTTGTCAAAGCAGTCGTCGTCGCCGTCACACACCCACGACGCCGGGATGCAGTGGCCCGTGCGGGGACATGTGAACTGGGGAAATAATGTCGTGTTATATACCACTCAACAAATCCTTAACTAAGAAGAAGGTACATAATTACCTAATTGCCCTTTCCTATGAAGAAACAGAGAACCTTTTCTTAATCCAGAAATATTGCTTTCCTCAAATAAACAATTTTATCTAATATTTTTTTTACGGTATGACGTATTTACACTACTGTTAAATAAGACACGGCCTTCGGTAAAAAAACAGTTTATTTGCACTGAGCAATGAGACGTACGCGCACGACACGCAGGTCGCGCGACTATATCTATAGCTATACTCCATTTGAAATAAGATTAGACATTTAAATAAACCTTTTTTACAGTCCGATCAACCGATTTCGACTTCTATTGCGTTAGTGGCATGACAAATAGCAGCTGCAGTAGACAGTTGGTATTGTGTAACCTTTTTTGCTTTTAATGCCATCCTTAAGCCTACGGTATAGAAGTCAAAATCGGTTGAACGCACTGTAAAAAGGTTTGTTTAAATGTTTAATCTTATTTCAAATGGGGTATAGCTACTAACTAACCTAACGACTACCCAACACCCCAACACCTTAAACTACTCTACACTTACACAAAATCACGCGCAAATACATTTGTTTTGATTTTGATGCATCTTTTTGCATGTCTTTTGGGCTAATAATATGTATTTTTGTCTACTTTGAGGGGTCTGGCGCTGTATGCCGAGATAAAGGACTGGTCCTAGTTCGGCTACAGATGCTCCCATGTTATATACCTACTCCCAATCCCAAGTACTAGCCTATAAGTATGTGTAATTCGTTGTATTATTTTTGTTGAAATGAAAAAATAAAAAAAAATACGTAATTAAGCTTTAGCTTAGCAAGCTACCGCTTTAGCGATAGCTTGAACCAAACCAACCGAAACCAAACCCAAATCTTATCTTATCTAAAATGTCAGGTTTTTCAGAATAAGTGTTGAACCAACTAAGTTGCCTACTGCTTGCTGTTTTAATTTGTAAAATTGCATTTGTGAGACAGTATCACCCCTCGTTTACACCCGTCTACAATTTGTGACACTTGGCTTCGACTAGTCTTATAAATGACTTGTAATAAACATGTAACATTTAGTATTTATTTATTAAATTTATGGAGGAATTACAGCTAATGAAAACACAAAAAGTGGAATACGTAGTCGCCAGAGGGCCAATAACAAGTCCTCACGTTTAGACTTATAGTAAAATTAGCATTATAAACATACAAAAGGCAAAAAGCAAATATAAATGAAAGTTACAAATTTACACAGTAGGAAATAAATAATGATTGATCTATGATTCTGTCAGATTGATTATGATTCATGTCATTTATTAACGTAGGTTCAGACATTGTATCGTTTACTATTTTTTATACCTTTTAAGGAAAATAGTAGAAGCAACAATGTTTTATACTTTGTTGTAAACGAGGGGTCAACCGCAGACAGCAGCTAGCAATGCATAGTCTCTCAACAAACCTGGAAGTAAGCACAAGTCTTTTCAGCACAATGAGAGCCCTCATCAGATCCATCTCCGCAGTCATTCTCGGAGTCGCATTTCCAGGTGTTGGGCACACAGCGTCCGTTGTCACACTGGAACTGTGACGAGGAACACGTCACGTTGACACAGCCCGTCTCGTCCGAGAAGTCACCGCAGTCGTTTTCCGAGTCGCATTTAAAAGTCGCCGGGATGCAGCGACCCGACTTGCACATGAATTCCGATCCGCTGCATGTTGTTTCTGGAAGGTATGGGAAGTATTAGAATTACATTGTTTTCTTTTGAGTAGTGTCAATCTGAAAACAATTGTAGGTACTTAGGTACATGAAATTCTTAAATTCTCCTTTTCTATTTGATATAAAATAACGTAAATGGTAAACACAAAATCTCTAGATAAAAGCCTTGTCGTCGTGAGTATCTTAGACACAGAATAACAGAAGAGTATCAATTACATAAAAAAGATCTACTCACTGGTACAATTTTGTTCCTCATCACTGTTATCCAAGCAATCATCATCACCATCGCACACCCAGCTCTTAGGAATGCACCTCTGGTTGTTACAGGTGAAGTCCCACGAATGAGGACACGCCTGCACAGGGGGCTCGGAGCTCGGGTCAGCAATACAGCTGGTCCCGTCAGCAGCCAGCTTCTCCCCATAAGGACATCCACACTTCACCGTCAGCAATTCCGTGTTGTTCCTGGGCACCGCGAAGCAAAGCTTCTGGCAGTTCCCATTGTCCCTCGAACACGGCTGCATTGGATCTATCCTTTGAATCTCCTCACTGTACACTTTGACACCGTATAACCTGTTTGTTTGCGGCTCGCGAACCATGATATCCTCTTGTTCTCCAGTCAGCTTGTGCAGTCTTACAATGGCGTCTAATCTCCAGTCAGTGATGTACATGAATTCTTTGTGGATGACAATGGAGAATGGATGTCTGATGAGTCGAGAGTTCACAGTCTTTACGTCAGTACCATCGAGTTTTGAGTGTTGGACGTGGTCGAGCAAGGCATCACACCAGTACAGTCTGTCTGCATCGAAGTCTATGGACAAGCCGTTGGGCCAACCCAAGGTCACGTTCTCGAAGACCAGCAAGTTTGTACCGTCGGTGTACGCTCGGCTGATGTTGGCAGGGCGGTCCCACTCGGAGAAGAAGATGAAACCTTTGTTAGGATGTACTACAATAGCTCGCGGTCTCTTCAAATCCTTCAGTAAAGTTCTCCTATACGCTACATTTCTTGTCGATAGAACGTTTAATGTTCCCTTCCTAGAGTCGATATAGTAAAGGTTCTTAGACGCCCAGTCTGCAGCTAAGCCCTCGACTCCTTCGTTCTGCGACGCCAAAACGATTTCCTTGGTCGTTCCGTTTCTATGAACCCTGTATATAACATCTTGTAATACGTCTGAGTAGTAGATGTGCTCATCTCGAGCATCGAAGTCTAAACCAACAAACCTGGCCCGTTTTGACACGACCGGTAGAATGGCGTCGCTGAACCCTTCTATAACCGGGTTTAATACTTTTCCTTTGATAAACCTCTGCTGGGAATACATAAGGAATTCTTTGACAAGATCGCAGTTTCTTAAGTCAGTTTCTAGTCTGTACCCGATGTTGCAGGCGCAGCGGTACCCGAGCCCTCCGTTCTGCAGCGCGGTGACGATGCACATCTGTGAGCAGCCGCCGTTGTTGGTGCCGCACGGGTTGTTGACCGAGGTCTGCTTGAGCGAGTGTATCACAGTGATAGCCTTCGGTTCTCTGATGTCCTTCATTTTGTAAATGGCCTGTATGCTGGAAGGTCCCTCGTATTTGTTGACGGAGCTGATGCCCTGCTTGGTGTTGTCTGACCAGTAAACGCGGTCCTCAATGAGCGCCAGTCTCGATGGGCTAGGGACCTGCTGACCTCTGAGAACCAGGAACCGATGGTTTCCGTCGTAGTCCACGGTCTCTATGTAGTCCAGGAGCGAGTCGCACCAGAACACCCTTCTAGCGATGATGTCCACTGCGATACCGGATGCTTTGTAAGCTGCTTCGGAAACGATTGACTTTGCGTGTGTTCCATCCATGTTCGCTCTAATGATCTGCAAGTAACAAGTAATAGCTTAGTAAGTGGAACAGACCTTTGACCTCATAAGAGAGAGGTTTTTATTTGGTGAATGTTTATTGTATTTTCTTAAAAATGCTTGGAACATTATTATTGCATTAAACAGCACTATTTTGACAACCTGAAAATGCTGTACTGGTGGAATACATGCGAGCGCCCGGCCGGCAATGTTTGTTTGAAAATTCATATCCACCGTGTTTAGCGGCCGAATAACTTACTATGAAAACTCGTTATCTGTAATGTTATTTAAAAATGGCAAGCAAGGAGGAACGTAAGATTTTATTTAAATTTCAATTTGGTTTGCAAATAGAGCTGTTTAAAGTAAAGAAGAAACAAATGGCGCGTGAAAAATTATTGTTGTTCGTCATTGATTTTCGAATTTATAATTAACTAGCTGCGCCCCGCGGTTTCACCCGCGTAAGTCTCGATCCCGTGGGAATATCGGGATAAAAAGTATCCTATGTGTTAATCCAGGTTATAAGCTATCTGTTTGCCAAATTTCATCCAAATCCATTCAGCCGTTTTTGCTAGGATTTAAGTACTTAAAGAATTTCCGCGCATTATTTAAGAAAAGTACTATACAAGCCTTGGCCGCAACCAGGCATTGATGGACTCACGTATGTCGGCCTCGGCTTTGCCTCAGCCCACATTTTCACGATCGTCCATCAATGCCTAAATTGCTGCAAACTTAAAAAAAATTAAATACCTATTTTAATAGCATAATTTATTGTAAATGTTCTTCAGAAGACCATTTTAAACTGATATACAATGCTTCAAAGGATTACCTGGCTACTATCAGCCACAAACATCAATCCTAACGTCGGATCCAGGGCCAGATCAGCAGGATTAGTGAGGTTAGAGCCTAGTACGACAGCATGCCAGCGACCATCCAGCTCGAAGACGTCGATCTTCTGCCCAATGGCATCTGCTACGTACAGCTTGTCTCCCACCCAGTCCACCGCCAGCGCCACGGGGGCCCAGGAGCCAGCGACGGTGATGTCGGTGCCGGTGTAGCTGGTCACGCCGGCTGGTACGCTCAGCTGCTGCGAGTGGATCTGAAACGTAAGGTGGTTCTATTTAGACCGAGGAAGAAAAAAAATGTTTTCCATATCATCGCGCTTTTTCAAATTCTACAGGGGGCCTAAAACGGCTCTATTAGCAATTCCTTTAAAAGCTATTGATTTCCTGAAATCCCAGCTGTCGTTGGCAATTCCTCTAATTTGACACAAAAGCTATTCTTATTTTGTGGACCATTTCACGAATCTCCATAGAAAACTGTCAAACAGATGAACTATTTACTAATGAATTGCACGCAGATCATAATTATTATGAATTGTCAGTTTGTGATATTTCACGATGATTCATAATATTTTCCTAAAGTGGCCGTTTTACGCCCCCGGGTATATTTTTTTTCATGATTTTATTTTAAGTATCACTTTATCGGCGTGATTAATATTTATACCCATGCCAAATTACAGCTGTCTAGTACTCATAGTCTCTAAGCTATGCCGCGGACAGACAGACAGATATGGCGAAACTATAAGGGTTCCTTGTACTAAGGAACCCTAAAAATGAATATTCTGACTTATAGAATCCATGAATAAATGAATTTGAATAGACTTTTTACTTACGTTTTATTTCTGTTTCCCTGAATTTCTTAAAATAAATTCTTGTACTTAGTTTAGTTTCTGTTTAGCCTATCCATGTTAGAATATTCATTTTTTTAATTTATTTATTTATTTACGTAAATCTTGCCTACATCTACCATTACAGATCTGCAATCCAATGCGATAGAGTGGCCTTACAACCTAAATCTACATCCTATAAAATTACATACCGTAGTTTATTATTTTTATTATAGCATTCTAGCTAGACTCTAGAGGTATATTGTAGAGATACTTTTTTTAATTTTGACTACCTTTATGTGGTAATCATCTAGAACAACAATAAACCATATTATTCTATTCTATTATTTATCCAGAAAATAGACGTTCGGTAATTTTTAAAATCATTATTTTTTTCAGTTTTTAAATAGCACATTGAGTTTTGGAAAAGGGTCGGTTTATCTTTCTGACGAAGACTCTCTTTCTGAAGCACGTCTAGAAAATAACGCGATGCTCACCTTCCTAGTCTTAAGATCGGACCAGAACAGCAGGTTCTTCCTGTAGTGGAAGTCGAGGCCGGCAGCCTGCGTGGCGTTGGCGACGTGCACCGGCGCGCGGCCGTGCAGGTCCATGCGCAGCACCGCGCCCGCGTGCGCCAGCAGCAGCGCCGGCGCCGCGCCGCCCGCGCCCGCCGCGCAGCGCCCGCCCTCGGCCGGCGTGTAGCCCGGCGCGCACAGGCATTTGTAGGCTGGAACGGTAAGTCTAGTTGTTACACTACTGCCGAGACTGCTGACAGTGGAATTTCTTATGCTGGAGCTACACTTCGCGTTATCGCGGACTTTTCTTCGTGCGCTCTCTGTTGCTCAGCGAGACATCGACAGGTGTGCGAGAGAGAGCGCACGAAGAAAAGTTCGCGATAACGCGAAGTGTAGCCCCAGCATTATTGGCGTCTGGATTTGTACCCGGTTGATGGCAATAAGCAATTACATTAAACATACTGGCAATATGTGGGTCAACCAGATAAGTACGCAACACATAATATGTTAAGTTACTTACATCCAGGAGTATTAATACACAACTGGTGGCAGTAGCCCCACTCCTTGCACTCGTCGCGGTCCACGCACGTGCGGTTGTCGGGCGCGAGCGTGAGTCCGGCCGCGCATGCGCACGCTCCGCCTGATGGTGACGCCACGCACTTGTATTCGCATTCCAGAGCTGGGCAGGATGCCGTCGCTGTGGAACAGGGAATATTGTTTCTGGGATTATTCAGGGATTGTTGTTTACACACTACAGAGACAAAGGAGAGCAAAGTTGGCATCCCTAAAAAACTTCACAAGATGCCAAATTGTCATTTCTAACTGTAAATAATAGATTGCGGTCGATCGTTGCCGAGTGTTCAGATCGATCCAGCTGGATTAAATTCATCAATCCACAGTCGATTATTTCTGAGGCAATCTATATCGAATGATCGACGTCAATCGCCCTAACCTGCAGCTTAATGAACGGTTTGTTGTTCAACCAATCACAAGAATTTTGGATCAGGCTTTACATAAAACAGTGGCGACGCACTTGCCCCCTTCCACCGTCTTAAAATAAATCCATCACGAAGTATTAAATTTTCTCAGAAGACATTCTAATCTTTTCGCACTTAAAGTTGGAGCCAATAAAGAAAATTACATTCGTACCTGTTTTGGATATACACAGTTATTTCTCTGCGGATTAGTCTAAAAATGAGCTCGTATGTAGTCACGGCACATATTTTGTAATACAGTCACGTGCAAGCGTTACATTCATTGCATATTTTGAGGTGTCAAGTGGAGTACGGCGGATATAATTGAGTTACACTTTACAATTTATGGATATTCTTTTTTGGAGATATAATTGTGCAGATTTATTACCAACTAACTGACCCGACAGACGTTGTGCTGCCCCAGTAAATACAAAAATCCCATATAACAAAAAACAGCGAAATCGGTCTAACCGTTCTCAAGTGATGCGCTTACCAACACAACAGGATTTTATTTATTTAATACTTTAAGCACACAAATGTACGGAGGCGGACTTAATGCCATGCCATTTATATGGGATGGGTAGATAGAAATCTCCGAATTTTGTAGTACTAACGACTTTCGAAGTAAGCGCATGAACTGACTAGCCGATCTGGAGTTCCGACTTGGCATTGTCATATCTCGTATCAATTTTGCAACAAAAATGTAAACTGGCTTAATATCTAAAACCGTGCCAAAATACTCACAGCAAGCCGTCTCCTCATCAGCATTATCTTCACAATCCTTCTTTCCGTCACAAAGCTGTGACCTGGCGATACATTTATGGGTGCCTCCTGGGCCTCCCTTGGGACAGAGGTACTTGTTATCCGGGCAGGCTATAGCCGTGCAGTTTGCCTCGTCTGAGCCGTCCGAGCAGTCTTTGTAGCCGTCACAGTGGTACGTCGCGGGGATGCATAGGGCGTTGCTGCAGCGGAACTGACCGATATGGCACGGTGGGAAACCTGGAATTTGGAAAAAAAAATGAATAAAGAGGTTTTTTACAGTCGCTTAGCGGTAAGTATCGGATAAGTTCATAAAAAGGTTTTATGAATTGAGTAAGTATTATGTTTGGCTTTTTGTAATCCCAAAGCTTCCCAAACCACAAATTGAGACCCTTTTGATGCCCTTTCTCATCTTGAAGAGCTGTCAGTTTGCCAGATGTCATAACCACAGATATTATAATACTATCATAACTGACTTAACGTACCTAACCCAGAAATCATACAGATTGATACAGTCGTTTATTTTACCTCCGAATTTTCATGACAGTTATCTTTGTTGTAATAAGGTTCATAATAGGTTGCTGAACTTGACTTTGAATGAACTGTACTTGCTCTTTCCGGTCAGAAGTTAATTTAGCATAATTTGGGAGAAGTCTGAAATATGCACATTGATACCCAGATGCAGAGTTCTACTCACTGCAATGTTCTTCATCCGAGTTGTCCCCGCAGTCGTCCTTGTGGTCGCATTTGACAGCCGAGTCTACACACTTGTTGCCGGCCGCACATCTGAACTGGTCCAATCGACAGGACAGCGGCTGTCCAGGGCAATCCTGCTCGTCGCGACCTGTTCTACAGTCTAAGTACCTGGAAGAACAGAGAAAATTCAATTTATTTATTTGTTGAATGATAAGACCGGATTTTAATCATGTCTGCGGTAGGATGCCTTTGCAGCTCCTTTATTTAAACTGAACTGACAAACGCAGTTTGGAATGGTCTAGCTACATGAAAACTTGAAGACAGCTGCGGTGGATGAGATGCGTGGGTGGTAAACAGGAAAGACAATTTCAAGCTTGGGAACAATATTGATGAATATTGTCTGCATTATAAATAAATATACAACAATGAATATAGTTTTTCTTACCCGTCACATTTCTTTTCCTTAGGTATACATGGTCCCTGTAATGAGATCTTGGTCGGTCCGGCGCCCTCCATGCCGCACTGGAAGTCGTCTGGCTGACATTTGCGATATGCTGCAATAAACAGAAGAGTAGGTAACATTAGACATTAGGTTAACAAGCGATTTTATTTCCGTTGACTTCCTTTTTAGGTATATTATCGCATTAGATGAGCATACTCGTAAAGATAGGTTTGGATGACTACGTATTCGCATTCGTCATTCGTCTACGTATTATACACACTTCTTGTGCACTATAATATCTCTCGCGCCGAAGGCTATTCTCCGCTGAGATTGGCCGCCGTGACCGAAACTCGCTCTGGAGGACTATTATTATTCAAACCACATATATCTACATTGAGGAGAAGTTATGAGACACATATTACTTTAACCTAGACCGTTCAAAACATCCCTTTCTACCAACACTTATGTATAAAAAACCTGGTCATAAAATCCCGTGTTCGTAATTTCGTTGTTTGTCTCCGCAAGGTGTTGCTTACGCAATGTTTGTTCAGGCCAGGCAGGCTGCTCGGCTGCTAGCTGCTAGGCTTGTCGACAGCTAATCTAATCCGCTCCGTATTGGTAATGAGATGCAAAAACGCCTGTGTGTGGCTTTTTACGACAAAACCGTTCCGACACGAAATAAGGAAGTAAGATACAACAGAAGTACTAGTTTTTAAACACTTGGAACAAATCAGACGTGGCTGAAACTTAGGTACCTACTTGCCTACTGAAATACCTCTCAAAAAGCTTGTAACAACAACATTGCATTCATTTTGCTTTTCGGTGTTCATTATCATATCAGTTTACCAATTTAGAAACGCTATCTTAATTCTGAACGCTTTCTTTTCTGTTCAACGGAATGATAATTGTCGTAAGTATGAAGTGATAGGTACCTAAGTACCTACCTACTGTTGATGTTGATTGCCAAACCATTTAAAAATATTCCGTCAAGCCGCCTCGTAGATAGTGACATAAATTTTCTATATTTTTACATCAGACTACGACATCATTTACTGCGACCGTGTGTGCTTCTAGAATTTGTATGAAATGATACTTCTGTTGTTGTGTTCTGCGCCCACCCTTGTCAAGATAATGCGATTTTCATATAAAGTTATGTAAAAATCCAGCGTTAGAGGGCGCTCGGAGCGAAGTGCCTCGACCACGTCAAAGCCGATACAGTTTATAAGACTCTCGTAGCTTTTTAAACAGTTTCTTATAGTAAAGTGTGTCTGGATATTGTAGGTGGGCGATCAGGTTGTTTGTGCCTTATTTGTATTACAGGAGTGCTTGTTTTATAAAAAATAAATATTATGCTCAAATTGGGGTAACTTTGATCAGTTTTTGAAAGTTTAGTTGGTATTCTATTTAAAATTATGTTGTTAAGGTAAGGACAACGGTTTTGGTTACTCATGTATTTTTGACAGTGTATCTATTTGGACTCAAAGGGAAAACAATTACGGTGGGAACGACCCTTGCCTGCCTTTGCCCTCTATACCAAATGTTAATGATATACCAAATGGTACTAGTTCCATTGTACGACAGCCTGCGAAGTCCATACACGAATACATACCCATACTTTCACCACATCATTCATACAAATTACCATGCATTAACAGGGGCATGCAAACATCCCATTCACAGCCCAAGAGGTCTATTCACCGCACGTTAATTCCCACGTACACGTTAACGATATCTTTTGGGAGACCGCAATAAATATTAAGTGTCATAGCCGACAATGGACATGTGTCCGGCATTGTACGACATTTTCCGACGCTGTACGACGCGCGACGTTGTCCGGTGTCCGGGGCATTAGTGCATCGGAGAACGGTTCTTTAATAATTATGTAGAAAGGTTAAGGGTTAGGCATTAGGTATTTGTATTGAACTATTTTTTTTTTAGAATTTTCTATTCTATTTTTGTTATTGTTTTGAATCTAGAATTTTGTGCTATGTGAAATGTGGCATGATTTAAAAGGCCATTTATAATCTACCAGCAGGCGTAGCATGAGCACCGTTTTGTCGACAGAAGAAGAGACAAAAATTACGTTTCCTGGAGACAGGAGACAGAACGAGACAGCAGCAAAATAGAAAGAGTCAACTGCACTTTTTACGAAATTCACTCTTTTACATAATTCGACTCAGAATTCTTTGTTTTATCATAGGATTTATCGGTTGTCAGTGTGATTTTGACAGTAAGGATAGAAAACTTTCTTCCGAAATAGTCTACATATAAAAAGACCTAGACAAAGATCGTTAGAAATGAAAGACAAAATGACAGATTGTAGAAAGATTTCTACGGTGGATGTCAAAAATGAAGAAACGAACTGTCACTTTGTATAGAAAAAGCTATGTCTATTCTTCGTAGAGATAGAGAGCGCCATGCTACGCCTGCAGGGACCCGCTCCTGCTTCGCACAGTTTTTAAAACTTGACAAAACGTTCAGTTTTCTTAATTACATGTAACTTTAATAATAACTTAATAAACACATAAACCTTCCGGAATAAATTCTCTCAATGATGATGAAAACCTCATCAAAATTTGTTGCGTCGTGTCCGCGTTGTTCTAACAACGGACATACAGACAAACACGAAAAGCGACTTTATTTTATAATATTTTGAGAAGAACATTGAATGCCAAAGACTATCTATCCATCTAAAACTTCTTGTGACTTCCTTAATAAAATTAAGCAAAATGATTTTTTTTTTAACTGTTTTAAGAGACAATTATAGATCTCTGTGCGTGATATAAACGCTTCGATTTGAGTAAGAAATGATTCGGCAGTTTTATGAATAAGTAATAAATCTTGAACCGTTATAATGACCAAGCTTTGAATAAATTACGAATTCAGTCCCGATGTAACAGTTCAAGGAATAATAACCTTATTCTTATGAAGTACCTACTTTACTTAGGTACGGATTATTCAGAACAAAACATGGACTTTCTGGGAACAATAATATTAAAACTTTGAACGGGCTGAATTATTGACACGAATACGTATCTAAATAAATTATAAAGTTTGTCGTTTTTTTTTTTCTAAACTACCCCCTAAACGGGGATTGGGGGGTGTCAAAGTTTGTATAGAAGAATTTTAATGCGCGGTCCGATTAACGCGAAACTCAGTATTTATACTTAAAACCAAAAATAAAGAACAGTGTGTATCATGGTTTTTCAAAAATGCTTTATCTTATAAAAATATAAAATGCTTTGTCCTGAATGACTGACGGATCAACGCACAGCCTAAACCGCTGATCGTAGAGACCTGAAACTTGGAGGGTATCTTCTTTGTATGACGTAGGCATCCGATAAGAAAGGATTTTCCGAAATTCTACCCCTAAGGGGGTTAAAAACGGGGGTAAAGTTTGTATGGGACGACGTGATTCCTTGGTCCAATCTACTTCAAATTTTGCATAAACATTCTTTAACAGAATTGATGGAGGAAATGTTTCGAATATTATTGAAACTCATCGACTAACGGTGTTAAAAAGGGGTAAAAAGTTATTTTGGGAGAGATTTGCATCAAAGTTGATATCAATACTCCTTAGTGCTTTTGATATAAACTACATTTTATTTTGACACATCTTGACACATGTTTAAAAATGAAAACTAAATCAGATTTTATTCAAAAAAGGTTGAACTCACCTAGAAGCTTGATGCAATGCAATACTCTTTAAAATTGGTATGTCAAATATAAAAGAATATTTATATAATCGGATTAGAATTGGAAATTAAACATTTTCTTACATTTTGTCTGTGTCTATTTTAAAAATGGGAGTACAGTTTGTTAACGTCAAGGGAAAAATAATAAACCTTAATATTGTTCCAATAGTGGGGGATGGCGCATGCCTTTTTTGTACGCTTTCGTATTTTTTGTACGGTACACAAGAACGCTCAATTGTTTATTTAACTTATAAATCCCAACACTCTATTAATGATTGTTATATTTTATAAGTATTCAAACATTTTAATATACTCATTTTTATAAGTTATAACAAATAATAACGTAAAAACCAATTAAAAATCCTTTTAGAACCATTTTCGACTTCTACGCGGACGAAGTCGCGGGGAAAAGCTAGTATACAATATACTTACGGTAAGCCGTGCATCAATCCAACAATCCAACACTCAATTTATTCTTGTCTATTTGTCTAAAAGCCTGCAAAACCAATATTCCAATATCAAAGGAGGGATGCGGAAACTACGCAAGAAGATTATTTTTTTCAAAGATCCCGACTTTCTTCAAGAGAAAGTACTTTGATTGTGAAGATTGATTTCATCTAGCTAACGGCCAGTCCGAATGTACATTTCCCTTTCGACCTCCTAGATTTGCCTTCAAGTTTTCTTTTAATATTCCTTTGCCCTCAATTTCGTCACAATAAGCTTGGTAAGCAACAAGTAATTTGACTATACTATTAGGTACGAATACCAACTTCAATCCCTCAAAATGTATGGACTAAGACCACACCTACAGGTAGAAACGGCGTCCGGGGCAATCGTCTCTTTCGTCGTCAATATAGTGCTAGCCGGCTTTGTGGAGCCCCGGCAAGCCCCGACGAGCCCCGCAAGCCCCGTGAGCCCCGCAAGCCCCGACAAGACACGAGTGCATGTCAAAGGCTCACATAGTTATCTCTACACAAACTGCACCTAAATACGAACGAATTGAAATATATTCGGAGAAATAAACATTACGTACCTACGAATGAAAGGGATTCGTTGTTTTTAGAGTTCAGTTGTCAACAAGGAACCCTTATAGTTACGCCATGTCCGTCTGTCTGTGTAACCGTGTATCTACTGTGATTGTGGACTGGAGAAATCAACATAACCGTGAGTCGAATATAAATAAACAAGTAGATATTTAAAAAAAAAATCGTTTGACATAAGTAGGTACTTACCTAAACGCTATCCAACATCGTCACAATTAAAAAAAAAACAATGCCTCCGTTGCAAGTATAAATGGTTAATTTTTGAGCATATTAAATGCTTCACGTCTTAGTTTTCGCTATTTCTAAACCGTGGGAATTATTCGTTCAAAAATATTGAATAACAATCATATCGTGACCGGATATTCTTAATTCTAAAGGAAATTAAAGCAGTTGCCAGCAGTCGTACAACCCAAAAATATGCTCAGAGGATGTCTTGATCAAACCAGTTGTTAGTTGTGCATATTGTATATAAAGTAAAGTACTTGGGACATCTTTTGACCGCTGACCTCAAAGACGATGATGATATTGAAAGAGAACGGAGGGCGCTGTCGGTGAGAGCTAATATGATCGCTCGCAGGTTTTCACGTTGTTCTAGGAAAGTAAAAAAAACCTTGTTTCGTGCATATTGCACCTCATTTTACACGTGCAGCACGTGCAGCAGCAATATAATAATGCGTTCCGGGTATTGATGGGGCTGTTCCGCTTCTGTAGCGCATCAGGGATGTTTGCTGATGCGCGTGTCGATTGCTTCTACAGTACGATGCGGAAAAGATGCGCTTCCCTGGTGCGCCGGGTGCGGGCCAGCCCCAACATTATACTGCAGTGTGTTGCGAGCAGACTGGACTGTTTGTGTGTGAATCGCTGCTGCAAGCTTTCTACATCGGTTATAAGCTTGTAGCAGGGATTCTCATACCTTTAAGGCAGTGTTAGGTTAAATGTGTAGGTTAGTGTACTAATATAGTTGATAAGATAGATTGTTACTAACTTTTTGAGTCCTGTTACTTGTTAATTAAATATAAATAAATAAATAAATATACTTAGTGAAGACGTGGTTCCGGTGGGTATGGAAAAAAATTATGTAGTCAGCTGATCTGAGGATAAAACGAAAGGAAACAGAAAACTAGACAAGAAAGAACAGAGCTCCTAGATATTGAATGGAAGACAACCAATTCTAGAGAAAACTTTGATGTTGAAACTTTAGACGATGATGATTATAGATTGATTTGCAGGAAAAGAAAGAAAGAAAGAAACATTGTTTATTCTGCACAAACTAAACGCACATTTCAAGGACCATTTCTTTGATTCACAAAATTGATTTAGAGAGGTGAGAAAACAGCCTAGCAAACGATACATTTTGAGTTGAGTTGAGTTTGACACGGAAATAACAATTAACTAAGAAGATAAAAAGCTAACAATAAAACTCGATGTCCGTATCAAAGCACAACAAATAATTTAAAACATATAAGTCACGTAATTGATATCCAATAAAAGTCTTTAACAATCCATAAACCAACTTATTTTCCTTCCATAAATCTCCAGCAGTATGAAATGTTTACGTTGTACAAAGCACCGAGCCATAAGGAAACTCCAAGAGTGTCCAAATACAAAAAGAAAGATGTTAATAATCGCGGTCTATTAAAACTTTTACATTGAGACTTGAGGCTGGTAACACAACTGTACAGGCAACTTTGCTCAACGTCTCGACGTAGATCTGAGACTTCAAAACGTCGATGTAAGCTTATTATAAGAAGTTTAGTCTCTCTACAGGTGTAATAATACTTTTTGAAGATGTTGCGATGAATTTTTGGGGCGATGAAACTTTTGGAATTTGGAAGATAATGCTACAATTTGGTGGAATTTATAAAATGATCACCTCTCAGAACACCATTGTTGTGAGATGCTCGATGTTGAGACTGATTATTATTATAGTTTAAAGGATCTAAATCAGCGGTTATTATGTCATAAGTTCGTAAGTTTTTATTATCTGTTTGTTTGGTACGTGAAGCATAAACTACCAAACCGATTTTGATAACAGACTCTGGCGTAACTCAGTAGGTATTACTTAACTCTCCCAGAATGTTCGATAAACATAAATAAGATTTTACAAGGTACCTACAGTAAAGAAACAGACAGACATAACGTAAGCTAGCTATCTATATGCTCATCCCGTAAAGTCTTAAGCAGAAAATAAACAACTTCTCAGGTGTTGATCAAGGTCTGCCAGGAAACGGAAGAGGGGGGGGAGGAGGGTTAATTACCATGGCAACGAGGAAGTTGCAGCTGAGAGTAAGTCGAGCGGAATTACCGCCACGCCATGGAGCACTTTGCTTTTAAAACTTTATTCAAATGCACTGCCTTAATAGACGCTATTATGTTAACTGAAGAAAAACTGGACGTCAAGTTTTATATTTTTGCCTTGAATTGTTGAAACTGGTGGACTTTGTATTTATACGAGAATGAAGAATGGAGGCAAGAATATGAAGGGTTCAATGTTTTTTTTCAGTCTAGAAATAGCTAAATGGATTTTCTGGATGATAAACCTTTTGGAAACACAGTTTGACTGACATTATCGACAAATCCCAAAAATATTAATTGCGACAAAATTCTTTGAGCCCTTTCCCGGATATCGCGGCACCATCTAAAAACTTGAGATACAACAGATTTACATGAAAACAGGCACATCACAGATACGAACACCAAACAAAAACGCAATTTCCACACCATTAAAACTTGCCCACTTGTTGGGACTTTCCACACTTGCGACCAATTAACTAAGATCCCTGGAATCTCAGACAGTTACCGCTCTTTCACCCCCAACAGTCCTGCAACAGGGGGTGAAGGGGTTCTAAACAAATTGGCCGTGGTACTTCGTTTACAAGAGTTCTCTTTAAAAGAAATAGGACGGTGTATTTCGGTGCCATGTTTATTTAAGTATTGCTCGGTAATAGGTGGTACGGAGACGCGGAATGCGAATGAAAATACTTTCTTGCAACCTTCAAAGCGGGCGGAATAAGTGCGGGTTGAGTAAAGCATGTGAGATACGAGCGCTTTCAGGGAAATTGGTGCGCCTTACTGTTCTGTAAAGGTGCTGTGCTCCTTAAAATATTTGGCACAAACAACAACACAGTGGCGCGCGGTCGGTTCACGTTACATATAGAGTAGGATATTGCGTCATATAATATGGGAACTGGGGTCTAGGCACACGGCACACCAGTCTAAGACATTAAATCAACACTTCTTGTATTTTAAAAGTATATTTTTTTGCAATTCCTTGTAGGTACCATGTGATTCGTATTTTATAGCATTTTTGGCATTAACGCAGAAATACAGAAATCGGGTTTTCTCGGAATTGAAAATTCCTGTTTCAGCATACAGGGGCACAAAGCCGCCACAAAAATTTTAAAACCTCAATAACAAAATCCCGTTTCGAGCTAAAGTTATAGTTTGAACCAAATTCCCGTCCACAATAAATAGCGTCAGATGACACAGTGCGATCCGCACGGGACGGTCCGATCCGGTTAGCAATCGCACACATAAACTATTTCCAACTTTTAATACGATCCGATTCGGATCCGCACGCGTGCTGTCCAACAGTAACTTGCTGATGTAGACAGATCAATTAGTTTGTGAATTATTTTATTCGTTTATTTTTTCAGTTATATTGTCAACGATAACAAACCTCAATAGATAATAGATTATGTACATACACCATAAAAATAATGATGTAGAAATCAATCAACAAACTATCACACATTCAAATTACTCTGGCGTTACCTGATGGCCAAATGGATTTATATAGTCCTGGAATAAACTGTTGTAGGAAAACTATTTATTTCCGTTTATTTATTTATTTTCTTATTTGTTTACATTTTTAAATATTTCTTAAATTCAAATAAAAATATAAAAAAAAACATTTAAAAATATAAAAAATAGATGGCCGCCGGTGTCGGGAGCAGGGTCCAAGCTACCGGTGGTTAGGGCTGCAGAGACAGGAACCTCCTCACAATGCGAGCCGTATCAAGGAGTACTGCCTTCTGAATCAGGCCCTTGATCCAACCGCCTAACGAGAGCCTCGAGAGATGTTGGTCGAGGCTTTCGGCTATCAGGCCATTGGCCGTTACGACAATCGGCACAATGATAGCCGAGCTCACATTCCACATGTCGACAACCTCGTGTGCTAAGTCGAGATATTTTATTTGTTTCTCTTTCTCAGCTTTCACGAGGTTCACGTCATGTGGGATGGTAACATCGACTATCATTGCGCGGCGCGCTAATCGGTCTATCACTACGATATCAGGTTTATTGGCCACAATAGTCCTGTCAGTAATGATAGACCGATCCCAGTACAACGTGACATGGTCATTTTCGAGAACTGGGTCGGGCACATACTTGTAGTACGGTACCTCAGAGTCCACAAGTTTATATTTCAACGCAAGTTGCTGGTGAATAATCCTGGCCACTTGATTATGCCTGTGCAAGTACTCGCCGTTAGCCAGACGAGAACAACCAGAGATAATATGTCTGATGGACTCACCCGGACGGTGGCATGCCCGACACACGTCAACTGTCCCGTCCTTCATAATATGTCTCCGGTAGTTATTCGTCAGGATAACTTCGTCCATAATTTATTTATTTATTTTATTTATTTATTTATTTATTTTCTCCCACAAATAATAATGTACACAGTATATATTTCACAAAGTTTTAAGATGGAAGACAGGAGCCCATACTAAGTAAAACCTGTGCTACGGGTCTCCTGGTCTCCTAATCACGAATACATTACGAGACCTATACTAAGGACATAAAAAACAGTAGCAGGGAGCACTTACAGCTAGCAAAAAATATAAAAATAAGAAAAAGAATAGTAACTGGTGTTTTGGTAGGTTTGTGAATTTATTGGTGGGTGTATAAAGCGTGTGTGTGGGTGTGTGTGTGTGTCTATAGTGCAGTGTGTGTGTGTGTGTGTGTGTGTGTGTTGTGTGTTATACTTCTCTGTAACTGAATAATAGTTTCTCCGTATTGCCATAGGTGAGTGTTAGGAGCCATTTTGAGACCTTGCGTCTGCATTTAATTTTCGTTAGTGGATAAATTGCTAGCAGCTTATTTGCAATGTTATACAGTCGTGGCCCTTGGAAAAAGAAAAAGAATCGGCTGAAACTCGTCCTAGCTGGTCTAGCTTGACAGACTTGATGACAACGCCGTCTTTTTAGGACTGGATTAAAATTGCTGAAGTTCAAAGAGGCATGTTGCCTAAGTATAGTAGCGAGTACGTACAGTTGTCTAACCGTTAAAACTTCAGCTTGTTGGTAGAGATCTGTCGTAGGAAAAAGCCGCGGTTTGAATAGGCTTATTTTCAGGATAAGTCTTTGAGCTCGTTCAAGTTCAAGGAGGTGTGTTTTGGCTGCTCCGCCCCATGAGGAGATGCAATAGGCAAGGACAGACTGACAGAGCGCCAGATAGACAGTTCGCATGACTTTAGAGTCCGCTATGTGCCGAAGATTTTTAAAGACATATGTGAGCTTACGAATTCTCCTGGAGACATTACTAATATGTTCTTTGAAGTTTAAGCGGTCATCTATTGTTACACCCAGGTATTTAGCGAATTTACATTTATTAATATGTGGACAGCTACACGTTGAGGCTGTTTTTTGAGCACAAGAATGTGCGATTATTGTGTGTGATGGGATGGGAGTGTTTCGCAATGAGAAAGTTAAAAAAACAGTTTTCGCGGCATTTAGAGTTAGCAGGTTTGAGGCAAGCCAGTGGCAGACCGTGTTGAAGCCTTCCTGGGCATAATGAAAGACCTCGTCCCAGGTATCTCCATAAAAGGTAAGGGTTGTGTCATCAGCGTATGAGATAATTTTACAATTTTGCAGATTCAGTTTGCAGAGGGCATTGATATAGCACAGGAAGATAGAAGGGCCCAAAATACTGCCTTGAGGGACTCCGAAGGTCACTGGGCTCGTTCCGCTTACAGTATCACCTATCCTTACTCGTTGCGTGCGATTTTGCAGGTAGTCTTTAAAAAGGAGCAGTTCTGATCCCCTTATACCCATGTTTTCAAGCTTTGCCAAGAGTTTAACAGAAGAAACTGTGTCAAAAGCCTTTGCCAAGTCTAGAAAAATTGTCAGGCATCTCTTTTTCTCATCCAATTTCGTTGCGATAAATTCGGTAAAGTTGTGTACTGCATCATCTGTCGATTTTCCCGGCCTAAAACCAAACTGGGCATCCGAAAGTAGCTTTTTATTTTCCAAAAAGTTTACGAGCCTCTTATTAATAATCTTTTCCAAGATCTTTGACAGCGATGGTAGGAGTGAAATTGGACGATAATTGTTGACACAGTCTCTTCTACCACTCTTGTGTATGGGAATAACTATGGATTGCTTGAGAGCATCAGGAAACACACCCTGCCTGAGGCAGTTATTAAAAATCTCCGTGAGTGGGGGCACTATGTGGTGTTTAATCAGCTTTAGAACCTTAGTAGAAATGCCATCCCAGCCTGTGCTACAGTCCGATTTCAGGTTTTCAATTATACAAGCAACCTCCTCACAGTCCGTGTCCAAAAGAACAAAGGTCGAGCAATGAGCACTCTGAGAATTCGTTTGGGAAAACGGCTGATACGTCGGTATGTTACTCGCTAGTTGAGCGCCTATATTTGCGAAGAAGCTATTTATTGCATTGCTAGAATCGATAGGCGTTTGTTCTAACGTAAGTAGTTCATGGTGAATTTGTTTTGTTTTGTCTAAGTTTGTTATTTTTTTAATACTGCTCCAGAGTTGCTTGCTATTATTTTTGGCTAACTCAAGCTCATGTTTCTCATATTGTCTTCTACATTTCTTTATTATACAATTGCAAAAGTTTCTATACCTCTTATAAGTAGTTGCAAGTATGTCGTTATTTGGTTCTTTTTTTAGTTTAAAATGCATCCTGTCACGGTTTCTGATACATCTGAGTAAACCTACTGTGATCCACGGCTTTAACGTTACTTTGTTGCGAGGAATTTTGATTTTGATTGAATTTGTTATTATTAATTGTTGAATGTGTTGTATGAATAAAGTAAGAGAAACATTTGGATCACGATGTTTCGAGAATTGGCCAAAATCAACATTTTTACATTCCGCAATGATATTAGTGTAGTTAAGCTTATCGAAGAATTTTTTTGTTTGATAAGCTGTTGTTTTGTTTAGTTTCCAGACAGAAAAGTACTGCTTCGTGGTCGGTTATGGCCGAGTTAAGTATAAGTGATAATGAGGGTAACTTTGTTTTAATATTGACGTGATCAATACAGCTTTTCGATCTAGTCGGAATGTCGAAAGCGGGGATTAATCCGTGGAATGTCAGTAGATCGAGATAACTGGACACGTTTTGATTTGAGTCAAGTATATTTATGTTTATGTCTCCAATGATAAGAATATTTTTAAAGGATGATAACTCAGTTAACAGTTTGTCCAATGAATTTAAGAAATTCTCAATTTTTTTGAAGCAGTGCGGTCTGTATATTGCAATTATAGCAGTGTCGTTGTTGCCTTTTTTAATGACCAAGCAATTTGCGTCGCTGAAAGAGGGTTCGTCTACCTGATAATGCAGGTGTTTACTAGTATAAATAACCAGTCCGTCATTTTGGTTATAGTGTTTAGTGGTGCTAAAAGAATCGTAATTATCTATAGAAGGTAAGTTGTGTGCACAAGACAGCCAACATTCCGATAGAATGATAATATCACAGTTTACCTTTATTCGCTTTAGTAGGATACATAAGTTATCATAATTTTTGTTGATACTACGAATGTTTTGATGAAGAATTTTAGTATATAATTCAGGATTTTTAATTATATTTCCACTTTGTTCAGGCTGACAAATTAATGGCTCGCTAATTGTGTAGTTGTCTAATTTGTTAATTATGTTGTTTATGTCCGAGAATTTTCAATTTGAAAAATATTTGAATCTGATGTGATGAAGGTATGTTTAATATAAAAAGAGGTATAATTGATTGTGGCAGCAAAACCGGGTTGCGTATAACATATTGGTTTATGAACATTATTTTACCGTTGGCGTTGTAGTAAAACCTGGTAACTTTATTAAGTTTGTTAGGCAGAGAAACATTTTTTTGTGAGAGTGTGACTGTGTAGTATGTATTGAGTAGCTGTAGGTATGATTTTGTGTAAAATGTTTTATGAATTAGTGACATGCAAAGATTTTTTGTAATGTAATTGCACAGACGAAACCTTCAGTTTCCCCGAAAAGGTCACCAAAACGTAGCCAGGATACGGACGCTAAGAAATCTACACCGGGCTCATGAAGAGCCCGATAGAAGCGCCCGTGAAGCTCCTTGCTTTGCCATACCTCCTTGCGGTCTTCCGTAGTAAGCACTACAGGTTTGCGCCAGTTCTCTTTAGCCATGGAGAGCGGGGTGAGTCCTTTGTCCACTGCCACCACATCGCGGTGCATACCCACTTCGGCTTTTAAAAAATATTCTCTGAGATTGCACACCTCGCGATTGTGGAGGGTCTTCGCATTTAAAAAGCCTCGACCCCCGCACTTCCGCGGGATGTACAATCTCATCACCGATGATCGTGGGTGATGCATCCGGTTTGCGGTCAACAGTGTACGAACCCTCCTATCCAGGGCGTCGAGTTCGGTCTGAGTCCATTTGAGTATGCCGAAAGAGTACATCAGAACCGGCATGACCCAACCGTTGAAGGCGCGCACCTTGTTTCCGCCTGAAAGAAGACTAATTAATACTTTTTTCAGGCGACCAAAGAAGCGCTCCTTCAACGATTGCTTCATGTCAGCAACGTTGATGCCTAACGCTTCCGACATACCCAAATACTTATAGCTTTCAGATGAGGAGAGGGACCTGAGGTATATGGAATCCGAGAGTTGAATTCCCTCTGATTCCATAATCTCCCCTCGCTTTACATGCATGACTGCACATTTGTCCACACCAAATTCCATCCTGATGGTGTTACTGAAGGTTTCAGTTACCTTCAGTAGCTCCATCAGTCGCAATTCGTTGGGGGCAAAGAGTTTCAGATCATCCATGTAGAGGAGGTGAGATATGACCTGACCACCTCTCCTCAACCGATAGCCTAGACCTGAATCCTCTAGCAGTGTGCTTAGAGGGTTCAGGGCCAAGCAGAACCAAAGCGGACTCAAACTGTCGCCCTGAAATATTCCCCGTTTAATCCGTACAGGTTCATCATTCCCTTGGATCTGTCGACACCCCGGGTAGCGAAGAACCGTCCTCCATTGCCCCATACACGACTCAAGGAAGGTGCGTAGAGTTGCATCAATCTTCATTCCCTTGGATCTGTCGACACCCCGGGTAGCGAAGAACCGTCCTCCATTGCCCCATACACGAGTTGCATCAATCTTCATTCCCTTGGATCTGTCGACACCCCGGGTAGCGAAGAACCGTCCTCCATTGCCCCATACATGATGTAGAAATCAATCAACAAACTATCACACATTCAAATTACTCTGGCGTTACCTGATGGCCAAATGGATTTATATAGTCCTGGAATAAACTGTTGTAGGAAAACTATTTATTATTATTATTATATTTGAGATAAACTCTTTCCACTATGATAATGGAATGTGCTGTCAGCATCAATAGTAAAAGCGCGTACAAAAAACTAAAATGAAGTACCTAACGGATATTTTTGTTTTTGCATTCTTTACCAAATAACCTTAATAACGAAATCGTGAAAATATCACAGCTGGGATACATACATTTGAATGCGAAAAGTTTTTGCTGAATTCAGTTCGACAGACGGTATTGTCATTCAGATTAGTTCAGTTAATATAATCACAACTTCTACAGTATTTTATTTATACGTGGTTTCAACTTCTCGGCTCATGGTAATGAACAGTCTGAAAAAAGTTTTATACAGAAAATGTTTAGAAAGAGTTCGGTTTGGTAACTTTTTATTTACTTCAACATTTATGATCCACTCACTTAAAAAAAACCTTAAAATACTACATCTATGTTGAACTTTATATAGAACAATGTTCATGATTGTGATGAAAAAGTTCACAGTGATCAATTGTAGCCTTGTTTGAAGAATTCAAGCTAAACTTGACTAAGACTAACTTAAAAGTTAAATTCAACTTTACAAAGAAACAACAACAAAAGTATAAAAGCTTTCCGAACTTAATTATCAAGACGAGGATTATAATATAAAGTAGCGAAATCTTCAATAACGCCAAGCAGCGCTAATCCCTATCTATTGACGAGAATGCACGGCCATACATACATACACGCTCTCGTGTAATATAGCCCTAATCCGGTACATACAATGCTAGTAGCATGTAGTAACTAAATAAAGGCTTAGACACAATGCATCGATGTGGACATGCAATGTTACTATAACACAGTCACAGCCCAGTCTGACAAACTTTTTATTTCCTCACCTATTCCAAGATCCTGCTAATTTAAAACCTAACCTAACAAAATTAATTTCACTGTTAGTGTGTACGGACCCAAATATCACATGAGCTCCCACACAAAGTTAATTACATAAGTAAACAAGTATTTGTTCCGTACGAGAATTGAAGCCACCGCGGTTAGCTTGTGTACCATGTCAATCGATTCGCCAAGTCTAAAACTTTCACCGATCATAGTTTCATACGTGCTCTAAAGATACTCATGTCACTACCACACCAACCTATAATCATTGGGCACTGTTATAAAGAGGAGTACTCACTGCAGTCCGCCTCGTCGGTCCCGTCGACGCAGTCCACCTGCATGTCGCAGCGGTAGTGCGGCGGGATGCAGTACGTCTTGTTCCACACGTACTGCCCGCACGTCAGCTGACCGGCTTCACATTCTGGAGGCGCTGGAAACAAAGAATTGGATGGTAAAGTACACAGGTATACATAACTCCCTAATAGTCATAAGGGGTAGGGACCGCTCACTAAACGCGTACGCGAAAACATTACAACACAGAGTTTAATTTATTTACGGTCGACATTAAACAGATTTAAAGTAAAAGTAAAGTTTGGAAATAAATAATATTTAAAGATAACAAGGTTATGACACTACACACAATTTCTTCTTAAAAGATGCACTACTATGGAATGAAACTTGAGCCTCAAAAAACATTAAAAAATCGCTTTAAACTTCTCATTCACAGAGCGAGACCTCTAACGACGAAACTCACCAAAGGAGTGTCTCACAAAGATTACAATGTCAAACGGAATCAATCCGGTCATTAGAAGAAGGTTCCTGCAATCAGCGCGGGGTATCAATCAAGACGCAGGTAATAAGAGGAAGGAGCAGAAAGTCCATTTCATTAAGTGCACGAAACACTTTGAAAAAAAAAAGCAGGAGAGATTAATGAGCAAGGAGGTCACTCTTCATAATTATTATTATTATAGCATAGAAGAAGTTAGTCTAGTGTGTCGATTGAATTGTATCTAGTGTCTCTTATTCAGAAACAATGACGCATTATTATAAATTGAAACGCTGTTAATTTCATTTTTCAACACCTACAGTTTTGGAAGACAGGCTCCTCTAACTAACTCCTTAAAATTATTTCAAGCTGGTTTTTCTTACACTTTTATGTTTGTCTTGGTTCCAATAAGTTATTGGTACCTAAGCCTTCTGTCCGTCTCTTGGCGAGGCACTCCAACATCCGCTTCGAGGCGTCTCCGAGGCGTTCCGAAGCGGCGAGTGTATAACCCGCCTATAATTGAGGCCGAGGTGGAAATCGAGTTTCCGATCAAACCCTCAAATACTTTGATTGGGGACGCTTGTACCCAAATGAGCCCGTTTGTATTGTGTTCTCCAGATTTGCGTTGCAATTTAACTTTGTAATAATCGTTTTGATAAATTCAATTTCATTTATTTGCCAGATGGTAGGGACGTACGTTTACAACGTATCAACGTATGATCTTAAAACTATAAGGGCCCTTTTACATTCTACCATTACATATTTTGTGCGAATATGATAAAACATGTTAAATGGATGGTTGATGTGTATGTGTTGTGAATGTTGAGTGGTTTGGTGATTTGTTAGTGGTCAATGCGTTTAAAGCTTTCTTCCTAGGGTTATCAAACAAAACCTACGTCATATTTTAAATAATAAACTGTTCGCGCCCGACTAACACAACAACTATTCGACTAACAACGAGCGTATCTACACCACTAGCGAGGCGTACAACACTAGCCGGCGCGCATCATGGCGTGACACTTCTCTTCCTTCCGCCGCTGCACACACTCACAACCTAAAATAACTATCTTCTAAGATTCTACTGTACATAATGGAAACAAGTATAAATAAATTCTTTATTTAAAGCCAAAACTTCATCATTGAAGAAGACCTAAACTACCAACTTAATCTTTTGTTTCATCGCAAACAAAAAGTGGCGACCGTGACAGGACAGCACCGCGACCACGCGGGCCTATTTGCTGCCCAACCTACTTCTACGACGAAGCCCGAAGAAACCAACGAGACTGAGGTGCTGCATCGGTCGGTGGGACGTCGCAAGATCTGCCAATTACTAATGTGAGCCCGTTCCTTACTTGTTTCCATATTCCTTAACTTTCCTATTTTGTCTGAGTGACCGTGTGCCTACGATTCGACGTTTGGTGACTATAGCTCAAGTTAACATTACAATCACCGAATGTTTTTGCACGTATTTGCGCTTAACAACGCCTAATCACTCTTTCATCCTATTTTTATAGGTTATTTTCTATCCAAGGGTCGTAATTTAGTTAAATTTGACAAAACTAAATTCGCAACGTGTCCCTAATTTATTTTCAAGTGCATCCTAAGTTATCTTTTAAAAAACCTATGGCTAAGCTTGAGTGTGTGCGCCTAAGGCCTTTAAAATAAAATAGAAAGCTACCAGCACGCACATCACCCCAAATCACCCATCACCCCAAATCACCCATCTCGCACGCCTGTTGCTTGCTTTATTTGGTGTTCAGTCGCAAATCGGTACATTACAGGGTACCTACCTACGCTGAGTCTACGAGGTCACCCACTGTCTCCGCGCCGCAGCTGTCTACGCACCTGCTTAGCAGCTGTGCGGCTCCTCACTAGCTTCGCTGACGACCATCGTCCTCTGCTGCACTTCGGACGGCGAAACGAGGAGCGTACCGTACCTATTTTCTCTTTATTTATTAAAACTATTCGCGATGGCTCCTGAAGCTACGCTTAAAGATTTAATTGTCAAACGCGGCTCCATCAGGGGTCGTGTTACTAAGTTCAAAACCTATTTAGATTCCCTAGCTGTTTTAGAATCAATCTCACCAGTAGAAGTCAATAAGCTGGCTATGAAGTTATCGCGAATGGAGGCATTATTCATTGAATTTGGCGAGCTTCAAAACCTAATAGAGGTACAAAGTGAGACTGATCTGCCCAATGAGATAACTACTCGCGATTTGATTGAACAAGAATTTGATAATTGTATCGCATTTGCCCAAACATTTTCACAAACTCATAATGCTTCTAAACCGGAAGATAACAATAGTTCACACTGTTCTCAAGTCAATGAGTGTCATCACCATGATAGCTATAATAGTCTAGGATTCAAATTACCTGTTATAAGCATTCCTAAGTTCGATGGCACATATTATAAATGGTTAGAATTTAAAGAAATGTATAGTTCATTAATCCATGATAACTCCAAACTTATAAATATACACAAGTTTCATTATCTCAATTCCTATTTAGAGGGTGAAGCTGCCCGAGTACTAAGTAACCTAGAAGTTTCTGACAAAAATTATAATGAAGCGTGGTCCATTCTGTGTAGTCGTTATGACAACAAAAGGCAGTTAATAACTAACCATTTAAATTCTTTATTTCAAATTGATTCTATGCGTGAAACAGATAAAACCCTAAGATTGATAGTTGATCATGTCAATAAAAACCTACGTGCCCTAAATACTCTAGGGCTCCCCACTGACAAATGGGATGCCCTAATCATTCACATTTTACTGCCAAAGTTAGACAATGGTACAAAATTCAAATGGGAAGAACACAAAGGTTCCCTACCTAATGACCTACCTAGTCTTCAAGAATTCTTTTCATTTCTGAAAAATCGTGCTGATGTTTTAGAGACTTATAATAATAACAAGTCTGATAAAATGGATAATAAGAATAAACAAACAACTAATTCTACTAGTAACAATAAACAAACAAAATCATTTGTTGCTGTAACCTCCAAGGAGACTACTCCTTCTCTAGGTAAAATTGAATGCTATGTGTGCAAGGGCCCCCACCGTCTCTATGAATGCACAATATTCAAGGATAAAACTCCTGAAGAAAGGAACTCTATGGTTGCGACTTTGAATCTATGCTCAAATTGTTTACGAACTGGTCACAATATTCAAGCTTGTAAGCTTCCAGGCTCTTGTCGTTTATGTAAAAAGAAACATAATTCTTTACTTCACTTGCCTAATCTTTCGACTGGTTCGCCTAGCACTACATCTGTATCGATGTCTACGTTATGTTCATCTGAAACATTACTATGTACCGCCAGGGTACGCCTAGTTAATCCCCAAACCAATGCAAGTATTACTGTACGAGCTTTACTGGACAGCGGGAGTCAATCGACCTTTATCACTGAACATGTAAAGCAAAGATTGAAGTTGACTCCTCAGCCATCAAATGTCAGTATAGTCGCTATAGGTGATAATCAACTCAATTTAAGCACAGAACGTTGTGCTCTCCAATTGCAATCTAATACAACTTCATTCCAAGTTTCTATGTTTTGCCTAGTTCTGAAAACTATAACTAGTAATGTACCTAAGGTTCCTTTTGATATTAGTAATCTTAACCTAAGTAATTTCGAGCTAGCAGACCCTAGCTTCAATGTGCCATCCTCTATTGATATGCTCATTGGAGCTGACCTATTTTGGGATTTAATAGGTAACCAACAACGTCCAATAGGTGAGAACAAAACTTGTCTCCGGAGCTCTAAACTAGGATGGCTCATTGCAGGTCCCATGCCTATTTCTACTCGAGCTTCATGTGATAAGCCTATTTTTTGTAATTTCATACTCAAAGAAGAAGAATCTCTAAGTGTAGATCAACAGTTGTCCAAATTTTGGGATTTAGAAAATGTTCCTGAAGTTCAGCCATGTAGTAAAGAAGAAACCTTTTGTGAAAGACACTTTCTCTCTAACACCTATCGAGAAAGTGATGGTCGTTTTTGTGTAGGTCTTCCACTAAGAGATGAATTAGATTGTCTAGGAGAATCTTATTACACAGCTAAGAAACGGTTTCTAAGTCTTGAGTCTCGTTTTAGAAAAAATCCAGAACTTAAATTACTTTATTCTCAATTCATTCAAGAGTATGCTGACTGTGGCCATCTTTCTGAATCGCCTAATCCCAAGCCGCCTAATTCCTATTTTCTTCCTCATCATCCTGTTTTCAGGGATAAGAGTGAATCCACTAAGCTTAGAGTTGTTTTCAACGCCTCTGAGCCTACATCTTCTGGTCTATCGGTTAATCACCTCCAAATGGTAGGCCCTTCTATCCAAGATTCTTTATTTAATATTCTTCTACGCTTTCGTCAATACAAGTATGTTTTGTCAGGGGACATTGAGAAAATGTACCGACAAGTGCGGCTAAGAGAGTCCGATCGCGACTTACAACTAATTTTGTGGCGCGACAATGAAAATGAGGCTCTACGCACACTACGGTTAAATACAGTCACCTACGGCTTCGCCAGTGCAAGTTTCCTTACCACTCGATGCATGTGGCAAATTGGCGAAGAATGTGACAACCCTAAAATAAAAACTATAATACAAAGGGACTTCTATTGTGATGATTTGCTCACTGGAGCTGACACAAGTGACGAGTTACGTCAAATTCAGAGATCAGTTGCCTCTGAACTAGCCAAGGGATGTTTTCCCCTCAGGAAATATCGCTCTAATTTACCTAATCTAATAAGTCAAAATTCTATTGATAACAATGAATCCAATTTAATAATTAGTAATGCCACTAGTACTTTAGGCATAGGATGGTCTCCTGTTACTGATGAAATTCATTTCCCTATAAATTCTCCTGATAATACAAAGTGTACAAAAAGAACTATTTTGTCCACTACATTTAAAATATTTGACCCACTGGGGCTCATTTCTCTATGTACCATCAAGGCTAAAATATTCCTTCAAAGATTGTGGATGGATAAACTTGAATGGGATGAGCCAGTTCCACAAGACACTCAAAAATTTTGGATTAATTTTTCTAAACAAGTTAATTGTCTATCAACATTAAGAATTCCAAGACATGTCCTAATTGATAATTTAGTTTCTGTAGAACTCCATTGTTTCTGCGATGCCTCTCAGCAGGCCTATGGAAGTTGTATCTATTTACGATCTGTTGATAGAAATGAAAAAATTCTAGTTCATCTATTGTGCGCGAAGGCGCGCGTAGCTCCCATCAAGGCTTGTACTATTCCAAGGTTAGAACTATGTGCTGCTTTACTAGGTGCTGAGTTATGTGCCGCTGTCAGTAAAGCTCTAAGTTGTAAACTTCAACGTAAGGTCTACTGGACGGATTCAAATGTAGTGCTAGGTTGGCTTAGGTCTCCCGACAAAACTAAAACATTTGTCGCTAATAGGGTTGCCGCTATAATTGAGCTTACCGACACGTCAGCCTGGCGCCACGTTCCTACCGCTGAAAATCCAGCTGATCTTGCGTCACGCGGCGTGGATCCACAAGACGTCATTAAATCCGATTTGTGGTGGTCCGGACCCTCTTTTCTCAAACAGCCTGAATCGACATGGCCTGTACTAAAATTAAATCTAAATATTGACTTACCTGAAATAAAGGCCATGCCCGCTGTGGTAATAGATGATCCACCTACGATACCTAACTTTCAACAATTTTCTAAGTTGTCTACGCTACAGAGAGTCTATGCTACAGTTTTAAGGTTTATCAATAATTGTAAACACCCTAAAAATAAAACAACAGGAACACTACAAGTTCCAGAGCTTAAGAGGGCACTATCAGTTCTCATTAAAATAGCTCAATCTCAATCTTTTCCTAAAGAAATAAATTTATTAAAATCTAAAAAACCCCTAAAGACTAAGACTAATATTTTATCTCTAAATCCATTCCTCGACGACGTAGGACTCCTTCGCGTTGGAGGTCGTTTAGACAAATCTTCGTACTCCTATGATAAAAAACACCCGATTGTTTTAAAGACAGATCATTGTCTTACTAAGTTAATTTTTGAAAGTGAACATTTACGCCTACTTCATGCAGGGCCACAACAACTTTTAGCCTCTATTCGAGACCGCTATTGGCCCGTAGGAGGTAGGAAATTAGCTCGAAATGTTGCTCGTAATTGTTTTACATGCCGCAGATTTAAAGGAGAGACTATGTCTAATATAATGGGTAATTTGCCTACCGATAGGGTTGAACCCGACTTTCCTTTCAGTACTGTTGGCACTGATTTTGCAGGTCCTTTTTTGATCACCGATCGCAAGGGCCGGGGGTGCAAGATAACAAAATGTTATCTCTGCATTTTTGTTTGCCTACGTTATAAATGCCTACATCTTGAAGTCGTTAGTGACTTAACTAAGGAAGCGTTCATTCAAACCGTGAGTAGATTCATTGCTCGCAGAGGAATGCCCAATACTATTTACTGCGACAATGGTCGTAATTTTGTAGCTGCCGCTAAAGAAATAGGTAGCTTTCTAAGAAAGAACAATGAACCTATAGAGGATTTTGCTGCTCGCCGGGGCATTGAATTCCGCTTCTCACCCGTGTACGCTCCTCATTTCAACGGAATGGCAGAGGCTGGTGTGAAATCGGCAAAATTTCACCTACAAAGAATTCTAGGCCAGTCTCACCTAACTTTCGAAGAATTAACCACGGTATTCTCTCAGATAGAAGCCATCTTAAACAGCCGCCCCCTATGTCCTCTCAGCCCTTCTCCCAACGATTTCCAGACCCTTACCCCGGGACACTTTTTAATTGGCAGGTCATTGACGTCACTGCCCAAACCAAGCATTGTGGACTCCAACGTAAATCGTCTCAACCGCTACCAGCGCATCGAACGAGCAAGGCAGCACTTCTGGAAGCGCTGGGCCTCCGAGTACGTCTCAGAACTCCAACAGAGGACGAAGTGGCTAGTAAAGGGCAAAAGTCTTCAGCTCGATGATTTGGTGCTGATCAAGGATGACCAGACACCCCCTCTATGCTGGCGTCTAGGACGAGTCAGCAGATTATTTCCTGGCTCCGACGGAATACCTAGAGTCGCCGATGTCAACACAGCGAAAGGAACAATTCGCCGTGCTCTAAACCGTCTGTGCCTGCTGCCTGCCGCAGCGGAGTAATTGGGTTGAAAGCCCCTTCAACGAACTAGTTCTTTCAACGGCCGGGAGGATGTTCGCGCCCGACTAACACAACAACTATTCGACTAACAACGAGCGTATCTACACCACTAGCGAGGCGTACAACACTAGCCGGCGCGCATCATGGCGTGACACTTCTCTTCCTTCCGCCGCTGCACACACTCATAACCTAAAATAACTAAAGTCTACGTTTCTATCTTCTAAGATTCTACTGTACATACTGGAAACAAGTATAAATAAATTCTTTATTTAAAGCCAAAACTTCATCATTGAAGAAGACCTAAACTACCAACTTAATCTTTTGTTTCATCGCAAACATAAACAATTAACTACAGATTTCGTTTGCAATACATAGTTACACACTTGAATATCAAAATTCAATTTTCAGTCAAAAACTAATTAGGTGCAGTAACTAAATAGGTAATCTAAATTGCAATCAAACACACAAAAGCATATTTGATGACACACAGAGCACAGTGCTCTCTGTATGTACGGTCTACCGCATGTCAGTAGTAACCAACTAACACTTGAACTACGAAAACCGCCCTTACAGCTACGAAATAAAGGCGGTCAATCTGCCTAGCCTTTTCCCAACTATGTTGGGGTCGGCTTCCAGTCTCACCGGATGCAGCTGAATACCAGTATTTTACATGGAGCGACTGCCTATCTGACCTCCACAACCCAGTAACTGGTTAATACGATACCCCTTGGTAACACTGGTTGTCAGACTTTCGGGCTTCTGACGACCCGTAACGACTGTAAAAGATCCTCGAATAACAGCCGGGAAAGGAGGAGTCTCGATATGTAAAGATGGTCACCCATCCACGGACCAACCCCGGCAAGCTTAGCTTAACCTGATGGATCGACCCGTGCGGCTGTTATTACTTAGCCACGAGCTCCTCCCGCGAAATAAAGGCGGTGGGAAAGTCAAATTATTACCATGTATCCATGTGTTGACTGTACAGGCCAGAATACACAGTGACGTCATGTCACAATACTAAGCTAGGGACTCATAAGATTAAACAACGGTAGTTGGAAATGATCAAATCGTCGCGTGGTCTGTGTGTAGCGAATATTGCGGCGCATTGCAGGCACAAAGGAAAGCAGGCACAAATGTGGTCGGAACTGACATGTGAAAGGTTTAACTATAATTACACATATGCTAAGATTGCTGTTACATTGTTAGTTATTAATTGAATTTAAGAGAATAAATGTGTTTATGTAGAAATGCCTAACTTAAGCTATTGTTTGGACGCAAAAATTGATAATTCATTCAAGTACCTATATACTCTTAACGAAGCCGAAAGTCACTTGTTATTCCCGTTATTGTGATCATTTTTTTGTTGTGGACCATACCTGGGAACATTCTGATAAAAATAAAATTTGTTACCCAACAATAATTTTTGTGCAATATTAATTAATTTGATGTACAGAATGCGTAGTTGACGGCTATGGGATGGGTATTTTTACACCCTGTATCTCACACAAATTCAGAACTCCCTGCACGCGTAGCATGATCACATTGACCACCGTTGCAACAGGGCGGCCAAGCGTCGTAGCGATATTGCTACGAATGTGCTACGAAACGCTACGCCTGTGCTACGCGTGCTCATTGTGCGAGTATTATCGGATTTTTGACATTCAAAATTCAAAAATGATGTTACCTAGCCACTTATTTTTTATTTTATTTTATGACCCATTATATTGTAATTAGTAGGTAATAGTAAATTGTAAAGAAATAAACAACCCATATTAACAACTCCAGACCAGACACAAGTTTAGTTTTCTACTTGATAACTAATAGCAGTTGTCGCGTTTTCCTCCAAGTTATAATAAAAGTGCACTTCAGCCGTATGTACCGTGTCAGCAGTAGTTAACTAACTGCCGGCACCGTAGTCAACTATCCGTTCACCCGGGAAATCTACAGATGGACGCGAAAAACTGCACCGCTATTACTCACATGCAGTAACGAGGAAAACTTGCTGTTCACTGGTGGATTGGCGACGCGACTTTTATAATAACTGTTGGGGAAACACTAGGTATCTAAATGTTAACAATAATGATCAAAGAATTGTTAAATTGATTTGAATTAAATTGAAGAATTGTTATTTTGATTGATTGATTAACGTACTGAGTAAAACAATAAATGACAAAGTTAATTAAACCACAGCCTGTAATTTTCCCAGAGCATGGCAAAAGTTTATTTTCATTCAAAAAAGAACGGAATTAGATGCTAAAGTAAACTTTTTTCCAGTATTTGGTTTGGTTCCATTAGGTTTTATTAGGTGAAAATACCATCTCCGTCCCTGTTAAATCTTGCAAATTCTGTAGTTTTAATTAATTCAGTGCTTATTGAATAGTCACTACTCACCGAATAAATTAAAAGAAGACTTTGTGAATCATAATGTCCTGAAACTAAAGATTTATTTAAACTGGACTTGACAAGCAAGTGTTTTGATATTTATTTTGTCGATTAGTCGCAAATGAACAGCGTTCTTTACGTGCTGACAATTATTTCTGGCGAGTGCGCCTCTCGCTGTACGATCTGATTGATTGAGTCGGCATAGAGGCACAGTCGCGGCGCGTTTATTGCGATCGAGTCTGTCCGTGAATGCCAATTATCGTCGCCGTGTTGTTGATAATTATGGTTTCTTTATGCATTCTCTCGAGTTTTTACCGAATGGGAGAGGTTGAATTAAGAGGAAAAAGAGATGGTTTTGCAATGAGAGTATTGGATAATATTTTCTGGTTGATTAATGAGAATACGCCTGTCATTATACCAGCTTTGCGCTGAATATTGTGATGTGCAATGCCACATTGCTATAAAATATGTAAAATATTTTCGTTTCCTAGAAAATCAGCTATTGCAGATCTTCCTACTATTAAAGACTAAAAGCGCAGCTGCAACAAAGGAAACCTTCCATTCTGCCACATAAATACATACTTATCTGTGCTCTCGTAAATGTGTGATTTATTTTAAATTGTTTCCGATAGAGATCAGCGCTGGCTCGCGTCCACCTCCTTAGGCAGGCAAATGCCAAATGTCGCCCACTTAATGTTGATGTGCTCAATGTGACGCCAAATTCAAAGGTTGGCAACACTAGCGCGGGAAATGGCTTGCTTTGCAGATCTAAGAATGCTGACTTCGAGATTGACATAGATTATAATTTTATCTAAGTGCTAACAATAGTTTCTAAGTTTTTGTATACGTTGGATCTAGTTGACACATAAAACAAATGAATTTGAATTAAGTTTCTGTTTTCGTTTGTTGATTAACTTGTAATCTAATGTGTTCATATAGCTCTTAAGGCAAACTTAGTTTTGAAAAAGAAGTCGGAAATAGGTACTACTTTGATATTTAAAAAACAGTCTTGGAATAGTATGGTTCGGTAGCGAAGAGGTCTGCCTTCTATTTGGGTTCTATTTCTACGTGAGTTTGTGCCTCTTGTATTTTAGAGTTCCTTTTTACAACGAGTTAAACCAATAAAATCTCTGACTATAATAAATCACCCATTCATTACGAGTAGGTACATACACACCTAGGTAGCTACATATCTACTAGCTGTAACGACAGCAGCACGTGAAAAACTGTGCAAGAGATATATCGGAGCCGGGCGACACTCGCTATGCGACGACGTAAAACAAGATAAATAAGTATTTGGAGCTTGTGATGTGTCGATATCTGTGTCCAGATTTGTGTTCAGTCTCGAATTAAACGCTACACATGTTGCTAGCCCCTCGGCTCTATACTACCGATATCTCTGGGTCTTTCGACACCATCTTTTACAAAACAAGACCACATAATAAATAGTGGTTCACTTTACGAATACCATTTGTACTGCCATTTTTGATACATAGTTATTTTTTTAAATTTATTTATTAATAAAGTTTTACAAAAAGCTTTTATTTACAATATATCATAAGTTTATGTAATCAGCCTTCAACTTACACAGTCGCCAATTACAGTTTAACCAGCATTCGCAAAAGTAAGTGATTACACAGAGAAATAAAAATATAAAACTTATTCTCTCAATATACACAGTGATTTTTAATTCACTGTTAACCTTTCAGTAGGTAAAAGTACTTATGATTATAAACAACTTTCACTAGGGGACAAAATCGAAATATTAAAAAAAATACATCTGTTTCATACATTTTCAACGAGTAAATATTGCATTTTTTATTGAAACAGCTGATATTTTTTAGATATTTCAGAGTTGGTCTCATACTGAAAGTAGCTCATAAAATTATGAATATTTTCACGCCCTGAAAGGTTAACAGTGAATTAAAAATCACTGTGTATAGTACTAATGCACCTACATTTGTTCTGAATTAAATAATTAAATAATAGACTAGCTTTCGGCGCCGTGCGCGCACGCACTTGTGCGTGCGCAGACACAGGTGCACTCTCTCTTCCCTCGCTCTCATAGTCCGAACCCGTGCTTTTCAAGGCACGGGGGTATCACACCGCCGACCTCCAGACTCCGGGCTCCGGGCGGGTAGTGTCTGTCAATGCAAGTGTGTCAACGCATCATACATCACCTATCACTTTCCTAACATTAAAGCACACCTATAAGTGATGCCGAAGCCGAGACTACAATTCCCCCAAAGCATATGACATCGCCTCTTTGTCAATCGGCGACAAAAGGCAGCAAGTCTGAAAAATGTCAGCGTTGTTGTTATAAATGTACGATGCCGTGGATAGAGGATGAACGGCGATGTGTTGACCTCGTGGACAGGGCGTGGTGATGGATAGGTCAATAGATCGGTGTTTTATACGGTGAAGATAAGTGAGTAATGTGTCGCTTTAGAGCTTTAAGTAAATTGAGCTTAGTTTCAAATGGAAACAGTTACATTTGATTACTTTGTCTACAAATACTTTTATTTTTAATTTCATTAGGAATAAGAACTAATTACATCTAGGTATTTTGACTTGAGTGATTAATTGAAAAATAATCTCTGAATGATATTTAGCATATTATCAGCTTATAAACTTCCTACTGCTGGGACACCAGTCAATACTAAAACACTTAATTCACAACATCCTCAGTCTCTTTACCTACAAGTCATACTCGTATTAACACATAAAACACAACCTGTGCGTTGTTTTCCACCGGTTCTACAAATAACAACAATTCGGATGCCCGTCCGCGCCACGCGACTGATCGTGACGCGAATTAATACGCAGCGTGACTAAGGATTGTTCTAACAGCGTGATAATTTATAGCGTGAATGGCTAGCTGTGCATACACGTTCTTATTCGTTGTTGTACACTTGAAAAGGTGCAAAACTTCAATTTTTGGGATTATTATTTCTGTCATTAGTTTTGTGCTATTTCTAAGTTTAATTCAGTTATCAATCAATCATTGTTTAAATCAGTTTTTAACATTAAATAGCATGAAAATATTTTAGCGATTGTGAGTTTAAATCAGAATTAGGCTTCTAGTATTTCCATAACATTGAAGGGTTTATTTATAAACGATGCTTAAAGTTAAATGACGTTCAAACGTCAAAAATGTATGGTTAAACAGACGCTTATCATTTCTTGCAACGTTTATAAATAAACACTTCAATGTCAAGAATACGAGTAGCCACCACCACGTGAAGACGACCCACACGTGAAACCACGTGTAGGTAGGTTTTGTAACCAACACCATGCACAGCATGCATGTAAGTTCTGTGTGATAAAACTTTAAGTTAATTTTATATTGGGTTTATCTTTCAAACGGCACGATTTCTATAGTTTTAATTGTCGGAAAATCTCAACATTCTCGCGTAAAATAATAATAAAATAATATATACATTGAACACGAAGCTCTAACATTGCAATAGCTAATAACAGCGAGCGCAGTGACAACTATCACGCTGTTAGAACACACGCAAATATTCGTGCCGAGAATTGATTAATTGCCGCATTAATGATTCAAATGGCGTAATTACATGCTTAGCACTGAAACAGCCAAGTGGCGGTGATAGATTTTCAGAGCGTGTTTCTGATATTATAATCTATGCGGTTGTAACAGGATAGCAACCTGCTAGCCTGCTACGGTTGGAAATACTTATATTATGGATACTTAGTAGTTATTTTTTGGAAACGTGAATTTTTGTCCTACTGCCGGGTACAATATCCATGTTACCTACTTATTTCAAATTCGAGAGGAGCTCGTGGCTAAGTAATAACAGCCGCTCGGGTCGATCCATCAGGTTAAGCTACGCTTGCCGGGGTTGGTTCGTGGATGGGTGACCATTTTCACATATCGAGACTCCTCCGTGCCTCGGAAAGCACGTTAAGCCGTTGGTCCCGGCTGTCATTTGTGGATCTTTGGCAGTCGTTACGAGTCGTCAGAAGCACGAAAGTCTGACAACCAGTCTAACCAAAGGGTATCGTATTACCCAGTTACTGGGTTGTGGAGGTCAGATAGGCAGTCGCTCCATGTAAAATACTGGTATTCAGCTGTATCCGGTTAGACTGGAAGCCGACCCCAACATAGTTGGGAAAAGGCTAGGCAGAAGAGACCTACTTATTTCAAATGATTTGTGTTATTGTTATTTTATTACAGCACAAGTTTATATAGTTACAATAACGGTAATGTTCACGTGTCACCTGCCACGCTGCCAAAATCCTGCAGCTGATCGCACAACAAATTAATTCTAACAGCGTGATTATTGATGGCGACAGCGTGACGTGTTCCATTCACGAACACGTATTTGTGAACACGTCTAATGTAAAGCAGTTAGTTGTTCACCTGTAATTGTATTCGTTGACTGACGATTCAATTATGTATCCTGTGTTGTTATAATGGATTTATAGGGAATTACTGTAGTTAGGTTATTAATTATTTAACTAGGACTCAGGAGCTTATGAGCTGCTGCTGGTTGTTTTTTAAATAAAGCAGTGTAATTAATTTAGGTTTTCATTAAATTAGAAAAGGCACTGTGGATATTGATCTATTATACTGATTTACATCCATAGAATTTCAACGATGTCTCTTAGGAAAATTATTAAAAAAATCCTCTTTGATAAATTAGTCATTAAAGAAGGTATTCCTCACTTCGTTATAATAAAATTCCGAGGTGGTAGTCAAAGGTCTCTGTGTCGAGGGCGTGATGTGCAGCACAGGTTAAAGGAGGGAATGAAGGACGCGGGGGTGGCATGGCTGCACTCGCCTAGGGGCTTGTGATAGCTAAAACGTTTCAAAGTAAAAAGGTCGAAGATTTGAGACATTGGCTATTGTAATAAAAATTGGTCAGATTTTTACATCTAAGATCAGACGTTCTGTGAGATTTTGATATGGAAGGGTCTTAATGTCCACAGCAGGCTAAAGGACTTGCATTTATTTTTTCTGCCGGTTGCATGATTGCCAATTGAGCAAAATTTTTCTGCCACGAAGAATTTTCACTCACGTTCACTAGAACGGTCTCTAGAACGGAATCAGTTGCACCCCACCGGCCATCCACCCGGCCGGCCCTGGGGACGTGTACCTAGCGCCGACACTAACACGCGACTGAACTTAGGATGTGCCGTACCGTGGAATGAGTGACACGTGAACAGTGAGGGACATGGAAACATTCGTGTCTTGGACGTACACGGAACCTAAGTCACAGTTATTACTACCTACTAGTGTAAACAACTGTCAAAACAATAGCTAGAGGCTCAAGTTTATTCCACACACACACTACAATTCCTAAGTTAACAATTAGAAATAAACAGAAAGAACAGACTGCAAGAATAATATCGTATGCAAAACCTTAGTCAGTAAAATAAGGCTGTGTACTCACGGCACGACTGGAACTCGTCCTCGCCCTTCTCGCAGTCGCGCTGGTAGTTGCACACCCACAGCGCTGGTATGCACTTGCCCTCTGGACACCTGAACATGCCACTGGGACATATTGTGTCGCCTGTGGAAAATAAACACAGTGTTACAAATATCTCATAATGTTATCTAAGCATAGGTATGTTGAAGAAAAAGAGCATTATTGCACACATTTTAATGAGTAATGTTAATGTCCCAATAAAATTAAAACTAGAAATGCTAAACCAAATAATAGTTACGTATAGTTTGTAAGAGCCTTAAGGTGTGCACCTTAAGGCTCTTACAAACTGGGGCGAATCGTCGCGCGACGCGACGCCGCCGCATTGTTCGCCGTGAAGTTTTCTCAAAAATTGTTTTTTAAAATTCGCGTCGCGCGGCGTATCGCCCCAGTATGTAAGAGCCTTAACTGCTACTACACGACAGAAATTCAAGAATTTGGAAACAAATCAGTGAGAACCCAGAAATAGTTGAAATGCAAATAACATACATTAGATAATACATTAAGTTGCGCTAAAAAGTATTTTTTAATAATTTATGATAACATGACTAAAAAATTAAAAAATCACAACACACAAAAACTACCATCTACATTCTACATCAACATAAAATGAGTACTTTCTCAAAACAAACACTTCCCAAAGGATCGCGTCTTATCAGTTCCACGACAAATCGCGTATCTGTCGCGCGCCTTTTACCGGATGCTCAGGTAATGTAATCAGCTTACGTCAATTTGTCGTGTTACCGTCAAAATGGAGTTACGCGCCGCACGTGATCGTCGTGACGGATGTATAGGAACCGTGGGTACACACAGAACACCAGTTTTGCGTGAATAGGAGCATTTTCGGCAGACGTAGATACGACATTGTTGTGGCCACAAGATATTAAGTAGAATTTGTGTTTAGCTTGTGGCTACAGGGAATAACGCATGCATGATATGATGACAGGAATAAACTAGCTAACTAGATAAATAGTAACTGATATGGATATGTTTCTGATCTGATTACGGATTGGTACGGATATAGAAATAAGGTTATACCGGTTTCGGATACGGTTACGGATATGAAACGATTATCGGATTAACCGTTACTTTCAGATAGTTTCGGTTACGGATCCGAAAGTATCCGAAACTTTTATATGGGATCCGGTTACGTATAGATTTTTATTTCGGATATCCGAAAGTTCCGGTTACGTTTACGGAGCTCCTTAACATCCCTGTAATAAACCTCTGTTTAGGTTTGACTCTGTTTTTATTAGCGGTTTGGAAATACATTTAAATCGTTCTCCTATCACTTTTTTTTCAGTAACCATTTTGTATCTCTCTACATAGCGGCGCGGCGTTATCAACCCATACCTTCTAAATTATCTCCGTCCCCCATAAATCTTAGTGATCGTCTATTATCACCAATTAACGGCAAAACTTTTGAGAAGTCCTTCTTCTCAAAGAAACTGAATTGTGGTCAAATATTGCAAAGTTAAATGTGGAGAACTTTAAAAGTTTCTTGTCTTCAACATTTTAAGACAAGAATTGTAAAATCTGTTTTATCGGACTTTGTCCCTTGTGGAATAATTTGGTTATTTGATACGATAAGATAGAATAACAACAAGTTTTCCTTTCAGTAGAGCGGCCGTAAAAACTACGAAGAAGAAAATCGATGTTAGGTATAACGGCTCTTACATACTGGGGCGAATCGTCCCGCGACGCGAATTTTAACAAAACAATTTCTGAGAAAACTACGCGGCGAACCATTGTTCGCCGCGTTCGGGCGATACGTCGCGCCGTATCGCCCCAGTATGTAAGAGCCTTAAATGATGTAGGTAAAAATTAAATTATTTTTCACTCTTACTAGCTCTTACTAGTTTCTCAAAGTCAACCGTTTTGACTTTGAGAAACTTTAAGAGCACCACATAACACAATGTTTCCTTAATTACTTTAAAGCTCTTGTACATTTTATGTTGCTTATAAAATTTAATAATTTTATATTTTTTGGTGTAGAGTAGGACGATATAGTGTTTTATCATCATCTACTCGTATCTAGCCTTTTCCCAACTATGTTGGGGTCGGCCTCCAGTCTAACCGGATGCAGCTGAATACCAGTATTTTACATGGAGCACCTGCCTATCCTATTTGACCTCCACAGGTAACGCGATACCCCTTGGTTTACCCCTAGTTGTCAGACTTTCGGGCTTCTGATGACCCGTAAACAACTGTCAAAGATCTACAAGTGACAGCCGGGACCAACGGCTTTACTAAATAATAAAATTCTAAGATTCCAGTAAAACTAGGTTAATGATGATTTTGACACATATTTAGCGCCATATAATCAGTTTATATACCTACCGCAGTACCTAATCCACGCACCAGAATATTATTAACACTGAGGTTTTTTATCAGGAGTTCGTATTTACCCAGTAATATTTACTGTGCTAACATTGAATATGTCATCAAAATTATGTGAATTTGTGGTGTTCTTTGTCCAAAACTCGACTGCAATGACCAATTCAAAACTACCTGCATTTATAATCGCAACTAGATTGAAATACCGCACAACTGCAGTGGGTTATTCCCGACTACCCACATTTCCGGCGTGCAGCAGATAATTCCTCGCTCATCGCCGATGGAAACAACGCTGCTATTAATTAATGCGAGTGTCGATTTACCGGAACTAACGAGCTCACGTGGTGCCGGCGCCGGCAGGGGGCGCCACGGTAGACGGGGGGAAAGGGGGTCAGAGAGAAGTGGACGTACTTCAAAATAACTGTACGTTTTTAGTGTTTTAGATGAGTTAGTTATTGTTTTCGGAGGTGGCAAGTTGAACACATTTTAAAATGATAGATAGATTTGTATAAACGGTGTTCTTCTCGCTGCACATGGTACAATGTGTGTAAAATATGGAGCAAATATGCCTATACAACACACTGACACAATTGGATATCTACCAGGTACGAAATACGGAACACAAATTGGTGGTTTTAATATCGGCTTAGAGCAGCGATTATGGAAACATGATTGGGTAATTAAATGGCAACACTGGTGGTGGTATTACTGGTATTGCCAGGTGTAATATTAAAGTTTTGTATGGGAATTATAATGCCATTATGTGTTTTATTAATGCGTAGGTAATCTCTTTGATAATATTGGCTGTATATGAAACAAAAATAATGCATTCACTAAATTATATGAAAATTGTGCAGTGACCCTTACATGGAGACTAAATACCTACTTACCTACATTTAGTATGTTAATTTTTACTTACTTATTTAAAACTAAGTAATTAAACATGTTGTTGATTCACTTTAGAGGTTCGTTCATTCATTCCCAACATAAATCGTGTAAAAGAGCGTCTTCTTAAAAAATAAATAAATAAGGTTAATGATAAAGATAATTTCATTGAGATAAAAGCACTCAAAACAAGAAATAAAAATATAAAGGGCCAATGTTTACGAGACAGACAATAATTTACTTTGCGAGGGAACATAAACCGTCTAAATTATTATAAGATTTCGCCGACATTAAGAGGAAATTAACTTGAAGATAACAAACTTGAAGATTTCTTACAAACTCACTTCCTTTGTTAGAGATATCCATAAAATCCATATATCCGAAGATTTTTCGGAGTTTTTTGGGTCCGGAAATTAATATTACATTACGTCTATAAAATCTGGCACCAGACTCTATGCTAGCTAGAGACACCAAATCCATGTCTATACGGCAAAATTCCTCCTTTAAGCCATAATGATTTTGACAGGCTATTTGAAGTAAAGTATTTTTTTTGCTGAAAGTCTTTCTCAAACCCTTAAATATTATAGTGTTTATTAGTACACAAATATAACAGCGTTATTCTTGTTGCCAATAGACATCAATAAATAGCAACAATACCTACATAAAGACACCAATGTGAAAACACACGTCCATCTTTCAAATTATTCAGAATCTTCTCCATCTTATTGCTGTACGTACATAAAACTCCGCGAGACTTTACTAAATGACTGCTGAAACCACAAATATTTAACTTAAAAGTTGAGTGTAACAGCATTTTCCTGAAGCAGACGCTTTACGAAGCTTATAAAGTGAACATGATACTCCTTAGTGCGTGTAACGGAACGCGTTGCGGGAATAATAATGGCCGACTTGGAGTGGAAAGGCGGGAAAACGGTGAAAAACGTTGCTTACACCTCAAACGAGAAATGAATACAGGGTTCTTGTCATTATTTATCAATAACAATTTAAAGCCTCAAAATTATGTTATACGAATAATGTGTTTATTATGAGCATAATGATGAATATTAATGAACGTTATTTGTCCCGTCCCGACATTTTGACAGTGGAAACAAAGCTTTCATGTTCATAGTGGATTTAGGAAAACAGGCATGAAAAATTACACGAGAACCTAATTTCCCTCGTAATTGTTGACAAATCAAACGTTGTAGTGTTAACAAACAAGAATCTTTGAACCTTTATTTCGGCACGAGATGTAAATCTACGCGTAGGTACAGTGTCTGTAAAGGTGAACGGTCGAGTCAGCGGCGGCGGCGGTGCGGCCAACGTTGAAAAATGGTGCCAATCTCACGCTGTTTGCGCGCCACGCAGATTTGAATTTAGAACGGAGAAAACACCAATTGATTTACAGCCAGTAACATTTTCTAACGGTTTTTAAAACGCGTGTTTTTAAAAGATACAAAAAGTCCACAAAGGCTCCGGTATTTCAGGATTAGCTGAGTGATTTATGTGAAATGGTGTGTCGCTTATATTTGTTGGTCCTGATGGTCCTGGCTCTGTAAAACAGTTTATAAGAATATAAAACAACAGAACACTGAGAACAGTTAAATACATTATTGTTATTTATACATGTTGAGTATACTTGAAATATTTACCGAAATTTAGTACGTTTTCCAAAAAAACTTCAAAGGTATACAAATTATGTAAATGTTAAAACATTCACCTTGCCGCAGTACAACGAAATTCAAACCTGAACACAATATCTAGCTTCCCAAAAGCATCATTTGAAAATAACGTGTAAAATATCGTTATTAAAACAGGTCTCGGCTAACACAGCCGTTATTGCTCTCAGGTTGGGCCGAACCCGAGCCCGACATTTATACTGAAACAATTCCGCCCCTCAGAGAACTTGAAAATTAACTTCTTTACCGTCTTCCTTGTAACGTCGCAGAGTTGTCTTCCAGTTAAATGAAATTCATTGCGCTGATTTAATTTTGCAATGGATTTTTTGCGGGGAGTAGTTTTCTCTTTGGCGCCCAACGTGGGACCAAGAAAAGTTGTAATATGAATAACCCAATCGTAGTAACAGCAAGTAAGTTTCCTAAGCACGTCCTATATCACAATAACAACAAAATTTCCTCAAGAAAATGGTGTAGCCGAAACAAATTTGGCGCGAAAGAAAAAACATTACTAATACATATCAATCGTGGTTACCTGACATAATGAAACGTACCCGCACACGTACACACGCTCACGTACCGACATAAAAGCAATAAAGTGAGTAATGCGGTACACAATTATGACACATTGTCGGCCAAATTGGAGTGTGTAGCATTCGGAGTCAAAGAACAGACTTTATTTGGAGTAAATTAGACATGATACTGACGTGTTCTCATTTAGCTAAAGAAATGTATAGCTCCAAATGTTTCCTTATGACATTCATACATTTATACCAATGTCCAATGCCGTCTATAACAAAAGTTTAATTCTACATAATTTCGCTCTTTGATCTTAGCTTACAATGTAAACCTCTCATTTAAGACAGAAGGACGAATAATAACTTAATAATTGCTCATCTTAACCGTTGCGTCCAAAGATTTTTTCGCGGTATTTATAATTCTTAATTCTAGCGGCCTCAGTTCGTTCACTGGAAAACATGGTGTAGGCCCCGCTCGCCCCTTGAATCTTGCCCCTAATTAACTAAATGTACCCACTCGCCCCTTAGAATATTAGATGGCCCCGGTCGCCCCCGATTGCTAGTAGGTTAAAAGTACAGCCAGCACTCTAAGTTTTTAAATATTAAAATAAATATTGTTGTTTTCTTTAAACTTCAATCAAAACCTAACAAAAAGTACTAGGCTTGCATGAATTCAAGATAATATTACAATCATCAAGTATTCTTTAAACTTCAATCAAAACCTAACAAAAAGTACTAGGCTTGCATGAATTCAAGATAGTATTACAATCATTAGTATTATCCCACTTATAAGATTTGGATGAAAGGCACACAAATAGTTTATAACTAACAAAAAAGTACTAGGCTTGCATAAATTCACGTTTAGTTGGACTTGGAGATAAGTACTAAACTAATTAGCAAATATCGCAAAACGCATCCCTTCCACATTATAATACGAACATAGAAAAAGATTATTATACGACATCTCAACGGGTAACATATTTTAACCAACCTTTTGTTTATTGGATCCATGAAAAAGGTTCCTTTTGTTATAATAGGTAAGCCAGATAGCAAAAACTATCACAAGTGTCACGATTTGGTGAGATTATAGATAAGAGTTATTAAAGTAATCAAATATAGCGTTATTCATGTGTGCATTTTTCTGTCTGACTGTACCTTTTTTGGTTAAATTTCAAAGGAAATGCCGCAAGGGGCGAATCGGTACACCAAAATAATAAAAAACGGGTCGAGTGGGTCATTTTAATGTAAGGGGCAAGATCCAACGGGCGAGCGGGGCCCACATCGAAAACATACACTTAAAAAATAATATTATGGTCATTAGTGACGATAATATTATGAGAGATGCCTCCAGCCATTCCCTAGTTATCTAGACACAAACTAACTCGCCATTAATTCAATAAAGCGGGTATCAATGTAAGTAGTGTCTATTTACCTTAACACCGCCATTTTGCTGGGTCGTTAGCTTGGCGGGTCCGTCGCCATCTTTTATTCAACAGACCGATGAACGACTCAATGTGAACGAATGAACGGCGCGGATTGACGAGCGTCACAACCCTATACAACTATCTCTTACAGGTTGAATAAACCCTCTTTGTATACAAATAAGGTTCTTTTTTCATTAAATTAACACAGACATAGGGATGTCAATTTTCATGAGCGAGAATTTGAAGTAGGTTTAGGTATTTATGTTTAAAGGAGTGTGAATGGTTTAGTTGACTTTATGTGGTCCGTCTATTTAATTTGGTAAAGTTGTAAATCGAATCTGAATTCGAGAAGTCAGGTAGATAGTTTCAATTTAGCGATGAGCATTTGAATAAGGGTTTTTGGATATGAAGGTACTAAAATATCAAACTTTATGGAAATCAGAGGATAACTCTAGTTATTCCGACCATCTATGATCCCATGCAAATTCTGGAGTTGACAAGGGGATTTTCTGTTGTCAAACGCTCCTAACTTGCTAAAGTAAGCTTGATAATGGTGAGCTTTGGAAGTACTTAAGTACCCACAATCAACGCTTTATCTTTCAGTAGCCAATCAGATAATTATTATCTTTTCAAGGATAACCTGTTAAGAAACGAGAGAACTGGGAGGGGTGGTGTTTATATCTTTTTATCGCCGTTCCGATTCTACGGTCGTTAATATTAACATCATATTTTGGAGAAAGTCCCTAAACGTTACTGAACAAATGTTCGACACGTTAAACGGTTTTACGAGTGAGACATCAAACTTTTTATTACGTGTTTACGTCATTTTAAGGCAATTTCATTGTTTCAGTGTTTCCAAATATATTATCTATTTTCCCATACTACCCTCTATAACCCTACGAAACTCCTTCTAGAAAATAGATATTTGAATCTATACATATAGGTACTTAAATACAAATACATAAAATTGAAGTGTCTGTTTGTAATTTCAAAATAACAGCTTTTTACTAAATGCATATGAAAGTATATTATTTATATAATTTGTCTGCCTGTTTGTTCCGGTTAAACTCCGAAACGGCTGGACTGATTTTGACAGGACTTTCACTGGCAGATAGCTGTTGTTATAAGGAGTGACTTAGGCTGACTTTTATTTTAGAAAAATAATTAATTGCGGGCGAAGCCGTGGGTAGCAACTAGTAGAAAATATAAATCGATGTTTCCGGTAGGTACTACGTCTGCTTCCACTTTCAAAGGAATAAAAAGATAAATCTCCAACAGCTTTTCCATATTTTCTTAGATTTTTTTAGTTTCACGGAACTATGGAATCTGGTATTTTTATTCCACAAAAGCTTTAACTGCAATTTTACTTTTATTCTCTTACTTTAGAAATGCTCTCTTTCCTGATTCCTGGGGAATTAGGCTTATTTCTAGACTCATGAACCAATAAGGGAAGCACACATTTTAAATATATATATACCAATATTCACGTAAGCATAGGAGGGAGGTAAGAGCTTTGCTTACTTTTGCTGACAAGGGGGAGGGGGGTTAAAAATTACTAAAATTCTGCTAACTTAATAAGTACTTGAATTTGTATTGTTTCAGTGATATTTTTCTGTAGCTCAGTAAACAAACTGACTTAATAGGTATTAGGTTCAGTGAAATATTGTAATGTCAGGAGCCCTATGAGAATTTACTTAGTAGAATGTTTGATTTAAAAAAAAAAACTCTAGGAAATAATAGAAATAGGACAAAATGCACGCTGCACTTAATTGATTGCCATTTTCCAGCTTTTCACTTTACGACGCAAATAGAGCTATTGTAATGTTATAGTTAAGACTTGAAACCATAAAGTGCCATTAATGGCTTTAACAGTCCGAACTTGCTCGAGTAAAAAGGAACCTTATCCTGGAGTAGTAAGGTCTGCATTTCCGAGTATCACCGAGGTACTTAACCTAGATGTACTAATTCAGCTCCTAACAATTTGACACACAGACATTCTAAGTTCTCTTTAGAAACATTAAATAAACTGACAGACAGATAGTTAGCGAGGTCAACGAGTGGGCGTTGAAGCGAAATACAATGAAGGACTTGAGACTTGAGTTAGTCTGAAATGAGCAAACAATTGAAACTGATAAGACTGCCTCGTAGGTCGCAAGCGTTGCTGTGGAGCATGGGGTCTAAAGTTCGATTCTCGGGGTCGGACTAAGTGACATTTGATTTTTCTGTCTAGAATGTCTGATAGAGTCTGGACTTCTGCCCGGTTGAGGCCAACAGGCTCGCCCCCTATTACATGAGACTTAAACATAACTGACGAAATGTGGGTGTACATATAGGTACCCCTCTGCCCCAACCCTTCGGGGAAACAAGGCGTGATGTTATGTTATGTTAAATAGCTTGAAGGTTAAATAGAAATAGGTTTTATGTCTAATTCTAAATGCATCCATGAAAATTGTAGGCCTATGCTGCGCAGGATTCTTCACGGTCTTCTAGGCCACTTTCTCAAAAAGTTGTGAAACAAAATCCAAACAATTCTTTTAGTCCTTAAACGAGGAAGCAAAAATAAAGAAAACTTTCGACTTCTAAAACCGTTCCTAATTATATGCCTCGATTGAATAATCCGTTAGTGGAACTGCAGCGGCCACCGATAAGAATCGCGGCGGAGACTCTAATTACCACTTTGCACTTAATGGCGAGTCCCTGAGCAGTGAGCTCCCGATTCCTATCGTATTGAATCCTCGCTTTATGCGCTTTCTGTAATGAGCGGCAACTGTTGGCTTTGTTTCGACTGCATTGGATTGTTTTTGAGGTGTTGCGTTGACTGTTTTTTTTATTTAAATGTAAGTTTGGAAGGCTACTTCGAGAGATTTACTTCAAATCAAGACGAGGTATGCAATATACAAAATCTCTATTTTTCACTATATATAATTATATTTTTAGGTTCAATAAGTGACGTTGATCCTACTGCCAACATTTGAAACTTTTGAACGCAAAAGAATCATATTTTCAAGAAATATATTCAAAGTACCGTATGGGCCAAGAAATAAAAACTGAAAAGATTGCAGAACTGCTCAATTCGTTTCAGGCCCCAAGGCTATCGACTGTCGCGTCTCAGCTTGAGTTCCTTTACATATTTCCCGGTGAGACTGGCTTGAGTATTATGATATATGAAAGAAAATTCCAAATGCTTTTGAAATAAACGAACCCACCGTCAAAAATCAAAGGTTTTTACCAACTGTCATTAATTCAAAATGTTGTTCATTCTCATACATATTTCCCTGAACTGTCAAAAACACGTATCCTGTAGACAGCGGTGGTATATGAAGGTGTATGGTTGATGCCGAAGTACTCGTCAGGCTGATAAATGAGGCAAATAAACATTAAGGAGCGAAGCACGCCACAGGTGGCGGAGAAGATCACCGCTACCCGAGGCTTGAGACGAAGTCGAGAGCGTATTTATACCAAGTAATTAACATTTTCTATGAATAATTTTAATATCTTCGTGTAAAGTTTTCCAAAAGAGCAATAGTTTTAAATTTTTTCTTTGGTTGAATTGGTTTTTAAATAAATAGGATCGTACTGTACAGTTAAAAGTTGGAGGTTACATCGAAAAGCGGTGCTGCTATAATACCGCAGCTAACGGATTTACTTTAAAAATTGAACCAAGATTAAAACACGAATTTTCGGCTAGATTTGCAACATTTTTCGAAACACACAGGGATTAAGAATTTATAGAGGCACCAAATTCTCAACACATTGACAGCATTTCAGCACATTTTCGAAGTAAAAGCCTGAGGGCGGCGCATCGGGCCTCCGGAGTGCCGCCATGTTGGCGGAAGTTCTGGAAACGCGGGAAGCGTTACCGGCTTCCGCGCCGACGCACTTCCGGCCTGCACTCGTTATTACCAGATGGTACAAGGTCGAAGGGTTATTACGGACATTATAGTCTTTGATGACTTGAATGTGTTGGACCCAGTTGGACTGAAGAGTTTCCGTCCAGCGCGTGAAATAACTTGTAGGCCGATTGATTTTTCTGCTCAGTTTTCGGGATGAATAGAAAATATATTTTTTTAAATATATTTTAGATCAGTTTTCCTAACTGCAGTAAATCTGTCATTAATAGGCCGACGACTGAACGAAAATGACAGTCATCAGTAGATACTGCAAGGAACTAACCAGACACCTTCTTATCCGCTAGAAGTGATCGAACAGTACGATGTCACCTACCTATGTATAAACAGATGTGAAAATAAAAGAAAGCCATAAAGTGTTAGCTGCTTATCGTGTTGTCGTAAATGCAGCTGTAAAAGATAAGTGCCCGATGCGGGGCAGCAGAAGCCACCCATAGATGCTCATTGCTCTGGTACTTTTACTTAAAGACGTGATTTCAACGGCACAAACTCTGCTTTTAGATAATTCTAGAAGATATTCGCGCAATGTCACGATTGTTACTGACTTGGTCTTAAGAAGACTACAGGTAAAGGATCCATTAATAAGGCATACGAATGCTATCAAAAGCTCAACCAGTTTAAAATTATAATTACCTATGAACAATTTTCTATTGCATAATGGGCATGCTCTTGACCCGATCTTGCCTGGTGGAAAGCGATGGATGAGGTCTATGATGGAAGGAGTGTGCCTAGAAGATGCCAGTTTACTTTAACATCATGACTTTCATTACTGACTACTCAAAATGAGAGTGTATTAAAGTGTTCGATAGATAAGTACGTAACTTCGTGGAAGCTTTGTTTAACTAAAGATTTAGAAAAACTTTTTTGAAGCAAACAATTAATGAAGAATTTTCTTCTGTAAGCAACGAAGAATAATCTCCATCGCCTGTGGCTTGCGCCGCGCTCGCCAGCCAGCAAGCGTCGCGCGTCGCCGGCAAGGATGCTAATTTATGTGCGATTGTTCGCCGGCGCGATATCGCCGTGATTTTCAACCGCACCAAAAATAAATACACCGCGTTTAAAGAGTTCATTCCTTTTAATTTATATTCCTCCATTCGCGGGTAGATTAAAAAGCTTGTGTTAAGTAAATACTTTTGTTCTGTGGCGTTTTAAATTTAAATTCTGTTAATACTGGATTTTTTGCGGAATTAAAGTTGGAATAATATGAATTAAGCAGTTTTGTTGATAGTAGTCGTAAGTAGAATTTGAAATAAATAATGAATTTCACTTGTAGTTTAGACTGCAGGCAGAAACTTTTGTATTTAACATTTAGATAGCCCTACATAATTATTCTAACTCATCATAGTGATTAAAAGCCATTAAAATACATATTTGCAGCAATAGAGATGTAATTAAAATGACAAGGGCTCTCCCAATCCAAACCGAACACTAACCTAAATCCAAGAATTTCGCTTACAAAATGAAACCTAATTACTTTGACGGTTCAATATTATCATTGACCTTAATTTTGCACTCCAGTCGAATTGCCCACCGCTGGGTGTTTATAAAGCAGTTTATATCTCTGGTGGAGTATCGTGGGCTCTCAGGTGGCCGAGATAAGGACAGTAATAGAGCACCTAATTTCCGAGTGTCGTTTCGCGCCAGACGCTCGCGCCATCTTGCTGGCTAGTTATATACTCTGAGGAAGTTCTCTCAGGAAAGATAAGAAAGAATAAACGTGATGGTAATAAAGGTTTGAGTAATTGAGAATAATAGACCTCGAGTTGGTATGTAACATACGAATTAAAATGAACTAAAATGCGATAACATTTTATTCATATTCCGTACCTATCTTTTGTTTATTAAAGCAAACAGTAGAATAATCAACAAAATTCAACAACTCCGTTGAATGGGTACTCATAAGATGAAAGACAACAGAAGGGGGAATGTAGAAATAACTCACTCCAATAAATGAGAAATAAGTAGCGCTGCTTGCGTTACTCATATTGCACAGCCATAATAATGTAAGAATGAGAAGTAATGGCGCCCGACGTGGGACTAGCGCTTCGCTCTAGGACACTCTCATTATTTTCGTATTAAGGCCTTACATATAAATTTGTAAGGTAATTTTGAAAATTCAACACATTATTTGTTATTGGAGCATTCCGGCGCACAAAAATGTTGACAACGTAAATGGCGCCCAGTGTGGGACTCGAGTACTACGTAAAGCTTTTGGGGACATTAATATCGACTATGATGATTTCATTGAAATATGTGTATATCATAATTGTATAATTAGCAGTATTAGAAAATGTAAGTTATATACCACTTTAATCTAGTAATGTCCACCTAGTAAAAAAGTTTCAAATTCAGGGTCAATCTCATTACGAAGTTCATGGCTGCAGACGTCCGCAGAGGCTCATTTTAGAGAAAAATATATGAAAATGTGAAAAATACGCTAGATCAGTCTCGGGACTCGTCGCCGGAGTTTTATCAGGTGGCAGCCGGAGATGTCAGCGTTATCTGTGTTTTCAATCCGCTCGAGTGCGGCCGAGTTATGATTTCGTTGTTCAGCAAGCTGAGAGAGGGTGGTACTCACAGGAAAATGTAGCGGAGCAGAGATAAAAGTTTACAAGGATATATTATACAATAGAGATGAATCTGTCAATAATCATAGGACCTCGTACGTAAATGATGCTTGTTCAGGCGATTTTTAATTAAATAAATACAAAAGCTACATAGGGCTGTGATACGAAATCGTTGGCTTTAATTTATTTCAGAACGAAATATTTCTTTAAAGTGTAAGTCTCTTGTGATTTTCTGATTGCGGATAATACAGTAGTGTCTGCAAAAATGTATTTGTTTGAAACATCTCAGAATATTGAAACTTTTGATACGCGATTTGAACTTTTACTTCGCGTTTATCTGACATAAGTGTTGAATCATATTCGCGACACCGCCGTCTCTCATACATTACACCGTCTGGCGCACAAAGAGAGTGGTGAAACAATCTCGTAGACAACAAAATAAATTGCTGCGCGCGTCTCGTGGGGATTGTTTTTAAATTTCGTTACACAAACACCGGGTCTGTGTCGCACGCTATATGAAACAGAGATGGCCATATGCCAAAAGGTGAGTGGAAGAAAGAGAAACAGCATTTCTTTTGTAAATCACGTGTTGAAAGAGTCGACGTACGTAATTCGCATTACAGTAGTTAGGCGGGTGTCAAAGCTAACGTGACGGGATGACGGGATGGGCGCTTTTCAATTTGTTTTTGATTCATACACATTGATATTTCCAGGGAATTTGCATTCTAAATGAATGTGCGTTTGATGAGCAGACACGACTTTCCCTTTTGTTTGGACGGAGATTTGTTTTTATTCACATTTTTGTGCTCGTTAAAGTTAGATTAGCACAGTGTTTCGAGTTTCCATTTGCTTATTTGTAAATGAAGGAAATAACGAAAGAAAACTAGAGCTTAATCTTACGAATTACAGTCTACCTGCTATATCAGTGAGAACACAATTTCAAAATTCGTTCTAAAAAAAGTCTTTGAAACCGTGTCATACGATATCAGGCATCTCGTCCCTCGATAATTCGATCTGCGGTTACGCCGAGCCAAGTTCGCTCATCGATCACAAATTGAATCACTCTTTTAATAGTTGACCGCCACAGCATAGAAAAATTAGTTGATTTACTGCAAAGAGAGGTTAAACTTGATTCGGAAGTCCACAGGAGTAGTTTTTTCGACTTTGTAGTTAAATTGACGTTTATAGAACAGAACATTATTTTTAAAAGATTTAGCAATAGTAAACTCAGTTTATCTGACTTTCTCAGAATATTTTGTTAGCATTTTTATTGGTCTGCTGTTCCAAATTGTCTGTTACATGATAAACGTGCTAAAGGTAGATGAATGCAAACAAACCACTGCATTAAGACCTGCATGTCACTTACTTTCTAACAGAGTCATCATAATATCACGTTGAGCAAAAAAAAGGACCACATTTAATGTGTCACTCGGTTTAAGAAATTATTAGGGATTTTCCAAGGACGATGTCAATGTTGTCAGAAAATGCTTTGACAGCAAGTCCAAATATATATTTCAAGTGTATTGTATCTTCGAGAACTCAAACGTTTGGATGACACGTAAGATACTAAAAAGCTCTAAACTCTTGAAAACATTGTGAGAACTGTTGACACGTTATGTAAGAAACAAGACTCGAAATATATAACCTCAAAATATTGAAAAATATAGGAACTGTTATCGATATTAAAAAATAATATATTGTTCATACTAAGGACTGATTTTATCAAAGTCAGATATCTTTTATATGTGGAATAAAAATGGCGTCTGACAGTTTTTGTATAGAAAAACTGTCAAAAATTCAAAATTTATTCGCAGGATAAGACTTATACTCGGTATAAAAGTTTGGTGAAATTCGCCCTTAATGAAATTAAACTGTTATTCTGTAAATAGGATATCGGAATCACTTTTACACGTCATATTAAAAAAAATGGTGTTGGTGTCGAGATTTCCTATCTGATTAGCCCTGAGAAGAAATGGCGAAACGAACTCAGGGTCAAAGCCTCTTTTAAAGTCCAAACATAACCTTGGTCAGGCCTTATGACGACCATGTAGATTAGTGCCTGAAATGGTATTTTGAGGAAAGATACACCGATTTGAGTGGACCTGTCCAGTCAGTGCATGCATTTGTGTGCATGTCGGTAATCGTGGAGCTCAACGACTCCACGAACAATACCAAATAAAATTAAATGAGAAAGAAAAAAAAAAGAAAAAACACATTATTTAAAGTAATACATAATACTTTACAAAGTAATCATGTCATTTTGGATATAATATTTATGAATGTGAATGTGTATTTAAAAAAATCATCAAAACCAATGAAAACGAAACAGAATATGAGCGTCAGACGTTCTGCAATCACCATCGATTCATACAATCGAGCAAAACGTTTGATTAATTAAAATGTGTCGCGATTGCCGCAGCAAACAGCACGGAAGCATTTATTAACAAAGTTTTAAATTACAAATGTTAACAAAACCGAGCAGTTGCGTCTGCGTCAGGTTTTACATTTTTAATGAACGTTAAAAATATCAGCGTTTGAAATCGTTTCCAAATAGTCGGACAATAAGAAGCTATCGATCTGGATCAATAATTGGAACGAATTGACTCCGACTCACTTTGTGGGGACTTCTTTCTACAATTTAATGGATTGGGTTATACATATAATTCTTATGGAAATATCACGGAAAAATTAAACTTATAAATCATGACGTGTGTTATTTGAATTCGTCTGGGATTCTCATATTTACAACTTAACAAACGTATGAATAACTGATAAACAAACGAGTCATTTACACTAAATTATACCCCACTTAACAAGGTCAAAAATATCTGAACCGTTCCATCATCATTACTGGTCATTGGATTCCATTTACCTGCCCTCAATGGGGTGGTAATGTAAAATTGAAAAGGGCCCATCAATAAAACTGACAATTTCAATCTATTATGGGCGACATTTAAGCCCATAACTCGACTGAACCAACCCATCGTCGTATATTAAGTGAGGCCTCTTGAACGAGAAAATAGCCATAAAAAGTATTTAGATACCTATAGATACCCCCATATATCTTGACTAGGACGCTGGGACTTACGGGGTATGTGATAAGTGCATAGGAAAGAACATTTTAAGTAAGTACCTAGTTCCGAATCGTTTGTGAACGCAGACATAATTAAACCTTTAGAGCATTTTTTTAAGGTTGATGCGCTAGGGTAGCCCGCGAAATTCAAATTTTCATGATTTCATGAAATAGTCATTCAATACACTTTCATGAGTGTTCTTTACGTTTAGGTTGATGTTTACTTAGCAGGAATTTTGGTAATTTAAAATGCGTGTTTACTTCAAGACTGTTTAATTGCGACTAACTATGGTGGGGGCATACAGATGTTAATAAACACATTAACGATCGCATGATATAGATATAACATAACGCCCACCAAAAGGACATGGTTCTTTTATAAATCTAACATTTACTCTAACATATTAATCTAACTTGTAACATTTTTCTCAAACATTTAACTTAAGTTTAACAATTTACTCAGTAGCAATGGGTAAAGGACATAACTTTGCACAACATCTCTTGATTACACTGTTGCCACTTTTTATGCTGTAGACTCTGGTAATGCCATCTTCTCCAGGATGTTTGTCTACAACACGACCCAAAGAAAATTTGCCAGGCGGCAATCCATCGGTTTTTATTAAAACAACATCGCCAACCTTGAATTCCTCAGTTTTCTTCAACCAAATGGGACGTTGTTGCAATCGTGTTAAGTATTCTTTTTGCCAACGGCGCCAGAAATCGCCAAGCAATTTTTGTGTATATTGCCACCGGGATAAGGAATGAATCGTTGTATCTTTGAAATCAGGTGACGGTACAACGATAGGAGCTTCACCGATTAGAAAGTGTCCAGGTGTTAATACTTCTATGCAGTCTGGATCCTTGTCATCGATAGGACACAATGGCCTAGAATTGAGACAAGCCTCAATTTGGCACAGCACCGTGCTCATTTCTTCAAAGGTGAGATTAGTGTTGAGCACGCGCTTCAAATGGTGTTTTACAGATTTTACACCCGCCTCCCACAAACCTCCAAAGTTCGGGGAGTATGCTGGTATGTAGTGCCATTGTGTTCCTTCCAGTGCTAATGTGTTTGATATGCCACCTTCAAATACCAGATTTGCTTCTTTCCATGCGGCCATTAGTTCTTTGTTGGCACCAACAAAATTTCGGCCCTGATCACTCCATATATCGCTACATTTTCCTCTTCTGGAAACAAACCGCTTGAAAGCAGCGATAAAGGCTTCAGACGTTAAATCGCTAACAAGTTCAAGGTGCATAGCCTTGGTTGACATACATATGAACACACAGATGTATGCTTTTTGTGTTCTGATGCCTCTTCCTTTGGACATGCTGATTTGAAACGGGCCTGCAAAATCAACTCCGGTATGTATGAAAGCTCGAGCAGGAGTTACTCTCGCTTTAGGCAGGTCACCCATTATCTGTATCCTTGATCGCGCTCTGAGTCTAGCACATACTAGACACTTTTGTATGCAGGCTTTTATAAGTGCCTTACCTCGTACAACCCAATACTTTGAGCTTATGTAACTTAACATAAGTTGAACGCCTCCATGCAATGTGCGGGTATGTGCATCAGCGATAATCAAGGGCACCAAATCGTTTTTGTTTCCCAGTATAATAGGGTGTTTAACCTGTTCATCCAAGTTCGCGTTACGAAGTCGACCGCCCACCCTGAGTATACCATCTCCATCAAGGTAAGGATTCAAGGTTTTAATTTTACTTACTCCTTTTACAGCTTTATTCAATTTTAGTCTTTCTGTATCCTCTTTAAATTCTTCTTGTTGTACTAATTCTATGCATTTCATTAAGGACTTTTCTAAGTCCTTTGGAGTAAAACCTTGTACCGTGTTCCTTTTAAAATTTAAAAATCTTCGACAATAGGTTATCACTTTTATCAATTCTCTTAGATTATCGAATTCTTTAAATTGTAACCTTATACTTTCTTTATTTTCTATTTTTAAATTTGCTTGTAGTTTATCCCTTTTCTTTTCTAATTCTGTAGATGTGTTTTCTTGTTTTAATCTTATTTCTGTTTCAGAGAGCCAAGCTGGACCCTTCCACCACAAATCGGACCTTTTCAGATCAACTAGCAACATGCCCCGTGACCCAATGTCTGCAGGATTATCTTCAGATGAGACATGAAACCACCGATTGTTGTTTACATTTTCAGCGATCTCCACAACCCGGTTCGCTACAAATGTTTTCCATTTGTGGGGATCGCCAGATAACCATGCAAGGACAATTGCTGAATCTGTCCATGCATAGATGTTTGATGTAGGTATTCGCATGGCGTGTTCTATTTGCTTAAGCAACCTCGACAACAACAGCGCTCCACACAGTTCTAACCGTGGTAAGGAAACAGTTCGTAGCGGTGCCACTCTAGTCTTTGCCGCTATCAGTTTTGTTGACACCGAGTCATCTCGCATCTTTATTCGGACATAAGCCACTGCTGCGTATGCTCGCGTGGAGGCGTCGCTGAAGCCATGAATTTCAATATTTTCTACATCCATACTTAATGTGCCAAGCCATCGATCAATATGTACTTCTTTTACTTTTTCAAAGTCCGCACGAAGAGTCAACCACTCGTCCACCAGGTGTTGGCTTATTTTGTCGTCCCAGCCAACCTTTTCCAGCCATAGCTTTTGTATAAGCATTTTAGCCAAGATTAAACTCGGAGCGATCCATCCCAGCGGATCGAACAGTTTTTGCATGTCCGATAAGATTGTTCTTTTTGTGACATGTTCTAACATCAGCGGTAAGTTTATTTTATATTGAAATTGATCTGTTCCTAGATTCCAGATCAATCCTAGGGCTTGGACAGTTCCATCTAGTTTTAAATCTAAGTGTACTCGAGTTGTTCTCTTATTTGCATCTATAGATTGCATGAACTCAGTAGAATTGGAAGACCATTTTGCTAATATGAAGCCACCCTTTTGTAGTATACAAGAAACTTCTTGTGCTGTCTGTATGGCTTTCTCTGCAGTGTCATCACCAGATATCAAATCATCCATATAGAAGTCAGCTTTGATAATGCGTACAGCCTTTGGGTGATTTTGACCTTCATCCTCAGCCACTTGATGAAGAGTTCTTACTGCTAGATGGGGTGCTGACGCTGTACCAAACGTGACACGAAGCATTCGGTATTCTTTTATGGGATCTGACTCTTCTTCTCTCCACAAAAGGCGTTGATATGTATCGGCGTCTTGTTCATGTAGTAAGACTTGCAGGTACATTTTTTGTATATCACTTGCATAGCAGACGCGATGTAATCTCGATCTCATAACAATATCTCTAAGGTCATCTTGCCGTTGAGGACCTACAAGCAGTTCATCGTTGAGAGAGACGTGATTCGAGCCTTTAGCTGAAGCATCAAACACGACGCGAGTCTTTGAGGTTTCCTTTTCGACGCGGACAACGGCGTGATGAGGTAAGTACACCGCTTTATTTTTCTTAGTTTCATTTTCAGGTATTTCTTCCATGTAATTTGATTTTATATATTCTTGCATTGCATTTTGGTAGTCTTCTTTTAGTGTAGGTGCTTTTCTAAATCTTCTTTCTAGCTGTAGTAATCTATGTTTTGCTATTTCTTTTGTGTTTCCGTTAGGCGATAAGGGATTATCGGTTTTAAAAGGTAACTTTACTATATATCTTCCTTCTTTTGTTCTGGCATGAGTATTTTCATATATTGTTTCACATAGCTTTTCTTCTTTTGTTAACTTTCTTTTCTTTTCAGTTTCAATTTCCCAAAGGGATTTCAACAGGTTCTCTACTTCTATTTGCTGATGAAGGACCAGAAAAGATTCCTCTTGTAAATTGGTGTTGATTTCTCCAAACAAGATCCATCCCAGGTTTGTTTCTTGGGCACATGGAGAACCCGGAGGACCCTTGATTAATTGTTTTTGCACGATTTGTGCATACTCTTTAACACCTAGAAGCAAGTCAATAGGACCGGGTTTGTGATAGTCCGCGTCAGCCAGGTTGAGTCCTTCTAGGTGTGGCCAATGTGTGACAGTAACAGCTTTGGAGGGGATCCTCGTGGTCAACTGTTTGCTCATGACGTATGCTTGTAAGTTGATCTCGAAGCTTGGATTCCATCGAGAACTAATCCTTAGTTGCACCACGTGATCGACGTTGGTTCTTGTAGATCCCACCCCAATGATATTTCCTCTTGCTGTATGCCTAGTTAGTTTGAGCAGTTGTGTTGCCTTCTCGCTGATGAATGAAGCCTGCGAACCTTGGTCAACTAGCGCACGTAGAACAACAGTGTGATTATGCTCGTTCCTTGCTAAAACTGTTGCCGTGGCCAGTAGTGCTACACTTGTGCTTTGTTTGGCACTGTGATGCGACGCGATTGTTGTATTAACTACTTCTTCCTTCTCTTCTACACTGTGTTGTGATGCCTTCGGTTGTTTAGAGTCCTCAGTTTGTACCGTAGCAGCAGAGTCCTTATTTCGGTGTAGTAGAGTATGATGACGTCGCCTGCATATGCGACAGGTCATTTGCAATTTACATTGATATGCGGAATGGCCTGGTACCAAACAATTAAAGCAAAGCTTGTTTGACTTAACATATTCAGTACGTCGAGTGTGAGTTTTGTCACATAGAAAACGCTACTACCACGTTTCTGTATCGAGTAATAAATGTATGAAAACGTTAAAAGCGCCCCTGGCGGAAAGTATTGTAAACCGAAACAGCGAGTGTCAGATTTTTAACGATACTACAATAGTTCGGTATTTTAAACGTGACTCACGTAGTAGCGTTTCGGAGAACATTTTGCGGGTTTATGCGAGTGTCAGTTTAAATTTGACGTTTCCAAGCGGTCTACAAACGTTTAAAAACGTAAACTTTGTAGTAAAGTCACTCACTTGGTGTGTGACAGGTGAATTGTTGTTAATATTAGTTACGTTCGTAATAGTTACGTGTATTTTTGTGGTAAATTGTGTTTGTAATGGCAGTACGTAATTTTTTCGCATGGAAAATGATGATGACTGCTCATCAGCAAGATGAATGGAATCATCTCCAAAAACAAAGAGCCGGTTTTCGTGCCTGTTTTAATCCACTAAGGAAGATCTCAACGATACTGAATTCAGAAATAGAAATCGTTAGTCAAAGGAAGCATTTCTATATTATTATTTCTGTTCCAAATCAGATAAATGTAAATTAAGTGCAGGCCCACCACTAGTACCACCAGCAGCCCTATTTATTCTTGCTGCCTTCTTCTTTTTATTATTTTTTAAATCGCTCCATATACCTAACCAACATTAAATATTCACTTAAAATATTTATACTGTGCTAGGTACACACCTTCTTCTATTTCTCTGTATTTTTAGTTTCCCCAGTGGGATCACTATTTAATAAATTTGTTAGGCGTTCCCAATTTTGGATCGTCTGTATTCTACCTTTTGCGTGTTTATTATGTTTGTTTATGTTACCGTGTCTGTAAATTTTAGGGAAAAGATTTTTTTATTTGAATGGTTCACAACTGTGTTTTTATTTTCAATATTATGGTCAAGTGTACTTTCTGTTCCATGAAGTTAACTAACATTTCAAACTGCGATGCACTAGTCTTCATTATGAAAAGCAAATAATCGAAATAGAATAAGTTTAGTAATGTAACACAAAAGCGCGAAAAACTTTGAAAGTAGAAGGAATGTTTATATTGACATGACGCGACGCTCGCCACTTGAATTTGACGCCACACACACCTAATTTCACATCTCCCTTACTCACTGATCATTAAAACGAAATAGAAATATATCATTCATAAGAAAAAATATTCGTCTAAATTACGGAGAGCACGCATAACGCTTGTTAACATGGTTACGATATGATTTGTATTTTGGTCGTATTATTTCGCCGAAACCATTCTAAGTTCAAGATAGGCAACATTAAAAAAATAACAAACGTTTCGGCATACTATCGGACAAGTGACGATACGAACTGATGTTAGTTAGACGTTTTTGAACTCACACTCGCAACATTTTTAAATACCATTGCTCATTAGTTAGCTCGATTAACTTGATCGTCACGTATTTTGTGATACGGCAAGAAACTCACACTAGGGGTACAGATCTCTCAGCAGGTTGCAGTTTGGTGAAATCCTTACAGTGACATAAAGTGTGTTTTTCTTTACATAGCACGCATGTTCTATCTGCCGACGATGGTGACGTGGTTGCTGTAGCAGTAACAAGGTGTGAACGTTCTTTTATAGGTTTTTCCCGGGTACCCGACGTTGACATTATAAGTTCTAACGTACGGTATCTTGATTGCAGAAATTCCTTCAAATCATTCCAAGTAGGTAATTTATCTTCTTCATTTGTGCAAGCAGCTTGTTCCCACTCTTTATGAGACTCAGGGTCCATTTTCTGTATCACAAGAAAAATAATTATAGGATCCCATGAGCTCGTAGCTATATTTAAATTTTGTAAGTTGTTCAAACAATCGGTTGTGACGTCTAATAAATTCCTTATTTGACTTGCAGATTGAGTACTTATTTTCTTTTGATTAAATAATTTCTTTAACACTGAATTGATAATCAATCTTTTATTTCCGTACCTTGATTTGAGAACACTCCATGCTTGCTTATAGTTACTTTGTGTAATTTGAATAGGCTTCAATAATGTCTCGGCCTCCCCGGTGACACTACTCTTTAAATAGTGCAACTTCTGAACGTCACTGATCGCCGTGTTTTCATGTACTAATGAAATAAATAGGTCCTGAAAAGTAGGCCAATCATCATAATTCCCACTAAAACTCGGTAGTTGTATCCTCGGTAGCCTAACGAGTTGATCATTATTCGTACTTGCAAACGAGTTGTTTTTCGATGATGTGGATGGCGCGGACGCTGCATTTATCGTCAACAAAAGGTCTTGTAAATCGGCTAATAATACAAGATATAAATCTTCGTAAATAAAGAAATCTTCGTTAACAAAGTAGTGTAAAGTTTGTTTCTGTTCTTTTGGTGTTATCTTCACTAATTGTTGATGAGTTTCCCTGAACGTTGTCCAGTATTGTTCTATACATCTTATTCTTGCCTCAACGTAACCTTTTGTCAACCTGGTTTTAGGACATTTCTTCAAATTGACTTGTGTTTTTTGTAATAATGCAGCTGTGTCTTCTAAAACGTTAATTAACTCCGCAGTAGTACTCATCGCACCCTTTTTTTTTGCTAATGTTCACTAATCACCTCTGGAATGCGGCTGGCTATTGTTCGCGCCGGCCGCCCGGTAACTTATCTTCGATAACTAGTTTTTTCACTAATTAGTCCGGCTCGATTTTGACCACTATGTTCTTTACGTTTAGGTTGATGTTTACTTAGCAGGAATTTTGGTAATTTAAAATGCGTGTTTACTTCAAGAATGTTTAATTGCGACTAACTATGGTGGGGGCATACAGATGTTAATAAACACATTAACGATCGCATGATATAGATATAACAATGAGCTTAGAGAGTTGTATTGCTGATTTTAATGTTTATAATTCAGTAAATCCATATTTGTTACGAGCGCTAATAATATTTACATACAACCTGATACTGACCTGCAAATTGCAAAAAACGTAAGAAAATTTGAATTTCGCGGGCCACGAGACGCCAAGACTTCTTCTTCACTTAGGCAAAGAATTAAACTCATAATCGGCCTAACTTTTTCCTAACTATGATGGGATCGGCTTCCAGACTAACCGGATGCAGGTAAATACTAGTATTTTACATGGAGCGACTGCCTCTTGCACCTCCCCAACCCAATTACTGGTTAATACGATACGCCTTGGTTAGACTGGTTGTCAGACTTTCTGGCTTCTGACGACCCGTAACAACTGTCAATGACCTACAAATAACAGCCGGGACCAACGGCATAACGTCCTTTCCAAAGCACGGATGGGCCTTGGTATGTAAAGATGTCCATCCACAAACCAATCGCGGCAACCGTAGCTTAACCATCGGGCAAAGAATCAAATTGCTATAAATAAATTAGATTGAAACATGAACTTTTATCTTTTATACCCAGGAATAGATTAAGTTTATAGGGCATCCCACTTAAAAAAATATATAATTATATTCATATGTAAACAATACAACAATTATAATATTTGTCGAAGCATCCGTGTTTTCCGTATCTCCTATTACAGCAGTCGTCGCCCACAACTTGGGCTGGTCGGATGCAACGACTGAGCCCTGTCCATTTATTCTCGTCTACGTATTTATGTATAGTTGTTTGTGTAGTGCGAACATCGATGCTTAAATATTTTTCGGGGAAACAGTCTTTATGCAATGATTGGAAGTTCGTTTACAGGGAAAAATATATGGGTTTTTCTACGCGGTGAAAGGGCCTGTGAGTTCCAGGAATAATCTGAGGGTTCCAAAAAATTGTTATGAATTGGGTTTCAACTTTTACCAAATATTAAATGTTTGTGACGGAACAGATTTTTTCCCAAAATTCAGTTTTATCATTTTATTTCCATCTTCAAATTATGGGTTTAACTTTAATTCAAAATATTTCTTCTTATTTTCACAATTATCCGACTCAGAGGACAGAAGACAGGACAGAACTTTAAAAATTTCATAAATTTTCGATGACCGGCAAATTATACGTCCGTTCACATGAAACACGGCCCGGATACGGCACGGTTCCATGCCGTCGATGGGACGGCCAATATTTGCTCACCGAGTTAACCCTGTCGCCGCTCATAGTAGTCACCAAATTGATTTTGTAGCAACCAACTATATATTTTTAATGTATGCTAGTGAGTTCCTGTGTTTGCGATTGTGGGGAAATGTATTTTTTATCAGAATAATGCGATGTGGTATTTTTAAGAGAATTATCATGAATTCGAACATACATATAATAACTTTCATCAGTTTTAATGTTTTAGGGCTGATCTCACTAATTTAACTGCCTGCGATCAGCACATTTAAACCGCGTTCAAGAGCTGTCTGTGTAATCATTGTTGTGGAATATTGACAGTCTCGCTCTTGACTGCGGTGAAATGCGGTGCACTAAGTTGTCTCTAACGACAGTTTTTCGACTGGCGAGAAAATAATGATATAATTGAATCACTTAGGGCTGTTTCAAAGTATTAGTAGGTTTTCTTTGGATTTTCCAAAAACATTCTGTCCAAATGAAAAATTGAAAGCATGTTCTCGCAATCAAATTCCCCATGAACCCACTGCACGGGAGTACTGTGAGTAAACAAGTCTAAAGCCGCGGTGCGATAAGGAACAAAAGGACCAATCTTCCGAAAGTAACAGTTTATTATGTGGCGATTACGTAAGGTCCGAAGATAAGCCAGGCCCTAAGGTCTGCATAAATTACGACACTTTTCTACCCCATAAATCGTAAGATCTTAGAGTAATATTTTGTTTTTTGGTGATAAATTGCTTATAGTTAGTTGTACGCGACGACGATAAGAAAGTGGAAAAAATACAAATAATTGTTTAATTTTTCTACTTTGTTGATTGTTTGCTGTGAAACAATTTATGACCTAAAATTCAAAAGATAAGAATAACATTAAAGTGACTTAAATTATTGCCTTAGTTCTCACGGTCTTAGTTGATACAATAGCGTTAGATCCCGCAATTAAATGTCTTAACAAGTAATTATCTTTAAATTGACAAAAATGTCTAGATTTAAAACTAAGATCTACAAATACACAGAAATAGATAGAGGTCACACACAAAATCTACAAACACACACACTAACACATATTATATACAAAAGTATCCCACAGAAACAGTGGAAGTTTGAAATGAAACTCATTTGTATGGAGATATAAAACTAACAGACAAAAGTGCTGATGTCCGGAAGTTGGGCAAACCCGCGGCATTCAAATGTATGTGCAGCTGCCAAACGGCCATATTGAATTATTCAAACCGTTACTTTCACACATCAACTTCGATTTTTTTGTGCAGTTCATCAAATGGGATTAGAAAAACTCAAACAAAACCGTTTCCATCGGTTTTTTTCTGGGATTGTAATAATACTGTGGGGGATGTGCAGACGATAAACAGGTTCATTTGCAGCCAATACATAAATATTAAAAATAAGAAACAAGAAGTACTTATTTAAAAATAAAACAGCACGTACCTCGATGAAACAACTACGTAAATACAGAATAAACAAAATCGCATCGCATAAAAATACAACCCAATACAAGTACAGTGAACAGTACGAGCTACAAAGGCGAGCTAAAAAAGAAAAGAACACAGACACGGTCCTAGAAGCGCCCTCTACTGACGTACCTTTGAAGCGAATCTTTTTAAGGAATTGCTTTGGCAGGCGAGGCTTCATGCGCCCCGTCCGTCCTGAAAACATACGCCATCGCTCTAATATCAAACTTTATTAGTTCAAACGGGTTTATTTGCTTTCATAACAGTGGGCCCAAAGGCCTAGTCCGCTTTTGGGCCCAATTTTATGAAAATTAAATTCTTAGAACTTTTCGGAAATCCATATAAGGCTTGGTCTTCCGTTGGGCCCTACTTCACAAAAATGTGTGATCTTTTGTTAATCTTCTTACATTTTTAATGTCCACGTCAACATTTTCCACGAAAGATTATATTAACATAAAGCTAAAGTGTTTTGTTAAACCACAACGTTTTAATAAAACCGTAATGTGAGGTTTATTTTTATAAATAATATTAAACGCAGAGCTGTCAAGAACATTAGATTGCTGAAAACATTTAAAAAAACAAACACAAAAGCTCGAAGCTTTATCCCTGTTGTAAATATAGCCTTTAAGTGTATATTGTAGGTATTTTGTATTTAAAAACATACGCAAAACAAAATGGGAGGTTTAAAATGACGCTAGGAATTAGGACGTCAACTGGCGAAGATTAAAGAGTAATGCTTTGAGCCGAAGAATCGGAAGACAATTTAATTTTAATCTAATCGAGCCGAGTCGTGAGGTCGAATGCGCCTCGTGATAATCCAGGAATTAAAGATGGCAGTGACGTGAGCGTATGTTTACGTTATTTTGATTTTCATTGAGCTCTTAATTCCTTTTCTTGTTTCAATTCGTTCTTAGCCTTTTGGTGTTGTTATCCCAGGCTATTTTATTTTTACGTGTTTTCTCAATTTCTTATTATTTGTACTTACTGAGGGTACTCTGTAAACCAAATAAATTTCTTTATTACAGAAGAAATTATGTAAAAGTTAACCTTAGAAATAATTTGTAAAAAAGTCTGTGTCTCTTATTCAGTGATTCGTTCTTACCTAAATAAAATACATAATAATTTATGCAAGAACAAAAAGCCTCTCTGATAACTTTCTTCTCTAAGTATCTACCCACAACGACCCTCGTTGCAAATCTTCAGTTTTACCATCTCCGTATTGCTAAAAATGTATGTAAAACATTTTACGAGTAATCCAACCCTAGTTGCAGCTTTTAATAATCTGCGAGAAGCGTAAAATAATCTGAAAGGAGCATAAAATCCTAGTTTCATGTGAAACCCGATGATCCTACTTAATATTTAAAAGCAGGGTCTGTCTCACGCACCGAACGACGTGCCGAGACAAATTTTAATATAATTACACAATTTCATAAGCAATTTCCTTGTGAAAATTGAATTTATTTTTGCTTCGTCAACGTAACTTTATAATTTTGTGTGAGGTATGGAGTATTATGAGGATAAAAGGACCGAACTCGATTTGTTAATACGAAGCGTGTTAACAGAGGATATAAATATTTTTCAAACAATGTTTTCATTAAAATATTTTGCAAAATTTCAGCTTTCAAATATTTTCATTGAATGTTTTTCTTTTCAGCGTAGTACTTTATCAAATACATTCCGTACCGTAGCCTGAATGTACTTAGATGTAGAAAAATATGCTGACGAACATCTTCGTTCGGAATCGGATTACGAGCCGTTTGGTAATAGTAAAAAAAAATCCGAAGTATTTCCATATATCCCTCCAAATCAAATGGTCTTTCCTTCTCCGCAAAACCTTGCCGGTAAAAGTTCCGTAATAACAGTAGCGCACTAAGCTCAAATACATTATCGATTTCTTGATGATCTGCTTACCGAGCCTTCTTTAACTTGTACGTTATCTACAAGCGTCGCCGCCATTCCGTCATTTTGTCTTTCAAACTCTTCACTTCGCGACACGATAATGAAATCAAATAGCACTTAATAATTAACAGCAACTTTTTCTTTAGAAATCTTGGCTCGTCTTCACAATAGCTATAGTCTTGCAGATTAACTCGTCGCAAAGTCTGAAGAATACCGTTCTGTTTAATTAATAAGCAAATAATTAAGCATTCAAATCCTTACGTTAAGGCGGAATGGTACCGTTCAATATTAACGACGCCGTCGAATTAGCCGCCTCTCCTCGCTTCATGATAATGCTCTAATCTCCTCTCGTTTTCAGATGTGAATTGTATGAATACGTATGATGGCAGCTATTGTTCCACGTTATTGAATATTCATTGTCAATTGCAGATATTTACCTAGAATTGCCAGGAGTGGAAGCTAATAATAATCGTTTCGGTGTTCAGTGGAACTTTCAGTTTCAGTTCGCTTATGTAAGTTTCGAATTCATGGAAATGAAACCAAACATATCTGTATCGAGGAAACGGTAATTAAAGATTTCCTCTAAAGCCTAACATTAAAATAATTTAGTAGGTACATAATCCTCTCTGGATGGTCCATAATCCTTCTCAGATACTGTATTTATGGAAATACCATTTTTACGTTCTACCTTAAATTGTGCAAAGCTTATATTTTGCAGTAAAATTTTCACGTTTATTTCAGCAAAACTAAACAGTTTTAAATGATCACAATAGAAATGAAATGTCAGCAACTTGTGAATGTTTCTGTATAACAATAATATTATGTTCACGCCGCGTAACTTAGGACCAGCAAATTAGTACTCCAAACATTCCAGAGCATTCTGGGAACCTTCCATTTGGCTGTCGCTGTCAGAAATTGTAAATAAAATTAATATTAAAGCACATAATATTAACATATTCGCCGTGGCTAGTCCTTTAAATTATTTGACCGTAAGCTGTGACTCTGGCGCGTACCTGAAACAAAATTGAGAATAACATTAGTTGACAGTCGGACCTGTGCATAATATTCTGTAAATAAAACCTCAAGCACTTTTGGTTTCAGAATTACTAAAATGTTGAATTTCATGAATATCTCTTTGGCAATTATTGTTATCAGGTCCATTCTTCAATAAAAAATGGGATGTTCTCATTTATTATTGGTCACCGTCAGTTAGCTCAAAAGACGTATTTCAATTACGAGCAAACATCTCCTAACAATACGAACTAGATAGTGGAAGACATGAAAGTGCAACAAGACGCAATATGACAGACACTCGACGCGACGTCTCAAGCTGGCCGCAAGTTGAGAGCAGTCATAATACCGACCCGGAGGACCAAATTACACTTTTGATACGACGGAATATTTTCACTGCTATTTTAGTGAGGTACTAGGAAAAGTTATGTATTTTCGTAGCAATCTAGGAATCTTATTAGAGATCTCATTTATAAGTTATAGCTGTCAATGTCCGTGTTTTGATTCTCATCAAACATCTTTTTTATTTAATCCCTCCAAATCCCTGCACATTCTGTATTCATAAAACATTTGAAAAACACTGTCCCCGACAGCCTTTTAAACAACGTACATAAAGCACAGAATGATAATAACAAACGACATCACAGAGACTATAAAGAGGGCTGAGCAGATCAGTAACCGTTCGATGTTTCCGCAACATTAGGTTTGGAGGAGTTGCTTTATGTTCCGGCAGTTCTAAACAAATACCATGGAGATGCTGCGGACAAATACTGCTTTTGAATTTATTCGTTAGTTATCTACTACCTACTAACTAACATTGAGAAAACCCCTACGTTAGCTACGCTGCTAGTGACCATGGTCTCATAAGCAAAACGGCTTTCATCCCTCGACAAAGAATATTCTTTACCAATATTAACTCCTTTTACCAGACTTGTAGCTAAACTCTAATAAAATTGTTATCCAAAATTAGTTCAGAATATTTCAAAACGACCCTCAGATGTTTACCTAAGTTCGGATCCATCCAAGTTTTTGCCTCTCATTTTTACGCTAAAAAGATTTGCCTAACATACGGCTCGATTGAACCGCAAATAGGAATGGGCTCATGCTAAGTACGGTTTGTAGTTAGTTCCAAGTAGATGGACCCTGACCTCTCCAGGATCGGGACCATATTGCTAGGTATTGAAGCTATCATAGGAATCGTAAGGGTTAACCAAAAGGATATTTTGGATAATATGAGAAAAAACTTATTTTTGCTAAGTTTCTGTTCTGTAATACTTAAGATATCTGGCAAATCTGTTTTGTATTTAAAATTATGTCTTAGGGAAAAACTTTTTCTATGTACATCGGTCCATTTACTTCCAAGATGTTACTGACAGGAAGAGGTTCAAATTCAAACTTACTCTCTATTTTTTTACTGATTACTTAGTCCAAGTCAGAGTGAAGTAAACTAAGCATAAAGGCCGATAACAAAAAGCTGACGATGATGAGCTATTGTTTGTTGGTTGAGCGGTATGCGTGAAACTGGTGCTTAGACCGTCCACAATACCAATCAAAGCAATCCCAATAAACATCCCTGTTGAGCTAAAAGGTACATTTACAAATCGGTATGTATACACATGTTACCGAAAGGTCCGACCACACTAATGAATTGGGTACCGAAATCCACTTTAAATTCTATTGGAAAATTCCGTGTTTCCCGAGATTCGGCGCTTTTTTGCTAAAAAAGGGTACGTTTTATCAATTTGGGACTGGCGAGGCGTTCTAATTATATTATGTAGATTGCTCTGTGCCTGTGAACGACCAGCCAATGCTGGCTTTCCCTTAGCTGTCAATATCATTCGTTTTGCTTTAGAACTATTTTTAGGTTTGCCCTTTTATAGTTTTGCCTAAAGAAAAGCTAACAAATTAGAGATTTTCTATTTATACTTTTACTAACTACACCCCGCGGTTTCACGGCTTTTATGCTCTGAATCTTCAACGCCTGTCAAAGGCATCGATGGATCTCTATTCCGAAGTCAGCTTAAACTATCTCATCAGCATATCTGCGTAAAGCCGTAACTACACTACAGCATTTTTCGAGGCACCGCATTTTAAATCAAATAGGAGCGCGTTGTATGCGATGCCGCCTCGAGCCCGCGAGGCGATGACGTCACTCGCGAGGGCGTGCAATTACTGGCCCACTGGTTTCACTAACAGTCTCGCCACGGCCACGCCACGTCCGCAAGACGAGCAGGACGCCATTAAAATATAATATATTATGAGTTTATTAACTTTCTACAAAATGCACGAAGAATCATCTATTCAAGGACTGCTGGTCTTTTGGCGCGAATGTCAACCGGTCGATAAATGTACGGTAGTAGGGCATGAATCTAGGAATATCGCAATATCGGAATCTCGGAACGTAAGTTCCGATATTACAATTCCGATACTAAGTGATCCAATATCGGAATATCAATATAGTTTTTTTTTCTATATTTTGAGTTTTAAACTAAACCTATATTTTAGATCCTTGTGTAGCGTCGAGCGCGACAGCGCGCTACCGTATTCCCGTTGCCAGCTCGCTAAGCATGCGATACAAGAACAATAATAGTGTTATCTGTCTCAATCGGAACGGTCAATTCGGATTTTCCATCTGGAATTTCTCAGTAGCAGTCTAGAGTCTGGATTACAGCCCGATTGATGGCAATAGGCTTGTCCCCTTTTACATGGAACTGGAGCAAAACTGGTGAAATGTGGGTGTACTAACACTTCGAAGAATATACGCATGATGTTATGTTAAGTATCAAAAAGTAACTAAATATGTGTGACAATAGGCAATAATATTGAAGGATGATCATAAAATGGCACGTTAAGCAGTTGGTACCGGCTGTCATTCATAGTAGAGATGGGTTTTAACAGGTTAAACACGATATCTGATATCACTGTTACAAAAAAATAACAGATCCAAATAATTGTTATTAAATAACAGCCTGTTATTTTTGTACGGACGTAAGTACAGTAATTACAGTGGGCATACTTATAACAAAACAACTAATGTTTGAACTAAATTAAAGAATACGATTTAAAATGTTTTTTATTGCACTCAATCCGCCCACACTCAGGCCGCCCATTGTATATTTTGTAGTGTTTGTTTTTTCCTTTCGTTATACATATATTTTTGTGGTGTACAATAAAGTATATATAAATAAATAAATAAATAACCCAACCTCATACCGAATTTGTGCAATTTTTAAAGAAATAACGAAATTCCGATATTATTATCGGAATTCCGATATCGAGATCTAATATCGGAAATCAGTATCGGAATTGAAAACCTTCCGATATTACATGCCCTATACGGTAGAAGCTGCGTAAATTAAACGAAGCTAAAAAAAAAACCCTTGAAATGTGTTGTCAACGCAAACGTTTCATCGAAGCAACAATTTCTATGTTTACGATGATGACTGCAACTATCCTAGTAATATACCATCCGTCATCCGATACACTTACCATCATTATCAATATTTTACATAGCACCATTACGTTTACATACTGTAATTAGTATCAGCCATAACTTCGCTCTACGAACATATATTATTCCTGCCCTAAATAATGTATGCAACATTTGAGACTGATAGTGATACATCGCGTAAATGTGCTGCGGCTGAATGACTGAGTCATAAGCGAGAGCTTTCGGATCAATTTAATTATTAGTAGCTTCACGATAATGACGATATATTGAACTGAATAGTTAACTAGGCCCTTAGGTGATAGTAAAGTGGTTCTTGCAAGCCATCAGTAGTCAAGATTATGTAGTTGTTTAGTTCCAAATACGGTGTTACAACAAAAATTGGGTAGCACAACTCTACTTGAACGGTTATTGTATTTTGGGCTCGTTTAAGGGAAAATGATATTATAAGTTTACTTGACAGTATGTTTGTACTATTCATTAACAAAAAGATTACTAAACCCAAAACGAAAATAAATCAGAAACAAATGCTCGCATTTCATTCCTCCATGCTACATAGCATAAAATGACAAGTTTTAAAACTAAAAACACAAAACTGGGCATTCGCAATAATTAGCATCTCTGCCTGTGCCTCGTCGACAGCTATTTACATTTTTATGAGAGTGCACCGAACGCCATCTAAATTAAACGCGACGATGGACATAAAAACATAATACCCTCAGTCATATTAGAATATTTTGCTCACCATCCATTATTTTAATCTGGTCTTAGGAATGTCTTGATTGCGCATCTTTTGTCTGCGAAGAGACTTAATTAGCGGAGAAAACGAGGAGGTTCAGACTGCATTTTGTTTTGCAGTTTTTGAAAAGGATTGTTCTTTTGAAGATTAGTTTAGAATTATAATTATGCAGGTCTAAAATTACTGATAATCTTGGATAAAACACTAGCAATATAAGTAGCTTGTGGTAGGTAGTTGGTTTTAGAGGCTCAATTTATTTTTATCGAGCTTATCTTTGGTCTTTTGCATGTACATACTTTAGCAGGTTTAATAATAATAATGCTGTTCTTATTTGCCAACTGACCACTTAACTAAAGGAAACGATTTCCAACAATTAATTATGAATTAAAACGACAATTTATGCAAGTCAATCGATCCTTACAAAAAAGGCCCTCAAGTAAAGTCACAATCTCCTTCTCTTTGAAATGGTACAAATAGGAAATTTCCCGTCTAAGCCTCGTCGAAAGCAATCGCTGGCTCGTCCCGCGAGGCGAGGCGTCTATAATTGAGCCGTGTACGTTTGAGACTGGCCGATATCACAGCTATTATATGACGGAATAGCTTCCTGGATCGTAGGCTAAGTTTTCCGGGGCTCGGATGTAAGGACCAGTAATTTGGTTTGGTCTTTCGGTCCGCGTTTGATTTTGATGAACAAAAACAAATGAGCGATTTCGACGATAAATATTTTAGATCCTTGGTAAAATAAACATTTCGTATGAAATAACAAGGACTTTTAAAGTGAGTAACAATAAAATCTTTTCTATATTCTCTGACAGTGAGGCTACAGTTAAGCCTAATGTGCCAGTCACAAAAATATTCTGATGTTTTTCCAAGCCGACTTTTAGATTGATATTAACCTGACTGGATACACAAGTAGGTCGTCAAAATGGAAAAACATAAACATCGTACTACTTATTACGCGAAATACTATAGGATAAATCTAATGTGAAATAACAAAAAACAGATTAACAACCCTTTTTAACAGCAAATTCTTACAGCAAACTGAACTCTCCTGTAATACAAATTAATTTTACAACTTTGTGCCACCTTCTAAAACATCCGTTCTACATACGATGTGAAATTAAACTATCATGTCTAGAGACACATTTCGCTAACGTTAATGACATTAAATGGTGCTCAAGAGTATAAAAGAAGATTGCCTGCGCGATATTGCAGCGTTACAAGTGTGTTACAAGCGCATTATAAGCGTGTTACAAGCCATCCCTGACGTTTGTTACTATGTAATAGGTTTTTATACCTGGGGATCAACATAGTCTTCAGGATTATGGGCCTCTTATAAAAGTGAATTGAACTGTACGAGGCATGTGGTCTTATAGGACATCTCGTGTGCTCGTAGGTGTCGTAAAAGGGAAGTTAGCTTTATCGGGTGGATAGGGATCCGACCTAAGTACCATCCATTGAATATTCTAGGGTTAAACGCTATTATGGTGAAACGGATGAGTTTTCCGGTTCTAAGTAACGATTTCCTGTAAGTTTGAAAACTGGTCCTGTTTTCGCTGTTTAAGCATTAGCAAAGTATTAGGTAGTTTGTATCGTCCTCTAATAGATACTTGTTTTATATTATAAAAGAACATAACGTGAGGACTTTTAATACAAATAAAATTATGCCAAAATACCAACATTTATCACGTCCATTTCCTCTAAACAACAAACACGAATGAAGAAAGCACAAAAAGTATAAACAGAGTCACGTATACTTTATCGGATCACTTAGAAGTGGGTAGACAGACGTAGCAGGAACAAAGCCGACGTCCAAACTCTGGCGCGATATCGCGCCTGTTTGTGGGAGCCTTTAAATAAAATACTTTGAACACTAAACAGTCTTGTATTTTGTACCTAGTTATGTTGTTTAGACTTTTAAATAAAATATCGAATTTATTTGTTTAACTGCGAAAAATTTCGTTCGAGATCTGGAAAGTAGGTACGAATGTGCCTGACTTTTTAAATTTTATAAGAGCTTTCGTAGCTAATCTTCGTAGATTCGTATTCACCACTGTTTTGCAGTAAAGAACAAATGGACTTTATACTCCGTAATGACAACACATACAAGTGTAGCGAGCAGGGTAGCGTTGTGTTAAATTCGCATAGGTAGGTACCATGTTGGGACAGTGAGCGGGACAAAAAGAGTTACTTTCGAATGTATAATATTAGTATGGACTAGCTAGTAGGTACTCTCTTAGTAGTATTCGACTTACGCGGGTGAAACCGATCCCGTGTGATTATCGGGATAAAAGTATCTAGCTGCCATATCTAAATCTGTTCAGCAGTTTTAGCGTGAAACAAACAAACTCACTTTCGCATTTATAATATTAGTTAGTTAGTTAGGACTAGTTAAGATTATGTATATAGTTAGGATGTTTTTATTGCTATGATAGACAGGAGTAGGTAGTGACAACTGGCAAAGTTAGCATTCTAACTTGCTCTGGGATTAAATATGACGCAAACTATAGGTCCAGTCAGCCTGCAATCTGTGTTCCATAATATTGTATCAATATGTAGATACAGTTTAAGCACCGAATGTGTTTTATGTTTTGTGGCTACACATTGATTTAATTTTTTATGAAACAAAAACAATTGATTGGTAGACACATAAATTAATTCTTGTCTTGTACAGCCATGCAGCTTGTATATTTGCTGTAGCATGAATGTGTAACCAGCTAGCCAGTATGTTATCCAGAGCATGCCTTCGTGACGTAGTGTGCTTGCACGCAGTTTGGTCGTGTCGTGTGTGAGCCCAAGAATTATGTCGGTCTAACCTGCATTATTAACTTTAGGGATACGAAAGTGGGTTTTAAATGTGTGGGAAATAGGCCTCTCTCACTTTGAGAGAGGCCTATTTCCAGCAGTGGACTGTGATAAGCTGTGTGTACTAGCGAAGTTTCTTTTGGCCACAGACAACCGCACGGCCATGACTTTGAAGGCGCCTTTATTTCGTAGCAGTAAAGACGGCTTTTGTAGTTCAAATGTTACTACTGACGTGCGGTTGCCCTTATCAGGCGTTACCACCACCATCTGAGCAGTACCTACTAAAGTTTTACAAAGAAAACAACATACATTAATTTTCTTTGTATCAATATCGAAAGCACATCTGAAGCAATTAATTGAGTGTGAAACTGTGTCTCAAACAGATAGGGTTGAGCAAAAATATGGTCTGAGCAATATTTATGAGGTTATGGGCTATATGGGTATAGTATCGGAAACGGCGGGGAGTTTAACATATTCTATGGGGAGGAAAATTTATTCCCCCGTTTTATGGGGGCGGTGAATGATGGGATCGTTGATGCTATCTTCACTGTTACTCAGCGGTATTTGCAAGGTAAACAAGATTTGGTTTACATCTTGTGGTAAAATTAAAGAGCTGTGCTAAATTTATATCTTCGAACTTCTGGTTCAAAACCAAAGCGTTTGCTGTCATTTATGCTGGAGTTAACACAGAATTTAGTTTGTAACATCATTTAACTAACTTTTGTTCTAAATTTATATTTTCGAACTTACATAGGTAACTTTAGATGGATTCTCAATCAACAGAAACGACATAATATCTTGATCTATCATTTGAAAGAAGAGTGACGTAGAATCATCTGTCCATAGCTATAAGCCACCATATCAGACATTCACATAAAAATATAACCACCATCATCATTCCACTCATTTACTTAAACAGTTTAACGAACCAGAATCGAGTACTAAAAGTACCGAAGTACAAACCCGGTACCAACTCGTTTCCTCGGTACCGTCTTGGTACCAACGCGTCATACTTCGAATACACTCATTTAGCATGAGAGGGGGAGACGCGGCATAACTCAACCACTCTTGAAATATTTCGCGTGTCGTCGCAAGCACGAATAAACTTGGAAATATATTGGAGGCGCCATTACCAGCATGTGTACGATGATTGTGGGAAAAACTAACAGAGGACAGTTGTACACGGAGAAATGACGGCTTCAACATCTGTGCAACTTTTTGTGTTTACAATTTATGTTTATTTAGTTTTGAAATTAAATGAACTTTTTTTGCTATACTGGCTGACAATATATAAGGAAATTTTCATTGTCATTGAAATTTGCATTGTCCTGCCCAATTTTCAATCATTCATATAAAAACCCCAGGAAAACCGGACGTTCGTCAATTTTCCGGGACCTTTTCCAATTTTTCTTTCCATAAAAACCGAATTTTGCGAACATTTTAAAACTGAAAATAGCCTAATCGGTTTAGCCGTTCTAAAATGATGCGATTACCAACGAACAGCATTTCATTTTTATTCTAAAGAACCAAAATATAATTGTTTGCGTTGATGTTGTAAAACATGACTAGGGTGAATTTGTTTAAGTATGGTAGCCTTACCTTTAGCCCATAACATCCCACTGTTGGGCTCAGATCCTTGCTTTACAATCTGCATGGTTTTGGGTTTTGTGTCATGGTTGGCTATTTTCTGTTTTTTTTTTTAAGCTTGTATTAGTAGTTAACAGCAAAGTTTTATCGATTTGACACATTTTTAAGGATGTTTCGTACGTCAAATGTTGGAATCACATTTGTGTCGTATACATGCATCGAGTCGAGTTTCCATCAGTTTAAAACCGACATCGGAAATTAATATCCGAACCAGCCTGGAAACATGAAAGTCTCCTCGTGATTAACTGTCGATTAAGAACTTACTTAATATTCTCAAAGTAACTAAAACACACAAAGTAAACGAAAAAGCTAACTTACAAAATTGTTAGCAATAATCGGTTAACGACCGCCATATTAAATGAAGTAATGAACCAAATATTTAATGCCTAGCATAAAATTATAGCTCTCAGACAAGCTGAGTGTAGCCCTAACTAAGAGTGCCAGTCGTTTAAATAAAAAGGCTTGAGTAACCACACTTAGGAGATCTACCACAGGAATGTTAACACTCCGAGAACGGTTATACGAATCTTCAAAAAATTCGATATTGTTATGGAACAGAAAGACACGCTGTGTGTACGAGAGACGAACGCCATTTGCAATTTCATATTCGGTTTTAAAGGAACATATTGCTTCTCGAAATAGGTATCTGGAGCCGGAATCGAGGCAACACGTTACTTTCTTTATTGAAATACCTTTTATTTCGTTGCGTACATAAAGGAAATCTCAAACAAGTGCTCACATTTTTTACATTGAATTGATCGTAGCAATACTAACCTAAATCCTCGTAGATTTAGGAAACTACAAAGGCAATAACACAACGGATTTTCAATCGAGTACTCAAAGGACTAAGGTACCAAAGGTTTCGGAAGAAGTAAAAATAAACGCATTTTTATACAAAACAAGAAAGAAAAACTTCGTCTACAATCCTTAGATCGTATTAAGAAAACTTCACAACTACAATAATCCGTTCTGAGAAAATCCCTCATTGTTGTCCGTGTCAGTCCGCAGGAAACACTTTAATTGGTTCACCCTGTTAAGAATTAAGTGTGCTTCGTCGGACATACTTCGGCAACTCCGTAGAACTTCAGCCAACTTCGGAAACGAGTTCGAAACTCGCTGGATTTAAAATATTTGCGCTATCTAGTGAACTATTCCCACACTATCATCGTTTTTCCCCGTGTCCCCCTACCTATATAAAATGCAACGTTTCTTTCTAAGACTGGGCATTGATGGCAGTTTTATACAGTTTTATCTAAGACGCCATCTTCGTTTTAATAAAATTGGTTGAGGAGTGGCGAGCCAATCAGATTGCAAAGGAACGGAATAGGTGCCGAGAAACGAGTGCTAATCAAAATGTCGAATAATAATGGAAAGTTCAGCAGTCGATATTAAATTGATTTCCAATCGAGTCGTGAGATCGTGACTCATTTCATCATATCTCGGTTTCATAATATTAGATGTATTTGAATGAATTTAATAACCTTGAACGTAACAGTCACTAATCATGTATATTTAAACAATAAGATTATTTCGTAACATAATATAATCGTTTATTTAGAAAAGACTGTTGAAAGCAGTCCTCCTCAAAAGATCAAACTAACACAAACACCAAAGCTAAGACAGCTAAAAGTAAAAGAAAACGTGAGCATTTGAACCGTTTACCGAGTGAGCAGTAATTCACGTAACAGCGCAGCTCCCGTCCGATCGGCTGATACATGCGATTCGTATACGATAAACAACAAAGCAGTTTCATTAGGATTCGCCCCGCGCAGCCTCTGCCTCGACCAAAGGGTTTCTCATTGAAATTCTCCATGCTGTGTTTACATACGCCACTGTACTGGAATAGGATCTTCTAATTAGACAGTCTGACACTGTCAATTAGTTGGGAATCTTCGAGTAATTTAATTCAGTAGATAGTTTTGTACGTTTTAGTTAGATAACTTAATTAAATGATACGCCTCTGTATGCATCATTCAACTTCCGAACATTGTCCGTAGAACAAAGGGCAAACATTCCTATTGACATTCTAACAGTGCCACATTACTAACGTTAGTTTAGCGGGAAAGTACCGTAGATTATCTAGTTATGCTCTATTAATAGCAGTTACATATTAGCAAGCCAGTCAAACACTGGAATAGCTGGTTTTGCACATAACTGTCCCATTATAACTGTTTCATTTCATTCTATCAGGTTGATGACTTTTAAAGTTATAAAAGACAGTGTTTTAATGTAAAGCATTAAATATTTAAGATATTACAGAAGTTCCAAATGGAATATTATATTTTATACCCAAAATGATGTACACCAATAAATATTTTATTTCTGAATCTCGTTTAAATATAAAAATTTCCACCTTAAACTGTGTAAAAACTTTTTGTTGAGTTTTTTATATTTAACGTAAAATATTTATCTTCTGAACGTATTACTGGACAATGTGAGATATCCTTTATGTTTCTAGTAAGTATACCATGTAAGTAGGCCATGTAATCAGATTTACCATTTGAACTGTGCCAACATAAAAAAAAACATTTTGCCCTTGAAAACAGACCTACATATTTCAGTACTGTCTCATTTACTCTCCTGCCAGCAAAACAAACGCTCATCAAATCGGCCCCGCGGCCGGGTCTGTAGCAGTTACGCAGAGATTTATACAGGCCCTCGGCTCGCGAGTTACGACCGATTGACGCCGGTAACGCTGTTTACCTACAGCGTACAACTTAGTGTTATGATCTCAACTAGCACCGTCTGAACGCAGCACAATTTCCGACGTAATGAAGCTATATAATATTGTAGCGAGTAATGAAGGATACTATTGAATCGGACTAGATTAGTGCTATTAATTAAAAGTCATACACGCACGCCGGTTGCGAGCAAGTACTACGCAACTGACCTGAAGAACATCACCAATAAGGTCATGGTATGTCCATGATGGCAGTTTTACACAGTTTTATCTAAGACGCCATCTTCGTTTTAATAAAAGGTCATCCTGGCGATTCCTCTCACATCTGCCTTGTTAGTCGCATTTCATTAATTACCTTAACATGACCAAAACATCTAAGTATACTCTAAATTTTTGTCACTACCAACATCTTCTTTTAAACTGCACTGTTTTACTTTATCACATGACTCCTCAACCTATCATTCAAGTCACATTGACACACCACACATGCTTCTCAAGGCACGCATTTCCACAGCACTTATTCTCCTTACATGCATCTACTTTACTATACTATTATTGAAAAAGGAAAATTCAGAAACTCTTAAACCAATTGAAGATACAGCTCTAGAAAAATAAATAAACTTTTAAAGCAATTAATCGCTTGAAGTGAACTGATTAGTTTTGTTTAGTTGGCATTATCCGCGGCTCTAGCAGTCTTTGTTCTTAAAACTTAGTCAACAGTGTTTAGGCACAACTACAGGCTAAGTTCAGATCTAGAGGAAACTCTCGAACGAAGTTTGCACCTGAAAAATTCAGCTAAGTAAGTTCCAACTTAATAATCACGAGTTCTGAAACAAAGCAGTACTTAGGTGGAAGTTTTAAATTGATATTAATTAAGAAAGTTTTTATGTGTTTTAAAGAAAGGGAGTTATTACAGTTTATGGTCCCACTGGTTTTATTGTTTGAATTCTTTATGGTGTTTAATAAGTAGTGCCACAAGTAACAAAAGCTATATAATATCATTCCTTTCTAAAATGAAAAAAAAACTTTAACACGACGGAGTACATAAGTAGGAGGCGATTGTTCCTATTCAAATTATTCAAACAAACATAGATTTCTCTAGGAAACCATTATCATAAGAAAACACACGAAGAATAATTATAATTACAGATACACCATTTAATATTAATGAAGACAAAAGAAAGGTGTGTAAAAGTGATACACATACTACAATAATTCGTTCACGCACAAGGAAATAAAGGAAGAGCTACAACGTGTGAATATCAACACTACAAGTTGATCAGTGACACTACAGGGGCTGTACTATGAAGTATTAATGCAATCATTATTCCACTGCGAAAAAAGGATGGTGCTAGCGGCCTTGTATAGCTCCGTCTCTCACTAACACTGGAAAAATGGTGGCATTAATACGTCGTACTAGGCCCCCAGGTCCTAGGTTTAATAAGGACTAAAGGATCAGGCACGTGTTTGTGCTTATCAACCAGACGCAGCGTGGAGCGCTGTGCTCCTGTTCGTACTGTAAGCTTTCGCAGTAACTAGTTATACTACAAGCCGTGAGCCTGATCGGATTCCTCATCGCCAAAACTGACGAACTTTCATCCCCTACCCTTTGAGGGATACATTTTCTTTTAAAAATCCTTCCTTAGTGGTCACCTACACTATTTGTTTAAGAAACTCTTGGCAAAATCTCATTAATTTATTATTGACATAATCTACTCATTACAATGTTTACTAAATGAGTTGTATTGCAATATGTGGTTAGCTAGCGAACTCGAAAATTGATAAATATTATTTACGTTACTTCAATGGTCCTAGTTTATCATTTATAACTTCCAGTTACATCTAAAAATAGCTATATGTAGGCGGGCACGCCCTTTGTGCCTGGAGGCTTTTATTTAGTTAATTTATGTTTACATTTACTTTTTATTTCTGCTTGAGTACATATAGTTCTCGTTTTTTTTTTTTTTTTTTTTTTTGATTGGTATATTAGCGTGTGCTAGCTGACATATGGCTAATAATTAGATTTATGTTTTGTGTTGCATAATGTAAATGATTTTGCATACTTTTGTATAGAATCATTTTTTTTTTTTTTCTAACTGAACAGACAGCTGTGCTGCTGGGGAGTTTGTTGCGCCACTTCTTCTTCCCAGCTAAAGCACTAGGAAGTGGTGAAGGGTGGGCGTTTTTGGGGGACTGTCTTATGTAATTTTGACGTTCGAAAAGTGCTGATTCTCAGCCTAGTTTGAATAAATGACTTTTGATTTTGATTTTTTTGATTTCATGCTTCTATAAGCAGTGATTTAGAATTTTCGTAATTCGTTGTATGTCAGTGAATTAAAGATTTTTATTGTAGATTATGCTAACCGGCGTGTTCCATTATAGTGTTTTAGACCCACACGTACTGCATTTTAGTACTGATATGATATATTTTTCGTAGAATTTATAAATGCCTTATTTTCTCTCAGAACATAAAGCTAAAACGAATGTTACTTTCGTAATAACATCCATCTGCAGGAACTACTACTTACGAAAGTCGCATTCATTGCTTTTATGGATTCTGTGGAACATTTATGTGACTTATCCCTGCAGGTACTTGTATGACTGAACAGGGTAATAAAGACGTCCCTTATAATTCTCAAAACTATCAAAAGACCAATTATTTCAATTTAGCGCAGATGTCTAACGCTTTAGTGAATTACCTGAATATCAGAAACGACGCATATGTACTTGGTTAACCTAAGTCAAATCTACAATTTAAACAAAGAACATGACCAGTTCCTGCACTCGAATTCAGGAACTTGTGCAGGATTACAGTGTTACACTATGATTTAAAAATTAAGATCTAATTTATCATGGATAAATTATACCGAATAAAGCCAAGGTTAAAATATCTGCAAAAACAGTAGTTTAATTGCTTCCGCTATTCTTTTAGAGTGCGTTTCATCCTATGGCGTAGTGTTGGTTCCCCTGTTGTATGACGAATTTTGTACGTTACGGCGAAACCTAATAGGTCCGTTGTTAAAGTGCCAACATTACGGCATAGGAACTTTATTGATGAAAAGCACTCTATAAGTACTTTCCGATTTTGACGTTCCATTGTATCCATAATCATCCGGTAACCATAATAAGCTAAACAGTATGGGGAAAAATAAAATAAGAACGAGTTATTTTCGATCAAGAGAATAAATGACATGGAATAATATATTATAATGCATGTTTTGTTTTTGATTAATTTGATTTATTTACATTTTATAATCTAAGTTTGCACGCCTACAGGTTAGGTTTTTATTGACATTTGGTGTATAAAGGACTGTTATTTCTTTGACAATGCATCAGTGCATCTGACATTAGTGGCGGGACCAAAGGCACAATGTAGGAATCTTTTTCATAAAATCCCCAATTAATCGATTAGAGTCAAAGCATGAAATCGATTCACAAAAAAAATATTTTTGAAAAATATATTATATCAATTCAAAAATATTTTTATAACTGTGTTTGATTAATAATAACATAACATAACATCTCGCTTCTAATGTCTGAAGGGAGAGATGTACCTATACACCCTCATTTTGCTAGTTGTGTTGTAAGTCTCGTGCATTAGGGGGCGAGCCTATTGCCATCAACCGGGCGCAAATCCGGACTCCACTTGCTACTGAGATATTCCAGATGAACAAACCCAATAACACTTTGCCTGAACAGGGAATCGCACCCAGGACCTAATGCTCAGGTGTAGCTGAGCATGAGGTCCTGGGTGCGACTCCCCGGCACAGCGCTACAGCGCTTGGGACCGCTTTTCATTTCTGTGCGACCGCTTAGTTCTTGATAATACTCAATGGTTTTTGATGCGGTTGATAAAATGTATTAGTATTTAACTTAGATTTAGCAAAGAAATCTCTCTCGAGTGAAGCATGGGCGGGTCGCTAGTCTACCATAATATTAATTTACTAGCTTTCGCCCGCGGCTTCGCCCGCATGGTATATCGATAAAAAGTAGCATAATTATGTCCTTTTCCAGGTCAAGGTCTACCCCTGTGCCAAACATCCAAATCCGCGTAAAAAACAAACAAACAAACTCACTTTCGCATTTATAATATTAGTTAGGATTAGGTTGTGACTCTTGCACACCATATTTTATGTCATAGTCATCAAGTACAGGCTTTTGGAGTTAACTGGTGGTCCCAATGGCGCTCTATACCTAAGTAAGAACTGTCCAATTCCGCAAACGGGTAATCAAGATAGTCCAGACATTATACATTAAACATTATTGTTATAATATCGATCAATAATAGTCCCAACTGGCCATTCACCATTAACATCTCGTTTCAATTTTCGAATAGGCCATACGAAGGTTAGTAATACTAAAGCCTGCATTATTGGGCCAGTTTCGTTTATAACCAAACGGTCGCCCCAAAACGATTTAACATAGAAATGCCATCGATTCTCCAAGTGATTGATTACCGAAGCCATTTTAAATTTGTACAGGTGTGTGACGAAGAGAGAATCCACAAACCAGGTTTCATTTTATTTTTACCTTCTAAAAAATGTCTAATAAAAAAGAAGACTATTTTTAAAAAGGATTGAAAAATATCCACTAATTGACATACCTACTGATGATAATGATTCTAAGCTGCCAGCAAGTTGCAAACATTGTATTAATTATTGCTTCAGCTTAAAATTTTCCCAAAATTATTACTGCAAGGTACCTACCAGTTGAGTTTCCGTTTAACTCCTAATCTCCCTTTCCTCCTAATCTACATCAAATTCTCTAACCCTGTTGTAGTATTAAATGACGCACTCGCCTTTTCACAAAATATAGTTCCTTTTTCCTTACTACCCCTTCCACATGATTATGAACATCATGATGCGTCTCATGCCTCCCACGTGCCTCATATCCTACGTTTTAATTTAACGCCACTTCTAGCAGCCTTTAAATCACATAATATGAGAAATTTAGATTTTATGACACCACAAGGGAATGTCGAAATATTTTCGGGTAAAAGTTTTATCATTACCGTAGAACGAAATGTACGTACATACCATATTATCAGTTCTTTAGGACCTATGTACATACATATGTTATTTTCGAATGTAACACCAAAAGCTTTTGATTAACTTTAGTTATCATTTATTTTGATGGAATCCTTTTGGTTTTCATATCACTCGTGACTATTTTAATTTTTATGTGAACTTGCTTTTTTCCGTATCACGTGTAACTACACTTCTCATCAGAAAAATCGAAACACCTTGCAAGTTTATGTTTTGTAAGGATTATCAGAAAAATGTGTATATTTAGGAATATAAATGTCGTTTAATAGTGAATAATATGAGGTTTTCAAATCCTAATGTTAATGTTCTAAATTCAAATTAATTTTCATAGGTTTCGTTTTTTTATAACAAGTTATTTTTACCCTAGGAGTATGAAGGAAATTGATAAAACAACACAAGTAAATGAAAAAAAAAAGCTAAGAAACGTTTATTTAATAACTTGTATTCCCTCCCCGAGCTCTTATTACTGCTTCCATACGGTTCTTCATCGTTCGGATGAGAGTCACGATCAAATGGTGTGGCATTCCATTCCATTCCTCTTGGATTGCATTTTGCAGCTGGCTAAGAGCTTCTGGGGCAGGATCTCTTGCACGAATTCGTCTCTTTAATTCATCCCATAGATGTTCAATCGGATTCATGTCCGGGCTTCTTGTTGGCCATTCCATAATGGAGATACTGACTTCGGTAACATAATCTCGTACGACCCTCGCGGTGTGAGCCCTAGCATTGTCGTGCATGAATATGAAACCGTTGCGAATAAAATGTGCATAGGGCATCACGTGAGGGTCAAGACAGTGTTCGATGTACCGATGACTGTTTAGTGCAGGCGGACGTGGCCCAGACACAAAGACAAGCTCTGTCTTACCGTCGCCGCTGATTCCTCCCCAAACCGTCCACGAACCGCCACCATAGCACCATACCCTTTCTTCAATGCAGCATTGTGCGAAGCGTTCACCATCTCTTCTGTAGACCTTGTTCCTTCCGTCGTTACCATACAGCATAATTTTTACACTCATCAGAAAAGAGGACTTTGTTCCACTGGAGGTATGACCAATTTGAAGGTATCACCCTACGTGCAACATGAAGCTGCTGCTGCAGTTGAAAAGCATTAAGGCGTCGATTTCGTAAAGAAGTTGTTGCAATAAATCGATCGACCCGATTCCTGCCAGATCCTGAACGGCGGCGGCGTGTAAACAAACCAGTCTCCCGATAGCGTTTGTAGACTCTATGAACAGACGACAGGCTTAGATGCAATCTTTCAGCCACAATACGCTGACTAAGTCCAGAATCCAGCAATGCCACCACTTGGGCGGCTTCTGCGGGCGAAGTATCCATATGTTTTAGAAAAAAGACGTCCCACAGTCACAGTACACACACAGTATACAGAACACAGAACAAAAAGTTTTAAGATAAGCGCTAATTTTTAGTTTTCAAAGGTGAAATGTACTCCAACTCTAAACACACATTTGTCTCAAAACTGTGAATCATTTCATTTATAGGATAAACAAATGAAATTCTAATTTTGAATTTGCGCTTATCACTGTAATGGCCAAACTGCCAGCTATACCATCATGTGATTTTACTCATGGAATGGAAACTTTTTTGTGTTAAATTAGGACAGAAACCATAAAAACGGAAGTGTTTCGATTTTTCTGATGAGAAGTGTATATGCAATATTAGACGGCAGTATGTGATTTTTAAATTGTTTACAGGTTGTTTGTTTTTTTAGTTTTTGGCACAAAGGACCAAAAAAACAAACTAGGTACCCTACATAGTTAAAAGGTTTTTAAAATTAACTGAGCTATGTACGTTTTTGTGACGTCAAAATCGTGTCAAGAGTAGGTGTGGAGAGGCAGTTAATGGCTCCGGTACTCGCAGAACTCTTGGGGCAAATTGCTCGAAGTGCCATCGACAGACAGACAGATGTACCTACGGATGTCTATAGCCGAGATAATGGATATCGTTTTATGAAATGTGTTTTTAAGTACTTACAGAGTATTTTGGTTTTTAAATTGCGTGGATGACAAGAAGCCCACCTATGGCAACTCAAGGTACAAATTGTGCTTTCGAAACTGTAAGTGTTGTCCAAAATGTTATTCCTAGAACCCCAATATTTTTCCTAGGTCAGTTAGAAAGTCAAGACGTGATTTAAAACCTTTTCCAACTCACTGTTTAGATTCCACTTACTTCTTTACTACAAAGGTAGCACTTTCAATCAACTTTTATTCCCAAAGTCAATTTGCGAGTTCCAAACGCTGTAGTCCTGCGCATGCGCCGACAAATTGCTCAAAGTGCTACCGATAGACAATCACCTGCCGACATTTTATCGCTCGCTTTCAACATCGACTCCCATCTATAGTCAGGACTATAGTCGACCTTTACGTCGTAACATTGTTAAAAGCGTGGCCGAGTGCCCGAGTGGTTTGCAAACTTTTTGTTTATTGTGATACAGGGACTATTGATCAAGTATGTGGAGTTTGTGAAACAATTGTTTTAATACTTCAATGGAGAAACTGTATTTTTGGGCGGAACGACACGCCGCGAAAGTCCAGTGCCAAAACTAATTGCTTTTCATCTTTTTTGCACTGTCACTGTCCAATACTGAAATATTTATAGAGGAGCTCGTGGCTAAGTAATAACAGCCGCTCGGGTCGACCCATCAGGTTAAGCTACGCTTGCTGGGGTTGGTCCGTGGATGAGTGACCATTTTCACATATCGAGACTCCTCCGTGCCTCGGAAAGCACGTTAAGCCGTTGGTCCCGGCTGTCATTAAAATTTGTGGATCTTTGACAGTCGTCAGAAGCACGAAAGTCTGGCAACCAGTCTAACCAAGGGGTATCGTATTACCCAGTTACTGGGTTGTGAAGGTCAGATAGGCAGTCGCTCCATGTAAAATACTGGTATTCAGCTGCATCCGGTTAGACTGGAAGCCGACCCCAACATAGTTGGGAAAAGGCTAGGCAGATGATGAATACTGAAGTATTTCTCCTCCTAATAACACTGGTTCATATTTATCTTTACTAACGCCACCAACCCATAGGTTTGACAACGTTTATCTTCGGTTATTTTCGGTCCTTATATTGCCAACGTCTTCGCAGTTCTAAAGACATCAAGACTATGAGTTGTTCCTCATCGATTAGCACATTTACATAGAAAAGGATCGGCGGCTATCCACATTCCGCATTAGATATTACTGATCATTACTGAAAGTGATGTTGCCAGAGAAGCAAATCAATGTAACATTTTTTTAAAGAGAAAATCTCGCCTTTTCTTCTCCTCAGGAAACTTTATTTTGGAATGAGCATGTCGCTCTCTTTGTAAAATGCCTTTTCAAAATACACAACATACCTACCCTGTAGGTACCTACTTAGTCATGGATTTATTTTTTAAAGAAAATATTAAAATTTGCAAATAAATGATTTCTGATTCTGAATTTATTTGTCATTTTAATTAGAATCAGAATTTATGAATGTAGTTTGACATAGTATACCTTTTTTTTTATTCTATACCTTCTACCACACCATAATAACATTATGGTGTACCATTATCCATTGGATACTTGAATACTTCGTAAGAATCTGTGCTACTATTTTTTCTTTTTTTTTTCTGTAATATAGGAAATAAATAACGTATCAGGTATGTGTCAGTCCCCATTCACCGCAAGCAATCAGCCTGCGGTCTCGAGCTAACAACACAGCGAGCGGAGCGACAGCGCTCATTAACACTTCTTTAATCACCCTTTTATCATTAAATTAGAAAGTTTTACATACGGTTTATCTATCTTTATTATCATTCTTTATTACTATTGATCCATTAAATATAGGGAAAAATTATAATTAACTTAATTAATAATAATTTAACTTAATAATTTGTTGTTAATTAATAATAATTTAACTTAATAATTTGTGCTTCAAAATATTCATATAATCTTCATGAAATTCAACACATTACTAGTCGTCTTTCTGCTGTCACCCTTCATATCAATAAGCGTGAAGGTCTACTTACCATGAGCAAACCGACGTAAGCACCAGAATTACGGTCCAAGTTAGAATATTAGTAATTTACCTGAAACAATAGAAGACGTATTAATGAAACGTTTAGCCCAGATTACGAAGCGCCTCTGACGAGATAAATAACCAGCTTAATAGAAAAACATGTAGTAATTTATACAGAAGATCCAGTGAATAATATAGCCTATCTATAGAATATTTGCTTTGAAACTAAAAGAGGTGGATTTACTTATGTGACTGCAAAAACGATGACAGTTAACACCCCATAAATCTTTATAAAATCTAAAAGTTGAACTCGCTAGCACAGAGTTTGTGCCTAAGTACAACTGTATTCTTAATCTATAAGACGCAAAGAGTATGAGGCTATATAGTTATTGATAAGACGGAACATTGCTAAAAAGTTTTCAGTCGCGTCGCGTGCTATAGGGTTATTACATTTTTGTAATTGTTCTTTATGTTGCGGGTTAATAACATCTACAACTGTCAACAATAGTGATTGCATTAAAAACAACCTCATAAATACTCATAAAACTAATTCAATCCTATTTGACAAAACGAAAACAAATTACAGAAATTAAAAAAATTAATTTAATAAATAATCGAGAAGAAATTCATCGATCATCAGAACGTGAAGTCACTTTTGGTGTACCGCAGGGCAGCGTATTGGGTCCTCTATTGTTTATATTGTACATAAACGACCTTCCAAAATGCATACAACATCCACTAACATTATTTGCTGACGATAGCACCGTGACTATACCCTGTAGAAACACAGAAACTTATGAGAATGATATTAACAACACATTAGCTTCAGTTATAAAATGGTTAGATGATAACAATTTAAACATTAATTTAAATAAAACCAAAATAATTTATTTTAATCAACGACACCCTTTGAAAAGTCAATTTAAAATACACCACAATAACAATATCATAGAAGAAGTTGAAAATACTAAATTCTTAGGACTCCAAATAGACAAAAAGTTAAATTGGAAAATACATTTAGATATTTTAAGTAAGAAAATTTATAAATCAGCATTTGCCTTAAGTTCCCTATCACCGATAATATCTACAGACGCACTACTCATTGCCTATTATGGTATAGCAGAATCCCATTTACGATATGGTCTAATATTTTGGGGCAATTCAACTGAGAAGGAAACAATATTTAAAGCCCAAAAAAGGTGCATACGATCTATGTTTAAATTAAAGTCTACCGACAGTTGTGTTCCGTATTTCAAAGAATTCAAAATATTAACCTTGCCCTGCCTTTACATTCTTGAAGTAGCTGTATTTGTAAAAAGTAACCCAAATCGTTTTACACGCCTTGCAGACATAGTTCCTCGGAATAGGCGCGATAATAGTAGATTATGTATGCAACCCGCAAAAACAGCACTCATGCGCAAAAGTGTCTTCTGCATGGCTCCATTCATTTATAATAAGTTACCTAAATCTTGGAAATCTTTAAATTTACCTTTATTTAAAAAAAGGCTACGAACATTTCTAGTGAATAAAGCCTACTACAATATTTCAGAGTTTTTAGCAGAAAAGGAAAATGCATTTGTGTAATTGTTTTGTTATGAATATGCCTATCTGTGTTGGAATGAAGAAAAATGTTTGATTTAATGTGTGTGCCTGTAATCTTTCTATTTTTGTATTTGTTGTTGGTCTTGTACCTTTCGCATGCCTAGTGGTAAAATGTGGCTGAACTTGTTTAATTATATATTTTTTTTACACCATGTACTGTACCCATATTTGCGAAATAAAATATCTTATCTTATCTTATCTTATCTTACTTTAAAGCCGAATAAAAAACGGTAAGAAAACTTCCAGTTGTTCGAAATTATTGAGATCGATGCAGAGTTGGTTTTCTGTAAATTATTATTTTCTTGTGATGTGTTCCGGAGGCGGTGAGGGCATCATTTCCCTTTATCTCATCGGGCTCATTGACAGCAAATTAGATGAATACCCGAATAATGCGAGTTATCTTACTATTGGATTTGGTTCCTGAGGAATTGTTAGCAGTAATTTTTGAATTATAAGAACTGGATTACATAATTTTGTTGATGAGGTATGAATTTCTAACTTAAAGATTTGAAGAGTGATTTTAAATTCTTAAATATGAAAAATCTTAATCAGTGAAGTAAATGCTTTTATACGCTAGCTAGTTCGACGAATGAACATGTAAATTGTGAAACTCTTAGGGTTGCAGATAATTCCACCAAAACCGCCTGTACAGCCAGTATTCCAGCCTATACTCCAGTTTTCCGATGCAAAATGCAGCGTATATACCACTTGTACATAGCCTAACAATTTTATTGATTGCCTCTTAATATAACGGCTCACACGGCAGAGCACGTCCAAGTTCACATAGGACATTAGTTCGCACACCCCCCGCAAAACTTCTATTAGGTATTGTCGCCACAGTCGCAAGTTTAATGACGTCACGACAGTCCTATTTTTAGTTTGGTGCAAAAATAAGTTAGTTGTTTGGCAAGCAATAAGTTGGCAACACCGGTGAAAAGAGTGTCATTTGTAGTCTGTGCAGGTAATGAAAAGTTGCTAGACTATCCCGGTATCCTATCGCGCGGACACTGGAATTGCGATGAAACATTGCAAAAATTCTTTGTTGTTTTTCTACAAGTTTATTGTGTGAGTTATAATTATAGGTAGGTACGTCAAAGAATTTCATAGGCGCTGCGTTCGTTATCCTAATTAGACACCGAAAACTTGGCAAGGTAATATTATTAGGATAACATGTCCCTAACTACATATAGGTATAACCATTTAGTTTAAAGGGCACACTTGAAATCTTAACTAACCGAAAGTCTGCTGTAAATTGGAAATAATTGAAATAAGTGTGAAATTAATCTTACTCACTAGCTCGAATCATATCCGGTTATCTGAAATTGTCGGAATTCAGGCAGCAGAATCTAAGAACGTTTGTCTTAACGTTATCCAAGATCTAGAGCAACATTTACTAATATCCATAATTTCCACACTACAGATAAACCATTTCTATATCTACCATCCACACAAATACAGTCAAGAACTGCAATCAGCATACAATAACTTGGCAACAATATAAATTCAGGCGTCGCGTCGGTCCGAAGCGCGACTGTTCCGAGCGCATAGCATTAGCAAGTTGCTCCTGCCTGACGCGCTGTGATCCACTCGCAACTACTTCCAGACAAGTCGAGAACTTTCTAGAACGTGCGAGAACTAACGAATTTATAGCTTAGACGCCGTGATGCCAGATAAAGCGGTTGTTTAGTGATAAGGACGAATCTGAAGCGACAATTCGATGGAATACTGTCGAGTTTGAATTTGGTACTGCCGTTTGATTTTGAGGAAGTTGTTAAAAGGAGTTTTGGGACTCCTGTAGCAGTAGTAAAGTGTTTAAATAATATACCTAAATATCATTTGCGTCAAATAATGATTAAATCAGATCACCTATTATTTACTATCATCATTAACATTTATGCCTAGCCTTTTCCCAACAATGCAATGTTGAGGTCGGTTCCAGTCTCACCGGATGCAGCTGAAACCACCATTTTATATGGAGCGACTATTGATTGGGGTACCAGTTATTTACTGTCAAGCTCTTATATGTTCGGTAAGTATTTTTTGAAGTGAAAACTTCTTTAGGCGCGTAAGTAATTTTTGGTAGGGGATAGACTTATGGATTCGCGTCACCGACATGCTCCCGCCGTAGTGCTGTACTATAGAATATAGATGGCGTTAATACCAATTTTAAGTTATCACTTCTGTCGCCTGGTAAAAAATAGCAGCCATGCCCCATGTACTTTTTTTTTCAATTGTGGTTGGTAGGAAGCAATAAGAAAGTGCTTATTCAAATATTTTGTGTGCTGCCAATACAATTATTAAAACCTTTTTTAGAAGCTAGTAATTCCCAAACTCTAAAAGCTTCAATAAATAAAACTATAAAAGCTTCAATAACTAACAAAATGTGCACAAAAGCAATTATTTTGTACACCTTTTTCCAAATAACATTATATACCTATCTCATTATTTCGGTACAAACGTGTCAATGCCAACGCCTCGCTCAGACCAGTCGACCAAGAACGCGCTTGATACGATGAGTACATTCAACGATTACAAATATTTTTCTTTGATTACAATCTGTGAAGCGAAGAAAAAAGGGATGTTTGATGAAGAAAAGTGTATTGAATGGATTTCCACCCTTTCCACACACTTTGAATTCACAAACACGAATCTACGAGGGAGTCACGTGAGTGTCGCGACCTGAGAACCTCCTCCTTTTTTACCCGACTACGGCGAAGAAAAAAGGAGGGTTATGATTTTGACCGGTATGTATGTATGTATGTATGTATGTATGTATGTATGTATGTATGTTCATCTGTTCCTTCCTATCTTCCAAACCACTTATCACAATTTGACAAATGAGGTATCGTTAGAAGCGTCGTGATTGTCCGCTGGTTATAGGCTATGTGAAGTCACATTAAATTAAAAATGGCGCCCTCTAGAGGACATAAAGTGAGGAACTTCAAAAAAAAATGGTTTAATCGTACCATGTTGGGTATCAAATGAAAGGGCTTAATGAGCACATTTCAAAAATATATATATTATAACCCCAAAAGAATAAAAAAAAAATCAAGTAATAAAAACTAAAACCCAACTACGACTTAAAAGGTTTAAACAAGACACCACAGACACAATTAAAAATCCGGAGTCACACGTAATCTGTTCGATTTATGCCCTAACACGTGTGACTCCGGATTTTTAATTTGTCTGTCTGTGGTGTCTTGTTTATACCTTTTAAGTCGTAGTTGGGTTTTAGTGTTTATTACTTGATTTTTTTCCATCTGTTAAAAAAGGGGATAGTATATCAAATTGCCTCACGCTAGGTGGAGCGACGATCTTCGCAGGGTGGCTGGTAGCAGCTGGATGAGAGCTGCCGATAATCGAGCTGAATGGCGTGCAATTGGAGAGGCCTATGTCCAGCAGTGGACTGCTATTGGCTGATGATGATATCAAATTGACCAACTTAACACAGCTGCAATTCTTTATCAGTCTAATGAAATGACTACTAAACGAAACACCCTAACTGTAAAACTACAACAAAACTAAATTCCTGACAGTGCGACCTTCTCTCAATCAATACAGACCCTGGTTCAGGTCTAGAATCGCAAACCAATGCAATTTAAACTTGCCGTCGAGTAATTTTGTGGGGCTTAGCGTGTCTGTTGTCGGCTTACGAGGCCGGGAAGGATCGTCCTGGATTCGATGCTCGCCTCAAACGGTTCTGTTACAAACGACTCAGTTGGCTAGATCGGTGTCTAGTTGGAGTCACTTATTTTTAGTTGGTTGTTAATAGAGTGAGTTTAAACCTTTTTTGAAGTGCTTCGATATCGGGAAATACTTTGTTGCTAAAAGGTGTTTTTTTCTTTGCCGTTTCCGTCACTAATTAGGCAGCCTATTCCAAGTTTCCACGTATCCGGGATCTTAAATAAACTCTTTAATGAACTCTGAAAATGATATTCATTTATTTATTTATTTACAGCCCTATATCACTAAGATATGACTACATTTAACAAACTATTTAGAGATAATTCAAGAAGGATCCATAGCAAAAACGATCAAGCTATTCTCGAGATAACTCTTAAAATATACCTAAACGGAAAGTTAACCTATGTGCATTACATTTCAAGATCTCACTACTATTCGCAGCTAAGCTGTACGAATATATACAAATATGTAAGCTTAATACTAAGTTATTGCCTGCGCTCGCCTCATCGAGTTAAGTTGGCTAAGTACAACTTAAACGGTAACACAATCAACCGCGTGCACTACCGCCACAGAATAGATAGATACAGAAGGTCAGGTCCATACAACGACCGAAAACGCACACACACATAGACGCGTACGCACATCGTCTGTTCGTATCTGTTCCAAAAGTATCTGGTGAAAGTGTAAACAAACCGTATTCAGGATAGATTCTTACGCAATCACTTACTTAAAACCTTCATCTGTATTTAGATGGGTTTAACGACGACAAAAACTGAGGTTACAAAAAACTTTTTCCAAAAAAAACAACCGACTTCAAAAAAAAACACTAAAAAAGTGAAAAATAACTTTAATTTCGGAAGTCGGTGTCTTTGCTTTTTAATTTTCGTTTTTTGCCACCGACTTCCGAAATTAAAGTTATTTTTCACTTTTTTAGTGTTTTTTTTTGAAGTCGGTTGTTTTTTTTGGAAAAAGTTTTTATTTTTCACTTTTTAGTGGTGGTACCTACCCCATACAAGTTACTACCTGCTATGTAAATAACAGTGAAGGAGTCTAATAATGATATCGTCTACATAGACTGTGGGAAAAATACGTAATATTGAAGCTAGCGCAAGAACTACGCAAGCAAACTTAATAAAATTTATATGGGACCATCTCGGGAGTATACCCTTTCGAACTAAAAAATAATTTTTAAAATCGGTTCACAAACGGCGGAGTAATCGGTGAACATACATAAAAAAAAAAAAAAAAAAAAAAAAAAACAATCATCCGAACGTAGTACCTCCTCCTTTTTTGAAGTCGGTAAAAATTAACCTCAATTGTCAAATGAAAACCATCTAATGTTGTATAGCCGACCTTCTGTCCAGCCGTCTGGGTAGTTTGTGCTGCTTCCATTATCTGTAATTAGTGTGTTCTTAGCTTTGTACTTAATCATAACTTAGTATATCTTGCGCTGTCGGGATTGGTTCGAATCCCTCGATACCAATATTGAAAGCTTTTGTAACTATTATGCTTTGAATGAGACACGCATTATTTGAGAAATACAGGACTCGCTGAAAGCCAATTATTTCAGGCTTGTTTTGGAGTTATAAGTATAATGTTTGAAATTATTCTGAATTTCTGAGCAGAAAGTTACTTAGATACGAATTAAGTATTTCGATTTGAGGAATATTTCACAAATAACCTATCGATAATTCTGCCGATTTGCGGGTTCCCCCAGAGATCCCATAGATGTACTAACTACGACGTAATAACTAGTTCACAAATGACGTTCATTGAATAAACTTAACTCATTGACATTGCAGACCCTCAGGTCCATAGTTGGCGATGTATCTACGTAAGACCTAAACAAACTAGTTAAATGCTAAACCGAAGAACTTCAAACTAAGTTATTCTGCGATGCAATCAACAAAACTGTAGCAAGACGTAGCAGTGACAATTAAATGGTAATGTATTTGTAGAGCCTTCGCTACATCGCTCTATACCGCTCTATATAGAGAGCCTAGAGAACATCCGGCTTACTCAGACTCTACTGAGGACCAAACACTTGCACTTTGTGCCGTAAGAATAAGTGAAACTTCAATATGTATGTTTTGTAAAATCAGCACCATTTTTGTAGTAATGCAAAGTTTCGTAATGGTGCTATTTGGCAAGCTATCGTCTCGCTAAGAAGACTCGTCATAGTCGTGTACGGTCCCTGGAGAAAGATTAATAACTCGTAGCCAGGGCCGAATTTAAGGCGGGGCAACAGGGGCCATGGCCCCGTGCCTCCACAATATGATTTTTTTAAATAAAATACAGTATTAATTCACAAGGAACCTTTTTTAAATTTCTTTTCATGTCCTCGGTTGGCGGTTAAAAATGATACGTTGAAATACTTTGATACCGATAGCCGAATTAAATCTTTTATTTTTCGTCTTTTCCATAAAATTTTAGAGGCCTCCACACCTTTAAATCCGGCCCTGCTCGTAGCCTATTCTATGCTAGAAGACACTGAACGTTTCTTTTCTCGCCCTTCTATTTCAAGCGAAGTTTTAACACATTGACAGAGGGTACCTCACGTCACAAATGTCCAGTAAACAATAACATCTTTAAATGGTAATAAGCAGAGAACCACAATGCAGATCACCTGCATTTTCATATCGTTAATAATGAATGTCGAGCCGCATGGCCGGGCGCCGCCGCCGGCTGCTAGTTTCCATTGTAAATGAAGATATTTGCCTACGGGAGTAAGCTGATCAAATTAAAGGGCCTATTCAATATTATACGTGTTTGTCCTAGACCAAAGTGGACGGATTGCGGGTTATGTTGAGTAGATATGTAGATGAGTCTACTAAATAAATTGTATGCTGTTGTCCTGGATTTACACAAATCGAGCTGTGTAAAGAAGCGTTTCTGAGAAGCCACTTTAAGTAGAGAATTTTTCCAAATTGTTCTTTAACTGAGTCGTTTAAGAAAGCAGAGTAAACCAGATTAATAGCTAAAGAACCATAGGAAGTTAGGGCAGTCACTTGAAACATAAATTATATCTGGTCAATAAAAGATTTAATTTCATTTTTTAATTAATGTTTTATATCACATCGTTCCACAAGTATCTAGACCCAAGTTTCACTTTGGAAGTAGTCGCGAAAACAAAGTAACTTATTGTAGTCAAAACAAAATAAGCTTAACGACCCAAAAAGCGGCGCCTCCCACTCACACACTTCCAACTCTATTCAAAATAATTAAATGGCGGAAATCTTCGAGCTCTATTGAACAGCACGTTTCCAATAAACGGCTCGCAACTCGTAACTGTTCCCGCTGGTAATTCGCGGGAACCTACAGGTTACAGCAACTCGCTAACAAAGAGGAGCCAGGAAGCAATTATATGGCTTAATAACTTTTACGTCTATATTCAATAGCTTGTATGTCAGACTTGTAATTTGTGTGCCGAAGTATGCAGGGTTCGGACTCCGGAAATATTTACGTGAAAATTGTTTTTTTTCCAATTTATTGGCTTGAGTGGGGACTGTCTGAGTTGGTTGATTGGGAAAAATCTGATATCATTATAGATACTGATCCCCAAGCATGTTCTTTAACGTTGTACACATTATTTTCAATAAACATTAAAAAAAATGAACATTTGAATGAATGAAAATGTTGAACATTTTCTATTTTGTTAAGTACCTACCTGGTACTTGATGAAAGGCCTACACTGTCCTCCGATACCTATTAACAGTGTAATTCGACAATATTGTTAAAAGCCAATAATTTTTAAAAGAGTAACCGTGGAGTTTCTTGTCGGCTCTTCTCCATAGGAAACGACCAATTGGAACCGTGCACCTAGCTTCTCACGTTTTATAAGTGTAAATAAAATATTTTGATTTTGAATGTTAGTATTTCCAATTTTACGTAGATTGTAATATAACTAGTCCAGGAAAACGTGACTTCCAACAAATTAAGAGAACTTAAAACCATGAGATAGCAATTACGTGTAACTTTCATGTTCTACAAAAGCAAGCTAATTATGTATTTGAACTGTGAAGTAGATCCTTTAGTCCTCGCTTCAGATAAAATAATTAACATTACACTCGCTTCCGGCGTTTGCCACTGAACAGATGGATGCGAAGATCCAATCATCTGGCTTGTCATCTATGTTGTGTACAACATAGATGACAAGCCTACATAATTAGACTTCAACCAAACGAATAACTCGGTTGCTAAAAGCTCTGTAGCTGAATGATAACGCAATCATCTGAAAATTCGGATTGTTTTCAAAAGCTCCATCATGACAGTTCATGACATCCTGTCCTGATGTTTGTAGGTAAATGCTTAATGTTTCTCAGAAGCACTTACAAAATACAAATACAAAAATGATGTATTGACGTAAAACAAGCTGTACACACGGCTACACATTAAGCTATACAGTTCCAGTTTATGCTGATCTCGCATTGTATAGGTTTTCTGTACAATGCGAGGTCAGCTTAATGTATAGCTTGATGTGTAGCCGTGTGTACAACAGATGATAGAATACCCTGACTCCTACTCCTCCTCTCCAATTAAATATGTGTAGGTACATATTTAAATATCACAGTATTCAAATTTCAAACGGATTGGTGACCACGATTCATTATTGTATAAGCACGAACATTTTTAACTCACTTTTCCCAAACTAGTTCAGTCCTGTGGTCCTTCTGTACGTAGTTGTTTAGTGGTCAGGGTAGGTGAACATGTTGCCGACATCATAGGAAAAGTTATTATAAAAATCGCAGCACGTAAAGCTGGCTAAGATATTTCTTGGCAACCAGCCTTTTTTCTATACCAACGATATTTTTACACTTTATTTACAGAAGAAAATAAACAACTTGTTTTAGAAAAGGTTTCTAACTAAATAAAGATTTTCTTTTATAAGAAAATATGAAAGGCATATTTTTCTAACCACTGGTACTCAAGGTGTACAGATACAAACAAAATGTAAAATTAGTCTCTACTTTATTTTCTAGTAAAAGAGAACGTTTCTTGGAAACCCTTATGTCCAGCTGCAGCCATGTCCGTGCGGTCGTACGTCCTGCAGTAGACAACGAAATACCTAATGAAAAGATGTCTTTCGTCCCACATACCTAAAGAACCCTAAACCCTAAAGAACACGCCTTCTCAGCCATATTTCTCTGTCGTGAGAGTTTTGTAGATCTTCCATCTTTATCGGCTCTCACGACGCCCTAGGGAAGAGACGAGGCGATGTATTCAGAACCCACAACACTTATTTATGTGTTGTATATGTAACAAGTCCATGGGTGCTCCGAGGTCTCGCACCTTCGTGTGAGAGAACACCAAAAAGATAAACTGAAATAACTTAATAAGGCTGAATAATTTAGCATTGAGGCACTTCTGGGCACACTCGTTCCATCGTAGCCCTCGTCCATCGCTTTCCATCAGACGAGATCGAGGTCAAGAGCATGTCCACTTCGCCATTTATTTAAAAATAAAATGAAAATGGCATTACCTTTTGTATTACTTACAGTTATGCTTGAGATACATACATAGTGCAAACAAAAACCAATAATTTGTTGCTTACATTAACATAGTTCAAGAAAATGCCGCTAGATGACGTTATTAAACGAACAGGTCTCGACCGAGCTGAAGTTTTTTCATAAAATCTCGTCTCAGCGGTTATAGTTAAACGTTTTGCTTCGAAAATAACGAACACAGAGAACACCTGTCGTTTACGAACGCAGACTATTTCCCTTATATCTGTACATTACATTTTAGCGTCGCCCGGGAATCGAACTTTGGTCCGTCGTAAAATTTAAGGGTTTGACGTAACCCGCTTAAATCATTTTTATGATGGTAAGAATATTTTCCTTTTTGTAAGAATGTAGGTGTTGATTTAGTTTTCGAGTATATTATGTAAGGCGTAAGCGTAAGGGTAGAAAGAACTATAGGGCTATATATTAATTACTGAATGTTATTTTTAACTGTGGTCTCATTAGCACCGCAAAACCAACTAATTAGTTCGACATACCTAACAGGTTGTTTTATACCCACTCGGACCACTTCCCAACCACAGCTGACTGCGGCTCTAACCAATATTAATGTATTTCTAACAAAATTGTCACAACATTGCCCGAACAATATCTAAGATCTTAATACTACTAACTTACCTGGGCTTAATATAAACCTCGGATAACGAAACATAAAGGCCCAGGGACACAACACAGGCGCGGGATCCCGGAGATATTAAAAATTCGACCAGAAACAAAAGCGCCCATAATTTTGCCGTAAGCCGCTGTCGGCACCTAAATAAGTATCAACTTTAATACTAGCGCCGCCGGCGCCGGCCTCGTGGATGCAGGGATTAACATTGCATTGATTAAAGGATTAGTGAGTGCAAAGGGCGACACGATCTGAGACGTAGATATGTTTGGAGGGTAGTGAAGGAAATATTGGTCGGTTCCATACCTTTTGAGTACCTACTGTAGAGGCTTTATCTAGATGGCTTTGCCAACTGACCTCCACGAATGATAGAAGTAATGGCATAATTATAAACATAACATAACATCACGCCTGTAATCCCCGATGGGTAGGCAGAGGTGTACATATAATACACCCACATTTCACCAGTTATGTTTAAGTCCCATGTAATTATTTATTTAATAGGTACTTTAAGCACACAGAGGCGGACTTAATGCCTATAGGGCTAGCCTGTTGGACGAGAGAAATAAACACTATTTTATAATCAAAAGAGTAGAAAGTGAGGTCGAAGGGCTGACAGCGCCCGTCTAGATGTAAAATAAGGAGTCTTATTCATCATTAACATCATTTCAGCCGGAGGACGTCCACTGCTGGACATAGGCCTCCCCCAAACATCGCCACTGCGACCGGTTCTGTAATTCTCACATCCAGCGGATTCCCGCGTAGTTTTATAAAGGAATATTAATTATCCTATCAACAAATAAGTCTTTTATTCACACGCCGATCCATACAGTACTATGTAGAATTGTGCATGTGTTTTTATGATTCGTTTCGTTGTAATAAGCAACTAGGTGCATGGGTAACACGTCTGTTCATTAAAATACAGTTTTCTGCTTTATTTAATTGTATGTGTTTATTGTTGACAGTCAAGTGTTATTGATTGTTTATGAATATTTCAAAAGCCAATTTTTTATATTATGAAAGGCGATTGACGTAACTACTTGTTTAGACAGACACAGCTGTAATGACACAAATACAGGGTGTTAGGGTGAACACCGTTATCCTTGCAACCAGTGGTTTGGTTTCAATTATAGAACGTAAAATCAATGAAAAATTACAACTTTTTTTTTAATCTACATTTTACCACAAGAGACGAAAGTTCGTTGCCCTATGCGCTAAGGCAATGAATTTGCGTCTCAACACGGGCGGAGGGTGCGGGATGTGACCTGACCGGCCGCGAGCGCGATCTCTCCCTCAGTCAGTCAGCTGTTTCGCTAGAAAGCACGGTGTCGGATAAAAACTTTTTAAAATCTTTTAATGAAAATAACGTTTTTTTTTTTGTTGTGTTCGGTCATTTATTTTTATATTTAAGTTAACTACCCATGGTTTGAATGACAAGAGTGTTTACCCTTACAGCCTGTATACAAAATAATTCATCCTTATAATAAAATACAACCACGTAAGCCTATAAAACATGACAACATCTAAAAATATCACTACCAAATACTCTGTAGGTACCACAAACAAGGATACTCCCTCTTCAGGATTACTCTATTCACTCTTTTCTCAGAAACACCTTTCCATCCGATTTGGCTACCAAAACTTAATTTGAAAGGCTTATTGAATGTCTGAACGAGTGCTAACCTTAGAATCCAAATCAGATTATAATCTAAACTTCTTTTCTGTATATAACTTAATGCGATGGCTTTCCGGAAAGTTTAAATTGGATAAAATTGGAGCGGCACGGGTCTGGAGTCTGGGCAGACTGGGAGCTTACACATCATTCTAAGTTCGTGTTGAGTCTGGGGAGATTATATTATATTTGAAGACTACACGGCAGGTTCGTACTAAAGCAATATACAGCTTAGAATTATGTGCTCAAAAGAAGTTGGAAAGGAAGTCTCTGATTCTCATTTTATTCCTCTTCCTTCACAATATTTTCTACACTTATGTTAAAGGCGTCATACTATTTACGCGTTGAACTTTCTCATCAAGAACCTGCCTTGTGCCTGCGATCGTCTCAGTCAGGTGTTGAGCCCACGTTGAGCTATCAAGTAGGTACAAATCTGCATGGCCTACGTTTTGAGCTGGGTCTTGTTTAGCATTCTGTCCACGACAGGTGGTCTAAGTTAGTACGCTGTTGACCCACTTGGGAGCAGCGTGCTGTGAAGCAGTTCCATTGTTTACAGATTTTACACTTTTATTACGGAGAAATTTGTTTCTTTCAGTGATTTAGTTTTTTTGGCTACACTTGACAATTTATATAGTAAAACTAGCTGAGGCCCGCGGCTTCGACCGCGTGGATGTCGGTTATTATATACTAAAACCTTCCTCGAGAACCACTCTAACCATTGGTGAAAACAGCATGAAAATCGGTGCAGGAGTTTTTGAGTTTATCGCGAACAGGGACAGACAGGGCGGAGGAGGTCTTTGTTGTATAATATGTAAGGATATGTGTGACTATAGCCAATAGATCATTAATCGATGTCAGCCGCGTCTCTAAGGACTAAAAACTTTACCATGACTTAAACGAACAAATCGATCACACATTTGATGACAGATCGTAAACCGTCTAAGAAGGGAGAAGAAATAAACCGGCAATAACATTATTGTATCGCCTTTTAACTTCATCGAATCCCTCTCAGCACAGAGCAACTGACAAACAAAGGCTCCGGGGCGCCGGAAGCGGACAATGGACACGTACACTTCCGGTAGCACGTTGCAGTCCACGGATCCAGTTATCTCACTTGAGATACGGCTCTATTTGCCAAAGATATTGTTCTATTATTTGCGAGCACCCGATTGTTAATTGTTCGCAAATATTTGCCAGGATGAGCGAGGAAATTGCAGGATATATTTTTAGTCTTTAAAGTCGAGTCGTCCCGGGTTCGAGTCAACTTTTCGCGTTAAGGAAAGGAAAAGTAACACGTGGATAAGAGTTGCGTTACAAATATGACAAAAGTATAATTTTATCGTTTAGTAGCAGGTCAAATCATATACTAATAAAAAGGGACACAACTCCCTATTAAAAAAAAATAAGTGCCAGGTTCCCTATGTTTAAGATAGAGCGTGCTTAACGACACCAGTGGCTCAGTTAGCTTGGAAAATGCACCTGAAATGTCCGCTAGTAATGTTAGCTCTTTGTGCTTATCCTCGCCCGGGAAAGTATGACCACCGTAATCAGCACCAAACTTCCTGAAAGCATCTATTACCGCACACCTCCAGTTCACTATCACCTCTCCTCTATCTATTATAATCTTAGCGCTTTTCTCGAAAGCGTATCTGCAGAGGTATCACGTCGTATCATCGACAGCCATTGTTCTGGCGTGGCTTCTATGACTTCTCATGCAAATCAGACAGGTAGCCAAGCTGACACGTGCTATCAAACTGAGGTGCGGTTTCACGGCTTTATTTAAGTCCATTGATGTTTTGGAGTTGTGACGTGGGAAGTATATCTTGGAGAAAGCTCAGTGGATGTTGATTTGTATTTTTTTACTCCGGGGGGTTTTTATGGGAGATGAGGTCTTCAAAGCCAAGGGTGTGTGTTGTAATTTTGAAGTAAGTATTTTTTTTTAATTGGACGGTTTTTTTTCTTCTTTCATTTGATTTTTACCCTTCAAACTGTTGTATAATCCCGTCAATATATTTACGATATTTACAGTGTAATGTAACAACATTTGCCATCTTTTATAGAAGTTGGTATCGTTAATGGACTGTTAAGAGAAACGCAATTCAATTCCAACTGCAATATTTAGTTTCCAAGCTTTTAGACAAGATCGTAGAGAATTTAGAAGTTTACTGGAAATCCTAATGCAATAGCACGTAGTGACGAGTCGGTTCAAGTTATCTACGATTGTTTGTTGCGACTTACACGACTAGAGGCGGCTGAAGACAACCTTTGTTTACAACAACTTTACTCTACTTTAAAACCCAGTACTTTCTGTACTTCTACGTGATTTACATAGTTGTATAAACTCTTCAATGTATTGTGACGCGTGAAATTCCGTCGTTGATCGAATATATTAGGGATCTCGTTGAATAATGGAGAGTAATTTGTTCATTAGGCACAAACACCCCATTAGTTAATCCGTCTGAAGTTTGTGAATTGGGACAGAGTTGTTTTGGAACCCTTATTGTTAATGCCTCTATGTTAGATAGAATGGAGATTTTATTAAGTAAGGCGGGGTTAGTTATGATGAGTTAATTTATTTGATTTTAGACAAATGTTTTCTTTAATTTTGGTACACTCAGTAGTCTGTAATTAAAATAAAACCAAAATGTACCAAAACCCACATATTTGGTATTAAACTCAGATGGTCCTTGGATCCAAATTTTTACTGAACTAGGTACCTACTGGACTAATGAGTCGAGTCGAGTAGAGCTTACAACTCAAAAAAGGATCAAACACGACTGACCTATTTCTTGAATATACTTACAAACCTCAAAAGACTTCTAAGTCAGATAAATAGTGTAAAGTAACAAGGACAGGCGCAACAAGTGAGACAGAAACACATTTGTCACCGAGCAAATAAACTAAGGTGACGTCACAGTCCGACTGAGTTTATAACAACTATTCGTCTCGGTCCGGCCCCAGACAATAGCGAAACAGGGATGGATTACAAATTTTGAACAAGTCCTAGTCAAGCTATTTAATACTAAAGTCTAAGTTTGAAAAAACTTAATTTATTAGTGTGATTTTTGGTCATACAGTTAACTATTTAACAATATAAAAATCTAAAATCGATATTACATGCAAATTAACAAAAATTTCAATATTTAGAATAAAATCTATATAATTAGGGTGTAGAAATATGATTACTAAGAAATCCTTTTTTATTAATATACATGTACCTCGTGACGTTCAGTAACGTATTTAGGCCATGAATTTTAGATGATAGTAACATTTATTTTAGAAGTATGACTATCCTTGAAGGTATTTTCGGAAAATTTCTGGATTTTACAGAAAAAGGAGGATTTCCTAAATCCTGCAGCGCGCCGACCTACATTACTTAGTCACTACAAAGGATACTAACGCCAAACCTGATCCTATCTCCAAAATCAGTGCTGAAATATGCACCCCCTAGCATCCCTGCTCCGTCCCTGCACGTTATTCAATACACGGCACAATATACGAGGGTACGTGAGCTCACGAAATTGTGCCTTTTATAAATGCACCTCGGCAACTTTTGTAGCCAGGATGATTTACCTGTGTGCCTACGTGTTTATGTGGAGATCCTAACACTGTCCGCGCACTTATCTTGTGTTATCACCTGTTTTATGACCATTCGTTTTAGATGTGGTATGCTGGTGTTTTTATTAAATGTTCTTTGTTGTCGTTTTGCGTCGATGTTTTATTTTAATTTGTTGAACCTTATACCTCTAAATAATATCCTTCATTTAGTGTTTATTTAAATAAAATATGTTCTGTTGCTCTGCCCAGAACAAAGTAACGCCATCTACCGTCAATCAACACAGCCTTTCCAATAAGAGCTCCGAGTAAATCAGGCTCGGGTAATCAGTCGCGGGTATTGACGCCCGACCGGAAATGAGCTGGCGCTACGTCACACGTCGACGTCACTTCCGTTCCGACGCACGCGCCATTATCCGCGCCGCGTTACATTCGATGCGGCTGCAACGTTAATTCTTGTCTGTGATTGATAGGTACTGCTTTTGTGCGCATTTGTTTATTAGGGTATTATCTGGTGATTTAATATTGTGCTTTGTGAGGGTTTATTTACGGTAAGTGCCTGCTTATTTAGGAGATTCGTAACTATGGAACACCAGACATGGTCCTTGGGTACGAATGAAAATATCTTTTGATATTTTTTCCCACTGGGAAATAAATACATGATTTAAAACCGCTGATATAAATAACCTGGGAAATTAGCAACACAAAGTATCAAAGCCCTTGAAATTTTTGCAGTGCACTTCAAATTACAATGCATGCAAATGAAAAGCAATCCCTATTTTGAAGGAAATTTCCACGACAAATTATAGCTAATATCATGCCATAGCTTCATAATGTACGTCCTTGATCAGCGAGCGTGACGGTAAATAATAACAGATACAATCATAACAAATTAGCGTGATTGTATGATAGCAGTCATCACACTCATCACGTTATACTTACTGCGCCTTCATAGAGAACTATTGTGATAGGGTTTCCCGTGAGACTGCCGAAGATTTGAATGGAGATACTTTTGAAATGCACTAATCAAAAATAATTATATTATTCAGAATAACTGTGTTAGGAATACGAGAGAGACTATACACGATGTAAGTGACATCGACGCGCAAACTGCAGTTACCATGAATTCTAGACCCCAGAGTAGAAGTTTCGTAACTCATTAAATAAAAACAGTTGTTTCATACAAAAGTGCAATACACGATCTCAATAATTACATGATCAAAATTTATGATACGATAAATAGCAGATGTTTTTAATAACCGATAAAAAATCTGCGCTGCTGGGTTTAGAATCATGCACTGAATTCACGGTAACAGTTTGCGCGTTGATGCCCTTACACCCTGTATTTGCGTTGAAAGAAAAGTCGTAAGCCTCGAATACTCTAGGGGACAAATTCAGCGACATGTTGCGGAACATTTCGTTCGACAACTACGTGAATGTCGACGACTTCCCGAGAGAATGTCGCGGAACATTTTGCAGGTCACACTAGTCACTAGTGTTAGTGTTTATAGAAATGTCGCCCGAGGAGGTTGTGGCGATTATAGTCTTGCGTATTTATACTTATTTCGAGCAGTTTAGCGAAACGTAATCGATAAAGGAGGTGGTGGATGCGGAATTACAATCGGCAAGAAAAAGCGCGGCATTGACGCGCAACACCTGCGCTCGCTCCCGGAGCCTCCCGCTCCATGCAACATGTTCCGCGTCACGTAAATGCATCTCAAGATGTTGCAGGACACAGGGCAACGTTGCAGCGCCACGTAGATGCGCATCATGTTGGGGGACATTTTGTTCCCTAGTGTAATAATTATCAGTGAGTCTGCGAACGTCAATCTGTCTTTCACAGTGGTCGGACAAGATGTTATATAAAATGGTCTTTATAAAATGTATTTTTGGCATACCTGGAAGGAAGTTGCTTTAATGGCACGACTATATAATAATAAGAAATGTGATGCAATTTCACAAGGAAAACTAAGTCCCAGTAATTTATATAGCTAATGTTACAACAATGGAAACAGGAAGCGAATCTCATCCGTGCCATATTACACGTGAGCGGAAACTCGTTGCCGTATCAATTACCGATAAATGTCGCGATAAATACGACGATTATTATCGTGCAGTCAGTAAACACTGAACAGGTTGGAGATGACCGTGAAATGGTCCTTAGGTACATCATGTTCTGATGGATAAAATAAGTGTCCGTCATATATGTATAAGACCACAATCTTATTGTATTTAATGATTATGTTGCCTCTCAGTAAGTACTTATAATAAATTTAAAACACTTGGAACAACGTTTGCGTCATTTATTTGCTACAACTTGATTCCTTAGAATAATTTTGTTTGGGGATATATTATGGAGTTTTTTACGACCACCCGGAGCTCATATTGAACAGAATGATGATGCTCACCCACAAGGACCAAAAATGGATGCTATTTTAATAATCATAGCACCAACAGAAAAAAAAAATTGTTTTGACTCTGCAACCTATGGCATGCTCGTCAAAAATTCATACAGAAAATAAAAAACATACTTCAAACAATATTTTCCCGCTCCGTCAATCAGAGAATTGTTAGGAATTTCCATTACTGCCCAGTTATGGTGATGAGTGACGCGACAGAAGAATGCGTTGCACCCGCTACGCAGTGTGAGTAGCGTGGCTTATGCCAAATATGTCTTCAAAGGGGGTTAGACCACAGTAATGAATGAGAGCGAGAATACGACTGAGGGCGATACTTGGCATTAGCGAAGGCAGTCTTGTCTGTTGTCGCATCGTGATGTAAAAACGTTTGTGATTGATTTATTTCGCAAACAGCAACATAGCCTATTCTTAAAACATAAATTATCGGTGTTTATCACTATATAAATGTAATGCCTACAATGGTACAATGCTATCAAAATTCAATATTTGTAATCGTATGCCAAGTAGGTTAGTACGAAAGGTGTTAGAAAAACTCTCGGAATTTCCCATTAAGCATTCCATAGTAAGCACGGTGACATGGTAATGAATGACAGGACAAAAGAATGCACAATACATAGCGTTGCAGTGAGCGGAATGGCTTTACGAACGAGTCGACAAGCCACGACTATGTCGCGGACGAAGCACTGTGATAAAAGACAGCGGGTAACCTCTCATAAGCGACAGCGAGTTGTAAAGAGAAATTGTTACGTCTAATTAATGCTGAAAGTTTTTGTTTGTGTGCTTATTATCTTCAATACAAGTTTAATAATTAATTACTTCTTTTCGATTCTAGGAATATCAACTTATAGAGGACTACTCGCGAAAGAATTTCTGAGAAAATACAATCTCAAAGCAGAATTTTATTACTCTAATTGTCCATTTTCCTCACTAAATAAATAAGTTTTAATAATGAACTCCAGTGTTTGGGAATCTTCTTCACTGTATTTAATTAAAACGTTGGTGTAAGCGTTTTTTAATAACCTTTCAAATTAATACCTTTGAACTCAACAACTAACAAATACAAAACAATAAGATATCTTTGCGTATTTATTCACTAATTGTCAAACTTTCTATTGTTTCTTACTTTCGTTCTTATAGATTATTGAAGAGTAATGAATTCTTCTTTAGGTTTTAATAATTTACCAGTTTATTTAGTTTTGGGCCGACAAAATTAACACACTGTTGTGCTATCGAAACGACGAAGAAGAAGAATATGTACAACTTTAACAGTCTTTACAGGTATTAAGAAGCCCGAAAGTCTGACAATCAGTCTTGCAAATCGCTTTACCCAGTTACTGGTCTGTGGATGTCAGATAGGTAGTCGCTACATGTAAAATATTGGTATTCACTGCTTCCGGTTAGACTGGAAGCCGATCCCAACATATTTGGAAAAAGATAGGGCAGGTGATGTATATAGAATAGTTATATATATAGTAATAGTAATGTATATAGAATAGTAATGTATATAGAATAGTTTATTTTTCCTAATGAAATAAAATAAAATTAAATAATTAATTTTCTGGTCCACTTTTCTATCGTCACTAAGTCCACTACCCTTCAAGTACAAGGAGCGAATATTAAAACCCATCCATGAAGAAAATGTTAGCAAAATGCGGTGTGGCGGCGCGCAATTTTTAAAATTGTCCTGTTCCGAGTGTCTCGTAGAATTGCGTCTCAATATGGCGTCGCGATGTTTGACGTGCAACTCCTTGCTGAATCATACTTGTTTGTATGGAGGTTAATAGTTTTGTATGAAGACATGTGTCATGCTGCTAGTGTTGGCCTTCTGCAGAATGCTTTGTTGGTTGCGGTTATTGAAAAGTGTAAGCTCTCTTGCTTCAGTTTCGATAATCTTTTTATTTTAGTTCGAACTATAAAAATTAAAGTGTTCTAGGAATTAATTTACGAGATATTTCAACATTCCATACCTTCCCATCAAAGGTAATTTTTTTGCAAGAGTTGCCAAATAGGACCAGCTTTATCCGCTCCCAAAGACCGGAGGGACCAATTTGACCTTATTTCTTCACATCTCATCCTCCTATCTTAACCAAACACAAAACGAACGGAATCCCCAGTACACCAGGCCATAAATCATTTTCTTAGCTGCTCACAAAAAGTACGGGTAGGTAGTAAGAAAAGTGCATTAGTACCGCATCCGCCGGGAGCCGTGCCGCGTATAAATCTGCTGCAGATGCGTCTAACATCCGGACACGGAGGTAGGAGGCTGGAAGGAACTGTAACTGCGTAAAATCTGTTTGTAACAGTGTGTTAAGAAGACAGAGTGAGAACTCGTGGACTGCAGCTGAAAATCAGCGTCAGGTGGTAGCAAAATGTTGCCATCAGACATTATGCTGAGCTGAGGCCCTTTTGGCTTTTTTTTATAAGTCCTTTTTGATACTTTTAAGATGTTTTATTTTATTTATGCGATTATACGCTTTTTCTTTTTTTTAAGGTGTTGAGAATGCTTGTCATGTCATAAAATTAGAGCAAATGGTATTCTGCTTCAGACTATTGATAATGCGAAAGTTATCTATCTCAATCTTATTTCGTAACTGATTAGAAAGGTGAGCTCAGAATAAAAATCTACGATCGAAATACGTAAAAGTAATACGCAATTTCCGTTCCGCATCAACTGTAACTCTATTTACTAGGTATTCAAAGGAACTGAAGTACCAACAACGAAAAATCAATTTTCTCGACTGAATCAATTTACGCATAAAAATAATCCTTGACACACTTCCCAGTACTTGAAACGGCGATAGGAAAACAATCACGAACATGTCCACGGTTTATTAAACAACGATATCAACAAACAAACAGAAAACCATTGCAAGTTGTTACTTACAGAGTTAAAAGCATTTTTATGGTCTTAAAGTACCCACGTATTGATTTGTGTGTTATTAGGCATTCATTGACTCATGGTTTGGTGGCAGTCTGAAGATCCTTTGGAAAGTTTAGGAATTAAGGACGTAAGGACCAAATACACAATAATAACAGTTTTGGTCCTTCCACGGTTTTTAGAGCGTGGTACAGCGGTTAGTAGCATGTTGTATCGGACAGCATCGCTGCAACTGAGTTATTGTCATTCGGCAATACCACGCTGATATCTACGGAGTGCCGACGGACTGAAATATTGCTTTTTGTACGCAGATTAATATACTGACGGCCGCCTCCCGCCGGCGCCGCCTTTCCGACTTTCGCAGATCACAATGCTCGCGTATGTATGGGTCTGTTTTCAATATTAATTTTCATGTGCAGTTTAAATTGGAGATTGATTTTTGAATTATTTTACAAGCCATTTCGGAACAGAGAACTCATCATTATTGGAGACTACGTTTGAACTTTCAGCCTTGGAATATCATTTTGATTCCATGATCAGTATTTATTTATAATTCTAAGCAATATAACTATAGTAACCAAAGACTCCACATACAAAATATCTACCACACAAACTCCACAATCAACTGACTAATGAACCGAACCAAACTCCTAATACGAAATGGCAAAGCGCAATCACCGAGCGTGCTAATCGCATATGAGATCTGTAGCAGCTAGTCAGCATCCCTAGAGGAATGGACCGCCGGGACCGCGTCATCTCCGGCGCAGCCTGAATTATCTACGAGACGGACCAAGTAAGATGGCGCCAGATAATTGGAAGGTAGAATGATGCTTGAATTTTGATTGAATGGGTTTTGAAATGAATGACGTGGTCCTGAGGGGCGCAATCAATCCTAGCACAGAGGACCTGATACTTACTTTGTGTAAAATATAGTTTTTCTGGGGTTTAATAATTATATCTTTCTTTCTTTACATTTCTTTTAATCTCTGAGATCTTCATTTTGACATCAAAATGTGTAGTAAATAAACTGTTTTTCGTATAAGAAAAACGCTAACCAAATACTAATTTCTACCAATTTCGGAAAACATTTATAACTGCTACATTAGTAAACATTAAACATTTTAGTTCGTTACCCCAAAAGCTTTAAGAAAATTACGCACAAAGACTAATTGTATTCATTTTAAACTAAGCTCAGAATAAATAGGAGCCATTTAACAAAAGACGATATTTGGCAGTCTCTTACATAACTTAATGTTATACTGTAGAAATAATCCCAAAGGACCAAGAATCTGGAATTATATTAAAAATTATAATATCTATGATTCTTTAAAAATTATTTGCGAAGTAAAGTTCGTCACAAAAGAAAAAATCTTTGAAAACTACAAAAGAAGTAATTGAATTGCCATTACTATTCGAACGTGTACACTTTCGTGCATTACTCGTTCATACTTGTAACCTTTTAATCTATTGGCAGGCCATGCCATGCTTTTAAGTGAAATCAATCAATCTGCCTGACGCTAAACTGGAAGCCGACCCCAACCCATAGTTGGGAACTATGGGGTCGGCTTCCAGTTTAACTGGATGCAGCTGAAGACCAAGACATAAAAACTGTACAGAAAAAATTCCAAAAATTTACAGTGCACCTAATATTATATATCATATCATATCATATTATACTATAACAGTTATGCACGTTCTCTTTGACGAATAATTGAAACAAATTTTGAGTCTTACAGCAATAGAAGGAACGCGATCAAAGGTACAAGCAATGTACACGTACGTATTAATAACAGCATTGTTTAGTAGTGGCTAGCTACAGTAGCTTCACATACTGACGCTGATTTGACAAGTGAAACCTAATTTGATTGATCGTTAAACCGATATACCGATAAGCTTGAAACCGATGTATTTACAAAAGAGATCTCACACAAACCATTGAAATTCATGAAAACCCTACGAAAGGTCAAAAATATTCACCTCAACCTTTCTCATTAAAATGAAATTTCACTACTCAGGAATCAAACCGACGAACCATCACTCCGGAACACGTCATTACGTCCACAAATTGGGGTTTACCTGTTGACCCTGACGGTCCAAATGGATCCTATAAAGGTCTCGGAGATATATCGAGCATCGTTACAGGAAATTAGGGGTCGGCAGAGGTTACGGTCGCGATCGGAAAATCTGAGGTGTAAAAGTTATTGACCTTTGTAATGCTGATGTTGAATTGGTGGAAATGGGTGAATTGATATTCCTATTATCATGAGACTAATATGGACACGTGGAGGGTAAAGTAGGTGAGTGTACAACTTTTCGAATAAATATTGATGCTTATATTCAGTTTAGCCTACCCATATGTGATATCCGACAGTGATGAGTTGTTCACGGATTCTCCTGCTAGGTATTTACTTGTTGCAAGAGTATTTGATATGAAAGACTATATTGTTTTATTACACAGATAAAGTATATTGAAAATAACTATAACAAACGAAATGTTTACCCTTGATACAATTTTTCGAAAATTCTCTCCCCCATTGGAGACGGGGGAAATCGATGTTAAGGTGGATGCGCTACCTTGGCGCATCGTAAGAAAATTTGAATTTCGCGGGCTACCCTAGCGCATCCACCTTAAATAACAAAACTAAACGGTACAAAACATTTTCCTTGTATCGTCAACCACTAACAGATGGCGCTGTACTAAATTAACAACTATTGAAAAACATTTGCGACGATTAGTCACTGTTTGGGTGCTCAAACAGAATTAGTTCCAGCAGTCATTGTCAAGAGCAAGGTCGGGCACTGTTGACATTCACACAATACACAAAGTTTTACATAAATTATGTACGGAGGTAAAATAATCACTTAACTATGTACCTAGCTACCTATTAGTGTTACATATTGTTGGAAAACCTATTTGGAATTTTGGAACAGGAAATTCATAACAATGAAAAATAATAGTTTGTTTACACGTTCCGCGAGTTGCCAAAAAAAAGTGAAGTACCTAATTGATTTTTAATACACTGATTAAACGTAAGATTATAATATTGTCATAACTTTTAATCCTCAAACGTCCACTGCTAAACAAAACAGGACTCCAAAAAAAATATATATTAACGGACTACCTACTACCTACGAGATCAGCATATTTATTCAGCAGGTTCATCAGATTGGTGATCGCAATTAGTTGTTATATAAGACAAGACACTCCTGCCCATCCTATTAAATCCTCGTTCCAAAGATCCGTATCTTACCGACTTGAGAAGGTATAATGAGGCTGTTATTTTTAAACTATTCTCGACAAAATGATACCTACCTTATTAGAATTTAATTATAAAACCATGTTTTCAAACGCAAACAAGCCATTGGATCAATTAACGCAGTTTTCGATCGCTACGACATCGATAGTGAGTTGGCAAATATTCAAGTGACCTTGACATTGGAACGTGACCCTGAACTGGTGACGCCGAGCAAATGCCAACGACATGTCCTTGGACTGAATGCGAGAAAGACTGAGCATGAAATCATTCCTTCCTATATGTAATGTTCGATATTGCCGTTTTCACTAACACTTAGGGACCTAAATAAAAGCGCACTGTTGGATGTTCATCACTCAGTGCTAACGCCGAGGGTTGAATAGTGCAATAATATTTAGGTATTACGTTTAGATGTCGCCTACGGACCATGGGTTGACATAGACCCTTCTATCAGTCCATAGCTTACTTTTTTTTCTATAACTAAATATATTCAGTTTTTTATTTATTTGTTTTGAAAATTCGTCCGCATCGCTGTCAGTGGGAAAAGTGCCCAAAAAACTGGCAGCGTTGCCACGTTAGATGGCAATACTGATGTCTCTCTCTTTGCTGATGCAATGCAATCCAGGTCTCTTTGACCTAAAAATAGCTTATTTTAAATGAAGCTCATCAGTAGGTAATTTCAAAGGACCTTATATCCGAGAGACCTTTAACAGGAAAATTATGTGAAAAATGCTCAAATCTACAATAAATAATTGCTTTTTTACCTTTTAGATTAACTGATGTTGTTGGTTTCTCCCCTGTGTAAAAGAGGAAAACGTGATTACTTTGATTGCTCATTGCTCAAAATAAACTAAAAAATGGTAAACTGCTATAATCATCACGCTTGACAGACGGCTTGCCGGTATAAACAGACAGTTCCATGTTGCTTCACATTCGCTTGAAGTATCATTCTAGTCAATTAGTTGCCTTTTACGAGGTTCGTGGAGAACGGGAATGGTTCGAAGCTTTGAAAACAAACGACTGTTGCAATCTGTTGCTATCAGAAAATTCCAAAAGACTGTTCACTTTGTCTGTGAGGTACATTGTAAAAATACACAACAACTTAATGGCGTAAATCTCCAACAAAAGAAATATCTTTCTGCTAAGCTTAATTAGTATTTAATTAATACCAGTAGGTACCTGGCTCCGACAGCTCCGCGGATGGAACTTACAAGGTAAACCTTGAGCAGTATTTTTGATAGGTATAATAAAAACTATTAGGTACCTGAGCATTTGTTTATACGAGTCGATTAATAAAAATAAACAATCATTATAATACCCAACGTGACGTCCGAATAGGATGTTTATATTTTGTTCTTTTGGTACGTACCTGGAAAAAGGAAAAATATAATATTAGTTAACATGAAAATGTTTCTGTAGCATTTATTTTAGTTCGAATAAGTTAATCACTAGCCATATTACCACAAAACAAATTGGATGCATATGTTGTTGACTCAAAACTGCGAATACTGTTTTTGGGAAGATCCAAACTTTTACTTTACACGGACTTCCCGTGTACGACTGTCCCACTCATGGGTACTTTTACGTGAATAAACAACTGAACCCGGATCAAAAGTCTGTTGATCTTACAAAAATTCAGAGCCGAAAATAAAATTCAGCATCCCCTGAAATAACTCAAATAAGTAAACAACTCAACCCACAATGTAATAAAGTAAGTATTAGATAATAAATTAAAAAATTCAATTAGTCCACACAAAGAATTTTATAACTATTGTAACAGTCGGTTATATAACAGTTTTCAGTGCGATTTAATTAGAAAAGCTACAGGCGTGAAATGTAGAAATTGCGTTAGAAATTATATTAGGTATAAATATGTAAGTAATGCAGGTAACAGGTTGTTGGACCACAAATGTTGGGATGATAAGAACAGGTTTGGTTCTCATTCATGAGTCCTCGTGGAACTAGTATATTAATAAGTATGAGCACTATATAGGATCAGTAGACCTCCAATACTACTTATTATTGGAAGGGATAACAGTGGTGGCCATGACATAACTTTGAGGGTTCGTATGTATAGCCTTAGAAGGTGATATATTGAAACAAGATGGTAGTGTATACAATATTGCGCAACAAAATATGTCGTCTGCAATTGAAAATTACAATGGAAAACTAATATATTGGTCCATAACGGCGGAGAATTGGTTTCCAAAGACACTGGGAAAATCACATCACTCGCTTTAGAATTGTGGCATTTCCTGAAAAACTATATAAATAAATTATGTGAATTGCAACAGGCAGAAAAACAAGAAAAACGGCCTCTTTCAGCATTCAATAAAAATACTTTTTGAAAAATAGTTACAAAATATATTTCACTAAATAAAGCCTGCAATCTTATCTCGACTAGGAAATATTCTATCAAAGCTATACAGTATCAAACAGGCTTTGACAAGCTGGAGCGAGACAGTTAGGACAAGTCTGTACGTCCAATTAGCAAGGAGGCGAGGGTTAGAAGAGGACTAATTCCTGGTTCGTTTGGAGTGCCAGTCCGCATTAATATTCTGAATACATTGGTGCAGACTGTATTCAGTCTTGCAGTGGGACATTGTTTTTTAGTTGATGAAGTGTGCACGGATTTTGGAATGTGAGTAAAGTATGTTATGTCGGATCTATATTTGGAACAGGTTTATATTGTTCGTTGCGGATATGTTTCATGCTAGAAACTGCTCGGGCGGGCTCGGGAGGGCTCGCGGCTTCCAAAGATGTGGACTTTCGTTGCAGCAAGAAGACATTTATTAAGAAAACAATAAGAGTTATTAAGTGGCGGATCGGATCGACTATTAACATCTCATAAGCTTTATTAAATAGATCCTGCTAAAACTATGTTACAATTTACTTCACACATAGGATTATTAAGCGTATTTCAACGATAACTCCTTGGCAAGTATCGACGTCAATCTTCCGGTGGAGTCCCGCAGGGCACTCCCTAGGCTGAGGTTCCGAAACTCGCATAAATTATACTCGCCAGTTAATTAAATTTACTTGATGCTCGTTCAGAAACAGTATGGTACTCACAATTAATTGAAATCAAGTTTGGGAATATGTAAATATGTTACGTCTAAGACTTAGGACAGACTACAACGCGATAGTTGTCTGCTAAGTCTTGTTTAAATGCGAAGATGTGACAAAAGTGACAAAAGATAGGAGGATGTGACAAAATGTGACAAAAGATAGGAGGATGATGCTAAAGGGAATTTAAGGAAAGATAGCGGTTTGTAAACCGATGATGATAATATAGTGAATAATTGTTAGAAGAGTTAAGAGGATCGTTCGCTATGTTGATGTGATTGCATTGATATGCTTTAAAACAAGATCAAAGGAAAGCAATTATAAGTTGCTTTGAAGAATTGCCCCAGCATGAAAAATACAATAAGTACTCGGAGAGGTCATAATTTCATAACTTAATAGGTACGATTATGCCCAACTTCAAATGGTTCAAATACACAATGTATTTGAACCATTTCAATAATTTCTAAATTAATTGAAAAGCCAAAAGAATACATCTGTCAACTTTATTAAATACCTAACCGTGCTCAAAAACCCTATCGATGTTGAGACATCGCTGTGTCGACGGCATAATGTGGGACATTACCGACTGACCGGGGAGACCCAAAACTTAAGATTCAGGTTTTTTGAATGTCAAACCCAATTTAAATGTGACTGATAAAAATAAAGAGCCGAGTATTTGCAAATACCTAAGAGACCCACGAATGGAAATGACGCCATTAAAGGAAGAACTGTCTTACATTTTTTCTGAATCGCTTAGAGAATCAGCAAAGTTCACATTGTTTGATGCCAAATGCTTATTCAATACAATTAATGTCTAGTTGAATCGGCAAACGTAATGTAGGACGCTCACGTTATAGTTGAAGCGACGATCTTCGCAGGGTGGCTGGTAACAGCTGGATGAGAGTTACCGAGAATCGAGCTGAATGGCGTGCAATTGGAGAGGCCTATGTCCAGCAGTGGACTGCTATAGGCTGATGATGATGATGATGAATATATGGTAGCTACATTACAAGGTATAAAACTATGACAAATGACATAAAAACAATTCAAAAACCGGTTGCAAGAAGCATCTAGTGTTCAGATGGAAAAATTATAAGTGAATCCCCCAAGGTCGAGTATTAAGTAAAAAATTAGACAAACAAGTTGTTATAAACAGACGAACGATAGGTAACTGTACCTACTCGGTGTTCGAACGCATTCTTACGACGCCTGGCACCGAGTGGTACGGACCGGTAACATAACTGCTCGACCGAAAACAAATCCTACCACACCTTTAATAAAGTTGGAAATCTTTTGCGACCGATCTAAGGCAGTACTTGAATTGACATGTGTGGGTACACTGAAAATGAACTTTAAAATTGGCGTGATAAGATCTAAAAAGGAATGACCATGAGAGGGGTTTACATAAGCTTCGCACTCACACACCTAAAACTCAGTTCTATTTCGTTCGACATTCAACTTTGTAACAGTTTCATTAAAGTTGGTTTTGGTGTGATAAGGAATGATGTCACTTCAATACTCAGGTGTCACAGTTATTGAATTAACGTGCATGTGTGAAGTAACGGTGCTGGTGTGCGTGTCTGCGCAAGAGTTTACCTGTGACAGGACAAGCATTACTATTGTGACAGCAATGATTGATCTAAACATGGATTTCGTTTTGTACTATTGTTAAAGTTAACCTTTAACAATAGTACAAAACGAAATCCAGTTTATAAATATAAATGCGTAGAAGAGAAATAAGTTATTCAGATAGGTTGGTCTATTTCGGGAAGGAACTTTAAAATCGATTTGCGTACTGAAGGACCAACCCAAAATTGCCGAGAACTTTTTTCTATTTTTCGTTATTTCCTTCTGGAACTAACGAAATATACTCTACATTTTAATTATAATCGACAAAAAGCTCTCCAAATTGTACATTTCAAGCCACGCAGAAAGCTTTGACGAGAAAGTCCAAAAAAATACTTTGAAGTACAATTTTATATGTAAATTAGTACAAACGTACTTTTTGTACCGTTTTGTAGATACGGATGCAAATTTTCACGAGAGTGATAATTTTCTGATTTTGCGTGCTTTATTTTCAGCTTTAGGGACATAAATAGAAACCTACGTGAATAAAACTGATACCAAAAGCCTTAACTTTCGTTTTTCGATAAAATTTTGAGTATTTGCTTAGGAATGTTCGGTTTTAATTTATTACAAAAAATAAATATATATTAACGTCGCGAATGCTTTTTAAGTTTTTATCCAAACAAATGTTTCAAAGCAAAACCAACTAAGTACTTATTAGCATGAAAATCAACACTAATTTATGACAACTATTTATTTTATATAACAAGAATAGGTATTCGGCAAACGGACCACTCTATTGTGAGAGATTTCGCTTTGTTGTGCATCGTCTAGAGGTTACTAAGTCTAATATCTTGCGAGATGAATAAGTAGCTCACATTATTATTTGTATTTTAGCAGTAGGTACTTAGATAGGTAGTCAAAAATCAAAGACTAAGGAAAATTAAACAGATAACGTAGCGTTTTCCTTGTGATTATCAAGTTATAAAACAAGAATTTATTATTTTATTTTGGTTTTTAGTGGGCTGCTTATCCACTATTATAATAGGTAAGTATTTATTTACCAAGTAAGTATTTAAAGTTGTAAACTTCATGCAAAAGGCGATGACAGAAGACAAATATTACCTATATTTAAATTAAACCTATTATTTTCTTGTATTTGTATCTAAGGACCAGTTTGCTTTTAAAATAAAAATAACTACATACGACCATAAAAAATAAACATGATTAATTCTGCGATAGTTCCATAGATTACTTACATCTGATATATAAACCCGATACATAGTATATTCCTCAGCATGGTGCTCGCGATAAACGCTGGCGATCACGACTGGTCCAAGGCCCACAGGCCGCTTTGCTAATGCCACCATAACACGACTCGTTTACCATAATCTTGAATAAATCGAGATCAATATTAGCTGCATTTACATTTAAATACAGATATCTTGATTTTAAACTGCATTTAGTTGATTTTAGGTGTCTGAGGTGAACTTGTTTTGCATGGCCGATAAGCGGATGATGGAAATAATTCACACAGTAAAGTTGCAGGGGGCTGACTATGAAGTATTAATGCCATCATTATTCCACTGCGAAAAAAGGACGGTGCTAGCGGCCTTGTATAGCTCCATCTCTCACTAACACTGGAAACATGGTGGCATTAATACGTCGTAGTATAGGTGCAGAACTTACGTAAAATCCATAGAATAAGAAATTGGGGTGCACTTATGAAAATGTATTACGCTATTAGATAGCAGGTGTCCGGGAGTGTAGTATTTCCCATTCAGACTTAGAGTATATACTTACAGTACCTAGTATTCAGATCATTCAAAGAGTATTGTGTTCTCTCTTCGTAATATTCAATGAAACTAAAGCATTTACTCCAATGATTGATGTTGTTGATGTTCATCTGTTTCTGCTGACTCCATACTTCCTAACCATGCATGTTGTAGCTATCAACCAATGAGCGATGTGAATTATGTCGCGAACACGTCGCCGCGTCAACGCGACATCGCGACAACTAATGTGCGCCGCACTAATTGTCGTCACTGGTGTGGTGCTTACACACTGTCCGAGAGAGGAATCTGGATTTATAAAAACATTGAGGGATTTATGTAAGCACTAGTTTTTGCCCCGCGTGGGTGACGGATATCGTCCCACGGGAACGTACTACCGGGATAAAAGTATCCTATGTCCTAACCCAAATTATGGCCTATCCGCGTGCCTTTCATCGAAATACAGTCAGCCGTTAAGAGTGAAAAGGTGACAGATAATAAATTTTAATTATTCTTGACCAGTTTACCGATTTTAATGAAACAAAGACTAAATGTTATCTCAAGATACAGATAATTCTTTATTTCTTACCCAAACCATAAGTTAGAATTTTCATCTAACTTAAGCCTTACTTAAGAAATTGTGGGTTTCCTCTACAAACTTTCATCCCCTATAACACATCCTATAGGATTATTTTATAAACAAAAAGTAACCTGGATCCCATCTATCTCCTTGCCAAATATTGTCGTAATCCGTTCAGTAGTTTAGGCGTGAAAAGGTAACAGATAGACAAACAGAGTTACTTTAGAATTTATAATATTATATAATTTATTATAAATATGGTATAGTATGGATGGTCTGTTGTGATCAGTGACACATATTTTGTCATAGTCAATTAGATAGTTGACTACATTATCTAGATACCTACTAGCATGGATGGCAATTAGGTAGTGCCTGATAGGCGATAGGCCTTCTGGCTTCATGGTAAAAAATGTGGGAAAACTAATTAAAGATCTTTATTTAGTTAAGAGGTGTGATCTATCGAATAAAATAGTTGTGTAGGTTGGCATAGCAGCTGAAGTCCTCATGCTAACTTTGCTAGACCAAGACTTCTGCAGCTGTACCTACTTAAAGATGAAGAGTTATTGCTGAGTCATGATTTTCCTTCAAATATTGATAATGATTAAATCTTGAATACCATCGTTATTGGAGAAAAACAAGTTTTCACATACATTCATAAACAGGTGTCAATAAAAAAAGCCATGACATCACACTTCATTAAACTCCACAAGTAGCGAGCTTCATAAACACGAGCAAAACAAGTTGAAAACAAAAGAAAATGGCGGATAATACGCAGAACTGTATTGTTCTGCCTGATATCGGCACGCGTATCAAATTATGAAATTAAAACAATATGGTATAAGTATTTAAATGTAGAAGTGCTAATAAATATGCTGGGAATATTAAATGAATAAGAGTTGTATTGATTTTTATGGTTATTAAATATTTGATACGTCCGCGAGTCATATTTAGATTAACATACAATCTGATACTGACCTGCACATAGCTAAAAACGTATCATAGGTTGACTGACAGAAAACGCACAGCTTAAACCGCTGCCGCACTGGGTTTAGAAGCTTGAAACTTTTGCACAAGAGTTCCTTATAACAAAGGTGATCACTTAAGGCGTTTCTATTGAACCTGAGATTGTTCAATAGAAAGTTTTTGTACATTTATTTGGTCCAGTCTGCATGCTCTCTTAGTCCACTAAAGTGGCTAATGAATCGCGGAGCTGACGTTAACACGTTTATGATAATATTCAGATCCACGTGAGTTATGACGTCATCAACTCATTACACTGCAATGGAATATGGGCATTAGTCATTATGTGCCCCGAAGTGAAAGGAATACTGTCAACCAATCTTACCAAGGGGTATCGTATTACCCAGTTACTGGGGTTGTGGAGGTCAGATAGGCAGTCGCTCCATGTAAAATACTGGTATTCAGCTGCATCCGGTTAGACTGGAAGCCGACCCCCACCATAGTTGGGAAAAGGCTAGGCAGATGATGAAGTGAAAGAAATACTGTGGAAGTGAGACTAGCCCTTGGGCCACAAACGAGAAAAAACCATTGTAAATCGCAAACTGACGAAATACTGAGTTCTGTTAGTAGCATGCAATGACAAAGACTTATTTATATAGGAGATTGCTTTAATTAATACGCTGATAATATCTATTATCATGATGTGTCGCAAACGGAAAATTATTTATGGAGTAAAAAAATATAAATTAAGTAATTATATAAAATAAAATAAAAATAAATAACTGCCACTGAGTATGTGGAAGGTCTCCATAACGGAATTTGCAGCTAAAACTGGTCCTTAGGTACAGATTGCTTCTCAAGATCTATTGGCCGATTGGAGCTCAATGGAAGCTTCAATATGGCTACATATACATTCTTCTAAGATACATAAGCTAAGCTTTGTTAGAAAATAGCTCAGAAAAGGGCTATTATTAGTATTAATAGGAACTAGTTTTCTAGAGTATTTTTTGTTTCTCATTCCTTGATGGAAAGTGGTCTTAAATTACTTCCAGATCATTTAACGTAATTAACTGACACACTATACGACCATTCTTGTATGAATGAGTACGTGAAACACGAACGCAATCCATCTTTAAAACAATAAAGTGAAACCATAAACTATATCTCTGTCAATCACGCATTTACTCAATGGACTGGTCGCTTTACAAACACAAGCGAAAATCACCTCTATTCTTATGTTCATAGAGCTCTATAAAACAACACAGGTGGTTTAGTTACGCATGATACGGCAGTCCTAATGCGAAGAAAATTGAACGTTGTTTGAAAGAGATTAGGTTCCGTTTTTGTATGTGCAATATAGTTCAAGGAGGTGAAGGCTCGGGTACCGTTGCTAGGTTACGGAGGTGCGAGGTCGTTGACCTGTGCGTACGCGCCGGCTCGTGGGAAATTGGTCTTTTGCCTTTCATTTGGTAAAGGGATTGTGTAGTGTCTTCGACTGCGTATCATTAAGCTTTTATATGTTAGTTAGCACAATATGTAGTAAACACATGTTTGTCCTTGCTTAACGGTGCCAATCAGGAAATTAAATGGACTTGTTCTTACCGCATATGGCATTAAAATTGAACTAGTAGACACAGCCATAAATAACCTAATGACAGGGTAATCTATGATGAAACAGAATAACAGACAAAAGTTTTATAGCAGTTTCAATACCTACCCTCTCTTCTTCTCCTACGTAAATAGTGCAGTCGCAATGTAAATTGAAGTAAGCGATGTGCTAAAGGTCGAGGGTCGACACTCGACAGACACAGAACGTAAAGGCCGAAGTTTCGGCGGATATAGATCTAGTTGTTCTTAAGGAATTGAAAGAAAACATAATAAACTCTTATGTTTTCTTTCAATTCCTAGAGGTTTTACTTTTATAAAGTACAGAAAAATAACCAACTCAGTTTTTCTTACATTTATCCTATCCTTTTTAATAAAACACAACTCAAACAAATAAATTCTCAAACCCCATAATCGCTACACATAACATTCATCAGCAGCAACTCTTTACGAACACAACCCTTGATTCCTGCTTACCCCACAATACTTTAATCTTACCGCTTTATGAGATCCGCCTTATGGGACCCATAAACATGTTGAAAAGAACTGTGTATCGCTTATGAAAAGATTTCCGGAACATTAGATAGCAAGCTATCAAGGACCATTTACTGTTGATGGAAGAATAAAACGAACTAAATGGGATGTATGGTATAGATAATGGTCCTAGGTTCATACTAAACAACTTTTAGTTAGGAATCGTAAAAATAACTTTTCTTACATGCAGCGAAATAGCCTGTCTACGTTGAATAGAAATTGTTTTTTTTTTCACGAATCGCATAAATGAATGTCATAGCGAAAGTCGTCTAGTATGGCGCGGCGGGTAGAATCACCTTCTTGACGGATGTAGGTGAGTAAATCGCCACCCTGTATCTAGATTAATAACTATCTTACACGGTTAAATAGCTTATTTGTTATTTAAATACCTTTTTTTTTCCTGCGAGTGTTGAGAACGAATCCCTTATTTTGATTCAAGTCCGAGTCGCGACTTCGCGAGTCCTTGGTGTTGTAAGTAAAACTAACAAAAAAATTGAAGCATGAAAGAGTCAGTACCATATTTAATTAATTGCTATAGATCTTTTATAATAGTATAAGTAGGTATATTTAAAAGTATGTGTGAAGCTCTTGATAATGATTTTGATAATATACTAAGTGTGAGCGGAAGTATAGTCAAGTTATAAAGGATGCAGTGAGCTCATTGAGCGGGTGCTGCCTTCGCTCAATGGGACTTATTCCGCCCTCTTAAGCTACCAGGGTACTGGCTAGGTGATAGGCGACAGCGGGAACGAGTACTGTAAACCACACATCAGTATCAACACTTGAACAAAAACGCCCTTACCGCTACGAAGTAAAGGCACTGTCAAGGCAATGCGTTTGACTGTTCAAAGCATATCGCGCTCTGTGTATATAAATAATTTCTCATTGTAACAGAATATGTACTATCAGATTCCTATGTAATACAAGAATAATAGAAATAATGTCATGAACTTACTTATAAATGTAACTTATAACAGGAAATTCTGTTTCTTCAAGACACAGTCAAATTAATTCTGACATTTTCGCCTTAACTCTGACATTTTTTTTTCAGACTTTTATTTCTGACACTTTCGCCATAATATTATTTATATTATATAATTCAAGTTTTTCATAGCATTAGGTACACTGAAATGCATTTTCTTGAGTTTCTTCCGCTCATAGTCTTGCGCCACTCACCGCCGCTCTTTCACAGCCTCTTTGTCAGTCTTCAGCACGCTCGTGGAGAGGCGAAAAATAAATTATGTCACCCATTGACAACAGTAATGATCTTGTTTGAATATAAAAGAATAATTCGACTACCTTCCTCTTCACAATATTCCAAGACTATTCGGATATTATTTTTGGACACAAGTGTATCTTTTGCATTTTAAGGCACTGTTTGTTGGAGGAAATGAATAGCGAAGACATTAGCGTGGAAATTCACATACATTTTTTTTAAAGAAAAGTTATTATGAAATTCACGGTCCATCCAGCAGACTGAGTGTTGTTATTTACTAGGTAACATCAGGGGCCGCATCTTCGCCATGTCGGATCCGTCACAATCTCAATGTGGGTCGTGTGATCGCATCGTGGCCAGGTGAGTGTATTAGGACATGCCATCATATTTGTGATAACAGCTGATACAAAAGATGATTAATTTGACGCTAAACCGCTCAACTGACGATTGGCTTTCTAATGGCCGATAACAATTAAAATTCTATTGTGTCTCGTTAATGACAGTTGGAGGTTTATAAGGCCTATTGCGTAAGTAGAGAGATATTACTCGCTGATTGACATAATTAGTAAGTCGTTTAATTAGTTAGTTAAACAGCGATAGCCTGTGGTGTGACCGTCAGACTGCCAAGTCATAGGTCTCGAGTTCAAACCCAAGCCACGCACCTCTAACTTTTCGGATTCATGGGCGAATGTGCATATTGTATAAAGCACTTGCTTTAAAAACGGTGAAGGAAAAGATCGTGAGGAAACCGGCATGCCAGAGAGATATTTCTCGACAGCATGTGAAGCCAAGTCAGAGGGCCTATGGCGGCTTTAAATCTCTGACACCAGGTTAGTTACTAACCACACGAAAAAAATGTAATATTTTTTTCACATTTCGGTAACTGTTTCCTCAATCCTCCGGACTGTTACTCGAGGAAATCCTAAATGGAAAAACCTAAATAACATTTTGCCAAACCTAGAGATCGAACCTTAGACCCACTCTTGTGGCTGAAGACTAATAAAAAGGTGGCCATACGATTTTTTTACTATATAAAAGGTTTCATTCACAACCGTGAACCGTGTTACAGGAAAAGTTGCCAAAACTCAATGCTCTGCGGTGGTCGACTGCATTTTTAATTAAATTAACCTTCTGAAGGAAGTTTCGTTACTTCCTTAATTCTACTGTATGAACGGAACGCATATTACCTTATTTTAATTAAAACTATATTATTACAAAAAAACTAAAATAACAAAGGTTTTGGTCGAAAGTAGTTTAAAGTACCGTACACCTAAACGTTAGTTTTTCTGAATGACTAATTTCTGAAATAAGCTAAAAGGGAATTGCTCAGTTTGTTCGGGTGCTCTGGCCTAACGTGTACATTAACTATAAATGACTTGCGTTTTGAATATTTATTGCTTAAAATAAATTAAATATAATAATAAGGTTGCAGCAAGTTGCAAAAATCTGCCATTTTTGGCATGCGTAATATTGTGATCTTGTCACAAAAAAACTTATATTATGAGCATTTATTTTGCAAAATAAATAGTAAAAATAAGTATTTCTTTGTAAAATAAATTATATTCCTTTACTATAATAACCTATAAATAACAATATTCATTGTAGAATTAATTATATTTATTTGTTAAAATACTTTTTACTGAGCAGCTTGTCCACGTCCGGCCGAAACTGAGCATTTCCCTTTGGCAACCCACTGCTAGATCTAGCTATCATCCATTCCATACGAACATAATAGTTATTCTCGAGAAATACACAATACAAAGAGTATCTAGTAGGTACAGTAAAAGAAAGTGAGTTTAATAGAATTCATGCCAAATAAAGTGTGAAATTATTATTCATCATTAAATTTCATGTAACAGACTCATTTTCATTACATAAAAACCAACGGCTTCACCGTCTCGTAATGTCAATGGAAACACCGCAATTTGAGCTTCAACACCTCGTCATGCATCCCTTTCACACGTCATGGTGCCTAGATAGCTGCATCTCTATCTAACGTTGTTATTTTTTATAGGTAGTGCATCGGACGAGCTCGTTATGTGCGAATGAGAGGTAATATTCTGAGGAGGGTTGCAGTTGGTAAATCAATGGGAAGGTTTTGAAGATAAAAGGTGGAAGGATCGAGGTTGAAAACTAACCCCTCCGTGCCTCGGCAAGCACGTTAAGCCGTTGCTCTTCGTTGTCATTTGTAGACCTTTGACAGTCGTTACGGGTAGTCAGAAGTCCGAAAGTCTGACAACCAATACCAAGGCAGGGTTATTGAATTACCCATTAACTGGGTTATGGTATATACTTCAGATAAGCAGTCACTCCATGTAAAATACCCGTACTCAGCTGCATCCGGTTAGACAAGAAGCCGATCCCAACATAGTTGGGAAAAGGCTTGGCAGATGACAAAGGTTCGAAACTGAACATTAAAGCGAACCAAGTTACGAGAAACTACATAGTTAACTTATCGAGGCTCGCCGATGTCTTCTATCCCCGCCCCGACGTCCCCAGACACAATACCCCTTAATTAAAACATAGGAACACAATAAATTATTACATCCACCCTTACCGTATAAAATATGCTCCCGTATAGCACGTCCACATCGAGACGAGCACTCCATTCCGATTCGTGCAATTATGCAGCAGTTGGTAATTAAAACTTGCATAGCATTGCCGCGACGCGGTCAGTTCGAATAATTGCATTTGCAATTTAAAACTATTTGTGAGTAGAACAAAGTTATGAGACGTATGTTGTATTTGGGTTAGGGTGTCGAGATTAATGTTGTATTGTTACTGCAGATGTGGGGAAGAACCTAATGAACTTAAATATCGTTTGAAATAACTCGACAGTTAATGTAATGTAGGGAAAATCGAAAGGAAGGAAATACATGAATCTCGTAACTTCCCGTTTAAAAGGAAATCTTAGGTAAGGTTACAAAAAAAAAAAAGGAAGTTACCACACAATACAACCCACTGGAAAAGTATTCAATAGTTAACTACATTTAGTTACTTACAGTTTTACGTTTACTTGTAAACGAACTATGATATATAATTCACCATCAAAAATTAAATCGACGAGGGTGTAGACTACCTAGCAGCGCTGCCTGCAGTTGATCTGTACAAATGCGTCAGAATTATGAAAATCATTTTTAACTTCCAACCATTACCAACAACCTAATGACGCAATTTTCATTTTCATAAACAATAAAGCTAATACAACCTCCCGTCGTCAAGTTTTCCTCCTCATATAACAAAAGACTGAAAGGCGCGTAAAATTATCAATTAACTCATTGTAAATAGGGCTAAATACGCGCGTACGTTCGACCCGGTCGGCGGAACAACAAAAAGTGGCGGCAGCGGTACGGTCCGCACAAAAAGTTAATGGCGCGTTTAATTGTCGTTTTTCCGCGCTCTCGACCTTGGCTAGTTTTTGTTGACGCTACTTTTGTTGTTTCTAAATGAGAGTTTGGGACGTATGTACTATTTGCAGAAAAACTCGGGACAAACACAGGGTTTTTCGGTAAAAACTGAAATTATAAGTTTTGTTTACTTTTTTCTTTTGGCAGAGCACAATTTTTGTCAGTGTTGCTACCGCATAACATTTTAGAAATGAGGAAAATGTGATTCACGTCTGCCACTAATGAAACCACAAAGGTGTAACATATTTTTGGTAAAACCTTATTTAAAAAAAATCCTTTGGATAAACCTTATTTCAAATGACGTCTATCAAAATAAAACAACACCCTGTCATTACACCTACCCAACTTGGCAGACAAATATTTTTTTTTAATATCCATAACATAACATCAGTATTCCCTGAACGAATAGTTGGTACCTACACCCACATTTTTCCAGTTACGTTTAAATCCAATGTAATAGAAAGTGAGCCTATTGCCATAAACCGGGCACAAATCCAGACTCGGGGCTAATACTGAAAAATTCTAGGTAGATAAACCCAATAACACTTTGCCCGACCCGGGAATCGAACCCAGGACCTCATGCTCAGCAGTAGCTCTTGCGACCACTAGACCAAAATGGCAGTTTATATTCGTAATCCCAAGCCCCACCACACTGCAGGTAAGTTCGAAATGGATGGATCTTGTCAACAGGTAACTGAAGGAACACGGGTGGGTTTTAGTCAGTAAAAGTCTGACACGCCCTTCCGCTCCGCGCAGAGCGGAAGAAGTCATTTGATGATTTCCCACCCTCAAAAAAAGCCTCATCACACGCAAACAGCCGCCTGTCCACCAGCCAACCACACGCAAGCCGCAGCCGACCACTCCGACCAGCTGATAAATAATTCAGCAACGTAATTAATTGACATGTTTCATCAAATACATCAACAATTTAATATTTAATTGATGTTGTGGCAAGCTCGATTCTATAATCTCTGTTGCTGAAATGTTATTACAGAATTTAATAGAACTAATGATTGATTGGATTTCAGAGGAACGAGAACGGAAAATGGCTTCCTGCTGTGTAAGTTTAACAACATAATCTGAAATGGCAAATTTTATAACTAAATTGTTCTAGATAGCTCGCTATTAGGAATCCAAAGTTTCAAAATGGAGATAATGTCACAAAGTAGACTGGACTTATCTACAATAACAGAAAACTGAACTAGTAAGAATAAAATAAAACACTAAGAACGTAATAAAGAAAATTAATTTCTTTACATTATAATCAATAGTCTGGAGTCCAGATTCGTGCCCGGTTGATGGCAATAGGGAGCGCCCTATTTCATGGGACGTAAACAGAACTGGCGGAATGATGCACTAGAGGCACACGTCTTCCTAACCCTTCGGGGAATAACAGGCGTCGACTTCTAGAAAAGCAGGCGCAGCATGAGCACCGTGTTGTCGACAGAAGAGTAGACAAAAATTACGTTCCCTATAAACAGTACAATAGCAGCAAAGTAGAAAGAGTCAACTGCACTTTTTACGAAATTCACTCATCTACATAATTCGACTCAGAATTCTTTGTTTTGTCATAGTATTTTTTTTCTGATGGTGATTTTGACAGTTGGGATACAAAACTTTCTTCCCATATTGTCTACACCTATAAAGACCTAGACAAAGATCGTGACAAACGAAAGACAAAATGACAGATTGTAGAAGGATTTCTACGGTGCGATGTCAAAAATGAAGAAACGAAATGTCACTTTGTATAGAAAAAGCTATGTCTATTCTTCGTAGAGATAGAAAGCGTCATGCTACGCCTGCTGCTAGTCCTTTCCTACAACCCCATACAACTTTTAATTTTCCGTCTACAATACAATACAAACAATCAATTATTTTATTACTGCAACCTAATCCTTCATTAGGCACCAACATTTGCAGTCTCAATCACATGATTAAGCTCTCCTCAATAGCTAGCTACATAACCCGGCGCCGCCTGTCCCACCGTCTTAATTAAATGGACTGTTTGCTCAGTAACTAGCATTCGAATTGTCAGTTCAGCTGTTTAACTGTGCTTTTGCAGGTTGAAAGGAGAAATTCTTTCGCTGAGGTTTGATATTAAAGGCTACTGAATTCCTAATGGTTTGTTTAAGCGTTCTTTCTGTTAAAATTACAAAAATGCTCGCAAATTGCCTAGTAATTTTTTTCGAAAATTTTAAAATGGTAATGATTTCATCTGAAAACTATTTTATCTACACTAATATTATAAAGAGAACAGATTTGTATTTATATTTGTAATGAAACTATTAGACCGATTAAAAAATATCTTTCACCACAGTAGAATGATTATCATTATCACTGTGTAGCAAGCTATAATTTATAAAGATATCATGCGGGCAAAGCCGCTGGCGGAATCTAGTCATTCATAAATATCTCACTATTGTATTATTGTTAAAAACATCAATGGCCCTACACGACAGGTATCACAAATATTTTCCCTCTGCTACCAAGAAAATTCAAATTAATTAACTGCCCCATACAACACATATATTCACATGAAACAGTACTCAATTCCCTTAGTAATAACACTAAAATGATTAGCAGTGTCTCGGAAACAAGCAAACGATAATTGCTTGCAGTTCCCTATCAAGGGGGATGCATCTGAGGGCTGGGCAACTAAGATACTGCTGAGCGTCATCCATTGCGGTTTAGACGCTCAGGGGTGGCTGGAGACGGGGTTTACAACCAGCGATGTGCACGCACCATTTGTTTGCCTCGTATTAATATGTTTAGCTGACTGGTGTAAGTGTTATTACACGATGGGAGACGTTGGCCACGCTTCAACGGTACTGTCTGTGGACGTTGATGACATGGGTTCGAGTTTAGAACAGTTAGTGCTCTTACTATGTAATTAATTCGACAAAATATGGAATTAATTTTTAAAAAATCTACTTGGCCTGGTGACCAGCATACTATTATTGCTGATGTCGTGATCAGAAATAATATGTAGTAGATATCCCAACACTATGGATCCTAAAAAAGAAGAGGTTATAAATAATTGGTGGAAAATGTTCTTTCAATCGATTCATTGTTAAATCAATGAAATCTTCACTCTTTACAACATTATTATTACATAACAATCGCACAAGTATTACATTACCTCGACTTATAATACAAAATAATGGCCATAAGCGTCTTAGCAACTGGTTCAACAAATATCTTCGCACAATAGTTAGTATTGTTTGCTAAAGTGAGCCTCCACAACATTGCGCCGTGACTAATGTCTCTGCGCGTGACAAATTAACGACACGTCGTAATGATACCGGATTGTATCTACTTAGCACTTGTATGGTGATAAATAAGGATGTCTGTTTTGGCGTTATGTGTTCTGAGGAATTTGATCTGGGTGCTTCTATTTGAAGAGGATATAACTGGTGATGCTGACCGTGTTACTATACAGGGTTATTGGTAAAACACCAACAACCTCTTAAGGAGTCATTGTACTCATCATTATGAACAACTTTTACTATGGGAACAAATATGCAATCGCGAAAAAAAACAGCTGTTCCTTACATTTATGTTCGCATAACTCGTCAAAATGTACGGAACAGCTGTTTTTTTTTCGCGATTGCATATTTGTTCCCATAGTAAAAGTTGTTCATAATGATGAGTACAATGACTCCTTAAGAGGTTGTTGGTGGTTTACCAATAACCCTGTATAATGACGTCTAGTAAAGACATTAATTTGAATCGCTTCTCTGAAATTGGTTGCATGGCTTCTGAGCTGAGCACACATTGTAGGTAAAGTTAGTAACAGCCTAAAGGGAAGGTTCATCTATTTCGAATAAACCAATTACAGGCACTTTTGAAATGTCAAGGGGTCGGTCAGTCAGAAAGATGAAGCTAGTTGCACATTCCAAAGCGTAGTAGGTTCCTGTGGAGAAGAACGGGCAAGGAACTCCACGGACACTCTTTTAAATTAAAATATTATTACAAAATCAATTTAATAAAAAAAACAACCAACTACCAAAAAAAATACACCAAAGAAGTGAAAAATAACTTTAAATTCGGAAGTCTTTGCTTTTCAATTTTCGTTTTTTGCCACCGACTTCCGAAATTAAAGTTATTTTTCACTTTTTTTTTATGGAAGTCGGTTGTTTTTTTTTTAAGTTTTTATTTTTCACTTTTTGGTTGTGGTAGTTATCCCACACATATTCTAATACCACTACAACACGGTTCACAAATACATACAGACGAACATAGAACCTCCTCCTTTTTGAAGAATAGGTTAAAAACTACAAAACATCCAAGATACATATTTATACTAAATCCAATAAAATTCAACCTTCACCCATGACAATCTGCAGCCAAAAATTCTTAATTTCTTTACGTCACGTTGAAAATGATCGCGAACTCATAATGCTTGGCTGTAACACATGATTACGTGAAGACGCCAAATGAAAAACCTGCCAACCCGAATGATTTATAAGCACGTTAATTTCCATATGAAATGCTAGGCGTAAACCGCGGGGTCGCTTGCCAGTGATAAATATCTAAGGTGAGAAGGTTATCGAAGATCTTGGTTCAAGGTTTCTATACCTACTATGATTTCGTTTGTAAGTATCTGTTTAATGGAGGCTTATACCTACTTTTATAATGAAGCATTTACTATGAATTTGTGGTCCTTCGAGACCGGACTTTAGAACTTTATGATCGATACACAAATCAGGTATTTACATACGATATACTGGTTGTTCAAAAATCCATACTAATATTATAAATTCGAAAGTAACTACGTCTGTCTATCTTTCTGTATGTTACCTTTTCACGCCTAAAACACTGAACGGTAGATGGCAAGGCCCTGGGCAAGGACATAGGCTACTTTTATCGACATAACGCGCGGGCGAAGCCACAGGCGGAAGCTAGTGCTACATATAACCTCAGGTCAGGAAGCTACGCAGATCTTTGTCGAAAAACGAAAAAATCTGGAAAGAATTCAGCTCATTCGGTGTCAAAAACTCCGGAGAGTACGAGAAATGACCAGTCGAAGATTTCCTCAACAGAGTCGTGTGAAGTGTCCGTCCCCCAGCGGATGTCCAATCAATCCAATTGCTGCCCGTCATCGGACCAGCTTCCCGCCGTGACAAACGGGTCAATGACAACATTCTAAAACTTCAAAGGGATTTGTAAACAATAGTTAGAACTCAATAAGGTCAGAATTGAGATTTATTTTTAGAGGTACGTTCTAGAAGTCAATTCGGTGATCACTATGCACAGGAATTATTACTTACCTTAAGCCCTTAGACAAAATGCATTCGAGAAAATAATTTCATCAAAAGTAACAATCATGATCATGATACTCTTTGCGTACCGAAAGACTTAAAAACAAAAATAACGCAAGCAATTGAAAATGTTTCAATTCTTTTTTATCAAGAAGTGCTATTCATTTCTTCAGCTAATATTATCATAAATCTCGATTTTACTCTGAACCCGAGAAATCTGATCGTGCAGACTCAGATTTCAACTTCCATTTTTCCGATGGAAGTAATTCATATCGTAAGTCCGGTTCGACAGTCGCTTCAGTCTTCTTGAACTAAGGGCCAACAAATAAATTCGAAGCTTATACATACTTGTGAAATAATGATGTTTTCATAAATGAAATATCTCCTAAACGAATCAAAGGTTCGTGAAGGGGAATAAATTTAGAACCAAAAGGAAATACTGTAAGAAGTACTTGTAGTACTTGATTCACGATGGTTTTCCCAGGAAATTGATTTTTCAAAATGATTTGGATTAAAATCAGATAGACAATCTGTTTACACAAAATTCTCAGTTCATTGTAATCTTTTGTAACTCTGGCAATTTATGAGGCAAGGATCTTATAAAATCAGAAGACCAAAGTATACAAACGTGTATACCTAGACTAGTAGTTATATAACTAGCGGCTTCATTCATTTAAAAAACGTCATTTATTGATCAGATTAAGACGAACTAGACATCTAGACCTGAACCCGATGCGTAAATTAGCAAAAATCTCAACAGTACATACACCTGTGCCTCTAATATATTCACCTTGACAGAGATGTAAATATGAAAATATACTCAGAATGTTTGGCAGGACTCCGACAAAACCTTTCTGAGGAGAGGTACCGACACTTTCGTACAAATTACAATATTATTCGCTTCTGCAATACTTACATGTACTCGTATGAGTTATTGTGATGAACGTGGTTTGTGACAAAAAGGAAAATTATGTGGAGTGTTTGATAGAATTGAAATTGATATTATGAAGGCTGGTTACAGTCTCTCGTTCGTTGGGATGAAATTAAGATAGGCTAACTATGCTTCCTGCAAATGTTCTTACCGCATGAAACTGGACAAAACTACATAATATCAATACACTAACATATTTTCGTAACCGATTAAAACTAATAATTTGTTAAATTAAGGCAGTTCAAACACATTCATTGCGTTATTTACGTTGTTGAGTAGATTTTATTTTCGAACTTATGAAGCAATTGATTCGACATTTGATTCAAACCGATTCTGATTGATCGTATATTACGCAATTAGGGTGCCTATATTGGGTGCCATCAACTAGTCAAACATTTTCACGCAAGAAATCTTTAAAAATATTACTGATCGTCAAAAGTAGATACTCATAAGGCTTTCCTGCAGTAAGTGTTGGTTTTCCTAACAGATTTCCATCCACTCATCTAATGTTCAAGCATCCATTTTTAGATTGGTCCTTCCGTACTTCACTAAGGACCAAAATTCATTCAATCAGACTCTCCCCAGCTCTTCCTTCACTTCAAACCTATTACAAGATACATCGTAAGGAAGACATCTTCAACTCTAAAAGCATCTCAGTGGTTGTCTATAAGCATTAAGGAAGAAGCACAAAAGACGGGAGAACGGAAATTAAATCAATCAGCAGCCGTCGGGGCGTCATGGCGAGTGACGTCAGCTATCGTATCTTTTATTCATCATGTCATTATTCTGTGAGATTGTGGTATGTTAGGGCAGGGCAGAGGTGGAAATATGTGGTGGAACTTGAGAGTAGGTAGTTGAAAAATGCACGAAAAAACTTATACGTATAAGGGTTGTGTGTAATATATAGATCACAGTGAAAATTGATTATATTTTTCTTTATTAAATGTTACTGCCGAATGTTCAGTTTTGCACACAAACATAATTTTGTAGCGGATAGGCAATCTCTTATCTTCTGCTAAACGTGCTTCATTAGTACAAAATCATTTTTGTTATGTCAATAATATTTCAACACTTCAAACGAGCAAACACTGTATTCATTTATTGTATCAGTTTTAATTATTTTGACACGCAAAAACAGCAATGAAACAGTCAAATTGCGTAAGTGTCAAATTGAAGTACTTTCCCTAATTCAACGGTTTCAGTAACGCTAACTCTCATTACAAAGTTGGTTATTTAACAAAATCCTCTTTAAGCTGATGGGGTCATAAAAAACGCGTAAAACAAATCTGGCCACAAGAAAAGGTCTCGCTCGGCTCAAAGGACCAACCGCGGACCAGCAGACCAGTAATTATAATGTTTGTGCAGATACACCTAACTCCCAAGTCATGAGTTTTAGCGATAGACCATAATTTAGTTTTTTACATAAATATTCATGAATTAACTCTGTATGTTATTAATGTTATTATAATTAGTCAAATAGTAATCAAATTGAATATGTTTTCCGTAACTAATTGCTGAATTCATCAAACTAATCCATTAGTTTGTTTTTTTAATTGTAATTTATTAACATTTAAAATTAATTTATGAATGTGGCATTAATTTAATTATGAACTGTTTAATCCGTTAGTAGGTAGATAAAACTGAGAGTACACGTGATGTTTTATTTAGTAGAAAAATAAGTAGATCTAAAAAAAATTGCTAGTTAAAGCGAATAGGCTACCTTCTGGTAGTCTTAGCGCCAGGAAGTTTAAGGAGTTTGATATATTGTCCTTTCAATAAGAAAAAAACCTACGAATAAAAAGTCAGTCATTATCACATACAAGTCCAGAGGACATTCTAAACTGTACCAACAAAACCAAGTAAATCGCTCGCTGACAGTAACAGAAATGTAGCTCAATACGTAAGAAATTATATAGTACGTATTTGATGAACACATGTCTAGGTTGGGTCAGTTCAAAGGGTGACCGCGACTGCCCTCCACATTAGGCAGATAATTAGTGCGTTTACCGGCCCAAACCACGGGCAGTACGGTAACGTGATTTACGAAAGAATTTTGTTGTGTGGTGCAAGTAAAGGGTTGAGGCGATTTGTTAATAAAAAATATAGGTATTTTACTGAATAGTATCCTTTTTATGTTATTAGAAGAAGTCACGCTCACGATGATTTCACGATTGGGATTTCCAGATATAAAAAAAGATATCGATTTGTAATGTCATGGTCATGTATCATTAGATTCATTAGTAATTAAACTAATCACTAGATGTTGCTAGTGCTCCGAGTAAAATCAAAAGCACATAAAAACGGTACAAAGTCTAAAATATTAAGCTTGACTTGCTCTCGACTGTACCTATAATATTGAGCCTTTATTAACGAGCTTCTATTAAACATTCATTTGTAAAAGATACTTTACAAAGAAGTATGGAAGAAGAAAACATGCTGCGGTGACCCCAAATAAATTGGGAAAAGGGCCAGACGTCATTTATCAATATATGTGTCACAACACGGCATCCACTAATTATCCCCCCGCTCATCACTTGTCACTCGCGTCTCCTAGGACCACGTATTTGAGTAGCGCAGCGCGTGGGACAAATCAAATATTTACCTACTGTATACCTTGGATCCGCTCACCGCTGCATGTTCGCGGAATATTTACACTATTACACACCTACAGCGGTGTTCAGCGCTTCAGCCAACTTTATTTGAACGACATGTTTTTGCCGGCGAATTACGATGTTGAAAGTTCTCTTTGCAGTACTTAATTTTAATTGGAAATCTTGTGAATGCTGTATTTTTGTTATGTGATGAATTGATTTCTTACGATAAGCATCTATAGTTAGGTGACAGAGTAGATAAACACAAACAAAAAAAAATATTCATAAACAAAAGTATATAGGTAGACTTTTACAAAACCGGTCTTGTGGTTATTTTATGAGTAAAATCCATATTATAATGTTCCTGTGTATCAGATATAAATATTAATAAACACGAGATGATTCCATCGTTCCAATGATTGAGATCCGCGCAGTTTTAACGATGTTGCGAAAATATGATCATTGTTCTGTAATCAATTTTGTATTTCATAGCCAACAATGTTTTGTTTGAAAATATTTTTGTAGCTACAACTTTAATAATATCGAAAACAGAGAAATTTTTTGTTGAAGGTTTCTAGGTATTCGTAATTTATGTACCTACTAGTTATATATTTCCGGAATGAATTAAACTATTTTTTTGTTAAAACAAAGATGGGAAGTGAAGACCTACTTTAATTTCAAAACAATATTCTCCTACTGGTGGTTTGCGCCACGAGCTCCAAGGCCCCTGACCCGACGTCTACTCTCCGACCTTTATTCCCTACGGATAATGCGAAAGAAATCGTATCGTTCAATGCAAATTGATGTAGATCTGTCATTATCAAGGTACTTCCCGTTAATCCACCAAGACAGGGCTCGGTTTAAATAATTCACAAATTATACTCCATGCTTAGTCCTCGATAATTATCCTGATTTACTATGTAGTCTCACTACAGTCCCATCGTGTGCACGCGAATATTCAGAGAATAAATCCTGCAAGAAAAAACTTTTACGCTGGCAACTATAACCAGCTAATGTCATTCATTATTTTCGCGTCGTGTAGCGCACATCATTTTAAGAAAATTATTGAATTTTCTTTTATAAACTTATTACTTTTGATTATTATCAACAATAAATAATACCAATCAACAAAATGTGGCGAAAATTGGATAGAAACCGCTTAGGCGAGCTCAAGGGCGACTTCGGCGTCCCGTTTTTTGGAGTCAGTAATACAGGCCGATCGGCAAAAGACAATTATTTTTGTAAACGAAGAAGAAAACAGGTATGTATGTGTGGTATAATGAAAAATTTCAGGGATTACGATTAATTTGGATTGCAAAGCAGCAGAGGATTATAATTATCCGTCATACTGCCAGTGCTCGGTCCGTCCGTTCTTGTACAATGTAACATGAAGTTCGTGTTACACAAGACAGTATAGTGCTATGTGCAACAGGAGGTCCTGTTGACTCCCGTCGAGACTTGTTCTCGAACCTCAAGTTGGGGAAAAACGCACAAAATATAATGTATCCCTAGAAGTTCTATGGTATGCACTGCCTATGCACAAAATGTTGTTTTTCTCTCGTGAGAAATTATTATTATTACAATAAGGCAGGAGCCTAGCTCTCGCAGCCTCAAGTTGAGGCAAAAAGCTCAAAATATAAATGTATATCTAGAAGTTCTATGATATGTATTCAATATTGTTCTCTCGTGAGAAATTATTATCACAATATTGATTGATAAAGAATCAGTTCTGCACATTAAGCATCATCAGACTTAGTTAGTCTATTGTGTGCTTTGTAGATCATATCCAAGATCTGAAGGATGGTTCTATGAGGTTGTATGAAGCAATGATAATGGCCTTGGGAAACCCGTCCAGTTCCAAGAAAACCTAAATGTTTTTACTTTCTTAAAATCATCTAAAATGACCAAGATTTAAAAATGATCAAGAAAGAAGAATTACCTACATAATGTAAAATGCATTTAATACTAGTACTGTTGAATTTACTATTGCTGGATGCTTCAAAATTGAACATGGATTTAAACGGCTGAGTCACCCAATCAAGGAAAACAACCAGAGGGTGGAAGACCACCACAGTCATTTGGAATTGCATTACCGCAGTGTAAACAGTATCTATATTTTGATAAAAAACAATTGGAACACAACAAATATTAAAATTCTCACCGATGTTTTAACAATTTTTAAGCAACTTACTTTGATGATACCAGTTAAACTAGATAAAAATCAAGATTAAAACAACAAATATAGCGAAACGGGACAGTTTCCTGTTTGGTGAAAAGTTCATTATTGAACATGTCAAGTCTGGGTAATTAAGAAGGCGGCTACAACTACACTGTTAAGTAATTGTAAGGAAAACTCCAATGCCCCTTCACGTTTGATTCAAGCAGGGGGGGGGGGGCAAGTACCAATCTAGGACCATTGGGAAGTACCAACAGCAGAGGATTTCATCAGGCAAGACGTACTGATACAAACCTGTATGTCAATTATAGAGGTAACGACAATTGCATGTCGCCTTAAATATTTTACTCTTGCTGGCGGTGATCTTTTTCACACAAGATAAAGTTATCTGGTCATGTTTGAAGAGATATAGAATTCCATTTAAGGACAGTCCTACACAACATAATACCTAAAAAATTGTGCATTTTCAGAGTCTGAATATGTATTTAATACAACAAAAGAAATTGGTAAGTTGTTAGATTTGAGTGTGCAGTGTGCACCTATCAGTGGACAGTTTTTTAATCAAAAATATTTATTGTACACAAACTAAATGGAGGTTCCAGTAAATCCAAAATGTCTGAATATAATTTATCCATACACAACAGTTTTAAAATGAAAGACATACCTAAGGAGGTTATGTAAAATAAAATGATCATTTGGGCACAATTGATTTATAAGATGTCTATTTTTTAATATCATTGAACACTTATGACAAAACACATTTGAGGGTTTATTGTAAAAACAATTAATTCAATTATTTGTGCTTTGGCTTGTGTACTGCCCCACACCAGTAATATCTTATATTTATACTTTAGTGGGTGATAAAAATCTGTGTTTTTATCTTGAGGATTTAACTTGCACTTATTGGAGAACATTATTAAGAATTTTTTTGAAAATTTTAGTAAAACTATAGGCTTTTGGAGTGCCTTGCATGTTACATAAATAAGGTTAAAACTAATTCCAAACCCAATTAAGTTGCTGAGTACTTAGGATTTGTGATTGATACAAAGTATATTATGACATTGTCATTGACAGATTTAAAGAGATATTCATCTATTATTTTACACCTTATCCTATCGGCTTGTTGTCCAGTTGTGAGTTTTGGATTTCTATGCTTAAGTACCTACACTAGAATTTGGAAAAATCCAAGATGTGTAGAGTTAGTTTACCACAGTGACTTTGATTTACATAATCAGCCTATAATGTTCCCACTGCTGGGACACAGGCCGTTTGATTTAATTATGATAAATATGGGAAATATTTGTTTTGACAGTCAGATAGCAAATGGGGTTTGGAAAGTCAAGAAAAATCATTTAAGTTTTTTGGAATTTTTTGATGCTTTTCTTGGTATAGAATATTTTACCGAATACTTAAATGTATACCAAATTTTATGATAAACAATACTACAACCTTAGATTATAATGTGTGGTAGTCAATTTAATAATCTTAATTGCCTGGCTAGGCATAATATGGCAGTGGTGTGAAGCCCTAACAATGGGGATATCTGCATTTTATGTATAATCTAAAGACAGCATAGAAACTGATCTTGAGTCTAGAAATAAAAACATTGATTGTGTGTCTGGCTCCTGCAGCATTTCAGGACATAGTGAGATCTTTTGGAAATCTTTTCCATTGATCTACATATTTGCTACTAGAGCTAATACTCAGTGTGATAGATATGAGATATCTAGCCTGGCACTTGTAGAAAATATAGATGCATTTACAGTAAATTGGAATTATTACCCATTATTTTATGCATTTCCACTATTTGGATTAATTTCACAAACTATTAAGTTGATCAGGTTTTTTGGCATCTTACTTTCTCCTATGAGACTATCACAACCTTGGTACCCATTTTTTAATTTCATGGTGAAATCACAGATTACAGTATATAGTTTGAACCAACAAACCAATTTTTGCTGTCACCTTCCAGAATGCTGCATCCTTTGCACTGCAGCTTTTTTCCCTGGGGGCCTGCATATTGGCAGAGAACCGTTTAAGAAGCAAATGATACCACATGCCACCATTAAGGTCATGATATCTTCATTGTCAGATAACAGTGTCAGGCAGTATTCAGTAACACACTACATAAGTGGTGGACTTTCTGTAATGGTAAAAATATTCACGATAATATTTCTATCACTAAAATATTAAAGTTTCTTACACAACAATTCAACAATGGCAGTTCATATACGTTCAGCACTAATAGATCTGCATTGTCATTGATCATAAATGCTGATGTAGGTACCGATCCTGTAATTAAGAGGTTCTTTAAAGGTATCTTCAAATTACAACAAAGTTGCACTAACTACAATGATATATAATATAATATAATTCATTTATTTAACAGATCATACAATCCAACTTGTTAGACAATTAATCATAATACACACACATCTTACACACTAGTGTTAGTAAATTATATTTGGCAAATCCCGTAAACTAATTAATAACAATGTCAAAATGGATGTATGGGATCCATCAATGTTACTGAATTTTATAGAATGATGGTACCCATTACAACAATTATCACTTGACAAAGTAGCCAAAAAGTATGTAAGAATTATTTCAAGTCTTAAAGAATATAACTTATCTGTAATTGAGACTTCATAACATCCAAATTATTGATTCAAGTGTTAACATAAAAATCACTGATTGGTAAAAACATCTAAGACAGGAAAACGGCTAACAATTATTATGTTATCCTACTTTTCATATGGAACCTGACATTTGTCATGTGATTACATTACAATATTATATAAATTATACACACAAATGGTGTAATTCAGAGATAGGTAATACAGAAAAATTATTAATGCCTCATAATTATGTTAGTTAGCCAAACAATTAGTTATTGGATTAAACAAACAATGTTGGACAGTGGCATAGATATCAAAATATTTACTCCTCATTCCACAAGTCATGATTCAATAGTGACTAGAGGTGTGTCAGAAGATAATCAGTATTTTTAAAACGGTTGTTTGGTCATAAGTTTTGCTAAATTTTTGCCAAGTTTGTTGGTAATGTTGACCTTGAGACTGATGTGATTTTTTTTTCATAAATTAAGTTTTGAGCCAAAAGAGTAGGCATACTAAATAGGTACATACTTGGTTGTTGATAATTAGAATAGAAGCATTATTAAAAGAGAATTAATTGAAAATGTGGTAAAGTTTTTCCACTTGCAATTAAAGGTTGATTTTATGTTTTAGTGTGAAACAAATGTTTGTAATTTCCAACTTCATCTCTCTAAACATCTACATAGTAAATCAGGATAATTATCGAGGACTAAGCATGGAGTATAATTACTAAATTAAACGAACTTACCTAAGTGAAGTTCTATTGTAATTATACGAAATGCTTAGTCCTCGATACTATGTTCCCTCCCAAGCCCTGAACAAGACCATAGTTTGTTTTTTGACCCTGGGATTGAAGTTGGGGAATTACTGTCTGTTAATTTTAATTCTCTCATTGCAGATTACTCTAAATAGAATGACATTAGCTGGTTATAGTTGCCAGCGTAAAAGTTTTTTCTTGCAGGATTTATTCTCTGAATATTCGCGTGCACACGATGGGACTGTAGTGAGACTACATAGTAAATCAGGATAATTATCGAGGACTAAGCATTTCGTATAATTACAATAGAACTTCACTTAGGTAAGTTCGTTTAATTTAGTAATTATTATTCATGCAGATTGTCGCAGTAGTACTTTTGGGGCAGAATTCGTAATTTTTTTACCCCTGACTCCATGGCGAGAAGAACTTCGGACAAAGTACCTGAAACAAAAAAGTTTTCATTAGTTTAATTGCCATTTGGGACGACAGACATTTGAAACAAGTTAAGGTTTATTAAATTTTGTATTAATGGCGGACATTTGGTCCTTCAGGAAAAATTTGGATTTCTAATTTGAGGGAGAATGGTCTGCGTTAAAGTTTTTTAAAAGAACGATGAAATTCGATATTCTGGCGTTATTGGATAAACTTTGATGTTTACTTTGTTAACTTTAATGTTGAAATAATACAGCCTGCAACCTTTCTAATTACTTTGAAATATTTGATTCAAAATGAACGCCGCCGACGTTTTAATCCAAATAGTAAATCAATTAACTTGTGAATGTCGAAAAACAATTTGGTCAATCAATCTCCAACTAGGACCACGAACAATTTTCCGAAGAGACCGATCCAAAATTAGGGTAACATCTTGAACGACTGCTTCGATCCACCGCCCAACTACCCACATAGATAGATGGCAACTGATCATGTTATAATAGTTATATACCCCGATCGTTACTACTGTACTTGACAGGTGACCTTTATCACATGAGTAGGTACTTAACTCTGTGCCTTTATCTAGTAAGAAGAAATAACATTTCAACTTTTACGATCTTGCGTAACAGATGAACCGTAATTTCTGAGACAAGTAGTAATAAGGTAGGTTCTATTATTTTTTCAAACGCTTGAGACTAAAAGAAAAATAAGACATAGGTTTTGGCATTATATCATAATTTACGTCGACACGTGCGTGACCTCAAAATAAGAGCTTTTCAAATACTTCTGCGAAAAAATCAACAACATAAGGACGTAATTCAAAACGTTTCCACCACAAAACCTCACATAATTCAATTCTGGGAATCCTCGCAAAACGTTGAAGACAGAACTTTGTAGGTAGACACATAAAAAGTTCATACGTTCGTCGATCAAGGTTGTGCGCCGATGTTGTTTGTGTCACGTGGTGCGTGCGAGCGAGATAGCAACACGCTAGACACGCTGCGCGCGCGCAAGGCACCGGCTGGCACCGCCATAATGACAAATCAGCTGGTTTACACACCCGCAAACACGATTTTACCGTCATCACAACCTTTTAACTAACATTTTTCATACATAACATTAAAACCTTCATTTTATGAAACGCAAAACTAAGTTTGTACTAGCATGAATAAATTGGCTGTAAATTACGTAAATAATCCGGAATTTAATCGCAGTTTTCAACAGATTCTATTTTGAATTATTATTATTGCTGTTTTTATTGAGTATGGTTAGGATATTATGAAATTAGGGTTTTATGAAAGAGCGGAAGGACCGATATTATGAATATTAATGGTAATAGTTTATGGCAGTAAATTGAACGTGGAATATCATTATGCTTTTGTGATGATGATATAAAAGGTCATTTAAAATTGAAATTGTACTAAGTAGTTGCAAAAACATCCAAGCTAAGTACAGTTCCTCTGACACACGCTGACATCATGCTCATTTTTATCCGGCATGAGATTACTTTTCTTATATTCATACAACCATTACGAGACAAGTTTCAACACTAAAGGTACCATTCCGTAGCCGACCGCAGGCGGCAACTGCAGGCGACGACGTGTCGCCGCGACACGACTGGTGTGGTGTCTATGAATTTCTATGAAATACCTTCCATATCGTGGCGACACGATCGAGAATAAAACGCGATAAAAGGTATTCTATGTCCTTCTCCAGGTCATGGTCTACCCATGTGACAAATTTTATCTAAATTCGTTCAACCGTTTTAGCGTGAAAGCGTAACAAACAAACAAACTCACTTTCGCATTTATAATGTTAGTTAGGATTAGGATAAGGCGAGGCATATAATGGTCTAACAACCTAGATCTGGGCGAGGTATTTAATACTGATATCAATATTCAACCAGCATTCACAGAAACTGATGTCTGGGAATCCCTCCTGACGTCGAATCCATTATATTAATTAACACTATTATTGTCTTGGAGTCTTGTTTTGGCTCATTGTTTTCATGATCATTTGGAAACAAGCGAAATAAGCTCCTACATATCACTTTGAAAATTGTATATAATGTAGAATTCTAAATGTAACCTATTAGATATTGTTTTGATTTCTCGACCAAATAATAATGTGTACAAAACCTATCTGTGTCAAAAAATATAAAACTTTTCTAGCTGACGCAAAATACTCTTACTGATACCTTTATTTGTTGTAATTAGCAAACTCACGATCATCTCACAAAAATGATGAATAGTGTGCAAAAAGCTAACATTGATATTCTGCATGCATTGAATAGAAGGATGTGAGCTCAACGTTTCAAGTATTTTTATAGCCACCAGTTCTTAGAATTAACGACAAGGTACCTTTTCCCCACTATAAGGAATAAAGAAACAAAAAGTACATGTATAAGTAATTAATAGATTCAATTCAAGCTTGCATTCAGTAATGAAGTGCATTTTAATGACGCGCCATAATTACTTAGCGTCAGCCATTTGAATGTTTAAGAACATGAAAAAATATGCGCGGTAATGGGCAGTAAAACCCAGCAGAGTTTTATAAGTTTGATGTCATTCGTTTTAAAATAGACTGTGACTTGTCACCAAATGATCGAAATGACAGTCCTATATAGAGTCTGAGGAAGTCCCAATAGATCTGTGGGAAGTGAAGATATGATTGGCTTCTTACTTCGGGTCTATAGAAACAACACTCAAATCTTCCCGCATTATGATCAACCGCCCCTAAATATAGGAGCAAGATTACGCAACCACCCAAATTCCATCCTTCAACTTAACTCATCTGACAATGGGAGTGAGTCATTAAGTGAAGTACAAATAAGAATTGAATGCTGCACAAAGGCTGATGGGCGAGATAATGCAGAGGGTAGTCGACAAAATTTAATGGAAATGTCACAGCCACTCCGCGCCGGTTATAGAAAATACCACTTAATAGCAGATTTCAATTGCTTTTGCAAATGCGGAGGGAGAAGGGGTGAAACTGTTACAGGAGTTTAATAAAGAGAGACAGCCAGTGGTCAAAAGCGATAATGATGATGATGATGCAATATTGATAGATATAGCCAATTTGAAAATGCATAAATTACATCGTTAGACTGAGCACTAAGATTAATAAAGCAATATTAATCGCATACATATTAAAGATGAAATTGTTCCATCAAAGATGAAATTTCAAGCAGAGTTGATAGTATCAACTAATAAATCAGTAACGCTTCATTAACTATTCAAACTCAATTAGGTAATTTATTTATTCTTAATTAATTTATTCATTTGAGCTTAATTATCTAAAGTCTGATATTTTTCATCTTTAAAACATGTATAAATAAATTCTGCTTATTTGTTTTGTACACAATACAGATTATCAAAGCTATAACGAACTATAACATTCAACAAACTGTGGACCTACACAATAAACATCACGGAACAATGCAGGAAGTGCTAACAAAATAGCTGAGAACTACTATTATGTTCTCTAATACTGTTCACACAAGTTTGCAACTGCGGATCCCGGCCGATACGGTCGGTGAGAGCCTTTATTTTGGGAATATTAGTGAGTGAACAAGTCCCGCGCTGGGCGCCAAATATACAAACATTGTACCATGTTGGGCGCCAAATATACAGTACATGTTGCCAAATGTTTAGAGTTCTCGTGAATCTGGTCAGACGACGGTAGTTGTGGGCAGTGGTCGCGTGATGGGGCGGTTTGGCATACAGCTTTATGGGATAGAGAATTAGCTTTAGACTAAAAAGTCCTTAAAAGAGGCACTTTGGTACATAATATTAACTTATTTCCAGAGCAATTAAACAAACTTTTATTGCTGTTTACGCTCATTTATGAATGTTTGTGAATTAAAGAAGATCTATAAAAATAAAGATGAACACGTAAAGCGCACTCCATAAAAAGAGTACCATAATTTTTGCATAAAATGCCCATCGTTTGAAAAGTTCATACCTGTGCCTTGGCGTCGTTTGCTAAATCACGACATCTACGTAACTCTGATTTACGGGTACCCAGAAATTACCACCGAGTACGAAAGCGCCAGAAGGTCAACTTCACTTAAGTAGGCGGAGACACATCTAAAGGGTTCACGTAGGTAGTTGTGAAATAAAAAGGTAAGTCAATTTTGGGCACCTTATTCCTCACAAGCCGTAAACGGATTACAGTTGAAAAAGTAGAATATTGACTACATTCGGAGATATCATGTTGCTATTATTTAGCATTAGCCGCCGTTTACTTCCATAAAATACATTTTTCATAAGAAAAACTTCACACTTACATGAAACTTTCAAAATTCAGTCCGCATGACTGTGTTCACAAGTTCTATTATGTGAACCATCAACTTCATTGTTAAGATTTTATCTAAGAATAACTACTAATCGTCTGCAGCCTCTGTGTGGTTAGAATGAAGTAAATCTTCTGTACTCCATCTTTTTGTGGTATTTCTTCCCGTCTGGGGAAGGTTTAATAGCAGCTGTCTGTTTACTTGTTTTCCCCTGTTTATAAACGGACATGGCAGCAAAACGACTCTTTTTTCGTGAAAACTTCGCACATCATTTAGAATTCAGGTTTTTTAATGAAGCATTTTAATTCTGAAGTACTTTTACGGCATTCTTCACGCTTTATGATTTAGTAGATCTTGAAATGCATTTTGTAAAACTTCTTTTGCTAATTGTTAGGCTTTCGCTTGTTCAGTCAGACCTATTTTTGAAACTGTAACATTTTATAGATTTCTAAACTAGTGTATTTAAATAATTTGCCTGAAACCTACCAACATTGTAGGCGATAGAGCTCTTTTGACTTCTCCCGCTCTGGGCGGAGCGGAAGGGCGTGTCAGACTTCTACGGACTAAAACCCACCCGTGTTCCTTCAGTTGCCTGTTGCCAAGGTCCCGGTATCCCTTTCGGACTAACCCGCAACCCTGGCAGGAGACGATAGAGCTCTTGAATTTATTTTTAACATAATAAAATAATGAGGCATTTTATCAGGATCACAGCTCTTGGTGGCCTGCTTTCTATGAAAGAATAGCGTGATAATAGGTAATAATTAAAACCACACTACTTTTCCGCTAGTCAGTAAATTACAATTTGCAAAAGGGGTTATCATTAGATAGATATCACATACGCGACAGGCAAATGAATTGGCTTCTGAAGCGTGATTATTAATTTGAGATTATATTGATTTTAGTGTAGTTTCTTCTTAAGTGCAGTCAGGGAAATTCATTGTAAAGCAAATTGACTACCAACTTAAATTGTCTGTATTTTCAAATCGCAACTGTCATTCTTTGACTTGTATGAAATGGCTATACCACGACAAATTGACATAGGGTGTCAATTTGTTTAACAATTTACTTTCCAGACTTAATATTACGTGAAAATGGATAATATATATTATATATGTATTAAGACTAGACACGTGGCAAGAACTTTGAGGTCAAGTTGAAGGCAGAACGAATCTGACAGCTCTTCAAATCAAAACGGTACATCACCAATCAAGACAAAACATTCGGCTTCAAATCGATTGGTTAGCGTCAATAAACACAGCTTTACTATCGGGAGCCATTAGAACGTATCACTGCGATCTTCTCATGACATTTAGCAGGGTTCGTTGACCTGGTGAGTTGTCCGACCGGTCGGCCGACTAGTTGGACGACTAGTAGCCAGTTTGCAGATAGCCTGTTGCTTGTAGATTATGTTGTTGATGAGGCGGAATAATTAATATACGTACTTTTTATTGAACTTTTTTTTATCAAACACGGTACTTGTTTGTGTTGGACTTTTATAATATATTAAAGTACCTTCATAGGAAAGAAGTTCTACCTATTTGAAGATGTTATTACAAGATGTGGGACGATCCAAAAACATATTGTTATAACTTTAATATTTACTTTAGTAGCTACGAAGTTTATTCTAAATCAAGCAGTAATATTTTATTTAGTAACAGAGTAATGAAATATGAGTTTTGAAAAAACGAGGTTAACTTCTAAGAAAGCCATTTAGAAGTAGCATCTGTCTCGGCCATAAAACAATGCGGACTGCTTTTAGCCGCACTGATGTTACTTTTATAACAGCAAAACTTAATTACTTAACTGACCGAGACAATATGGCAATATTTCACCGTCCTCATAAAGATAATTTCATCTTCTGTAATTTCACGTTGTGGGTACTTTGACCTGCTGTTCCAAACAAAAGAAAATTACGTTCCATTTTCAACTACCGACATGACGCTTCACAATGTCAAACTAACCGTTTTTTCACGAAACAATATTTTGAACTGTTGATTGGACCACGTATGTATGGACCGATGTCGTTGACCTTACTAAATTGTCTCAAATGTAAGATTTTTGTATTTTTAAATAGCAATTTGCAAAACTCCGCATATCCAGCGCTCTAGGTATACCAACCAGTGATTTGCGGCTAAAATTGGCGTTTTTGCACTATTTACTGCTTGTACAGTTATAACGAGTCTAGGAAGCAAATATAAAGTAGCAAAGCGGTTTCGAGTCGGTTTTTATACATTTTCGCGTAAAATTTTAGCGCATTTTGCTCTGATACGAATAAATAAGTATTTATAGAGTTCAGATTGAGTCTAACGCTGGGATCAAGCTTTTAATTTGAAAGACCAAAAACTTACCTTCAAACTTTTACAAAATAATCTTGATTTAATAATTATGTTGGTAACTTTTCCAATAATTTCGCCGTGCCTATCTCTCAGTCTCTCGAACCGCATAGAAACATCGAAACAACAAAAACCGGTATAGGTTTCAAAACAAAGGCATCCAGGAACACTAACTGGCTCAGTTTCACAAAGCAGGTCAGTCTGACAAAAAGCAGCTCATCGCGGTTCGCGTGGCGCAGTGAAAGTGTTCCCACGAGTGCGTGCGCGCATACTACACGACGACGGAGAGAATGGCGCGAGGTGCAAGCTTGCAGCGAGGGGCAGTGAAGATGGAATTGTAATGAAACTTAGCTGTGGTGATAAAAGTGAACCAAGATTTCGTTGGAGTGGTGGTAATTTTAGTCAGAGTGAGAACCTTATTTGGCAGGGTCTATTTTGTCAGCAAATTGTGTGCGTATCAGAAGAAACATAACTAATCAGTGAATTATGACAAGGGATCACCATTTAAAACCCTTTCAGAAATTGGATCATTCAAATCAACTGCATCTTCCCGTCGTGAAGATGATACTCCTATACAAATTGGTGAATTAATGGTTGCAATTAATTTAGTGTCAAGTTATCCATCCTCTTATTTTGTTCATGCTATTATTATTTTAGCTAAAACTAATGCCTCTTATAACTTGCTCAGCGGTGCAGTCGTGTCTAGGAGGTTTCCGGGTCATCCTCAATTCGGTTTGTGTGATTGTTTCGTCACGCGACGCGCACCGCGGTGTACCCACTACTTGCGCTACTTATGGCACTAGTAATAATTCTAGTCTCAAGTTAGTGCTATTAAAGCCGTTAGAAGCTACAGTAGCTCACAATAGCACATTATAAGAATCTACCTATGTGTTCATTATCATAATTATGATCTGTGGTGTATTTTCGCCTCTTATTTGCTCACTGTAGGTATGATTTCGAGGTGATTGTCGCGTGATAGGTCAGAGGTAGTCTTGATTGTTGTGACACTTTGGTGGATCTCTGCCAGGGAAAGGTCTGCTGTGTGTAATTGGAAGAAAGTTGGGTGACTGAAGAGAGTGTAGTTGGCCATTATGTTGATATGTTTAAGATGATTTGACATCCAACGTTCCATTTTAGTGGTTCATTAATCTATTAAACCACCATCTTTCTGTAACTCCTATTGATATAGGAGTCATAGAAAGATTGTGTTTAAAACCTGTACAGTCTACTTTAATTTTTATAATGATTAAGGTATTAATTAATCTCTACCCTATTAACATAATCTGTAAGTTTTTTATAGCTTTGAAAATGTATAAAGCAGACATACAAGAGACACATGCTATTTCAATTTAAAAGCGGAGATGTGTCACCAAAGAGAAAAGACTAACTACCATAATGCCTGATGATGCTCTATGAGATGATTTTCTCTCATTTCCATATTATCTATGATTCCACGACTTTCCATGGAGAGTTGCCCTTTGAACTCCCACGTGCTTCAGTGAAGGGAATGAACGAATGAACGAAGACGTCTGGGACATAATTGCGAACATAAATAAGATATATGATGAAACTTACGGACAGTTGGTGTCTTTATGATTATTGTTTAGGCTATACACTCAACCATACAATGGTTGTTCATAGAGATGGTCATTAACCTGCTCCGTAAAAATGATACCTAAAGGTACAAGTCCGTAGCCGACTGCAGGCAGCAGCAGCAGGCGGCAGACGTGTCGCCGCGACACTACGACTGCAAGATTTATAGCGGGTCCGACTCCCTTAGTAAAGTCACTTAAATAGGTAGTAAATTGTCCCATATAGGATTATTAAAGATGCATTTTTTAAACAATTAATTAAAATATTAAAGCATTATGACTCTATTCAATATTCAGTAATTGAAGAGCCCGTGACGGCTGTATTTTAATCGATTTCAAGCTCAATACACCTAATTCAAAAACACATTATCTGCCACACAAGCACTATCATCCACTCCATCGCACTCAACTGCCAACCAATTACGTCCAACTAAAACAAACGAACGCGAAATATAATAAACTCGTTCACAATAGCAGCTCTTCGGACGATTACGCGCTCGTCCGAAATTCGGGCGGATCGCATCGAATCGCATGGAATCGCGTAGAATCGCGCTGGCAATCGTTTCCGCGGAAATAAATTCGCGATAGTCGCGCGATGAAAAGCCCGGGACGATAATTGGCCGGTATCTGTGTAGGGTTGCCTCAATATAGGAATTCCGAGGTTTACGTTTCATAAATTTTAGTTCGATGCAAGCGATTGGTAAACTGTTTTTGCGATGTTACTACGCCTATTTCGTACGACACGTATAAATTGAAAACATTCTAATTTATTACGGAAATTAATGAAATACGTATTGTTTATGGACTTTATGGTCAACTAGTTGAACTAGTTGAACCCATAGAAAATCCGTGAAAGCCTTAAAAATTACCAAAATCAGCTGTGATCTTATTAGGCAAATCCAGGAAGAGAGATCATCTAATGGTGTTGTAGATACTTCATTTTCGTATATAAAAAAAATGGACCAAGCCTTTAATATTTTGTAATATAGTAAAAACTGCAACAACCCTAACTTCCGCTGCATTTGGACAATTCAACCGCACAGCTCATATTTTGATTGTCATCTGGTGACGGAGATCAAAAGTACCCACCGCCAGTATTGGGAATTAAATGCAGAGTAGCAGCGGCGGGTTGCGGTCAAATAATCACTACCACAGATTATGAATAACAGAAGACTCGCTTGTGACGACGCAATACTATACAATACACGAAACACTAACCACAGATGCGTTATATCTATAAAGTAAACAGCTATGATGATGACCCCAGCAACACTAGAACATTTTATAGAAGTTGTAAAAAAAAATGATGTTCGGCAGTATCTTCCTTGACCAATGGCAAATTGGCGATCATTTGCAATGAGAACAGCACCAACATTTTACTAATATGCAGTGGACGGTTAAGCGATGATATGAGATAGATGTAGTTGAAGTGGAACAGTTTCGAATGACATTACACAAAACTCACGAAAAAAAAAATTTGCTGTTTCCAACATGCAATTGTAAATGCATGGAGCGGCTGATTTTTTCGTGATTTTAGGCTTGATTCCATTATGAAAATTGATCATAAAGATGAGTATGACTCCGTAAAGGTTTCAGTCATTTAAAATTTATTTTGTTAAACCTAACCTTCTTTTTCCATCTATTTAGTGGCACTGTGGCATTATGCTGAATCATTGTTATTTTTATTTACTTATTTTTTTGTAAGGCAAAACAAACAGTTATTGTTGACATTTCAATATAACGAGGTGGGAAATCATTGGAGTGTACTTCAATGAAATGCTATTGATTTGCTTTTGATAAAATAACTTTACAATATTTGTACAATAACTTTTATCACTGTCATCATCAGCCTACAACGTCCACTGCTGCACACATGCCTCGCCAATTTCTCACCAATCATCTCGATTTCCAGCTGCTACCTGCCACCCTTATATCGTCGCTCTACCTAGCCTGTCCTACCTTACATTTTCCGATTCGCGGTCTCCACTCAAGAACAAGTCTACTTTGGGTAGACGTGTTCTTGAGTCGGTTATCGGTGCTACGGCCATTATGGACAGTCTCACTCTCTTTATCACTGTTATAATAATAACTTGTTATAAGTTGTCAAGTAGGCAAGCGATTATATTTTTTTCTGCTAAGAATGTATTTTAAGTATCAAGGTTAGTTCTTTCACATTCAGCTAACACGGTAACAGTACAATCTCTTTCAGACTTACAAGGACTATTGATACCGCGGGTCTTATTATTCCGAGTCTATTTCCTTCGAATCACGTGCGTTTCAATAAAAAATTGCAAAATTGTTCGTCTAGTAATTTTATTTTCCTATTATGTTATTAAGTAGGTACCTTTGTACTCAACTAACAATTATGTCGTTTCTATATGTATTTGACTGTGTGTACATAAATAATAAAACAAATAAGTACTTATAAGAAGTATTTTTCCATCATTTCGAAATTCTAGAGCCTTTAGTTTTATTATTATGTGGCATCACCTATTTCTGAGATAGCTGGTTAACCTGTAATAAAAATAAAAAATATGATAAATAGGTTTAAATGTTGTTAATTAGCGAATGAGATGATCAATAATTAACATTATTTAAACATAAGCACAACATCACGCCCTGTTTCCCCGAAGGGTGGGCACAGGAGTATCTATAGTACCTACACCCCAGATTTCACCAGAAGTCCCATGTAATAGGGGGCGAGCCTATTGCCATCAACGAATCCAGACTCCGTGCTGCAATTGAGAAATACCTGATGAAAAAATCCAGTAAAACATTACCTGACCTGGGAATCAAAAGGACCTCATGCTTTGCAGTAGCGCTTGCGACCACTAGACCAAAAAGGCAGTTAAACTCACCAAACTGCCAAAAATCGTTATTGAAAACCCCTCATTATTGCCATCCTATGGTCAATGGCTACGGAAAGTGGCCAAAATGCGGCTAACAATGCAAGTAATAAGGTTAACACAAAATGAAAATAAAGCACAATATAACGTGTACGCGAAACGGAAAAGCTGATTGAATAAATTTTCACTATAAATAAATAAAACATTCATTTCGTATTTCCACAATGCCACTGAAGAGATGATACAGAGGTTATACGCCCCAAGAACACTGAAATAACAAATGAATCTGCAAACATATCTCTAGTGGCTTTGTTTTGTTAAATCTGGCAATCTGGGGTGGCTTTGTTTTGCAAACACAATATTTTACTTATATTTTTAGGTCAAACATGCACCAAAAGGTGTAAATAAGACAAGTTTGGTACAATTAAGGCAAAAATAAGCAAACCGATGCCATGATGCCACTCATCGCGTACTGCATAGAGTTATACTTCTGTGTTCAAATCTTTATTCTGTGGCAGTGTTAACACGTTTTGGTTCATTTATTAATTCGGTTGGACAGTTTTTCGGACTGTTCGGTTTAATTGACTAATTATCGCTTGCATTCTCAACGTTTGGTAACGATACAATAGTTTTTGTGTAGTGTATAGAGAAAGTGCAGTTTGATACGATTGACTAATGTAGCACAATCATTACGTGCAATGTACGAGGAAATTGTATTGCATTCTCACCTTATTTGCACAAAAACAGCACTAGATTTTATATTACTCATCATTTATGAGCAGTCATACATAACCAACAGGCAAAAAAGTTAATATCGTGTGTTCGTCTCAGAAAAAGACCCTTTCTTTTCGTATGCTAATTTTAGCGATAACCCAATATCGCTAAAATTTATTAGCAGCAAGACGAAGAACCTAATAGAAAACAGGAATTAACAAATTCTTACTTCGAGCAAGATATCGAAGTCAGTCAATACAAAAATAATTATGACACCAACGGACACGCAGATACACTTTTTTTTTTTATACTTCTTCCTCTCTGGGCGGAGCGGAAGGGCGTGTCAGACTTTTACTGACTAACACCCACCCGTGTTCCTTCAGTTGCCGGTTGCCAAGGTCCCGGTATCCCTTTCGGACTAACCCGCAACCCTGGCAGGACGCAGACACATTTGATATTTGCCACAAACTCCTGAGACCCAGGTAAGGCACTCTACTCTTGATAGTCGTTACGAATAAATCACAAAAATTCAAGAAACACGCCACTTAGAAAGCTTTAAACTCCACAAACACAATCCAAGAACAGTGGCTGCATACAGGAGGTATTTCATATCAGGGCTGTCCAAGCTGCAAGCATTCAGATGTGGTTTGCGATCCATGAAAATAAGTACCTAAGACGTTGTACCTAAAGCTCAGGGATATCAAGAGTATTGCGGATGGTTTACCAAATCTAGAGAGAAAGCCGAGTTTCATGGTGTATTGTTTTGTACTGGCATCTAAATCCTTAAAACCAGAACAGTGTATAACGGCTGCAACGTAAGAGCAATCGCAAGTTCTATGAATCAGTACTTAGATACTTTACACTGGAGATCTCAGAGCTAAATGTATAGATAGGTAAAGGTCAACGTGTGGTTTTGGTCGGTAGGAGCCATTATACTAAATCTATACTAAACTAATATTATAAATTCGAAAGTAACTCTGTCTGTCTGTGTGTTACCTTTTCACGCCTAAACCAATGAACGGGGTTCAATAAAATTTAATTAGCAAGGAGATTATGGCATCCTGGGGAAGGACATAGGCTACTTTTTATCGACATACCACGCGGGCGGAAGCTAGTAATATTATAAATGCAAAACTGACTTTCTTTCTTTGTTTGTTACGCTTTCACGCTAAAATGGCTGAACAGATTTGTATAAAATTTGGCACATGGGTAGACCATGACATGGATTATGACATAGGATACTTTGATCCCGATGTTCTAGCTAGTAATATTATATTGATCGCACACAGAGGACAAAAACATTGCCAAAATAGAATCGCCCGATGAGGTGTATTTTGGATCATCAAACATTAGACAATAGACAGCCCTGCACCCAGAGCTCGTAAGTTCCATTACACTAATGCACTAACACAGTAGCCTGCAGCCGACGTTATCCCGGTGAAACATCGCATTTTTCAGCGGAACCGTCTCATATCGCAGATGTTATCGTAAGATCACCCTGCAGCTGTAATGCAAGTATGCAACTTCGGTAAGTTTAGACTTGGGGTTGGTTAAAGTAGGACGGTTTGTTGCATTGCGAGAGGATTTTTAGATGAGAGTCCAAAGGACACTAAGACGTTATATCAGGTAGGAGAAATCACCTGTAAAAATATGGATAGATTCTCATTTGGGCGTTCTTTGCAGTGTTTACTGCCTGATAAAGATGACTACTATAACAGGCAGTAGATACAACATCACCCTCCTTTTAAACTCCACCGCAGTCGGATAAAAACAATCCACTCGTTGAACTAATGATAGGGGCCTAGTTTCGGTTGTCACGTTTACAGTCTAGTAAAATTTCGCTTTTCAATTGTTTTGTTTGCAAAGTAACCTTGAAATTCGTAAACGGTCAAACATTGGCATTGAAAATAAATAATAGGATGAGAATGCTCACGAATTTGTGTTTAAGAGACGAAATTGGCGAATCAGATCCGGGTGATTGTGGCCTAGTCACGCTTTTAGTAGTTAGTGCTGAAAACCAGGCGGTGGTGTGACCTACAGGCCTGATAACCTGAAAAACTTCTAGATTTATACTTCTTAACTAGAGTAAATATATAACAAGACTGAATTCATTTGGTTTGTTAAAAGTCAGCCTTATTGTGGTTTTTTCACAAATATCAACCATTTGCACTTCGAAATAACTTGGGGCTGATCCAAGAGTGAATCAAATCAAACATTTATTTGCCAAAAAATGCCAAAAATACATTGTTTTTATAAAGATGAGATCTTATAACCTAAATGCAGTAATCGAGTGGAAATTATTGGAAAAGACCTACGTCCAGCTGTTACCGTCCTTAGGAAGAGCCTCACATAAAAAAAAAAAATTACTAGCTTCCGCCCGCGGCCTCTCCCGCGTGGTATGTCGATAAAAAGTAGCCTATGTTGTAGCCGTTCAGTGGTTTAGGCGTGCAAAGGTAACATACAGACAGAGAGACAGACAGAGTTCGAATTTATAATATTATATTAGTATGGATGCGTTAAAGAACATCAACTTCAGACCCGAAGAAACTTAGCAATAATCTAATAAATTCATGCCAAAAACTTGAAAGTTGAAGCAGAAGCAATGCTAAACAGATCATTAAGTAAACAGAGCAAGTCTCGAGCGGCCATACTCCGTATAATGCACTTCGGTCACCGACTCACCATCCTCCGGCGGCGTCGTGAACCAACTCATTTCGCAAACATTTTTGAGATTTAATTATATGAATAGTTGATAAGATTCCAAGTTTTCGGCTTTACATATTTAGTTGTTATTTTGGTGGAGTTTTGTTTGAAGTTAATATAATAATTGTACCATTTCGGGCTCATTGTATGAATTTCTAAAGCTTTCACACTCACTCTATAATATTCTAGTCTCAGAGAATGTCTTATTTTTACCCACTCAAAAAGAAGAAAGCGGTTCTCAATTCTTAGTTTTTTTTTTAAATCAGCTACACTATTACTCGACTGCGGCGAAGCCATAATAAAATTACAATTTTGAAAGTAATGGGCTCTCATCGGAGTTCTGTTAATAAAAACTGACCATACAAGCTGCAACTTATACAGAAATCAAGTTTTTACCCTTAATAAAAAGAAAAAGCACCTCACCCACTAACATTATTAAGTTGACCTAAAACCGCTATAAACATATTTTTCATAAAATCCACAGCAGAAAATTCATTAAATTAGTAATTCCGAGGCGCTTCGCGGCACAGATGCCTCCTGCAAGTAATATGATATTAAGTACGAGCACAGAACTTCGATACGCGACTGGTTTAAAAGTGCATCTTCGGAGGACGCTGAAAGGGCATAAATAACTAGATACGTGCCGTAACGTGCCGTACAAAGCGAGGCTGTAGTGCAGTTGTGCCGCCGCGCGCCCACGGGAATGTTCAGGCGGCGCGTATTCTAGGACGGTGTTGTGGTTTCGGTATATAAGACGTATCTTTGCATACACGAAATCTCTTAAGGGGTCATTTTACTCATCATTATGAACAACATTCACTATAGGACCAAATATGAAATCGCGAAAACAAATTAGCTGTTCCTTAAATTAATATCGCATAACTCGTCATAATGCAGGGAACAGCTTTTTTTTTTCACGATAGTAATTTTGGTTCCGTAGTGAAAGTTGTTCATAGTGATGAGTACAATGACCCCTTCATAGATTTCGTGTATGAAAAGATACACCTTATAGATACAGGAAATTCTGTATGGACGAGTCCTTTAGTCGCGAGGTTTTTGCTGAAAATCAGCGCTGTTGACAATAGGTTCGTCTGAAGTCACGGCTTTTAGCTGAGCAATGACCTATTCTTGCACAGATACGACGCACTTCTTGTTATTGTTGTTTCAGAAATTGATAATTTTCCACTGCAATCGGCATTTCGTTTAATTTGTGATTGTTTTGTTTGTTTTCATTTGTTAATGTCGCAACACATTACGCAACTAATAATTTGTTTTTGGCCTCTCATCCACAGATAACTGTCTAACTAATATTCTTGTAGTTAAATACGAGGCTTTTGGCTTATTTGTAGTTTTAGTAAATGTCATTTTTTATTTTGTATTGTGCGTTTAGTTTGTGCAGAATAAACAATTTTTCTTTCTTTCTTTCTTTATGATGATGGAGGAATAAAATGTGAAAACTAAGAGGAACTGACTTTATGTTTATTTTAAAAGAGTATTAAGAAAGCAAGGCTGTTTGTTTCGTCGTAGGTTCCAAGAGTTGCTAGTTTTCGTTTGGTTGATTACAATATACAGGGTGAACTTTCCAAGTGGGCGTGAATGACCAAAAACGAAACCATATGAAAAGCCAAAAGTAGGTTTTATAAAAACTAAAACTGCAACATTAGATTTTTTTAAATACTTATAATACAAACACAAATTGGGTATGTTTTTTTTTCAGGGTAATCTTGAAATGTCCCTACGATAAATACGATGCTGGCGAGTCGACGCGCTCTATGCGATTCTACCAGAATTTGTAAGCAGGTACGTGGTTGTAAAATGCACACGCAATAAGTGTTAACATTAACTTTAAGTAATTATTATGATACGTGCTTGTACAAAGAACGTAGCTCCCTCGGGACTGTTCTAGTCTTAACAGACCGGTATTCCTAGAAGCAGGCGCCATATTGCATCTTGTACGGAATATTAATCGAGTCTAGGAATATCTTCCTGAAAGTATGAAACCTGTAATACCTGCGTTAATTAGTGAAGCTTTATATCTTCCTGTTATGTTTCAGGGTGGATTTAAATAAGTTAGTATGATGGTACGTGTGGAGCACAAAGGAGCGCTATTTTAACGTATACTTGCGGTATAGGAGAAAGGAAAAGCTTTGTATTTTCTAAAATCTTAACGTACGTTTAAGCATAGAATACGTGCCTATATTAAATGGTTAGGGTGAAATTACTCAACATGTGCCTCATAGGAAACTGTCTGAAATAAGATTTTATATGAGTTTAATATAATAATTACTGCCTCGTTGGAGCAGTGGTGCTTTACTGAGCGTGAGGTCCTGGGTCCGATTCTCAAGTTAAACAAAGTATTATTGAGTTTTTCTCTTAGGACATTTTCAAAAGCAACACCAGGGGGAAAGAGATGGAGCTATACGTCCTATAGAGCATCTTCTCTTTCCTACACTGAAGTAATATTAAAATAATACTGCTGTAAGCGGTGGTGGTAGGCCCCCAGGAGCTTGGATCTGTGTCTAGTTAACGGCCCCATTGGCCCCCTACAGCGTGGGGGACTTATAAAATAACTTCAACAGTCAATTCTAGGTGTACTTGACACTAAATATTCGTCTGCCTTAGTATTTCTATATCAGGGAATACTGCAGGCATAACGTTATCTGAATAAGGATAAGAATTATTTATTTGTAAAACATAGGTTAAAGGTCAAGGTCTTAATAATAATATCTTACGCTATGTTTTGTCATTGATGACATACACATATCTAGTATTAAATCAAGACGGATAAATTTACAACAGAAAAACCAAACAAAAAGTACCTATCGAATCAAAAGAAAAATACAATGCATGCAATACATTGGATTGTTAACAGATACAATAGTTACAGTGTTATATCATTTAAGTAATCATCCAGGGAATAGTAACATTTCTCAACTAATAATTTATGAAAACACTTTTTGAATTTATTTATTGGCATACTTCTTATGACATCAGGTACTTTATTATAATCTGCAGAGATTCAGAGATTCAGAGATCTGCTGATATTCTGATTTGCAGAGTTTTCAAAGTACGTATGTGTTTGAACCATGCCTTAGGGCGCTATGTAAACTTGCGCACCTAAGGACCCGATACACTACAATACGCGTATCACAAAGGCACGGTACACACTCTCGGGATTGTTCTGTTGAAGGCATATTCTGGTAAGACACGACGCTGTTTCGTGTGAACTCGTAGTACTTTCACCTTTTCAGGAGAAAATTAGTTTAGGAGGAGATGATTATATCCCACTAAGTTAGGTAAAGTAGTCTAGTAGCCTCAGCGCGATTTAAACATCGACAAGAATTCATTTAATTGTTTGTAATTTTGTTCTATAATATTGTATCAATGTGTAGCCACAAAACATATAACACATTGGGTACTTAATTGTACCTACACATTGATACAGTAGGTAATATGAAACAAAAATTGTATCAGGGTTCCAAAAATCCTTCCATACATTCATTAATAATATTATAAATGCGAAAGTGAGTTTGTTCGTTTGTTACGCTTTCACGCTAAAACGGCTGAACGGATTCGTTTGAAAATTGGCACAGGGGTAGACCCTGACCTGGAATAGGACATAAGATACTTTTATCCCGATATTCCCACGGGATCGAAACTAACGCGGGCGAAACCGCGGGGCGCAGCTAGTATTTAATACATATTTTTTGACGGCTGCATTCTTCATCATTTGGATTTATGGCCTAGAAAAGTTTATCCTGGAAGTGCATCAGTGGCTCGTAGTGCTCAACAGACGATGAGAATTCGAGCGGTAATCTGGAGTCTAGTAAAATTTGCTACACATGACTTATACCAGTATTGCGAGTCGATTAAAAAAAAAAAGAATCCACCTTTCTACGTAACCATTATGCGGCACCGTGATGCCGAATAAAGCCACAAAAACGACAATGGCGCTAGTGTGCGATTGCAGATTTTTCGCGCCAAACACTATGTTCTTGTGTGAACACCAGATTTTTTTTTCATAAAATGGCAACAACTTTACACGGAGGTTCGTATGGGAATCTTTTTGTTGTAGCCACTAGGTTAGTGAGCGGTTTAGCTTATACCAGACGTTATTTTTAGCTGAACCCTGCTTCTGGCCATTTTGTTGCTTCTGACTTTGTACATTCTTAGCGACTGAATCTAAAATGAATACGCATTCAAAAATACCACTACAAAGCATTACAGGTTGGTAATGTTGGTTTAATTTGGGTTTTATCTGCGACTCTATTATTCTTCCCAAATTAATGTACCTACTTATAACATCACCGCTTTTAGCCGAATGATAGTATAGGTAGCATACACCTAGCATATTGCATAGGCCTTTAAAGGAAAAATAATCTTCAACGCCGGTAGATGGACGCGAGCATACTATTGTATAATAAACAAACTACGCATAGCTAATAATATGAATTCCCAAGAAGGCATAGACATTAGACAATCGGCGCTTATCACACGCGCTCAAGGAAATATATATAACCATGGTACCAGGACGACACCTCGCACTATTTTTATTATTAAGTTTGTTCGACACTCACAGCATACAGTCCAGTACTAAACATAAGCTATTTACTAGAATGTTGAAAAAGAATTCCTCATCCTATTGGCAGACCAACATTCAGATGGATGGATGTCCCAAAAGACCAGGGAAGCATGGCACAAACACGAGGAGACCACACTCAGTACCGGGTGCGGGTGCGGGTGCTGGTGCACCATGCTACCAATGATGATGACGATGATGATACCGTAGACACCTATAATCACGGTCTGCAAACGGATCGATAATAGGAACAGAAAGAAACTGAAAAACTTAGAAATTTGTAAGGCCCGCTAGGCATGGCGGGCTGATACCAGTCGGGGGTGCGGCGCATGTACAAGTATCTCTCGGGCCCCCGACTCATGGTAGAAGTAGGAACAAAAAGGGTAACTTTGTAGACAGGAGATGAAGATTAACTAATACTTTGAAAAAGCTTCTTTGCTTTTATTCTGACAAGTATGTAGCAGTAATAACATATGTTAAATAAAGAAACCAGTATTCGAAGGTTATTGAATCAGTCGTGATCTCACTTGCAAGTGTAAACCTCATAGAAAAGATCAAACTAATAGGTTTCTTCAATGAATCATCAGTCGCCTAAATGTCATTCGCTAGTGCATAATTGACCTTTATCGTGTTGCAAAAATACATAATTAGATACCTCCAGGCTCCAATATTATTGTGAAATAGACTTCCTTTCAAGTCTGCTTAAATATGTTTTTATCTCACCACGCGCGTATGCAAACAAAACTTTCCAAATTAAAATACTTAAGTGTATAAATATTAATAAAGCCAATGCCTCGATGAAGGATATGATATTATATAGAGATGCGCCGAATGTAGGTTCCACCGAATACGAATGTTCGGTCGAATATTCGGTCCAAAATGAACCGAACCGAATATTCGGCCGGATCATTCGGTTAAATTCTGCGCGGTGAACAGTACGGCGCTCTGCAAGAGCCGGGCGGCGTTTGCCTCTCCCCGCGCGCAACCCGCGGCCCCTCGCGCTAGCACGGCTCGCTCAGTCGATGCATCGCTCTTTCGGTTACATATTGCAGTTTTCACATAATACTGTTAACAATTATCTCGGAATTGCATGCTTTGATTGAATAATATTACATAGATGAACGTTTTTGATTTCTGAAAAAAGTTGTTACTCAAAGCAGTGTTCTTATAATTGTTAATTTCATAGAAAACGTATTTAGCTTTTTATCATTAGTAAAAAAAAGCAGAAGTTTATTTGATTAAAATTGATTGTTAAAGTTAATCTTTTTTAATTTATCAATAGATAATTGGTACAAAAAGTAGTGTCTCTTTCATTTACAAAAAACTATGTACAACTTTCGGTATAAACCACACTTTTTTTTAGTAATTACTTAACTTTAGAGCGGTAGCGGACGGCGTATTTCAAACGCGCAGACGACGCGCGTTTCCAGAACGAGCGTTTTTTGCGATTTTATAGATTAAAACGCGCTTGAAACGTGATACATATGCTCGTGTGAAGCGCGTTCGAAACTCGTTTGAAGCGCGTACAAAGGGTCGGAGCTGGGGTACAGAAGGGGCGTGCGCTCACGTCACCACACCGCCCGCAATATTGCTATCATAGATTCCTATAAAAACAAATTAATTTATTGTAATCGTAGCATTATTTTCCCGTCCCCTTGCCGCATGATTGGCGAACAAATTTGACGGACCCTGATTTTAAACTGACTAGGAGTCTCTGACCAAAACACGGAAGCTACGAGCGACTACAGCGTATCGCTGTATCTGCGTGTATACGCGCAGTAGACGCGCGTTTCACGATCGCCCCGTGTGCTTAGGTTACAAGGTTGCGTTCAAATCTCGTTTGAAGCGCGTTTACGCGCGGCATCTGCGCGTCGTCTGCACGTTTAAAATACGCCGTGTGCTAGGGCCCTTACTGTTTAATATTTTTTTTTTTTTTTAATATTAACAATAATTTAAAAAATCGGTAATTATTCGGCAAATCAACCGAATATTCGGCCGAATACGAACAATAAAAAAACATGCCGAATGTACCGAATACGAATATTCGGCTGAACAGTCGGCGCATCTCTATTAAAATACTTATTAAAAATAGTATGAAAGACATTAGACAGTATGACGCCAGACACGATACGACTAATAATAAAAGCATATTGAGTAAAAAAACCGTCAATAAATAGGCAAACACGATGTTAGAAATAAAACTGCAAAGAATAAGAAATATACATAATTATTGTATTAGTTACTTATGTATGAATTCCAAGAGGTTGCGCAGAATTGCTTTTCTTTTTGTATCTAAGCATTCATTTAAAGTACGCAGTCAAGGAACCACCAACTTAAATTGTCCGTATATTCAAATCACAGTTGTATGAAATAGCAATAATACGGCAAATTCAAGTAGAGTGTCAATTTGCAAAACAATTAATTTCCTCTCCCTATTTACCTCATCATCAGCCTATAGCAGCCCACTGCTGGACATAGGCCTCTCCAATTTCACGCCATTGAGCTCGATTTTCGGCAACTCTCATTCAGCGGCTACCAGCCACGCTGCGAAGATCGTCGCTCCACCTAACCTGAAGGCACCCTGCCTTACGTTTACCGATTCGCGATCTCAACTCAGAACACGTCTACCCCAACGGTCATCGGTTCTACGGCTAATATGGCCGGCCCATTGCCACTTCAGCTTGCTCATTCTGTGAGCTATGTACCTATATGTATACCTAGGCAACTACTAAAGGTTAAAGTAGGTAGTATTCAATATAACAAAGAGTGTACATCACTGCGGATCAATTCAAGAAAATGTCGCCAAAGAATATAAATATAAACGCAGATGGGCTGCTGACGTCACACGTCCAATAAAATGCCGATATCAATAATACTTAAGCCGATAACATACTATCTACCGGGGTATACCGAATAACTGACATTTGCAAGTTGTTACGGAAATTCGGGAAGAAACGCAATGTAGATGGAAATAAAATTAGGTCGAGGTAAGGTAAAGTAAAGATAAGTAAAAGTACACAAAATGCTGAATGTCATCGTCATGTCGATTAAAATATTCAGAAAAACTAATCAAATATGACAAAATTGTGGTTTTTTGTATAAAAGGCATTAATGAAGAGTTGGAATTGAAGTTGAACTAATGAAATACAGCACAGCTGTTACTTCTGACTCATCTAAAATCAAAACAAAATTAAAACCAATTTCTGATAATTTTATCAGTTCCGTTGACAACCTTTGGGTACGACTGGTCCACTGCTGGATATAGGCCTCCCCCAAGCACCGCCATTGTTCTATGCTTCACGCATCCAGCGGATTCCTGCGGCCTCCACAAGGTCATCGGTCCACCTTGTTCGAGCCTCTTAAAAGCCGCTAAAAACCATAATAGACCAAATCGCAATACACCTGCCATAGAATAAAAAAAACTTACCAACATAAGTGCTCTGAGCGATGTAACAAATCGGGCGTGTAATGAAACGTATGATGTATCACTGGGAGCGTACCTGTGACAGATTTGAACCATTTGTTACATTCTCGTTACGTTCAGCCTGGTATTGTCTCGTTATTGGCGGATCACTGTTCGAGAATATTCGGGGATATGTTATTGTTCTGTAAAGATGAGGTATAAGCGAAAAAGGTGGAGCTAAGAGGATTTTAGCTTGGTTTTATTTTTACATAATCTTCAGAATCTCTTGTTGGTGGAATGACAGGGGTTACCTGAGACAACATAAGACACAAATAGACACGTGGGCTTAAGTAGAACTGTTTTACATCCGGTGGTACTGCGTTGATGGGGTCAAGCTATGCAATATAAGAGGAGGATGCTCTTACACCTTATGAGGGGTCTCATCAGTAAACACTTACAAAGTTAAATGATAAACATATTATATAATATTAATTTCTGTCATGTTTGTGTGGTTTATACTAACAAACAAGTTTTACACGTCAATAATATTTGATGAGAAAACTAGATGAGGTCAGTGATTCTTATCTGACTACGCAAAGGTCACAGTCTCTTTTAAAATCCAGACAATTGGGTCAGATCATGTGAGGACCATGTAGATTTGTGTCTGAGATGATCTTTTGAGGATAGAACCACACAGATTTGAGTGGACCTGTCTAGTCAGCGCACATATTTTTCAGTAATCGGGTAGCTCAACTCAAAACTAAACGTTGTTAGATGCTACGGCTTAGGTTGTCTGTTAGCTGAGCCAAACTTAATCTGTCTATCACTACAACATTAAAATACAGTTTCCTTTTATTTTCCTCCCAGAAAACTGTTATCCAGGTCCAAAAAACGAGTAGAGCAGTTACATTCTGGAACGCAAAAAACGAAGCCTTGGAAACAGTTATTGGTACATTTGTCGCTGCAGTCCGCTGCCGGCGCCCGGCTACATACATAGAACTCGCATTAGAAACTCGTCTGCAAAAATATATTTTATACTTTGAACACGAGAGGGACTTACAAACGTTGGGCCGGGATTTGGGAGACATGTTCGACTAGGTTTGTCCGCTTTTTGTTTTATTGGAAGGAATCTTTTCCTTACATACGTACTGTCTCCAAAAAATCTCATCGAAATTCTTCAAATATGATACGCCACTACGAGACATGATAGGGCCTCCTCATCTTGGCTTTTCGTGAAGTCTTAGTCTTATAAATTCCTTCGAATTTCGAATGTGTTTATAATTATAATGAAATAGTCAGAAATAGGCGTAAAATATTAACGTCTACAATGTATGTGAATAGACAATATTGAATATTCGTTGTAAAAACCTCACCGATTCAAAATATTCTCAGAATGCTAATTGTTCATACTCTAGCTGAGCCAGATATAACTTGACCTATGTTTTTCTCTACAAAGAAAATAATATTGTTATTCCTGAAAGATTTCATAGTAAGAAGCACTTCGAGAAATCTCAAATGAATACAACTTGTAAGTCAAGGAACTTTTGTTCTTCAAAGAAACTAGATGTTTATATTACGTTAAAATTCCCACAAATTGTGAAGTTCATTAATCTAACCCATTTCAATTTTAATGGGAAAATATTTACTGAGAATCTCGGCTGTGATAGAATTAAATATAATGATGAAGTAGCAAAATTTTCGTGTTTTCCAGAAATTAGTCATAATTTCGTAATAACATTTATTTAAACAGGTCCAAGCCAACCGCAGGATGGCTGAAGATCCCTTCGAAATAATTAATTTAAAAATGTGGTTACTAAAGCGAGTTGAAATGGTTGTAATGTGCGGTTTCGGCCACCTTTCCCCTCCGTTGGGACTAATAAAAGACAGCGAAGGTATGGAAGGAGAATGGGCAACAAAAGCATCATTCTCTTGTGCCTTCGTACGGTATACCGCAGTCTTCATGAGGCTGTGTCAACGTTTAAAAGGTCAAAAGAATTGGCATATTATATTCACGTTCAAAATCAGGTATACAGGGTATTCACTCATACTTACTCATACTTAATTAAGGTACATACTCATACTTAATTAAGTCCACTTAAAAAAAAATTAAAATGAAATCAGTTAAGATTTCATTGGTGATTGCCATTTCCAATTTTAAAACCTTCATCAAAGTATATTTTGTATCTGTTTCAGTTCTTAATGAGATTGTCTTTCAACATCCTGTAAACGTTCAGCACAAACCGGATATTACTTGTTTTATCTAGTTATTACCGGTTTGAGCTTGTTTAGCCTGATTTCAGGCAATCTCAGAACCTACTAGTTTATTTTACAGCAAAACAAAAATGTTGATGATTTTATCTACAAAGATATTTAAAAAGATTTTATATGTCATTTTTTATGTCGTAAAGATGATTTTGTGAGACTGGCAACATCACTGAAATTGGAAATCCCTTATATTATTAACTATCATCGAAAAAAAACCTTACAGTAAAACAAATTCCACCCTGTCAAAATTAACAATAAAGTCACAATCTAAAACTCTGTATCCATTACTATCCAATTTCCAGCAACACAACAACCCTTCTCAATCCACTTCAAAGTAACTCACAGCCAGAAAACAGCAATAAAGAGGTATTCTCAACTAAAACCATCCTAACGAATGCACAAATGGGATTCCCAATGTATCTCACAGGAGATATAAGCCGAGTTAATTGAAAACGGTACTGAGCGCCGCCGACACTGGACGATGCAACTGCGTTTCTATTTGGTCGTATTATACCACTAAAAAGTGCTAAAAGGCTGTATGGAAAGGAGAGAAGTTATAGCAATCCTTTGATTTTTATTTTTGAAAAGGTTTATGAGTTGACTGTTCATTTGATGTCCGTATTCAAATGTTGGTCCTTCGGTACGAAACGAAATATTGGGTTATTCCACAAATCCCCATTGACGATCCCCCATCAATGAACGTTTGTTTTTCAAGTTCTAATTACATTTCCATATCTTTGCAGGAGAATAGCAAAATACAAAACTGTCGCAGTAATGCATCAATGAATGAGTTTTGTTATAAAAAGGTTGAACTCGATCTGTCTCAAATCAGGAGCGTAGCACTGGATCACTGCCTCACTCAGTGCTACACCAGTAACTCCGTGATAGACAACGATCAGTCTAGTTCTTTCCTAACATTTTCTCTTACAGTGTCTCGAGTCTCATTCACCAAAATAAGATAATCTTCAATCCATTAAAAACCTATCATCTCCCAAACCTGTCATAAAAATGACAACTTAATTTTTTCACGTTACTTTGGCAAAGCCACGTCCCTATACAGCCGTTATGCCAACAGAGGCGTAATTCTCAAAATTTAGAATCTTTCCCACATGGCTCAAAGTTGGCAAGTAGACACGAACTCACGAAGACTTATTATCAAGGGGGGGCGGCCATTTTGCATAGTGCACGTGTGAGGAACGGTGTGTTGACTCACAAGTTCACAGGTCGAGAGGTTGGGGAGCGGTTTACTTTACTGCTGTTAAGATTGCATTGTGCTGCTTGTGCAGCTGTCCGTGAAGTTAAATTAGCCATATTGGACGTATGAGGTAAACCTTCCCTTGAGGTTCAGGTAAAGCCGTTGCCTTTGAGTTGGCATGTTAGCCCGCGTATGTATCCATAAAACTGAAGAAAACGATGGCACCGTTTATGTGTGCTTTTACTTCCGCCCATTTTTGTAATGGGTTTGGGATCATTTTCTTTCGCGAATTGACTATTAGGTAAAATGATTGTAAAAGGTTTTCTATTACACTTCAGTGGACTGATAAAAATAGTACAAAATAATAAGAAAATCTATTCATTTCTGAATGGTACTATAATTCTTCCTAAACCATAACCCACTTCTTCCATATAGTTCGGCTTCGCTAGTAAACGTCTAGAAACACGAAATAATAATTATATTTGAATGTTAACGAATCAGAATGTAGTAGTGCGGTATAAATCTGACGGGGGAAGGGATCACGTCGACTAAACAATGGTAATGCACTGCCGGATTTGCGCCGCGAAGGGAAGTTAATTATATTAGCCAAATTAGCAGAATATTTGTGTACACGTTAGTGTTATACGTTAGGGTATAATAAGCGAGTTACCTGATGGTAGGGGAGCCCAAGTGGGGATTTCGGGAGTTACTCGAGCGCGGCAGAATAACATACGGGGGGCAACCTTGTACCTTGTGAAGTACTCCCACCATACCTGAGCCCTGTACATAGGGGCAAACGCCTAGGGCCGCCGATCAGATTAGTAAAAACTCTCCCATTTCCTTATTTCACGTTTAAATTGTCAGATTATTGAAATGCACACTTTTCTGCATGTAACCAATTTACCTTACCTTAATCTGACGCGCTCGAGTTTTTCTAACGATCGATTTTTTTTTACTAATCTGATCGGCTGCCCTAGGCGTTTGCCCCTATGTACAGGGCTCAGGTATGGTGGGAGTTTTTCAAAAGGTACAAGGTTGCCCCCCGTATGTTATTCTGCCGCGCTTGAGTAACTCCCGAAATCCCCGCTAGGGCTCCCCTACCATAGATGCTCCCCCCACCAGTGAAAGGGTATACTTCACATAACCTTTTTTTTTATTTTTAGCATCTAATCTTCACAATCCAATAGGTCCCCACGACGCTCGAGTAAATCCCCATTTAGCATCATTGCCTCCCCTACTATGAGGTGCGTTAGCAGAAGCTGAAATTTGTAAAGTGGTCCTTTCATCACTTTAGTTTACACTCAAAGGACCAAACCGACAGTTTGTTTTACAGCTTTAAACATGAACACACTGCCGTCATTTTATTTACAATGTACTCGTATATTAAAAAAGTCTAAATACTCGTATCTTTATAAATGTAGGTTCAAAAATATTTGTTGTGTTGGATTCCGGTTTTCGTTTTACGATTCCTGCATTTCGGTCAACAAAAAAAGTATTTTTTTTTTTAGCAATCACTTTAGCCTAGGATCTACCTCAAAAATATTTAAAAATAGTATATGGACTTCCTTTTCACTATTCCAATATTTATTCGCGAGTCCATAAAGATCGTAATCGCTTGTTTCCGTCTAAAATTTATTCAAGCGCTCAAATTTAATAGAGCTCAGCGTAAGACGATGAAAGTGGGAAATATGAGTAATTCCAGATATTCCTAACAGATGCTTAGGAACAGAAAAGTAAATAAATTCCAGATTATTGGTCAAACAGATGCTGTTCCAGCCAGTAATCTGTGAATCTGACAATGGGAAATTTTATTTTAATTTAAGCGCCTGAATTTCAGAATATGGCAATCTCCACACTGGAATATTTACTGTGGTCATTGAAACTACAGGTCGAATATTAATTAATTTGGAAATCTCCTCTCTTTGAACATAATAGGTAGTTCTATTACGTACCACGTTACCACAATAGCCTTATACCTATCATAACATTAACCCATCCCTAGCAATCGCCAATCCATATAACATGACACCGGTACTGAAGGGTTAGATAGAGCTGTACTTAGAGTACACCCACAATCCCAATCCTCAGTTAGATATAAGCTTAAACTTCAACTATCTCTTGAAGCCGCTAACACCACTATCCACCTGAACACCTTGATATTTAAAGAGAAACACACTACAGTTTAAACAAAACAGTGACATTCAGTTAATTAGTCGTCAAAGTTAGACTCGGCATAAACCGAGTGAGACGTTGCCTTGTGCGATACGATTTAAATAAACTACAGTCGCTCATTGGTGTTCTTTCGTTTAGGGTTCGCGGTCACTGTGGTGTAACGTGGCGTGTCGTGCAAACGTGTGCGAAACTTTTCAAGTTGGGATGTTTGTTGAAATAATGTCAGAGCTGTTAAACTTTAGGAGAACTTGCAAACATGTATGGAATCTGGACTATATAGTCCATACAAGAAGTTTCAGCAAACTGTAAATATTTTTTTAGAGAAAAATTGTGTTGAACTGTAAATAATAAATCACAACTGTTTTATCAAAACAAAAAAAAAACAATAAAAGAGGACCACTAAGAACCTTCACCACGCCTTTTGATTCCCACTTAAAGTCAAAAACTCATCCGCAACAAAAAAGCCCCCAACACAAATCACGGACGTCACCTCCGCAGTGTACACGGACCACATGGCAACTTTAAATAATTCTCAAGTAGTTAGCAAATGAGCGCAGTAAGCAGACAGAAACAAATGGCAACGCTTTGCAATGGCAATTTCATTATTGTTTAAACGTCCCAGATTTGATAAAATGCACCTTTGCGAGAGATTACTCTTCCTTACTTGGCAATTAGCTTTATTGCTACTTCTCGTTTTTATGTTACATTTTACTTTTCGTTTCGCTTTTCCTTGTTTTCTCTATTTTTGTTTTTTTTTTGTGTACGTGTTTCATTCGTACTATATGTAGAGTTTTCATTAATCAGAGTTTTTTCATTAATCATAAAGCTACTTACCATACTCTTATGGTAAGTAGCTTTATGATTAATTTGTTTTTAATATATAAATAGCTTGGCTTGGTCTATAATGAGCCTTTTATAATACAGAGGTAACAAATATTTACTAAAAAAACTTGTCAAAGCTTCGTGACACTTTTATTGGTCCTTTGGATACAGACATAAACTTCCTAACTATACCACAGAAAATCTAACAATCCAGTCCAATCTAACTGTCTAACCAAAGAAGGCCAGCTACACACCCACCACAAAAGCGAGAAGTCACATGCAAGTCCAATCGCAACCACTCTATAAACAAGAGTAGACCTAAGGCAAACTTTTGCCGACACTTAATGTAAGTTTAAGCGAAGCCGCGTGCGTGAAACTGCCCTAATCACAGTTTCAAGTCACCACCGCCCGTGGTCGGGGGTAGGGGGTGAAACTTGTGAGAATGGGCCATACTGGTCTTTCTGAGGGACAATTGTTCTATATTTGATTCAGTGCGATGGCGATCTATATTTATGTACATAAATGATATGTTTTGGTGAGGAATCTTTTGATAATATCTCAACAACTTGAACTCGTGAAGTTGTTAATCTATTTGCGAGTTATCTTTTTTTATAAATATTGTTTGAAAGACAGTCTTTTATTAATGCAAAGTGACTTAAGTAACAGCAAAAGATAATGTACACTGTTGAGTTTTGGGCACGTAGAATATTGAGAAATAACCTGACTTAGAAATAGGTATAGGTATTTCAGACATAGGTCGCACTTGTTATTGAGTTCAGTTAATACATACTTACATATACTTCAAGTTTTAATTTAACCGAAATAATGTTTCCTTATTCCTTTTGTCTCACAAACTCACCCCACAGGCTTGCCGCCGCCATGCCTAACTTAACCCAAACTAGCGTTATTCGATACAAAACTTGAGCAGTTGAAGTTAGCAAGTTTCCCGAAGGTCAGACGGTGACCACCTGGCCTTAATGCCGGTTTAATCTTTGGTCCTTCGGGCCTACACCAGATGGATACGGTAATTAAGTTCAGTACTATAATTCTTTGACTTAATTTGTTTTTTTTTTATTTCTGCGCAGATGAAACTGGCTTTAAAGATGGCGGGGGTATAAAAGGGAAATTAAATTCCTTGGTTAGTATTCTAGGTGTGCTATTTTTGGACTTATTTGAATATGGAAATTACTATCTAAAGGCATTGTACATTAGACGCATAAATTAGTAATTCATTTGTATTTATTTACGTGCCATGGTATACGATACTACGTACCTACATAAAACGGACCTAGTGTCATTCATAATCGAGGCATTATCCGTCAATCAACCAACCGCTGAACAGAAAAATAATAATGATTTATAGTTTTAAACAGGTGATGTATCATACACCTGTTTGAAACTAAATTAATCCAATCCTAAAATCGATCCATTCCACATCACAAGACCCTTCAATAAAACACAAACAGAAACGCAAAATTAACAAAAATAATCTCTTTTTGTTTTACATCCCGTTCGCTCAAAAATGAGAAACATTCGGTACGGAACTGGTCCAAGTGTCAGTGAAAGTTGTGCCTTTTTGTGGACCATTCCAAAACTTGTTCTTTATGTATTTCACTCTTTTCCATAATTCCGCTACTTTTACTTTGGGCAAGAAAGGGACGGTGCATGGCGAGAGTTTTACGACGGCCATTTAATGAGGAGAATATGCAGTTGAACTAGTTTTTTTGAGGGCCACAATCAGAGGCTTGATTGACATTGACACATTGTTGAAAGTATGATCCAGAACTACACATTGTAATGACGGAGTTTCAGATCAATTACAATTGTTCCTTTAGGCGTAGAATTGTCGCAGCAATCTTTTATGAGCAAAAACAGGAAGTGAAAGTAACATTATGTTTTTAACCACGACAACTGTTCTCACAGATGTCTTTCAAACTAAGCCAGATAAACTTACAACCTCAACAAACAGAAAAGTCCTAAACAATGTCTAAATCCTCTAAAAGGCCGAGTCCAGCCGAACTTCCCCGACGTAACCCGAAAGCAAAAACCGTGCACTGTCAAAGAAGCCACTTGTAACTTGGCAGCGTTGTGGCAAAAACTGACGAACAAAAACTTTGTGTAACTGTGGCCGTTAGTCCGTGAGTCTGTGACTACTGTCCTCCCAGTTAATAGAACGGGTTGAATTATAAGGGTACAGTCAAGTTTGTGGTCGCTCCTTACTTGGTAGCACGAAACAACTGCAAATACGTTTAAAATGAGAGGACTACATGGTAATTTAGAAGTTAGTTGAGAAAATAAATATTAGGAGTCTGAAAAGGGGTTAATTTAAAGGTTGACCCGACCACTAGTCTTGTGAACATGCAAATGTACGTATAGGCTTCAAAGCGTCAAAGGGACACCTTTGAAAACATAGAAATAACTATTCGAAGGGAAAACGGAAAGGTCAAAATAACGTTGTTAAAAAGCCGTTTCATGTGATAATGATAATTTCAGATCGCCAAACTCAAAAATGTCGTCTAATGAAGACCGCAACTCCAGGACTAGTGTGGAGGTAACAGGGGAACTAGATAATTCCGGGACACCGCAGCGGGTGGCGACGAGGCTGTGTTCGATCTGTCAAGTGTATCTGCGGTTCTGTGAGATTACTTGGTCCTTTCGTCCGAAATGGTGGACTTGGGATTAAACTTCTGTAATTTAATCTGCGTTATCCTTTGTGCTGTATGATTTGATGAATGGTCTGTGGTCTATATCCACTGGGTTTTGGTGTAGTTTATGCAGGTTTCATTCAAAACAAAAACCGGCCAAGTGTGTGTCGGACCACGCACAAAGAAGGGTTCCGTAGTTGGGATGTCGGGATGTATATTTATCCTAACATACTTAACATTGTGGTTGAAAAACATGTTTATACGTTCCAACCGCAAATGTAAATTTGTACGCCCAATATTGGGGGATATACCATGTTTGTTTTTTTAAGACTTCATAAGGTTTTCCTGTAATCTATAAGTGTAGAACTACTTTCTGTATTTTTTCAAATTCTAGGCTCAGTAGTTTCGAAGTAAGTGCGGGAATGGTAAATTTTCATCTATTTTCTTAAATATCTAAAAATTATAAAAAAAATCGAGATCCTCGCAACAAGCCCTTTCATTTGATATGTCAAACGGTATAGTTTCACAACTTTTATTTTTAATTTTCTAAAATGCCCCCCAAAAGTGATCCCCATATTCAAAATTCATTTATTTTCGTTACACGTCTGTGTTTGGGTCACAGAAACACATAATATGTGTAGGTACCAAATTTCAACTTAATGGCTAGGCTAGGCTGTGACAGATACATCAGTTATGGGTCCCATTTTTTCCTTTTGAGGTACGGAACCATAAAAAATTAAAAACCTTTTAATAAGGTTACCTGTGCTTTATTATGATTTATGAAGCATTCATTTTTAACTCATTCTTTCTAGACTTCAACAAAGATGACACCTATGAGTACGATGTCTACTTGCTCATTATTAATTAAATTCTACAAAGATAAACTTTGAAACAAAATTTTCGGACACGAATCTATTTAAATAAGTAGCTAGTGCTTCAATTAATGCAGCGCACTCGAGCTAATCCCGGGACACGGCGGCTAATTCCGGAGACCGCAGCCCGGGACCAGGCCGGGACCGGCTCAGCACTCGGTTTGGCGAGTGGAGCCGCGGTTTGAGGGTTGTTACTGTACTTATACTTTGGCGGAGATTCGGAATCGAGAGTGGTTGTATTATACTCAAGTTACACTTGTTGGGAATTTTGGAAGAAATTACAAGGACTCAGTGGGGTAATTCTGAAGGAGTATTCTTTAGAAAAGATGTGGTCTAATTTGTCATATTTCATTTGAATGAAAGTTTATGCCTTGCGAGACTACATAATCACTTAAGCCTTCATTAAAAAGCTAAATCTAGCATTCATTGAACATCAAAACGCTTTAATCTCACTAATCTCGCATAATTAAACCGTGATATTACTCATAAAAAGCGCTTCAACAGAAAATACATGAAAGCGATGCAGCGCTTAAATTAAAAAGTTTTTTAAAAGGAGATGCAATTGAGATGGGGCTGCGACGATCTGAATGGTTTATTGCGCACAAACGGACCGTACTTTAGTATTATATTTTATTTTTTTCTGAGTAATTAAATAAAGTGTTTTGTTAAAACGGTCTGCGGGTAGAATAAATCGAGTAACGTGGAAATGTTGATGGAGTGTTAAGATTTAATCACTTTTATAGCTTCGGGGTTTGTATGACATCGTGATGGATCGTATCGGACTGAGAGTGGATCCAATAGATCCAAAGATTAGAGAAAAAAACGATTTCAATTATACTTGTGAAACAGATTGGGAATCGTTTTTATTATGAGAATAACGCTGCTGCCCATATTAGGCTTAAGTTACCCACGATTTGGATAGGTAAGGGTGGGCATTTTCTTTTCAGATGGCAACCTACCATTCCTTTATTAAACCAAGATGGAGCGTCCAAAGCTACGTCGCTACGACTTATCTCCAGTAATTATTCGTTCTATGCACCAACTAAAGCCAAACAAATTTGTACCTAAATGTGGGTAGCAAACACAGAACTGTTTTACACTCTCGGCACCCGGTATACTGTTTATCGACACGAGAACTTAGTTTACATTCTGATAAACTCCATTGGGCTCAGCACTATATACCTTTCTACTTTACTAAAATCTACCTTAAATTCTAGATGGCAAAGTTAGTTTTTGATTAAAGCGCTGCAAAGGTATTTGGAAAACAATAGGTGATAAAAGGAGAATTAAATATTGTTCAGAGCTGAAAACTTTCAAGAAATGAAATGAGGTTTTCATTTTCTGGTCATTTATTTCAGGTTGTGTGGAAATTGTGATTAATTGTACGTTGACCTCTACAAGATAGGGCTTGTAGTTACTAACTTTAACTTCTTATTTAATGGTTAAAGTTATTTAGTATTAAAAATAAAATACCAATACTTGTGTATCTGCTGGTTAATTTGTGGCTCCGATCCACGAGCAAAGTTGATAAAAATGATCTACCGTGTCACAGAACCACGGATTATAAGTTAGTTTTATTTTAATTAACAATCTATGAATATTAACATAATATTCATGGTAGAACAATACACTATAGTAAATTCGTTGTCAACCAATTACAGTAACCGTGCGTGAACGGCTCGCCACAATTGGGTGCCATTGTGGCATAAATCATATCACTCGGCCCTTTCACAGTGTTAATAACTAATTTACTGCCATGCATGTCTATCAGTTCAATGGACGTTCTTATATGGCATTCAGTCACTATTTCAAAGGGACATACACATTTAATTAAGAAGTGGACAAGGATTAATGGAAAGATATAAGACAAGACGATCAGAAAGAGAAACGATTGATTTGAAATGGTTTCTATCAATGAAGTTTGTCTGTACTGATTAAGGATTACCTCGTGTTTTTCTTTCGATTCTAAAAGTGACCCTTATTTTCTTTGCTCCCCAGGCACAAATGGAAATTATACAAAAACAACATACATGTCCTTCGACCCAAAGTGATTAGAGGCGTTAAACCGAAATGGCGTAAATTGGACCCATGTAATCAAACGCCCCATACAAACATTCCCGTAGCCCAGGATCCAAACACACCAATAGATAGCCAAATAGAGGGGGTGACAAGCAAGCCGTTATTAATTGCCGGTTCGATGATCGGCTATTGCGTTTCCTAAGCAAGGTAAGGGTGGGATTAACGTGAGGCAGCTGCTTGATATTAAAATTCATAAAATATTAGAGGACCAGGATTTTGAAATTGATCCTTTGAGTCGCAAGAGTGAAAATTGAAATTCAGACTTATGATGTTATAGAATTTGAGCAATCGACGAACACATAACCAGATTTTGCTTAATTTACCTGTAGATTTCAGATGAAAAAAGGTTTTTATCCACGTCTAATCCACACACTAACATAATAACCTGCACAGAGTGGACACGGGAGCCACAAAAGGTAAAAACACTGGTTCAAACACTCGACTCTAATTGACTCGATAATCCTGCCAGTGAGCTGCTCCAACGAAGCGTTTTGTTCAAATCCACGTTTAGAATCCGTTTTATATCGTTTGGTTATCGTAGAACATCTGTATTTAACAGAGTTTAATATTTTGTTTTTTTTTTACTACGTGCTATTATATTTATTTATTGCTGATTGTTTGAAATAAAAGAAAATATAGAACTGATTCAAAGCTCTCGAAAACCACCAAATTCAATCCATGTTATAGTTGTCCAGCCAATCCTTAATTTGCCAAAAAGCAACTAGCCAATGGAACCAAAAAGATATTAAATAAAATAGTTTGACGTCATAGTCATCATATAACTACGCGGAATCACACCATTACTATTAATTAAAATATACTTCGCGGTCCATTTTTTAACAAAATCACCTCCATTTTACGAGGCATGGCTAGTTAGTTACTGATGCAAAAACTTGGAACTAGAATGTATAAAAGCGGTAGATCTTGATTGTAGAGCAAAATGGACATAATTGCTCCAGGATGGCCGCCGGAGCAATTTGAAGAATTAACATGGAACCGGTCAGGAAGGCTCGGTACGTAAATTACAGAGTTTGTGAGCCAGTAGTGAGGGATATGTGAGAATTTTATAGAGCTAGGTAATTTGTGGGGAGGGTACCTACATAAGGAATGGAATTTGATAACTTGGGAGGGTCTTTTTTAGGGTTCCGTACCTGGTTCCGTACCCAAAGGGTAAAACGGGACCCTATTACTAAGACTCCGCTGTCCGGCTGACGGTCAGTCTGTCACCAAGCTGTATCTCATGAACCGTGATAGTTAGGCAGTTGAAATTTTCACAGATGGTGTATTTCTGTTACCGCTATAACAACAAATACTAAATAACAGAATAAAATTAATATTGAAGGGGGCTCCCCGCTCCTCTAAAAACGGCAAAAAAATCACGTTTGTTACACTTCGTGCGCGAGTCCGACTCGCGCTTGGCCGGTTTTATTAACATGTTTCGTTGCTTCTGTGTTAATTCCTACATGGCACCCGACAGCAAAATCGAATAATTTTTCACCAACTATTTCTACAGACTGGGCATTAGACATGGTAGGCAAGGTAGAAGAATGTGGGATACAACAAAAAATTGAACACAAGTTTATCTCAATTCTACACAAAAACCGATACATCCTAATAAAATGTTGATTCATCCATTATTTTATCCTTATCCTCTGAAAACCAACAATCCAAACGAATATAAAAGCATAAAGCTATACTGTCAGACACGTCAACTTTATAGTCGGGTGTCAGCAGAGTGACATGTGGCGGCGCAATGAAACGTCGCGTCTGTTCCCGAATGTTGCATGTAAGCTTTGACACTGACAGTTATTTTTATTTATTGTTTCAATGGGTACACTGAAAATGGGTGCACTGTTAAAATATAATCGAGAAAAAAACAAAAGAAAGAAATAAAGTGTAGGCAACATTTATTTTGGAAAGCTAACTGTAAAATAAAATTATGTATGAAGTCTACTTATTGAGATATCTCAATAAGTAGACTTCATACATAATTTTATTTTAAAAAATTGGACAAAAGCAACATTAAAATTATTATTTTGTTCATGGGGGAGCAGTAATTTCTAAAGATTAAAAGAGATGGCTTATTCGTTATTCGCACGAAGTTAATTTATTTTAGGCGAATCGACAACTCCAGATATCGATTCACCTACAAATAAATAAAATTCGTGCGAATCACCTCAAGAAAAAAAATCGTATGTAAAAATGTGTCGATTTGCCCATTTAAGGGGAGTAAATTCGTGCGAATCACCAAAAAACCAAAGCGGGCCTATTGCTGATTCGTACGAAATTATTAACGGAGACTGTCATTAATAAAGTTTTAACGAATGTTAAATGTAATAGTTTTGTTGCGATATCTACATTGCCACATGCGAACTACGCATCAAAGACCTGACGTCACACAAAAATCCTGATGACACATAAATCCTGCATCGCGCAATTAACGTTTACCGTGCAGTGGATATAATATATACAAGAAACCAACATCAATCGTTGGGCAGTTTCCCGCCAGACACAACACCCGTCTGGCTAGAGGATCTTCCCTTTTCTATGGTGGATGAGTAAACTTTACACCCTGTTCCTCATACTCCTAAAGTTTCACAAACCCTGTCGATGTGGTGCCTATGAAATAGCCACTCCCTATATCACCATAGACTAAACTATCTATCACTAATTTAATTCTATGAGGCGTTGACTCAGACAACACACACTGAGGTAACTTCTAACAAACAGCACTTTAACTTACACGCTTTAAGTTAACTACTCTAACGTATACTAATGAACCCATTCGCATGCCCCGATCTCTGCCAGCACTCATTAGCTGAGGGCTGTGACGCAGCACAGACCTCATTGACTGATTAAATGATGCAGACGATTCTGTACTTTGATATTTATTTTCCAATCTTATTTTAACACTATACAGGGTGATAGGGTAAACACCGTTATCCTTGAAACCAGTGGTTTGGTGTCATTTATAGAACGTAAAATTAATGAAAAAATAAGACTTTTTTTTATTTCATTTTACCACTAGAGTATTTCACCCTTTCACCTATGCGCTAGGGCAACGAACTTGCGTGTCAACACGGGTGGGGGGCGTGGGACGTGACCTGGCCGGCCGCGAGCGCGACCCCTCTCTCAGTCAGTCAGCTGTTTCGTTACCGAGCACGGTGCCGCATAGAAACTTTTTAAAATCTTTTAAATGAAAATAACGTTTTTTTTTGTTGTTACTCGGTCATTTATTTTTATATTTAAGTCAACTACCCATGGTTTGAGTGACAACGGTGATAAGGTTTACAGCCTGTACGCGTATAGATAAAAGTGGTTGCCCTGCCCTGTATAGATCCAGTACCGATGTTGAATTCAGTCCTTGGAGACGAAAACCAAATCAAAGGGTATTAAAAAGTTAAGCAAGACTTTTGGGGTCAAAGCACCATTAAATAAACTTTATTTAGTAAGTAGTATTGGAACTACTCTAAAACACAATCATTTCCGGATTTAATTATGCGAATTGCGAATAGCCAACGAAAAAGTTTTTTTCATTTCACAAATCTCACCTGCATGGTTTTGACCCTAATGAGTGCGTTCCCTTCCTGAAGTTTCTCAGTAAAAAACCTTCCTGTAAAATAACCAATTCACCTTTGTTGACAACATACGAAGGTACTCAATAAAAAACGTCTATATATTTTCCTCTGATATGCCAATAAAAAGCATTTGCCTAAGTAATTGAAACACATCAGTACTTCAGTTGAAACCCACTAGAACATTCACAAATAAAATCTGCGATACTTCAAAAATAAAATTCATTCTCAATAACATTTGCAATTGAAAATAGACTTTAGCATTCACACAATAAGAATGCTAATGTATTGACAAGTGTCCTGAAATAGTTGCAGCAGTACACGGTTGCTTAGAATGCAATTCGTATGAAGAAACGTTTTATTTTAAAATTCTCTTTAAAGAGAAATACGTACTGAAAGTTTGTGTGTGTGTAAAAAGTTCCTTTGATGTGATTATGATAGTACATACCGATCAATGTCGTGGACCCCACGCAAGTGTCATCATCACCATATTTTGGAAATATTGTCTCACTTATCCCAGCCCTTTGATGCCAACAAAAAGTACTGTAGACGTACCTGTAACAAATAACAAGAAATTAGTACAAAGTCAAGTTAAAAAGAACCAAAGAGCGGCAAAGAAACAATAAAGCCTCGTCAGACTGGCGCGACGCGACTCTAACAAATCAATTTCTAAGAAATCTTCACGGTATAAAAATTACCGGTGTCGCGTCGCGCCAGTGTGCACGAGGCTTTATATTGGTTTTATGGTATCACTACATGTATTACCCATATTCAAGTAAACAAATGATTAGATTTGAATTGAAAATTAAACGCTTTATAAAAACAGTATGCTGATAATTATAATTTGATTGAAAAGTTTGAAGCTGCAAAATGGAGTATTTTAATTTAAAAAATAATTGTATCCGATTAATGAACATACCCTTTTTTAAATGGGTCTGCACATCGTCAAATTCTAAATTGGTATACAACACAACACTGCCTACCCTTTTAAAAAATATACATAGGGATACCCATTACCCATGATATAAATTGTATCAAAATTAATTTCCCTACACCTTTTAACGAAAAATCCGCTTCAAAAATTTCCTCGTCTGTATTCCAAATCTATAATTTAACCCTTTCATAATCCGCGCTTCGCCGATACAGGTAAATCTGCAATCCGATTAGAGGCACAGGGCCGTCAATAGACGGCGATTAGCACGCCGGACCGAACCGGCCCGGCAAGCGATGGTTGAACAGAACATATTATTGGGGCTGTTTGTAAATCCGTGTTTGTTTGTGAATTTATTTTGGTCACAAATATTAGATATATAGAATTACGGGTTTTTGTATTTTAGATTTTTCCATATGTGATGATCAGTTCTTTTTCGGCAATACCTTGTCGAATAAGCAAGCTGAAGTGGCAATGGGCTGCACGTTTAACTAGCCATAGAATCGAGGGTAGACATGTTCTTGAGTGGAGACGACGAATGGGTCAACGTAACGTCGTCGGCCGGCCTCACGCTAGGTGGAGCGACGATCTTCGCAGGGTGGCTGGTAGCAGCTGGATGAGAGTAGCCGAGGATGGCGTGTGAGCGAGAGGCTGATATCCAGCAGTGGACAGCTATAAGATGATGAGGATAACCCTGTCGTGGGTTATGTTTACCTAATATACCGACTTCGAGAAACAAAGACGTTGTAATTTCACTTATTTGTGGAGTATTGTAGGTATTTACAATATTTTGGTTAATTACGGCATTTTCAGTGAAAATCAAAGACATGTATTTGCAGACTAACTTAAATCCATTTCAATTATTTTAAGCCTTTATATGGTTATTAATATTACGAGTGGCATTAATTAATTTTACATTTTAGTATTTAGTTAGAACAAACTAAATTAATATGTATGTAGTAAAACCATAATGGAGCCTAAATTATTTTAATAGAAATAACTATTGGGAGCAGTTCTCGTTAATTGCTGACTTAATATAAGTTTAAGCTCTAAGCTAGCAATAATAATTAAGTAACATACACTAAGTAACGTGCATAACATAAAATGCCCTAAAAATAGAATATTTACTGAAACTAAATATTACAAAGAGGTATCTGCTTAAAGTTCTTTGTAAAGTAAGTTTTTCATCATCAGCATCATCTGCCGCCTTTTCCCAACAATATTGGGGTCGGCTTCCAGTCTGACCGGATGCAGTTGAATACCAGTATTTCAGTGAAGCAGTTCCATTATAATAATATAATGGAATTGTTAGTAATTTTCCATATTCGAGTAATAAAGTACTACCCGGAACCGAACTAGTTAGATTAGGTTAAATATTTTTACTCGCAAAAAAAGATAAAAAATACTGGTAAGGGCAGCGTTTTTTTACGGCTTCCATGGAAAGTGCGTTGTCTGTGCGTCAACAACGGCGCGTATTCTGCCTTGAAAAAGCAGTACCAACTGCGTTTGCAGCGAATATACGCGCGTCGGGTGGCGACGTGTTTTAACAACCCGTGTGAATTATGCCCTTACTGATCCAATCAAGAGGTTAATTATACATTAAAACGTCGCATTGTTTAGTTCCATCGCATTATCGTTTAGTTGCATTGATGACATATCAACAGTAACTGACAATGCGTTGATGAGTCGGGTGTAATTATGTCATTATCAGTTAGCTGAATTGGCGGCAGAGGACGCTGAGCTAGTCATTGTGATGGTTGTGAACAAAGATGAGTAAATACTTTGTAAAACTACTGCGTAGGGAAGATTCTGTTGCCAGTAATAAAGTCGGGGGACTTTAGCTAACAACCACAAAGATATTTATTTAAGACGTCTATGCAACACTGACGAAGTTGATATGAAATGAAATGATTTTATTTTCTGTAAATAGATTTGTGGACAAACACTTTTAGACGGCAATAATATTTTTTAAATTCTAAGAGATCGGCGTTTCGTATCTACTCTGAAAAGGCAGAAACAATCTCAGAAATCACAGTCTCTTATAAAGTCCAGACATAATCTTGGTCAGATCATGTGAAGACCATGTAAATTGTGTCTGAAATGGTCTTTTGAGGAAAGAACCACACAGATTGCGTGGACCTGGCCAGTCAGAGTGCACGCATTTGTCAGTAATCATGCAGTTCAACTCAGATACACATAAATACATAAATCATTTCTTTTTATAAGCCCTACCCTCAACATTACCACCACGGTTTTATTTTTTAATTAACCTTGGTTGGTTGGTTTTACTTGTTGTTACAAGTAAAACCAACCAACCAAGGTTAATTAATTTAGAAGCTGAATACCTATCTTAAACCCACATTATAATTTGAATACCGAGATTATCTTTAAAACAAAGTCATCTTTGTATAGTATATAATATACCAACTGACATTGACTGTACTTGAAACATTTAATTATATATACGTAATAAGAGTATTAACATTTCCGTCATAACGTCACGAAACTAAATAATTACGTACCGACAACACAGGAATAAGTTGTACCTACCCGTTCAATTTGACAAACAAACATATAACTTATAGGTACATAGATCTTAATAAGACCGATTAGAGTGTAAATTCGCATGAGTCATGTGAATTAAATAAATTGACAGAAGTAAAGAGTAAGTGAAAGGTCAGAAGTTCAAACCGAAACAACAAAGCAATGTTCTGAGATAGTTTCATACTCTAGAACAAGAAGTTATACCAAAAGTAACAAATGTGAAGAAAGTTAGGCGACAAAGACGAACTCATCAGGATAAAACTGGAATACGAGAAGTCAAAACGTCCAACTAGGTAACGAAGAAGTTGGAATTCTAGTGCACACTTCAGACACAGATTCCCTTGGCTATAAACTGATACCTAATAAATGTCAGCCGAAAAGTCACCTCTCGCCATCCTACTTATGTTAGTATTTAGGTTTACAGACACAAGTATTCTACTACTACAAGCAACATAATAAATTCACATAAATTTTATGGCACCAACCACTTAGCTTCTTTTCCAACTACCACTGACACCCTTCCTGTAAACATAAACATGTTTTGTTCAAAACCCACCTGTCCCACGTGTTCTTCTGCCGACCCCTGCCCAATAGCAGGTCAGTTGGCACAGCAATGACAAATGACTGCGGTACATCACACAGCCATGCATCACTCGCACAATTGTAAAGTTCGCACCTCTATTATATTCCGCGCAGTACACACACTCGAACGCGGCAGTTACTCACAAAAAATCGTGCGACGTAGTCAAATACAATTGATACGCTTCGGATAGAAGGTACAATTGTTGCGGATTTTACGATTGTAGTGGCTTTTTGGTTCTGTCGGTATTTATGGACAAAGGGCCATTTCTGCGTACAGTCGCTCATATTTTGAGTGTCATGTGTTTCAACTTTATGCTAATCGCATTCCACGATATTTACACGTCATCTGATATACCTACTCAAACTTCTACCTCCGTGAAAAACGAAAACTTTCATCATTCACAGAACTCCTCATACACTAAACCGTCAGACCAATTCTTTCAAGCAACACAAATCTTCGCAATAATCTCAAAATTGCCCAAATAAAGCTAAGCATTAGCATAAAACACGTAACCCATAAAGAACACGTAGCTACAAAAAGAACTCATGCTCTTAACAGTGTCGGCGAACATAACTAGTAATATGCTCAGCCGGCGCATACAGTATCACTGCGTCTTTATTTCACGGAGTTACGCTTCATGCACACCACGTCACATAAAATCTGACAACAGTGGTGATACCAGAAGAGAACAGAAGGTTCACTCTACGTTCCCACTGCTGGGACACAGGCCTCCTCTCTGTGAGAGGGAGTCGAAGCTAAGCTACAGAATTCGAATTGGCGACAGGCAACATCAGCAGCAATGCTTGAGGATGAGGACTACAGCGACTCTGGACACAAAATTGTTCCGTCGCCCTCGCCCCGCACTGCCTTCACTCCACGACTTTGGCTTTGTGCCTGCATGCGGCAGCAAATTGCGCAAGTTTGACATCTCGTTTTTGTTTGAAGTGGCCCTTCTATCCTTCTTTACCTTATGTGCAATTCCTACGAGAAGCCACCACTTTTGAACATGATAAGTTCAGCAACTTTATAACTACGTGAGTGAAGTATTGAGATAAACTGTAACTCACGACGGTGTTTCGTTGACAGTGAACTAAGAGATGGAACTACGGCTGCTGGATACAATAATTTAATTTTAACACTTTGTTCAACACACAATTTGTTCAAGAATACCTTAGTTAATAGTTTCTTGACGTCATAATTTTTGCCGACTTTTTTGACACCCACTTTTACATGTTGTTTAGAATTCTAATTATTTTTTTCTCTTTATAAACATACTAGCTTCCGCCCGCGTGGTATCTCGATAAAAAGCCTATGTCCTTTCCCAGGATGCCATCTATCTCCTTGCCAAGTTTTATCGAAATCCGTCCAGTGGTTTAGGCGTGAAAAGGTAACATACAGACAGACAGACAGACAGACAGACCGACAGAGAGACAGAGTTACTTTCGAATTTATAATATTAGTATGGATAGTATGGATTAAGTAATTAAGTATTTCCTACGTCAACCCCAAACATTTTCTAGTCAATTGGCACATTTAATATGACAATATATACATAAAACAACTAACTATTTACATTAGGTACTAAATTAAATGACTGATTAAAACTAACTACAAATAAACAATTAAATTAAATATGGCGTCGAAAGATTCCTCCGCTTCGCTGTCGGCTGATAATTTACAAGAGACTAGCGAAATTGCCACATTGTATGGCAATGCTTATCCCCTGCCAGCCCTTTGGTCACGGGAAGTATCGAACAGCCGTTTGGAGATTTCTCGTTCTCCCTTGATGGAGATTACAGACTACGCTGGCTGCTTCCACAGGAACTCTAAATATGGACAGTTTTCTTCTAAAATCAGCGTGACTTGAATAGTTTTTATTGTCCTAAAAACTCTAATTAACGTACATTTACTAATGATGACGCCACAGAACAAGTCAATGACGGTGCAATGACTGTCAAGATGAATTGACATCACTCCATAAACATTGAATAGGAAAAATCCTTAGTACACACGAAGTTTATTGTATGAATAAGTGACGAATACTGAGAAAATGTGACTTTAATGTTTTTCAGTAAGTCGGACATTATTGTATAGGTACCTTATTCGGAGAACTGTTTGCTTTTTATTTTTCCTCACTTACTTGTTTCTTAGAACATTTTTCCGGGTTCTTAAGCCTGTGTGTACACACGGCTACACATCAAGCTATACATTTCCAGTTTATGCTGATCTCGCGTTGTACGGAAATCCTATACAATGCGAGATCAGCATAAACTGGAAATGTACAGCTTGATGTGTAGCCGTGTGTACAGTACACATTTACTAGGTAGGAACTCAGATAAAAGATATCTCAAAGATTCAAAGATTGAAAATTCAGCTCTTTTATAAAGCTTGGCTAAATATAATTTAATAATATCATTTTTTTTTTCAATTTCCCCCTCCACTCACAACGTAAAATTCAATTGCAATCAGAACGTAAAATTCAATAATTGGCAATGTTTACACAGACATTTGTAAACCGAACCAAAGCTGAATGAATAGAAACGGCGCACACGCTCACTAGACACACAAGGCACAGTTTATAAACACCATGCCAGTTGACAGCGTACCTGTACGGTGGTCGATAGAATACGATAATAATATCACATGTTTGATTTTTGGGTAACAGGTTCATGGATGTGTAATCGGAGACTTTGGAAGAGACCAGAACTATCAGTAAATAAAGAAATTACATAAGTATATAGGCATAAGATATCGGCGAAGAGAATGCAATAACTCAGAGAGCATGAGAAACACAGCGAACTTTTTATTTTTTTACCATTGAATTCTGAATTGTAAAGTTTGTCTGTACGTAAGTACTCCGTACTATGTATGGATTTGAGTAAAAAGGCAGCAGGGTGTTCAGTTAGCTATAGAAGTATTAGCATCTCGTCTGATGCAGGGGATTCAAAAGACTAATACAAGTCAAAATCAAAGTTCACAATACCCCCATACGTTTATGTTCTCAATGATCAGTAATTTACTCCACAATGGTCCGTCAGTCTAAACATCAGCCAGGTTTCCCCCATATCTATCTTATAAGTCTTGAATGTAACCCTTAATTAGCTAGCAATTAATGAGCATTAGTGTCTGAGCATCGGTCACGCGAGCATCTCGTTAGATACCACCATTTTCTTATAATATGTGTTAGAAGTTTGTATATATGTGTGTGTGTGTGTGTGTGTGTGTTGTAGGTACATGTGCATACGTGTTTGTTGAAATTCCTCGCGTCTAAGATGTAACTTTCACAACAAAATATATTGTAGAAAACGTTTCGTAGTATGAAAATTTCTATGTTATCGGTTGGCTGAAGTAGAACAGATTTTTCTTAAATAACTTGACTTTTTATTTAATTTAGAGAGAGGTCACAGATTGCCAATAAGTACCTACGTAATGTGAATCTATTTATATATTTTCTTAAGCGCATTAAAGCAAAAGAGAGACCTTATTATTCCCCAAATAATAAAAGTCTGTAGATTCTTATTTATTATTTCTTAATCATCTCTCATTCCTTCTGAATAGCTAGCTTAAAAGGCATTAAAATCACTTGCCGAGCAAATAAAATACTTTCGAAGTTTCGACATTATATTTGACTTTCTTCAAACGCATTCATCATTTATTATTTTTCAACAAAAACTACAAAGAATACTGAATCATCACTACCTAATTATCCTATCAACTGAGAACAAAAACGACTGTTATCAAGAAGACAAATATACACACAGACAGACCAACATGTTATCAGTAGAAACAGTTTGCTCGAATTACTGAGTACCTATATTATTATGTCTGCATAACTATTTGCATAAGAACGCGTTCTTTGTCTTTAAACAATACTGCAATTATAGTACAAAGAGAGGTTACCGTTAGTGTTATAATGAGATGTTTAATTTATAGTTTGGATGAGAGTAGTATGTAGGAAGAAAGTGAATTAATTTGTGTTGTTACTTAGTAAACAATAAACAAATTATTAAGCGCATTGCTCAATTTTTTTAATTATTATATATTATTTAAGTACCTATATATTAACTTTTAGATTTTAAGATAACGAAAAAACTGTATTGTTGTTAGGTAAGTATATGTACATTGATTTTACAAAAAAAATCTAAAATAGTCATGCATCTAGATATAAAATAAGAACTACAATGTACGATTGTTTGTTTTCCCAAATAAAAAAGACAAAGACTAGACAAGAAGGAAATTACGGTGTAGGCCCCGCTCGCCCCTTGGATCTTGCCCCTTAGATTAAAATGTCCCACTCGCCCTACAAGGTTGCGCAGACTACAAAATAAATTGGGATAAGAGCTTCTTATAAATGTCATCATCATCATCAGTCTCCTGATGACATTTACAAGACCGCAGTGGTACCTAAACTACACACACAGTACCTATAGTCAGTTATCATTGATATACGTTAATAGCTTGGTATCCTTCACTGCTAAAAGCAGCAATATCCGGTATCTAGCTGCGAGTCTGTGAGTCACGTGCCGCATACTACATCTCCGGTTTAAAATTCAATATTGCTAGTCTGTCTCGCCGATCTATTTAATTAGGAACGTCATCTTGTCGACTCAACTTTCTGCATTTGACTTTTGCGCATCTTCCTTGGGCATTTCATTTGCTTAAAATAAAATGTGGTAAATATAGTAGACTTAGACTTAGAAATATCTAAGTACCTACCCAATTCACAATACATCCCGTCATAATTATAATATAGCATGTAAAATATAGGTTTGAATTTATACGTGATTTTTTTACATCTTTGGTTCCTATATAAGTACATTTATAATTATATATTTATATACACCAATTATGTTGTACTATGTCTTGCAGTTATCAGATACACTACATGACTACACATTTTTATGGTAAAACAATACCTACCACTCATGGCCTCATTATGAATATGACTAAATACCTACACATTTCCGTCATTACCAATACTTAACGTTTTCTCCCCAAATCAGCATACAAATGATTATAACTATAATACTAGGTATAATAATCATTACAGTCAAGAAACCGTCCCGATTAGCGTGGATGTACAAAAAGTCTGTAACTACGAGAGTTTACGCTCGAAATGATCCGAAAGTAACAAAAAATATGAGAAATGTACCGTTCACTACAGCGGAACGAAATCGGCCTGTAACAAAGGTCTAAACCTGAAAAAATCAGACAATCATTACATTCGGTCTAGATTTGGCTCTGCGAAAGTTAACACTATATTTCTTATTGTAATCTTTTAATACACTAAATCTGTTCGTTTTTTTGTTACTAAATAGCGCGGAAATTACTATGTAAATCATAATTTGCACCAACAATGAATACAACTCGGAAAACGGATGTTCCAAAATAGCTTTCTAGAGACCTCGTATATGTTTGAATCAATAAATTTTAATGGATCAATTTTTGGTTCATCGGACTTCATCGTATTTTAATCGCTGTTATAAATATTCAGTTTTGGCCTGTCCCTACTTGGCGGACCATTTACAATTTATATTGAAACAAAAGGTTTATTTGATACCAATTAACAATCATTTTTGGTCAGCAAGTACACAGTCTCGTACACAAAATAATTTGTTCGATCACCTAGTCGGATCAAAACGAATCACTGAGGAAAAACATAAGAAGAACATAAGTTTAAGGAGATACTTAATAAGTACTTAGTACTGCCTAATGAATACAACTAATTAACTAAACTAATCCGTCTACACACAGTCAAGTAATACCTATTAATTTTCTTGGGAGAAATCTTCTTATAGGTAGAATGACTGGGTAATTATTACGATATCTGACAGCAGTCATTTCGATTATTCTTACAAAAAATAAAAAATAAATAATTGCCGTGACATGCAACATAGTTTCCTAAATCTTGAACTGTCTTTTAACTTTTGCTGTAAAGCGCAATTTTAAATTTTTGACCGCTATCGAAGTTCTCATAGGTATCTCCCAAGTTGCACGAAAACATCAAATTTTCGGCCTTTCGCGTCCATTCTGAGTATTCTGAACCTCCCTTCTTCTGGTAGTCGCTCCTTCACGTTTACCGATTCGCTGAGGACACTCTAGGAGTCATCTGCTCTAGAGCAGGATAATTATTTTTAATGAACCTATACAAATTAGCGAATAAATTGCCTTTACTCTGAGTGGATCTCAATTAATTACATCCAACTCTCAATGCCAAAGTATATCTTCCAATAATGTCAGAGCATTAATTGTGTGATGTAGAGAAACGAACTAATCTCGCAGATAATTTAATTTGTGTCACATACAGCTCTGAGTGAGATGCAGACGTACCTATAATTAAATATGAGACATCATTAAACAAGATAAAGTAGATAAGTAAAGTACACGAAACAAAGGTGTCTGACTGATGGACTATGATGTGATTTTCTAGTCCTGATTCTGAGAATAGCAAAACAGTTTGTTGGCTTTTCCAGGTAAAAAAATAAAGAGAGGTAAGTTTATTCAAGAATGAGTCTTGACTAAATTAGAGCCACAAGGTTAGAAAACATAATGGTACTGGTGTTCGGGTAGCCCTATTCGAAGCATAAATATTAAATACTAACTACGTTTATCGAAATTTTTAAATATTCTACATAGATAGACGGATTGCAATCAAACCGAATCGGACAACAAAAAGCAGAGGTCCTCAACTAGACCGCATAGGTAAAACCAATAAATACAGTAATTTAATAAAACTATGAGCAATATAGGATTGCATTTACATACATAGGATATGAGGACCTGCGTCCGGTGCCACTGAATATTGTTACTGTGGTTTTGCTGTGGTTGACGGTACAACCGCCATATTTGACCGTAAAAACAAGTCAACGAACTGAAATTACACGTACATTAGTGTAAAATGTTATTTTATTATAATGCAACAATTGCGATGTGGATTACTTTCGACTGGCCCAGAAGAAAAAAAAAAACACGTATCCCAATACGTGTTTTTTTTTTCTGCAAACTATCATCTCTTAATGCCAGATTTATACCAGCTTATCAGCCGGCCCAAAAAGAAAACTAAAGTATCTCCATTTACAATCACCACATGTATTAACAGAATCGAGGCAGTATCACCAACTGGACAAACAGCCTGTGACCCACATCGCTGACCCGCCGAGCCGGAGCAAATAAAAGCTGTGCTGCCGGCCGCCCAGCGACACGGCTTAACGGTACCGACAGATCCAAGTCACAGGCGAAGTGTGGTCTGAACTTCAGAAGACATGGAGTCATATGGACTAAGGCCGAGATCGTACACGTTACTTTGCACCTTCTTTAAGTTAGACCTGTTCCCGTCTCTTGCACTTGTAGTTTGGCAGTTGTGCGACAATGACTAGAATAACGCTAACTAAAGTACTTACGTGCTAAGTAACGTTCTTAGATCTCGGCCTTACCACCAGTCGATGAAGAGCATCGTGGTTGGTTGCACCAGTTACGTTTTTCAGTAAAAAAAAGAGACTTTTTATAATCATCTTTATTCTTTCCGTTTATTTCATTTTCTTATATATTTACATTTTTTTAATATTTCTTAAATTAAAATAATAATATAAAAAAAACATCTTTTATTATTAAGAGACCGATTGGAATCCTCAGACCAAATAAAAACCAAGACAGCGCTGCGAAGGTGCGAGGTGTAGTTTTGGCATGCTTCACTGTATTGCAGTGAAGCATGCCAAAACTACACCTCCGCTCTGTGCATACACGCACACACGCGTACATCGAACTACACCCTCACTAAGTGTACACAATCAGAAACTGGGCTCACGGCACTGTTGACAGCGCTCTCTCTTGGTTTTTTAAACTTGGTCTGAGTTGGAATCATGAATGTGCATCTTCCCTATTGTAACTACAACGTGTTACTTGAGGTCACATGTGAAAGTTTCAATTATGTAGCTACTGATAAAGAGTTTAGTAACATTTAAATCTTTTCTACCACACACAGAGTTAATCGAACAGTCAATTAACTGTAATCAGCCCCGCCATCGCTGTAAGCTTACAACTTACCAACCAGCAATCACAGTTAACGGTCGGTCGGCGGCGCACGCGCAACGTGCAACGTGATTCACTGCATCACACCCGTCTCTTTCACACCCACACAAACGCACCACGTGCGAACGAGACGGAAGAACAATCACCATTGAAGTTGTGGGAGACAGGCCGTCAGACAGTAACCGACAGATTATATGGTGATTATGTGTTTAAATGATTAATTAAATGTTACAGACCATTGTAATATACTTTTTAGGTTATTGTAAACGGATATTCGATTAAGGCCGACAGTTTTGTGTGTTTTACAAAATATACAGGCAAAATGAAACTTTTCATTTTTAATTTGTGTGGGACAGTTAGATTGTCGGATGCTGCTCATTAGAATATTATGAATATGATAAAAAAACTGTAATGAAACAGCTGTAAATAGTTTACCGCGTCAGCTTCGCCTGCTGAAAGTTTTTACTAATTTTCATTCAGTTAAAGAAATGTCTTACGCCTGTCAAAGTATCTATCAATTGTATATATTCATGAGAGTAGTCACAATATTATTAAATTATTTCAAAAGAATAAGACGGTGCCGCCAGATCCTCATCGGTCACCCATCCACGACGAACGATAAGCGTCGTTCGTCTTGGATGGGTCCTCGTTGATCAATCGACCAGAGCGTCGTCGCGTCATCATTTGAAGACTTCGCCTTCGAAACCTCACTATTTTGACTCTCCACATGAATTCCTCATTACTTATTAGTCTTTGTATTGTAATCTACATAATTAAGGTACTCGTAGTACAGAATTTTGAGTTTTTGAGCGACCGTACAAAATATGAACTAAGTTGTACTAAGCTTAGCTAACCATACCCAACAGCGGTTTCTATATTTTTCTAAGAACCTTACATATAGATTTTACTTTGAATTCCAACAACCCCGCCTTTGAACCTTTATTGATAAAGCCCATTACTTGATGAAAGTTTTCATTCATGGTAGATTAATGGAAAGAATATTTCAGTAGGCAACTAAAGTAATCATAATAACATCATTCACATCACATGATTTGATGTTTACCGCAGTTTTCGGTAACGTTTCGTTTGTTTTTATTAACTGTATAAAATGTGGTGCACACGAAAGTAATTTAATACACGATATGAAAGTTTTTAGAGAATGTTTCAGATTTATTTGTTGTAACGACGCATCTCATGCTGTCATCTGTTCTATTACTTTGTTAATAGTGTAATTATTTAAGAATTTCAAATGCATTATCAATCGTTTTCAGCTCTTGCATAGGTTTGTGATGTTTAACTATTGTCTCATTACAACAAACTACTGCCTCACTCTTCAAACGTACAAAATATTATGAAATAAACATTGTATTTCAATTTTATAACTAGTAATGTGAAGTGTATAGTCGATTTAGATTTAAATCTCTGATACAGTAACTTGTGGTAAAAATTTACTTATTTGTAGATTGTGTAAAACTATCTGGGTCACAAGTGTTCGGAGTATCAAATTATATTTATTACTAAATGTCTTAACACGTACCATTCATAAAAAATATATCACACCACATGGGGGTAAATAAACTCTAATCATCAAAATGCTTGATGGATAACTTGGTGATTCCTAATGATCATTTTAGACAAGCGCGGATGAGAAAAGAATTACCTTTTTGTCAAGACCGAACAAGACCTAATCGGTTCAATGGAAATGATTACCCGGTATCAGAAAGGGCCTAAATAATTTCAATTTTCGTGTAAATATTTAGCTTCATAAAGTGTGGTAGCATGTGATACCTCTCGAAGCTCTTCAACCTTTCAATAAAAGCAGTGAGAAGCCACTTATCTTAACAGTTTCCAATCGTTCAGGAAGTGGCCGCAGACACCCTCGAGTGTCAACAGCTGTTGAAGACAGATGTTGACGTCGCCTGGGTTTTACTGCTGTCTCCATAACTGACACGACAATGTTTCAGGTTTAGGTAAGTTGCTAAGTTGTAACTTATTATCACTTGATTTGTGAGTACATGTACTATTCGGATCGATTTCGATTTTATTTTTAATAGATCATAAGCCAAAGCAACACATACAGCTGCTGGATGTCATAGCAAAATGGTAAAAAAGGGTCATCAGATCACAATAATGACTTTCATTTCTATGAACAATGGTGGTTAACACTGCGGACATTATCGAAAAAAATTATCGAAAGAAACAAAAAAAAATATTTAGAATCACTCTTCGTCTGCTAAACCCCAACAAATCACATAATAATAACTTAACTATATAACTTAATAATGACTCAAACTATTTACTATAACTGTTAACAAATAACCTAGGTCTAAGTTTAAACGGTCTATTACAGTCACCCACGACTCAGTGTGGCTCACAGACACCCACGACTCAGTGTGCCTCGCTGACTGATAAACACATTATTTTTATAGACTCGGACTACTGAACATAATTGAAATGTTCGGTGGTCGGCAGCTAAAGATAGACATCCTTCTAATCTTCTCGTGGGAGGTGTGACTAAGAGTCTAATTAGGCAGGCGGGATTATCCTTAGTATTTCTAGTATTATTATGATCGAAGGAACGTTCTGCACGTCTATTCTTTAAAATCTCATTGTAAAAAGTTAGGTGAAATGAGCTGTCATTCCATCTAATACTAGGGATTGACAGCTAAATCGGTTGGTATCCGAAAGTGCATGCAAAACATGTTTTGAACAAAATCTTGTTTTACCATGATGATGTTATTCAGTAACTAGAGAATGAATACCATATCGATGAGATATCATTATTAACGATCCTTGGTGCTGTGTTCCTACGCTCCATGTAGCCCAAAATGGCTGTCATTAATGATCTATTTTAGGCTCTGCAAAACACCACTCCAAATAGATTCACTGTGCGTAGTATTACAAATCATTGATCACTGATACGCCGATTCTGAGCAGACTGCACAATTACCACAATATCCAAGTTGCAGAAGGACGACTACTACAAACGAACCAACATTGGAAATACGATTTAGAGCAAACATCTCTTTATATTCCCGAAGAAGCTTTCTCATCTGCTAGAGCACAGAACATGCGACCACAATTTTATTAAGTTGGAAGGACTAATTCTAAGGTTACACACATACATTTTGAAAAGCTGAAACGTCTTATGTTCTGCATTGAAAATCCCCTATAAATTGAGATTGTATAGTATACATCCACTTTTGAATGCTAGCGCAAACTTTTATGTCTTTTATGGTCTTAAACCTTCTACCAATGCCTACACTGTAGTGCTGCGCCGAGTCGCGAGGCAGACTGCACAATTACACAGCTGGGCGGCTACCTAATCGCTCAGCGTCATGTCTTCACGTTTACGGAAATTAAATTGTACGCGGAATCGCACTCGCTGATTCAATTATGTACACCTAGACGTAGCACCTGGATTCCGAAGGGAATACTAAAAGGGACAGAAGTAAAAGCAACTCATAGATCATAGGCAATAACTAATAGGTTGATCAATTTGACAGGTTAAGCAACACTGGCCGAAATCAGTCCATGGATGCGTGACATAGAAGGGAGCTTCGCTCATTTACACCTGGGTGGTCATATTTATAAATACAAAGAGTGCAAAGAACAGGAATTTATGACTAGTCCTACTATTATCACCCCTCCCACGACACAATGTGAAGTTGAAGTTACTCATCGGATATGTACAGAGAATAATCATAATAGCTAATCTTTCTATATTACCATACAATATGGTGCAGGACCGGTATTATATGTGACGTCATGAATAGGGTCTATTAAAAGATGAGCTGTATGTTGGTCTAATTGTTTTGTATTGCGGAACAAGATAAGTTGGTGTATACCAAAGGTATAGATAGGGCTAGAACCTAGTCTAACTGGTTGAGGAATAGATGATAGTGAGTTCAAACCGTTGATTACATCTATCAACAAAGTTTATTGTCCAGAGGATATAGAATCACCAAAATAATGTAATTTCGGAAAAGGTTTGGTAAAAGGCGAGAATTCCATCACCAGCCATCATAATACGCTTGTCATCGTAGTACTAGACCTATAAGACGGGTTCTGACCAACAACCTAAATTAAATATTCTTGTCAAAGTAAAAGTTACGTACAAAAAGAACGTAAGCACCTACTGTATGCTACTGACAAACAACAAAGATAAGTACCTCAAAAACCCGTCACTTATGTACATTTACCTATAATGATTAGCATTCGGCGGCCGCTCCGTGTGATTGACCCAAAACAATGCGGCTCTGATGTTTGCATAGCGGAGTCGACGGCCGATGTCTCTTGTCTCTTTGTGTCTATGCGCATCTTTGTCGTAGATGTGGTGGTGACGTGAGGCAAGTGATAGTGGATAATTTGATAGTGCTGATAACACACAGATGTTTAACAGTTTGGATAATGTTGTGGGCAATATTGTGCGTTCTGCAGGAATTGCGAAATGGTAAATGCCTGCTAACAATCATGCTCCATTTATCTAGCAGAAACCGAATTCTACACATGAAGGTGTAAAACGGTTACATAGAAGTCATGCATATGCAGAAATTCGGAAATATAACAGTTATTATTCACATCATCACATGCACGTCTGCGTATGGATTTCACGTATTGACTCCTTAGTTAGTTTTTGTACTTTTTATTAATCGTGATTCGATTGAGTAGGTTCATCTTGATAGCTCGTAAATTAAACGTGAAGTGTTTGCTTTTCGTTTTGTACACCTCTTTTTACACTGCGCAAACAGACGAGAAATATTCAAATGTCGAACGTCCTTGAACTTTCAAAGCACATACTCGATCAAGCCTCCGGATTGGTCCAATAGGCACGTTTCCAAAAATCCTCAGGAGTGGTGTAACAATCCACCATTCTAGCTCCGACCATCAATCAGAGCAGACGTGTAATCCGATGCTGTCAGGACTCGAAGTGGCGCGATCCGGCAACAGGCTTCATTTGGAGCTAAGTATAGATGAGTATGTGTCGTTATCTGATGAAGGTCTGTGAATTACAGACCAAAAGAAGTGGGTTTGTAGGCATTTGAGTGTTTACTGAGAATTCTAATTAATTATTGAAGATACAGAGAAAAGTGGCGTTTATTTGCGAGGAGTGCTTGTTTTGTAGGTCAAAGGTTTATATCAGACTGATTCATACTTTTATGAAATAACCAATTTCTGGCCCAGACTTTGATCCTTTTACAAGAGAACAACAAACTGATTGAACTTTATAACATCACGCTTGTATTCCCGAAATAAAGTAGAAGACAAAGTAAAGAACCTCCTTATTTCACCGGCTATGTTTTAAATTGATACCATTTCTACAAAATATTAATATTTTAAACACTTATATGTCAGAAAACAGCCAACAAGTCAGCTACCTATCAGGTGAATTACATTTGTCCCCGCACAAGGTCATATACTTGGAAACATTGGAAGAATACTAAACAACCACTGAGATCATCTTTTGACTCACAATTTCGTGCACTTTTAAATTCCAAAAGGTAGGTAGAACCTTTTTCTACCTTCATTTCTCACGATTCATCTTTCAATATTTAATTTTTCGAACTCTTTTATATGGCATCTATCTAGTTGAACTCTTCAGGATTAACTTTCTGGGGTCATTATTTTAACTTGTTGTATTTGGTAAGAGTCATGTTTGCTTATCTCTCCAGAGAACCTAAATAAAGTGACATTATATCAGCGATAATGATGATGGAAAAGTCAATAAGTGGAACTGAAATCAGCTGCCGAAAAGCTTAATATGTCAATTCTGTTGAAAGTCGTTGTAGAAATAAGAAACGATTTGAAAGCGACTATCACTCGTCGAGGCCCTCAGAACTAACCACGCCACATTTATTGTCAACTTTGGGTTTATCGTACTCACATTCATCAGATATTCTTTATTACCACAATAGTAACTTGAACCTTTCCCATTCTTTCACCATCACATCTCTCACGTCGGTAGCACACGAATCGGATTCGCCTAGCGGAACATGACGCGAGTGAGCACAATTGAACTACTGCGGTTTCGCTGCTATGATTTCGTGGCGGAGGTGTGCTACTGGCGTTAGTCCCTTCAATCACTTTCTATAAGCAATTAATTTTACGACTCACAAAGCGATAGCACTTGTTTTCACCTGTTATTACTTTATGAGACTTATGAAAATGCTTTCTCTTCACTAGCTCATGTCTTGTGGAGATTTATTCTGCTTATGGGGCCCATCTGCCTACCCTTTTCCCAACTATGTTGGGGTCAGCTTCCAGTCTAACCGAATGCAGGTGAAGACCAGTATTTTACATGGGGCGGCTACAAAAACTCTGTATTTTTATACTGTTTATAGTGATTTAATAGTCCACAGACAATTTGAATAAATCCCAGGTTGGTTTTTTATAAAATTACGTCAGCTTTTGCCCGCGGCTTCGCCCGCGTGCAGCTCGGAAATTATCCCACGGGAACGTACTACCGAGATAAAAAGGTCCAGGTCATGGTCTACCCATTTGCCAAATTTCATCTAAATCCGTTCAGCCGTTTTAGCGTTAAAGCGTAACAAACAAACAAACTCACTTTGGCATTTATAATACATATTACATAGATAGTATAGTTAGGAGGCATGTCTTTAATTAGTCAAAGTAATGTTTTCATCAAAGAGGTTCGTTGTGACTATCATTATAACTACTCGTGTTGATTGTAAGAATATACAGATTATATCTAGTACCAAGATAATGTCGTTTATCTTTCTGGAATTTCTCAGTAGCAGCCAGGATTCTGGATTGATTCTGGATTCTGGATTGCGCGGTTGATGGCTATTCCTCGCCCTCTATTACATGGGAATTTAAACAAAACTGGCGAAAGTGGGTGTACTATAGGCACATCTCTGCCCAACCCTTCGGAAAACAAGACGTGGCGTTATGTTATATTATGATGTGATGGACTAGGTACATTAAAAGAATCAACAAAGTTTTCAAATAGGCTTGCAGAAAAAATATCGATATATCGAAATATCGATATTTTTTGTTCGATATATCGAAATTTTCAGGCGATATTTATTATTTCGATATATCGATATATCGAAATCGATATTGATATTTTTTTTATAATATTTTTTTATAAATTATTTATTCAGAGTAACAATGAGACTCATAGTGTTAGTAACAATAAAATAAACTTACAACTATGTTAGTGATTCAGTTACAACAAGTACCTACACAAAACAAACACAAAAAAAATTAAATATCGATACGATATATATCGATACTTTTTTACACTTCTTGCATCCCTATTTTCAGAACCTAAAACTGTTTACGTGCTACGTAACGGTTAAAACATGCATTTCGTATGATGTATGTATATTATTTCAGCCGATAATAAATAAATTACCGTCTAGGTGCTCATCAAATCTACATTTATCAATTTACACATTTGCTTGATAAATGATGGCGTGTGACAGATCGTTAGCACCTACGACCTGGGGGCATTAACACCTCGATTTTTCCATTTATCTACAGAGAATCCCATGAAAGTCAAAGTAATGTTAAAAAAGTTTTGTATTTGCCAGAAAAAACATGGAAAAATGGAATAAATCGAAATAATACGATAACATTATTTGTACTACATGCACTAGAAATACAACCTATAAAAAAATCAAGTAAAAAAACTAAAACCCAACTACGACTTAAAAGGTATAAACAAGACACCACAGACAGTCAAATTAAAAATCCAGAGTCACACGTGTTAGGGCATAGATCGAACAGATTACGTGTGACTCCGGCTTTTTAATTTGTCTGTCTGTGGTGTCTTGTTTATACCTTTTAAGTCGTAGTTGGGTTTTAGTTTTTATTACTTGATTTTTTTTTTAATTCTTTTGGGGTTATAATATATATATTTTTGAAATGTGCTCATTAAGCCCTTTCATTTGATACCCAACATGGTACGATTAAACCATATTTTTTTTTAGGTTCCTCACTTTATGTCCTCTAGAGGGCGCCATTTTTAATTTAATGTGTCTTCACATAGCCTATAACCAGCGGACAATCACGACGCTTCTAACGATACCTCATTTGTCAAATTGTGATAAGTGGTTTGGAAGATAGGAGGGAACAGATGAACATACATACGTACATACATACATACATACATACATACCGGTCAAAATCATAACCCTCCTTTTTTCTTCGCCGTAGTCGGGTAAAAATGGCACTATCTAACCTATGTCCCAACCTAATACAAATTCAACTCCCAACGAAAGCATTTGCTTCAGAATCTTATAATTCCTACAAAATCCTAATTTCTATTTAATGAGCCTTCCAGAACGTCACCCTCAATGCCTGTTAGTAGTCTTACCTCCAATCAATACGCACTTTTCAATAATTATTACCTTACTATAGTATGGTGAAGGGCGGTTCGTCGACACGCGGGGCGGGGGGGAAGGGATGTCAAATTTAAATAATGGCTGCCACCACGGGCTAATCACTGAGAGAGGATGTGTCTGTCTGGTGCAAGGTATCGACGGATGTTTTGTTATTTTGGATTTGATTTGGAGAGGTAGCTCATTGCTCTATGATCGAGATCTAAAAATACTTAGTTAGACATGTCCGGTCCCCATCTCAGTTTGACAGTTATGCGACAATGACAGCAATAACGCTTAATCTAATTACGTGCTAAAAGTAAAGTTTATAGATTTCGACCTCGATCGATCTTATGGAGTCTCCGATCAGCAAATCGATATCTCATATATCTTTGTGATTTGATTGATAATAAAATGAAGGGAAAAAAAATATTTCTGACAAAAATTGGTCTTTTGAGCAGGTACGCACGGCTACACATCAAGCATATACATTTCCAGTTTATGCTGATCTCGCATTGTATAGGATTTCCGTACAATGCGAGGTCAGCTTATATTGGAAATGCATAGCTTGGTGTGTAGCCGTGTGTACTACAAAAAGGTTAATAAACAAAGCACATAACAAAAACAGAAAAAACTTTTCCAAACGAGGAATCATAATTTTTAACGTCCGATTTTTAGGTTTCTATGACACGTACTCCCGCTCCCCCCACACATTGGACCACCACCCAGCACATGACAGGCGTCTTCAATCCATCAGGACTCCACCATACTCAGTAGATGACAAATTGACAATCCCTCATGACTGTCACATCTCTGTCAAACTGGGGATAAACTTCAATCCTCCACGTTTCTCTTAAGGCTTACTTGGCTTAAGTTAGTTCTTGGCTTGGTAGATTTAAGGGCGCACCCTACCTCAGATTTTATCCCACTCGCAACATACTACTCGCGACCTGAGTGAGAACGAGACGGAGTGGGGCGCTAGCGGCTCTAAAGCGTCGAAAAGTTTAGATAATTGCTTTTTACGGTGAAAATAATGGTAATTTAAAAAAAATTACACACTGCTTTATAGTTAGTTCAGTTAACATGCAAAGTTTCATGATCTAATTTGAAGTATTTTTTTAATACCAGCGGTTTATAATTCTGTGCAGTGGTAACTTTGGATTTTTTTTCTATGAGAAAATTTTATGTACTTAATCGTGTTTTCGCCTCACATAAGACCTAGCATCAATCCTCAACTTTAACATATATTTATTTCAAAAATGCTGCAGTATTTTCGGCATAACAGAGGATCATGCTAAGCAATTTGTGATTGGGTGCGCCCTTAACTAGCAGCGCTCCGCGGTTTCACCCGCATAAGTCTCAATCTCGTAGGAATATCGGTATAAAAAGTATCCTGTGTCCTAATGCAGGTCATAGTCCACACATTTGTCAAATTACATCCGAATCTGTTCAGCCATGTTAGCGTAGAAGCGTAAAAAACAAACTCAATTTCGCATATAATATTAGTTAGGACTAAATCATAGAACAATTGAAATAAATTAAGTGAAAAATAACATTATTTTTAATTACAAGCTACCTAATTATTAATTTAATTTGTTACTATCTACGGAATTACAAACCACTGACGGTTTTCCTGGAAAATCGTTCAAGAATATTTTAATAATATTTCCTTATCTTCAAAATATTAATGGAAACGATTCGGAAAGACTACATAATGAGGCACTAACTAAAACGCTGTAAATTGCACTATAATAGGAAGCCATAAATAAATCTGCCCACTTCCGGTTTTCCTCGATCTTATCCGACTGTGTCACGTTCAAAAGGAGGTGTTATGCATTTTCCTCTTTGCATGTATGTTTGTACGTGTATGCTTCTATTCTTGTAAAAAATTAAACCAGTTTCGATAAACGATGTACTTTTGTCTTGTTATGAGGAAAAATTACACTTTGAAAAACGCAATTTAAATGTCTTTTTTTATCTGAATGTTATTATTTATAGTGACCAGATTTTGACAAGTTTGTTGTTTTTGATGTTTGCAAAACTTGTTGGTTATACCTAACAGTTATTATAATCTCTGGAAAATTAAATCTTATTATAAAAGAAGCAGCGATACCTACATTCTCACACAGGCTGTAGGCATCTTTTATACGTACGTCTCAGTTCAAATCGGAGTTTCTCCTGTATACGATAATATGTAAATAAAATAGTCCTGACAAATTCGGTTAATTAGTTAAGTCTTACAAGAAGAGTTCAAACTATACTACACTAACAAAATAAATAAAAAATAGACACAATATTTAAGCCTCCATCTCCACTTCACAAACTATAGTTTTAAAACATAACTTCTCTAGGAATATTGTAAAACACAAATATTCTCAGAAAGGTCTTAGGTACAACAACTTGGCATAAAACGAGAAAAACATACCAAGAATAATAAATAACTATTCTATAATAAGTATATAATAATATCTACCTTCTTCAGATAAATCCTTCAAGTCTTTCCATAGCGGATCCCAAGAAATCGTGTTCAATTACCTGCGAAGAAAAACAAACTCTATTAGCATTTTCGTAAAGTTCAGATTCTTAATAGGTTTTCTTGTACCATCATGTGCCAGGCGAAACATGACGTAATAAAAATATTATCGACTTGTATTTAATTATTGTGGTAACAATGTTATTTCCATATGATAAGTAACGGACATTAAAGGAAATGTGATTGCTGAACAAAATTCTATATTTCAAGCGTTATGTGCTATTTACTCTTTCGTTTTACAAATCAATTAAACTAAACTTTAATCACTAATTAATGATGAAACAAGAATGACACGGATAAAAATAGAACCCTGAAAATATCGGTTTAATCCACGTTCGACCCCTACAATCTCAACCCCCGACCATGTTCAACCCCTAAATGTTGTCCATGTTCAACCCCTGGGGGTTTAATCTGGATTTCAATACATTGGTCATCTTTTCTTTGTCCATATTCAACAAACATTCAACCCGACAAACTTGATTAGTTAGCATATTCATGTTTGAGGCAAGTCAAATCCACAACATTTGCTTGGTTGCAATAAAACCGATCGTATACTACCATCACTTTAAATAAAAGCAACGAAAGTATATGTAATTATACTGCATCAAGCAAGATAAAAGCTAATAATCTGGCCACATTAACCGTCCATTGTGGAAGGAGTCCTTCTAAATCCTCTTACGTTCCTCCTTTGTTGTGGCATAATAGCGGCTTTGCTGCCGGTCCCTCGAGTGCGAGAGCGTGAATATATTGTGTTATTGTTGGACTAAATGTGTTAGTGGCTAGTTTGGGTAAACAAATAGTTGTGTGTAGGGTAGTTGTGCATTGCGTGCGACCCGTTTCAGGGAAACTACGGGCTGTAGTTCTATTTATAGACCAGAATCGTCTATTGCCCGGACATCATAGATTTCACACCGAATATTCCTAGAACCGTATTTCTCGCAGTATCGTAACCTGGTGAAGAGATTTTCCGGAGAACCCTAGGATCAAAACCGTTCCAACCAAACTCCTGTGTTCATTCGTCAAATCGATAAAGCGGTAAGTAAATGGCCGTTGGTCTAACCACTCCGCGCCGCGCCGAGAAGAAAAGCTTGTATGTATTGTGAAGTTTCTATGCCTAGAGTATATTAATTTATATCAGGGAACCATTAAGATATTATGTTACTTACTTAGATGCATCCTGAAAAAAAAAGCATATCAGCCGCGGTAGGTACATCTGCACTCAGACAGAGAGTACCTACTAGATAGTCTTAAGTCTCCAGTGAACACCATCTTGGTAATAAGTAACTTAATAACAGGTTGTCCGGCCATATCTTATTACATACCACAGCTAATAAAATAAACCTAAACGGAAAAATATTCCTGCTATCGTCACGAACATATTACCCATAAATATAATCTTGGTATAGTCAATACGTGACTGCAAGCCAATATAACAAGAATCTCATTGTAAAGGAAAAATGCAGGTTTTACAGCCTTGGGTACGCAAGGTTGGTCCTTTGTTTGTGATGAGGAAACCGTCAGATGACTGGTCCTAAGTTCCGCGTCGGGCGCCCCTTGAGATAGCTGGGTAATCTCTCCAGTCTCCAATTGTAGTTGATATGTGATTATTGTGTAAGCATGCGGGCAGGAATTGTTCTGTTTGCGCTATTGTATTGGAGCAGAAGATTGATAACTGTCTTAGTGATCGAGAATAGATTACTTATAGTATCGTAGGTCAGGGATTATAAGGCGCATCACACAAAACAATCAATAGATTCGAGTGACGTCTATGATGTCATGTCATTGTGCTGTCTATTAATGCATGGTATTTGAATGCAATATAAATGCATTGTGCACAAATATTGTGTATCATATTTATACAATATTTGTTGTTTTGGTCTGTGAGGCGCCATAGATGACATTATGACTGGGCTATTGATACTAACTAGGTCATGTAGATTACAATGTCCATGTTATAATAAAAAAAAACATGGAACTTTATTCTATGGTGTAAGATATTATGTACTCACGATAAATTATAATAGTGTAATATTAATGAACTTGGTATTATATTATAATGATGTGTTGTTTGTACAATGACTTATTGTTTTCCATGAAGGTTTAGTTTACAATGTAATAAGAAAAAAAATACAATCTATACCTATATCTAAATATGTATGTAGTTATATGGAAACTTATGGTGTGGCTGCCATAGTAAGTTTGGCCGGTTGGCATCGGTTACGTATCCATCCTCACCTCAAATCATTCGGAAGCAAAAAAAGCTTTCCTTTTTTTAAATATTCGCACTACTTTTCCTACAACATATTTTCGGAACAGCCAAGCAGGTGCAATATGTAGCTACACTTTACACTACCTCCGTTTCGTAACCCGTTCGCGCCGCGGAGCAAGCGCCGATACATCCGGGTCGTGCGCCGCCTACCTAATAGGAGGCGAGGGTTAACACCCGATACTGTTCAACCTGCTCGCGATGTTGGTGGCTGAGGTATCGATAATACGTAGAAAGGTTTGTTTGTGGAGAAATGGTGATAGTGATATGGTAGAGTTAAGTGTTATCGAAGGTGAGGTAAAAGCTTTATTATGGTAGATGTATTGCACTGCACAATGTTCCGAGAAAAGTGTCGTCAGCGTCACGAGTTTACAACAGATAATAGATTCTACCACCCGTAAAACTGTCATGGGGGCTCTCTCTTTACGTAGAAGTCAACGGTGTTTTAGATTAAAAACGTTCCAACTTCTACAATACTCAGTTCATTCCTCAAATAACATTGCGATTCAACAAACAATTAAAAACCGGACATGATAAAATCAAGCACTACTTTACAAAATGCGCATAAACATTAAACACAGCATTCCGGACGCTGTGGACTGCGGACGGAAAGTCCGGACGCGTCCGGGCGTCCGGGGCACGGCTCGCTAATGTGTCGGCTGTCGGACGGTTATCGAGCCCGGATAACGGTTATATGCTGAAACGCCTTCGTGTGTGCTTATATTCAGGGATTCCATGGAAGGGTTGTGCACTAAAGAGTTGGTTGCAGCTCCCAGCTATGGTCCATCTGTCTCTGTAAAGTTCTTGTAAATGCGTTCTGGCTCTGCACTTCTCATTTAAATATTTATCAATAAATTCAGTTTTCGAGCATAATAATTAACTGCCACAATGCCCCAAAATGATATTTAACCATTTGTGTAGAAAAAATTTTAAAACCATTTGTGTGGAACAAACAGCTATTAAAACCGGTTGTTTTTGGAAAAAAAACACAGAACATAATTATAACAAGAAAGAAAGAAAGACTGTTTATTCTGCACAAACTAAACGCACATTACAAAATAAAAAATGTCATTATAATACTTAGTACAAACAACCCTATTATATTTAAATACGTCGCTAATGATCTAGATATGAAAAGGGACTCGCGAAAACATACCTAAGGACCAAATTCATATCTGTGCTCAACCTAGGACCATTAAAGTAGGCATTCTTATGGAACCCAGCTGAACAAGTAATACTTATGTAAATAGTGTACAGCATTAATAATAATATGTAATTAATCTTGTCTATTCAACCGACGTAATTACAAGATGGTAGATTATGCTCAACAATATGCCTTGTTTCATGATTTATATCAGAATGTGAACATTAAGATGAGGCTTTATTGTCAAGGAATATGAAAGATTTTTTTTTGTAACTATTGTTCATGAAAGTAGAATAAATAAGTAATGTAGTTTTCTCCCAATTTTTGTTTGCAAATTCTGATTATAACATTTTTCTAAGAGTGGCTAGTCCTTTTCTCAGAATTTGTATTCAGATAACCAGTAATAAACTAACAACCTGTCTTTTATCAAAACCAGGCAAATGTTGTCTTTGAAAATCTCGTCCTCTAATATTGTGTAGTTAACCAAAACCTACAGTTAACAGCAGATTTATTAACCAAAGGTTTAAAACAAGCTTCTAGAGACCAGAAGCTACTCTTGTATAATCCTAATTTAGAGTTACACTTATTTACTTAACCACTTTTACTTAACCAATCAGTTATCTAAGCACTTTCTAGAGCCCTGTTCAGTTCAAACATGAGTTTAACTGGATTTTTTCGTTCGTATGCGCATGCGCAGCGGAAGCCGGTCCACTCTTCCGTGACGCGTTTTCCGGTCGAGCCGATCAAGCACGGCGTGTGGCATACGTAAGTATTGATACAATTTATTTTTAATCTACATCGATCCTGGAGCTATGAGCTAAGTTTAGCTAGTTCTAGGTCTTCACCAGGCTTTAAATTTAATTAGGCTTTAAACCTGTTTCATGGAATCTGTATCAGATGTTCTAAGTGACGTAATTTCTGACAAACAAAGGACTTAATTGAAGTAGGTAACACGAATTCTGGGAACGTCTTGTTATCTCAAAGTTAACCGGCAATTTGTGGGGACATCTGAGGTTAATGTAGAACTTACATCCACATGGTAATTACCGAAACAATAGTTGTAATAAAATAATTACCTATTAACAATATTTAAAGACTCTTAGGTAAATATTACTTTCTTGTGACATTTGTCAAATGTCGGGTCACAGTCAGTATAGGTCAAAGTGGATGTTCAATGAAATAAACGATGAAGTTAGACAGTTGCTTTCAGATCATATCTACAGACTATTTAAATTAAATACTAACTAATGGTTTAAATCGAACTACAATATCAGGCAAAATTACCAATATTTTTTTTTACATTACTGGGGCATTTTATTCTGGACTTTCTGTTGATGACCTGAGCAATATTAGAATTTGATTTGCTTTAGCAATTTGAGATTCTTGCTGAATTGCAAAATCTCCGATTTTAAATTTTTTAAGCCAACTTTTAGTAATTGGGATTTCGTTAGGCTATGGTTTACATAGACCGAACCGAGCTAATAAATATTCCTCCATTATAATAAAACAAAATACTTTAAAGATTATTTTTGCTAAATAATTATTTATCAGACTGCGTGGGGTGCTGGACGTCCAAAAGATGTAGGTCTATCTCAATACTCAGCCTAAATAAATTTATAGGCTTTCAAAAACCAAATAAACAGATTAAAAAACATAAAAGATCCTTCACTGAACTAAAATTCAAATTCCACTCCAGCCCTTTCATCAAAGTTTCACCCAAAAGACTTTCTAACAAAGGAATTTGTAATTTTCGTGAACCCACTGCTTCGTGTTTGTACATTAAAAAAGCGATTGTGTGCCCCGAATTAATACGGTTCGGACCCTGATCGTATGGATAAGCATGCATCGGTGGTCAAAGCACTGGGGTTGGGTTCAGTGCCACTCACAGAGGACCAGGAACCTTCAAGGAATTTTGAAGAGAACCACTTGGACCAAAGGCAAAGTATGTACTAAGATGAGAATGATGTTTCACATTTTGTTTTTTTTAATGGAGTTACTGATCAGATTGAAGAAAGGATTACATAAACTAAACTTAATTTTACTGGAGGTGATGAATTTAACAGGTTTAGACCAAAGGACCAATCATTATTTTATTTATTTTTATTTGTTTATATCTTAAGATGGTGTCTTAAAGGAGGGAGGTGCCCAAATTCCTTCTTTGGCTCATCTTTGTCTGCAGATAGGCTGTCACTAACAAAAGGTGATAAAAATTCAAGAACAAGAATAATATTTATATGCAAGAATACGAGTAAAACATATATCATCAATCATCAACATAATTATCCTACTCTTTGCAACTCCGCGCACCGCTATCATTCCCGCCGCACCTCGTCTGGACCCACTGAAGTGAATACAGTGTACCTTACATCTTACATCAAACCCTTTGCAGATTACTTTTATATTTGTACTGAAAACCGACGTTTAATATACAGCACAGTCACACAGAAATACGTATACTATGACTAACAGGTTGGTCTAATGGTCTAAAGCGAGACTCCTAATGCTGGTCCTGCGTTCCTTACCCGAGTCGGACAAAGTTATTGGATGCTACCATTCAACACATATGTAGAAGCCTTGAGTTTACACTTGTGCCCGGATAATAGCAATATGCCTGCCTTATTGGTCCTAATTCCTATGTTAAAATGATTGTTACCGATAGTTCACACTTCTGGGGGCTTAAAACGGCGACTTTGGCAGAATCATAATAGGAAAATATTATGAATCATCGTGACATAGCACAAACTGACAATTCATAATATGATCTGCCTGCAATTCATATTACGAAATAATTCATCTGTTTGGTAGTTTTCTATGGAGATTCTTAAAATAGTACACAAATTATGAATTTCTGGGAATTAAGAAAATAAATTGCTAATGTGGCCGTTTTAGCCCCCCTGTAATCTGTGATTTGACTCCGGCAGAGAATAAACTGTGCCTTTTTCCCAGGTCCATACTGTCTAAACACATCTTAAGAGGCTAAACAGAAGCCTCATCTCAGACCCATCACACTACTCAGCAACATTTAATTACAGCATTGTTCGTTGCCAAATCGCTCCGCTCAGTGGCGCCTAGTAATTGCCGTTATTGGCACGGTGTTTACTTGGGTTAAAATCGCTTGGCTGGTGTTGGCTCGCTGGTGTGTAAGGGCTTTATAGGCCGACCAAGAGCCCGGTAAGCTGGGTTGATTGATTAGATGGATTAATCAATGAATTGTTTGGGGAGGTATATGTTATTCAGGTAGGTACTTATTATTATAAGTACATAATTTTTTGTTTGTTTTTTTTGATGATTGAGTAACTGATGAATAGGCAAAAAATGTTATTGAAGACTGACTTGCAATTTTAACTTGGATACGAAAGCTATTAAGAGGAGTTTCAGGTATATATACAGGTTGTCCCACGGATATGCCACATGGAGGGATAGTACCTTGAATATTGTAGATGGAACATTTTACTGAAAGAAGACATTATTTGAATTAAAAAAACAATTTAAACCGCATTCATAGATATTTAAATAATAACATGGTTGAACCGGGTATCGAACCCGTTACATGAGAAAAATAATCACCCTGTAGCTTTATCATACCGATCGAAAGGCTTGTCATGACAAGGCCCATGTGGCATGTTAAAATTCATGGTCTTCCTTTTATTTGTGACACTACGTTATTTAGCAAAAAATAATCCTTATGATGAAGCTTTTCGATCGGTATGATTAAGCTACAGGGTGATTATTTTTCTCATGTAACGGGTTCGGTTCCCGGTTCAACCGTGTTATTATTTAAATATCTATGAATGCAGTTTAAATTGTTTTTTAAATTCAAATAATGTCTTCTTTCAGTAAAATGTTCCATCTACAATATTCAAGGTACTTTCCCTCAATGTGGCATATCCGTGGGACGCCCTGTATACAACTTAGGTATATAATATACATTAATTGAGTTTATGTTGCAAATTAACTGTGATTTCTATTTTCCCTGTTGCTTTTGTTTATTAAATAAACGAAGACCATTTAATAATGCACCTTAAATATTTACGAATCTGCTTCAATAGCTAATATAACCTACCTACCCTCTACGGAACAACTAACATGAACACAAACAGTCAACCATGTAAAACCACAACTATGTAACACACATTAACATAAACTACTCATCGCATTTTCTAAGAAAATGGCGCAAATTTCCACTCCTGCGCATAAGAATGCTAAACACGTGTGCAAACGCAATATTAATAATTAATTCGTTATTAATTATGATGGTGCGACGCAATCATTTCTTGCTTATGATTGCAATGCTAATTTAATTGAGAAATCATAGAGTAGGTATTATAATTAATTCCTGAACCTCCACGGAACACTATATTTACAATGTTTTATTGCAAGATAAAACTTCGTTTCCTGAAAGTCTTGTCATCAATCAAGCTTGCATCAATCAATAGCTATTCTTATTGGAATTTTAATCCAGAGAGAAACTCATTTGCTTAAAAAGTGTCCAGAGCCGAACCGACACGCGACAATGTGAACGTCCAAAATCGATAGTCGACGCTTAGATATGTACCTATTTCATGTGATAAATTACATTTATTTTGCATGAGGTCGATGCTTCCTATAATTCAATTACCTTGCTGTTTTACCGTTCGAAAAATACTAATACTATAAAAGTTGTTGCCTCTATTATTTTCTAGTAATTAAAAACCAAATTAAAAACTTAAATAAAACACTCCCAGATTCTCTTAACAACAGTTAAAGGCACTGCAAGCGGTGTTTAGTTGAAATAATACGCAAATACAGGAGCAACACAAACAGCGCCGCGCAAATGTTAGCGCACAGGCGGCACGTCCGCGCGTTTGTTGTGGACACTGGACACAGTGGACACACCGGGAAGTGGGACAGGACAACACTAACAAACTACTGATTTAAGAAGTAGGTGTCTAATTAATTAGGATGGACAAGATAATGAGCGAGACCGTTAACAGAGGTAGATTGCATCTTATGGATGTGGCATTATAGCATCCCAGAAACCCTGTACACCCTTCAGAAAATCATGACCGCGAAAAGAAATGAGTCAACATTGATAGTCCTTGTGATGACAGTTAAGAGAGAGGAGTTAGGTTACACAAAAGGTGGTATAGAATACTCTTTATTATGTACACCATAAAAAATACAGATTAAACGCTCGAGCAGACAGGATGCGTATGCGTTGCGTATGCGTAGACGTACCGTAGACGTGCACGCCTACGTTACGCAAGCGGTGTGTCCTGTCTCATACAGTTCCATACATTACTACTCAGTGGTACGCGCATGTCTACGTTACGCAAGCGGTGTGTCCTGTCTCATACAGTTCCATACATTACTACTCAGTGGTACGCGCATGTCTACGTTACGCAAGCGGTGTGTCCTGTCTCATACAGTTCCATACATTACTACTCAGTGGTACGCGCATGTCTACGTTACGCAAGCGGTGTGTCCTGCCTCATACAGTTCCATACATTACTACTCAGTGGTACGTGCACGCCTACGTTACGCAAGCGGTGTGTCCTGTCTCATACAGTTCCATACATTACTACTCAGTGGTACGCGCATGTCTACGTTACGCAAGCGGTGTGTCCTGTCTCATACAGTTCCATACATTACTACTCAGTGGTACGCGCATGTCTACGTTACGCAAGCGGTGTGTCCTGTCTCATACAGTTCCATACATTACTACTCAGTGGTACGCGCATGTCTACGTTACGCAAGCGGTGTGTCCTGTCTCATACAGTTCCATACATTACTACTCAGTGGTACGTGCACGTCTACGCTTACATTTACGCATACGCATCCGGTCTAATCGAGCCTATAAATGTATAAATTTTACATAGGGTGAAACAATGGGCAGTCTTATCGCTAAAAGCGATCTTTTACAGACAACCTTTGGATGGAAAACCTACCTACCTTTGGAAGGTTGTGGTAGGAAGTGAAAGCACGACAACCACAGAAAGAATATTACTGAAACACGCCTACATTCTTCTTCTTCTTCTACCCTGGTAGCTCCCTCTTATAAGTATCGTTGTCGTCCACAAGTAACAAATCTTCAGAGCAACACATACAGCCACTGTACTGTAACGGCTAGAGCTTTGCAGGTAGTCCGCGCAGGCCGGAACAGTTAGGAAGGGTACGAGATAATTAGAAACAGCTGGATAGCATAACATAACATCACGCCTGTAATCCCCGAAGGGTTAGGCAGAGGTGCACCTATAGTACACCCACATTTCGCCAGTTATGTTTAAGTCTCATGCAATAGGGGGCGAGCCTATTACCATCAACCGGGCACAAATCCAGATTCCGGGCTGCTACTGAGAAATTCCTGATGAAAAAAGTGAATAACACTTTGCCCGACCTGGGAATCGAGCCTAGGCCCTCATGCTCAGTAGTAGCGCTTGCGACCAGTAGACCAACGAGGCAGTCACAGGACAGCTGGATAGGTTAATACATTTATTTATTTAATTATATAAATATGTAGATGTCCACAGCTAGGTCGCGGGTAAGGTAATTAATAGCTGACCGGTCAGTTATCCACAAAACGTAATAAAATAGAAACGCCATATTTTTTCCAACGTAACCTAATCAAAAGTCGATCGTATCCAGTCCATCGGGCAGCTAATAAAAGACTAACGCAATCAATGAATACAGCGGCCGGTAACGAAGTGTCCGGCGCAGCTGCACGGCATCCGATATCCGGTCCGGTTCGCTGCCGGTCCGCTGCTGGGTGAACCCTATCATTTTCCGCAACTATTTAATAAGGGTGAGGTTATTAGGAGACCATAACCTCTGAGTTTGTTTCGGCATTTCTTCTCAGGGATCAGTCAGCTAGGAAATGCCGGCGCCATCTAGTTTTAAAATACTGACTGAAAATACGTGTAAAAGTGTCTTAAAAGATCTAGTTACAGAAATAAACATCATTTCAACGATTATATAGATAGGTTAGGTTATGAAGTATATGAAATTATTTTACCATCGTGGAAGTTATGATGAAATTAATAATTATATGGTGGTCAAACTAATTGGTAAAATCTGAGACATTTGGAAGTTGCATCGAAGCGCTTTAATCGCAAAAAGTAGGCGATTTAAAATATTTTTCGTTGGTTTGGGATCGGGGAACTAGGTTTTTTTTACAGGCCATTATTGTACCAGCTAAAGCCGCCCGGGATACTCTCCTTCCACCTCTCTATGTCCAGAGCTGAATGCAGTAGAAGTACGTATTGGAATAAAATTACTGTAATTCAACTTATGCATGCACTTCTTGTGATGAACTTTTCGTCCAGCTGTGCAATGCGACATGTTACGTTGAATCATTGTTTGGCTATGAGGTGTTTCAAAAACATGCATGGAACGAGAATGTTGTCCGAAGCTAAAACTGGGGGAATAAATAAAATAAAAGCATGAGGATTATTACAATATAATCGATATATGCATCAAAAACAGCGAAGGGTATTAAAACCTCAAGGTTACACGAGGTTATATTGGAACAACCACCGTAATTAACATTAAAATTGTTATTTATTCGAATACATAAGAAACAGGTGTTTCAATAACAATACAACCTCACTTGTTTAGACTGTTGTCGGGCGTGAGTCATATGTGTGCCTTCAAGCTTGTTCTTGTTTGTGGAGAGTACTAAGAAGAGGTTGTCATTTTTTTTTGCCCCATATTCTTTTATGTTGTAAATGTCACGAAGGATATATGATCAGGATGCTTTTTTCATTACTTTGTCGAGGTTCAGGTCAGATGTTATGTTATGTTGAATGCAAATGTGGAGGTAGAACTGAAATCTAATCTAAATCTCGCAGGATATTACTTAATACCAGTTTTTACCCATTATGTATGTGTCGTACTGTGAAATATCATACTACCAGGACTGAATTGAAAACGAATGATGAATGAAAAGAGGTTTAAGCAATAAAGAAAACTACAATTAGAACCTTGCTGTGGATTACAGACCTCACTCAACATGCCAATTCCACTGACGAACAATTCAACAAAATGACAGCTCCCAATGTAAATAATTGCCGCCAATGAAAACCTCGGAAAGCTTCAACGGCAGACAAACAGTTCAATTACATAAGGTAAACGGGAACGCAGCGGCTGCAAGCGGCTGATAACTGTAATGCGCTACGTTTGCAGGCGCTGCATTCTGCTTATAGCTGCTGTATTTATTGCGAGGATAAGTGCGGCTGGTGCGGCCGGAACAGCTGATAGTTCTGAGTTAAGGATTGTTATTGGTTACAATGTTGCATCGACAGTCACTGAAGGTGATGAACGTGATGGAATACACTAGACTTTGAACAGAACTTAGGCCCTAGACAAGTGACAATCGCTTCGAAAACGTTTCGGATTTCTACAACGACTTTCAACAGAATTGACATATTGGTTTTCGATAGCTTATGTATGTCCTATACATTTTTGCCTTTTCCATCATCATTATCGCTGATAGAATGTCACTTTGTCAAGGGCCTGGTCAGCGAAAGGTCAAGCAATTGACCTACCAACTACACATAAAACTGTAGCTTTATGATAGTCAATATCACCTGTTACCGCAGATTTTCGCTACCTACCCATCGTTGATTTAAAACAACCTCATTTAAGCACAACTGTAGTTTTCCGCTCAACAATACACTCCACCATGCCGAAAAATTACAGTAATCGTCAGGCTATTCATAGAATCATAGTCCATATCTCTAGAGTCAATGTGGAACAATAATTTCAGAAAATAACTCGTCAGTAATAACTGAGCACAGTGTGCATTGTCATTGTCTATAGTTCGCTGTTGTTCACATGAAGTGTCTCAATTCCGGCATTTTGCGTCCATACAATACATTTCGCCATTTTGTGTGCAAATGAAAATGTTTTGAAGGTGTTAATTTTTAATGTCATTAGTTTAATTACTCAGGGACCTTCTATGAATGTGGAAAATCGTGATAAAATCTGGTTGCGTCCTTAATTTACAAGCAGTATAAATATTCTTGATAATACTATAACAATGATAGGTACTGTGATAAAACCTTTCTTAAGTATCGACCATCATCCTAGACTGGCCTTAACCCAATTTATTAGGGGTGCGCGTGCGCGCAGCATGTTTTTCTTTTACACACATCTCTATTAGTTGAAATCTCAGTCGTAAGTCCCTTTCTGACCGTCATCTTTCACTCAATCAATCCATCTTTTCTCAGGTCTTCCTCTACAGGCCCTACAGCCAACACCGTTCATACACAAAACTTTTCTCACGACAAGTCCCTACACCAAGTGTCTAAAAAATATAAAATAAAATAGCTAAGTATTTAGACTTTCTATACAAACCACAACAATATCTTACTTCCTACTTCTCAGACAATTACATCAAGCTGATGAGTCAGCAACAAAAGTGCACACCCATCCTAAATATGACCGTGATACGTGCCGCAAACTAGGTCGAACACAACGTTACATTTGCTGATGTTATTACTCTGCAGTTTATAAACACTTGTGTGTTTTAAACTAAAACGCATTGTGTGTATTTTTGTTTATATTACTTCAAGCGGTTTGGTTACCGGTCAAACGTACGAAGGCGTTTATTTTGCTTCCACTGAAACGATGTGTGGCGAATTTGTATTAGATACGGCAGAAATATGAGTACCTACCGCATTTTTCATAGAACTACTTTTGGGTTTCCCCAGACATTGTTCTGTTTCGATATAAATTAAGTAGATCCATTTTGGTTTCTGCCAAAAAAAAAATGATGAAAAGATCAAATCAATGAACGTTCCACGATCTTCTAACTAAACTTTTAAATCTTAAAATCGAAGAAGTCATTAACAGTGGAAGAGTCGTTAGTTTCTTATCAGTTATCACTACGTGCCCCAGTTTCATCTGTTGACAAAGCATCTTACGACTCGCTAGAAACACTAACGTGACTAAACTAACTACTGTAGTTTGTTACTTAAAGCTAAAATACGCCATATCTATGTTACGATTATGAAGTATTTCCTTAACCACTAACTAAATGAATAGGATTGCTATTCCAAGTTAATTATTATAATTAGGGTGCTGATGATAATGTTGATGATGCTTTTGAAGAAGGTGTACTCTTCCCTCTAGACACGCTACTGGGATGTATGGGTCTGCATTAGAAGTAATCACTCATGACTATTCATGACCTAAAGACGCTCTTAAATAATTCCTCAGTCGACACCTACAGACACAAAGGGCCATATAGCCAATAATATCCTTCATATAATAAATATCTCAAAACCCAGTAATAATGTTGTGATGCCATCGTGGCAATAGCCCTGCACACAATGGTCGGTTGACAATGATCCGCGTGCATTAGCGGTGCCGGGCCGTGCCAGCCTGCGCGCGCGCCGATCTAGGGCTGCCCGGCCGTTAGCAGGTGGTTTAGTTTGATAATATAATAATAATTGTTATTATTATGTGAGATTTTTTATAGGTGGTGAAAGGTGGGAGTAATTATTTAGTGTCTGTCTGCGATAGTTACATAGAGTTTATAAATAGCTGGGAATTATTGTAAACATTCACTGGACTGGCAGATATATCCGAAGTATAAAATGGCATTATTTTAACTCAATTTGTGAATATTTAATTAGTTAGGTGAATCAAGCGACTACCAGCCCTACAATAACGGAGGTCGTTTTAAAAACACAACACAAGTAGTGGTTTGAGTGGTTTCTTTAGAAAAAATAACCCGCGCCATCGCCATTGAGACCCGACACTTGTGTACACAAATACTGTGACATTGGTGAGCGCGAGGTTAAGCAACGACTCCGCGGCTTGGAATATGATGGGTGGCAGTGGCAACAAGGCAACAGTGGCTATAACAATCTGTGTCATTCATATTTGACACTTATGCACATAATAAATACTACGTCAAAGACATGAGCGCAAGGTCAGGCAGCTACGCCACGGCTGTTTACAAGATGGATGGTTGTTAGCATACCTTTGAAAGTAAATTAGGTTATTTATTGAAACTCGACACTTGTACACACAAATTTAACACAGATAAAGTAACATTATTTTTATGTAAGATAATAAAGCTAATCTCAATGTTGGTACTTTATAAATGAGTAGCTTCTGCTCGCGACTTCACCCGCGTGTTAGTCAACTATATTATAAAGGATACGTTATGGCACTCCGGCAATAGTGTAGTTTTCTACGAGTACCAGTGAAAAAAATTTCGAAATCGGATCAGTAGAGATTATTTCCTACATCCAAACTTACAAACATTAAGTACCTTTTTTAAATATTAGTCTAGATAGTTTTAAATAATAAATCTATGGTGTACATATAAATAGGTAGAGGGGCCCGTGGCTAAATAATAACAGCCGTACGGGTCGACCGATCAGGTTAAGCTACGCTTGCCGCGGTTTGTCCGTGGATGGGTCACCATCTATACATACCTATAGGCCACTATCCAGCACTACAGACTGCTACAGGTGATGCTAATTTTCAAAAGGTATTTTTTAACTGTTAAATAACTCGATACTATGTATCTCGATACGATATATGATACTATGTATATCCATTGTATACTTAGGTTGAACAAGTTAACTGCGGAATCGTGATAGGTTAAACTATTTTCTAATTGGCCAGATCATGTTTGTTATTCGAAAGTTAAAGGTAGTTATAATAACTACCTTTAGTTAAGTTCGGTAACGAACCTACATTTACTTAGTATTGAACTTACTTTGGGCTGCTCAGCTCAAATACACGTTAATTGGTGAGAGGTCTGTGTTTGATAATTATCTATTCTGGGAAAAGGGCTAAAATATTTGACTAACTTCATATACCCATGTTAAAATGAAATGCTGTTCGTTGGTACGCGCATCACTAGAGAACGGTTGAGCTAATTTGGAAATTTTTCGTTAAATAAAAAAACAAAAAAGTTGTCAATCTTTAAACTTTTTGTAAGTTTTACAGTTAAAAAAAAAAAAAAAAATTTTTATTATCTTCCATTGTACATAAACACTTAGGTAAACACTAAACACTATGCAGCGTAACAACTAAAATAAAGAGTATTTTCGATGAACTCTAGCACCCAGAGTAAGATTTAACTTGTGTTTAGGGTGCCAGCGTCCTCGCCTATAATTTGAACATATAACAGTAGTTGTATGACGAGCACAGTATATTTGTATAGTTATATATATAGTATAGTATAGTATAGTATAGTTGTAGTATAGTATAGTATAGTTGTAGTACAGTATAGTTGTCCCTGTAAAATCGTTTTCTCATTCATTTTAAGTTCCGGCTCCGAATTAATCTTATGTCCGTAAGTGATACAGAGTTAGAAAGGCCCGTAATTTCGGATTTCGTGCTTAGAGAGTAAAACCCCAGGTTTCTGCGTAAAGAAAAAATGTTTTTTTATGGGAATTCTATGAGACAGCACAACGTCTGTCGGGTCAGGTAGATAATAATAAATACCGCGGGAATCACTTTTCTCTAGAGCAGTAAGTATTTTGGTAATTTCGGGTTCTACAACAACTACTACTAGTCTACTACACTAGTACTTATCAGTTTCCTAATATTACAGCTTGCGTGGAATTTAAATAAGCCACAATTAAACACAAATCATGCAATCGGCCAATTTCATGATTGATGTTTGAATATTAAAAGATTTTGTTTTGCATCTGATATTTACTTTGTTTAAAATTAACAAATTTTACCTACCTATCAATATTTTCTCAATAAGTTTTATTCCAGTCTGACTGACGGGCATAAGTTTCAATCCCATCCACGGGGGATGGGGCCGGAGATGGGCTCAGGGGAAAAATCTTATTCCAATAGAAATTGCTCATCAATAATACTAAATCCTCTAGGAGTCTTGATAGATTTAACAAATCACAACAGTCGTTCTCATTTCTTTTATTTATTCTTGCCCTAGATTACTATAATGAAAAATTATGAGTGTTTACCGCGCTATGACCATCCTTGTAAACCTGCTATAAGTCTATTTTTTTTATTTATTATCTGATAAAACCATCTATTCTATTCCTGAATTCAAATATCGAGTATAGGAGCATTACCTAACTGGGAGATTATAATGTACATATGTATATTATGTACCTATTTGCATATGTAGGTTTACATATTCAGCTGAGCATTATGTATAAGACGTATCAAAATCATATTCTTCTCTTTTTGTTCTCACACACTATTGTCTACATTTCTTTTTCATCTAACTTTTCGCAGGTCTGCTATAAAAAAAAATGTGGTAGTCGTATAATATACGTATATACGTAATAAAATAATATGTATAATACGTAATATATAATACGTAATAAAATAAATAAAAAAATAAATAATATTCAAAGGAAATAAATTGCCGTCATTATTTATGGAAAAATGTGTGGATTATCTATGGACTGGAAAATTCTTATGGTTTTTATAGCAGTTTTCTTTATTGTTACTATCAATCAGACTTTATTGTATATCTTTCAGAATTGTGGCTTCAGGAAATTACACAATAACTTATGAGCTGGTGTCGTGTCACCATGAATGCATTTATCCAATGTTGTGAAGGAACATGCCATTTTTCTTTATAAATATCGTAAGTATAGACAATAGCTCATACACTCGGGTCTAAGATTCTTAGAAAAGAATAAACAAAGCTTCTTTTCACAAGGCATTGCGATATTTTTGTCTGAAGAATGTGGCTTATAATATATAAGTCGTGATACTTATTTTCAACAAGTCATATAAACTTTTCAAAAACATAGGTATCTTATGTATTGACGTGTGAGAGACATGTTATGTTAACTTTTGTGTTCATCATTTTTGTCATTTTTTTCTAGTCTTTACAACTTGTTTGAGGTGTAAACGATAACCGAAAACAGTAGACACAACAAGTAGACTACATGTTTTATACATTGCTGTTAACGCGGGGTAAGGCAACAGCATCCTACCAAAGGCCTTGCTATCAGCAACATGTAACAAAAAGCAATCGTCAATTTTTTTTTCTTCAAACTAATATTACTAATATTCGCCTCACGACCATCCAATGTGGTAAACACCAGTCTCTAATGATGTTCCAAGTGGCCAGTATGGCCCATTATATACACGTGCCATAAAACATGATCATAAGTACAGCATGGGGGCTCTATAAATCATTCTACGTCTTACCACAACGCCCCATCGCCGAGTGTAGCCATGCTAATCACGTATTACAACCATAGCTAATACATAGACGTACATAATGTACCTACTGATGTATTTGTTGTACATAAATATGGCACAGTTAAGGTTGCCTAGCAGTGACTTACCAACAGGTGAAAAATAAATACTTAGGTACCACAGACTAATTAGCTTTTAGGTACTTACGACTTTTTGTCTTGACTTTTCGATAAATCTTTTTTGAGAAGTGTAAGTGTAAGCACAAATATATTCTATTATACTGTGCCATGTAAAAACCTTATCCTCTAATAAAAACATTCTTGAATTTGAGAATCACGATAAATTCTAGCGCGTAGTATCCAAGTTCATAATATTTAATTCCTATGTACAGTCACGAGCACTAATATGTATACACTTAGCAACTTTTAAAAGTGATTTTCTCCTACTGTATCGATTGTAACTTTATGATATTACGAATATAGTATTTTGGAACCCCTATTATTATGAAAAAAATATCATCTCAAAGTTACAATTTTAATTCCACGAGAAAATCGTTACCATTGAATTTTGCTGAGTGTATACATATTTTTGCTCGTGACTGTATTTTCTGTGTTTATCGACATCGCTGAAGGAAAACATCTTGAGGAAACATAGACTTATAGTTGATATTCTGAAATCGCCAACCAGACTTAAGCAAGCGCGGTGATCAATGCTGACGGCTTCTCTATATGAGAAGAGGCTTTAGCCCAGCACTGGGACAACTATAGGCTGCAAGGTGCCTATTGTTTTACATCTCAACCCTAAACCGCTCGACAACATAGGAGTACAAACAATGTGACCGATCCTGACCAATACATATTTAAAGGTCTGCACCGTACAGGAACTACTAGCGTTTTAAAAAAATCAACGGCACGCTTTGTGAACACGCTGTATAGTATTCATGGTGTTTATTAATGGTATTTTAAGATTTAGGAGTTATAAGGTGGTGTATATTTCGTGATAGTAGGGCGGTTTATGGCTAATAATATGTCATGTAAATGACAATGATGATGATGTATGTCTGAGTTTTTATGACACATCTCAAGAAACATGATGAAAGAATTTGTCAAAGTCAATAGAGAATCGTGTGTTATGTCGCAATGTGGCCGATTAAGTTCCATATTTCTCCTGAGCGGGTCACCTAACAACTTTATTCTTTACCTAACGGCATTCAGCATAACCCCGCCTATCGTGACTAAACAAACAACAATAAACATCCATTTATTCAAACAGAGTGTACCTACATGCGCAGGAGTTTCTCTGGCCTCGCTCGGGCTGCGTGTCAGAGGTCGGCTAACAGTTCTTTAATTCGCTATACCATTGCGCCGGCGACGCTCATTATTATCGTAATGATGGTCTGTTGTTTGTGCGTAGAAAAGGGCTGGCACTGTCTTTTGTTTTGTTATTGATGACCCAACTGACGCACGACGTTTTTTGAAGAGGGAAAGCAAGACAGGAAAAATACTATTACTGATGTACAAAGATCAGTACTTACAGACATTTTATTAATAGACAAATGTACCAAAACCACAACTTCGAATTGGGTGAAGAAGAAATTGCATGAACGGAAAAGAGAGACAAAACTATATGTAAGCGGCATTCTTGATACTGCATCCATAATATAAGATTTAGCGCTGAGAAGAACACACTCATTATATTAATAATTATTATTATTAACTATAATGTTTTTTTTTTTGTAATATGTATTTGTGGTGTACAATAAAGTATATATTATTTTAAAAAAAAATGACCTTAGCATCTGACTGTTAATCACTGTTATAGAAGTGTAGTAAAGACTATCATGGTCGGTCATCATAGCATTCTTATCTGATTGTGTGGCGCATGAGTCGGTGACCGGAATGACGCGCTTGGTGAGGAAGGAAAGAGAAGGAAGTTTTGTTGACACTTTCATAGGTCAGTTGCAGAGACAAAGGAAAGCAAGATATCTTTGAAGAAATCAACAGATAGCAGTCTCGTTTATAAGTAAATGCTAATGAGGTACTTGGTGCATATTATCAAGTATATCGATCGATCCCAAGACTAGTCGCAGGGTTAGCTTGCAAAAAAGAACTATCTGCATTTTACTCCACCGTAGATAGTTGATCTCCACCGGTACAAGATGTGGATACAATCCTCCCTCCCATACTTACTCTCACCCACTACTCACATACACATTCACCTCCACACCATCTTCTACACACATAACACACATCACAGCGCGTCATTTGTCTCTCATAAAAATACTGTGTACCCACTTTATTTTATTTTTGCATTTTTATTTGTATACGTTCATTTATATCCTGATCAGGTTCAATAACTTAAATACACTTACTTAACCTGGGGAAGAGCGGAGCATTCTAAAACAAGCATACTATTTGCTTAAAAGGATTCTCCCCATTGTAATTAGAATAAGTTATTTAAGTTGAAGCAATAAACTATTTTTTTTTTTTTTTTAAGTAGAAACTTCAAGAGATAGGTATTATAGTGAACCGATAAAGAGACTGATGGTTAACGCTTCCCGAAAAAACCAGCGCAGTCAGTCACCGGACTATCCATCAGAATAAGCCTTCATTTGTGCATGCCTTCATCCAGGAATAAAACAATTCAGTTACAGAACAAAATTTTGCCTGGCATAATCGCCGCGTCGACAAACGGTATTGCTGATCGCCATTCCGAAAAATGACGCCCTTCGAAAAGAACACCATATTATATGTATATTTCTCTCTCAAATCGGCAGCGGCGTGGAAGTTCTCTGAATCAATCTAAATCACTGTAAGGTTTCTCGGTAATATTCAACTCCCACGCAAGTTTTAGCCAACAATGGCGGCCCACTGAGCCAGTTTTTTCAATGAGCGAAGTTTTTCCCATCAATCACCCCTTTCAAAGTTAAATTAGCCTGCCTCACTAAGTGTCGAACTATTAACTATGGGGCTGCGAGCTCCTAACTGTGTATACGTTGGTGTTGTTATCGTGATCTACGATAATCCAATATGGCTGATTCGAAGCCATTTGGAATAAACTCGAATTTGGTACTGCATCTTTGACAGTAAGAGGCTTTTCGCTGCCAAAAGGCTACTAATAACCGAATATCAATCAATACAACATTCAAGTCTGTGAGCGACGTGAGGGTGAGGCCGGCTTCGTAAACATGAGAGCAGTGCACGCAGTGAGGTGTAGTTTGATGAATGGTTGTAAATGTGTGCGTGTGAGCGTTTAAACACAGAGCGGAGGTGTAGTTTTGGCATGCTTCGTTGTATTGTCCACAGCGCTGTCTTGGTTTTGTATTATTTGGTCTGAATCTCTGAGTTGAAAACTTCTCAGTGAAACTTTCAGTCTTTAATAACAGTGTGTTAGTCTCACACATGGAATCAGACATGGAATCTCAATTACATTTCTAAGATTTAAATCAAGTAAGGTCAAGTCTAGCATACCTTCTATGTGCAAGGTCGTACTCTCTCCTCCTACATACCAGTGGACACTAAAACATGCTCTTTGAAAGGTACCAGCAGTAATTTACAGAGTTTAATGGTGAACAAGACAGGGTTACCTACAGGTATGCTAATTTAGTTAGTCGCTTCGTTCAGACTGAAAGCTCATGTTTATGACTTTCTGAGGAGTATATGTATTCATCCCTGTATTTATAAACGTTGCCTAAGGTCGGGATAAGCATACCTTTGCCCTTTCCAGCTTTGAAAGTAGAATCTAGATGCAAATATGCAAACCCGGACATTGTAGCAAGAGGTGATTTTTTCTCCTAAGTATGTACAGTTCGATTCAAACTTAATTGCGGCTCGGAAGTTAGCTTCTCGCTGCGTAGTACCCTACCCTACCCCCGTTGACCCATGAAATTGTTACTGAACAGCGACTCGCCTCATGTTCCGAGCCGCCATTAAGTTTGAATCGAACTGTACCTACTATGATGATTTCATAAGCACAAATGAGTACACATACTTATGGAGTACCAAGTTGAATAATATTAGAGGCACCTCTAAGTGCCCTTAATAAAAAGAAAAACTGAAGTACAGGTGAGCCACGACTATCTAACTAGGTACCCAAAGTCGTGGCCAGTTACAATAAACCAGGTCGAAAACTGATTTGCAACAGTTCCGTATTCCGTCCAACATATTACCATTTAGAACGTTTAGCAGCCGCGAAGGATGCATACGAACTTAACCCCATGCCCTTGAAAGCCTATCACCGCCATGCCGCATGCCGCCATGGTTACTAACTGCCGACGATTTTCCACCACACCCAGCGAAGCATGCGAGTCAATGACCTACTCTGAGAACACTTTCATTTCACATCTCATCCATTGCCTTCCACATTCGCATGACGAACACCTAACTTCATACCCACCCGTCAACAGACGTGAAACATTGTGATGTTTCAATTATAAGAGGGGAGATCGAAGTGGGGGGTGCGTTGACATTCTTTTGCGCCCGCGCATTGGTAAGCGGTCGTCGCTCATCGCGAGGCTGTTTTTTGACATTGACAATGCACTGATAAAAAGGTTTTATTGTATTTTTATGGTGGCTGAAGGTTATTCGTGCACGCGTGTGCAATAAAATTGCGGTGCGGTATGAGTAAAATATAACTAATGATAATTTTATTACTTAATTTTTTATATTTAAACAATACATATACTTTCAAAAGTCAAGACATGGCGATTCGAGTCGGCTCCCGAATTGCGTATCACACTTTCATTCACAATCTGAATGATTTTGAAGGATATTTTGCTAATTCATTGTTCGGAAGATTTGTCTGCTCAACTACATACATAACGCCATGAATGTTGTTGAACTGTCAAAATGAAAGCCATTGCTCTTTAAGGTTCAGTTCAGACCGCGATACGCGCAGTTTTTAATAATTATCGAACTTACTTTCTTCACGAGAAGGTCTAATTTCAGTGCGAGGGTTGATTATAGGGTACGCTGAAATGCGCGGTGCTGCGCAGCGCCTTTAGTTTATTGTATAGTAAATAAATTCGATATTGTAACGGATCATAAAAAAGTGCGCGTCGCGTCGCGTCTTGGTGTGAACTGACCCTAAGTGTGTTACGAAATTACCCCGCGGGTCCAAGATGCATTTTCCCATTACCACACAGGACTCCCAGAAGTCAAATATGGACTTAGCCCACAATTTTTATATGATGGCTTTGTTTTAGGAAACATATGATTAGGACAAGTCAATAAACTGTTATTGAGACATCCCTTCTCGCGAAACTTCTTCAGACACCTTCTCGACACCCATCCGTCAAAATTGACAGCTCATCACTACATACAAGTCTAACACCAATTACCAATATGTTGAAGGCACGCAATTGGTCGGCGGCGATGTAATCGCGTGCGATGTAATCACAACTTTTCAATTAATTGCCGCCAACACGCTTCCTGTTATGCAAAACTTTCATGAAACAAACCAATTGAATTCAGTGAAGAAACCAACCGTTAATGGCTGAAAAAATTCTGACGAGATTTTTATTGTGACGACGAAGTGAAAGTAAGTTTGGATGGCGGAAAACTTTTGGTAAAAGAATGCTTTTGTCTCAAGAAATATTCATATTCGGTATACTTACAGATACAGTCTAGGATAAGCATTCAAACACATTTAATTATATTGAACTTAGACCATGTGGTTCGTGTTTTTGCGAGTATGATCTTGAATACCTACTTACATAAAAACCTATTGAAGTATTGACGTAGTCACGACAAAAAACCAAATAGGATCCTCACATGTATTATTTAAATCGATTGGCAAACCAAACCACAATCGATGGCGTTTTTTATCACTAACAGACGAACACCTTTTAGTTTTTAGCATTCTTTCCTGTTTTCGATCGTTTCGGAACTTTCTTGGAAACTTTTCCAGATCAACCACCTAACATACCAACTAACGAGTACAACTCCCTGGGTACCTTTTTATTGTAGGAAAACTCAAATTAGCAAGTAAACCCACAAACTGAACCATCCCACAGCCGGTTACGGTCAACTGAGCCAGTAGTAACACTTGAAATACGAAAATCACCTATATTGCTACGACATAAAGGCGCTGTCAACGTCAAAAAGTTACCATGGACCTGGAGTTGACTGTATCACTTGGCCTAGCGGTTATACAAGTTCAAGGCGAATGCTTGCCAAACTGGTTCTACTCTCCCTCTCTTTCACTCGAGCGAAGAAAGAGCGAGACGCCACATGTTTAGATACCACTTTAGAATGTTTTAAACTAACTCGTAGTAATTTGATGTAAAATCTTCAGAATCTTGGAACCAGTCTGTATAAAGTTTGTGGAAATTAATTGACCTGATAGTGACAGATACATTGAATTGGAGCTGACAAGTTGGCACCGAAGCCGGTGGATTTGATACTAAATTGTGTCTCCTAAAGTTATAAGTAGCTCAGGAATATTATTGAACAGTTTTGGTCTGAGGTAAACCGTTTTCACTTCAAATAGAATCGTCATGATGTCAGGTCATAACAGAGGCTAGTTAAAGGCACCTCAAATATTCATATAACAATCAGAAGGTAATCCTATCCTATTATAGGCCATTTATTTAGGTATCATTAAGCTATCCATTTCTCTCTACTGATTCATTACCCCGGTTAAATGGTTTTACAAAGCTGGGCTAAAGGCGAGTATGAAATTATCGCAATAACAACATGAAATGAGTCCCGATTTCCCGAATGTTGTTCCATTCTTGATTGAAATAACAGCGGAGACACAGAACCAAGTGTTGGCAAGGTTGATAGCATTGGCAGAAATATCTTCTCTGTAGGTCTCAGAACTACCAAGTAAATTATAGTAAAAACTGACGCAGTAGTCCCTATCAAGAAACTTACATTAAAGATTACCTACATTATGTGCAGTAGGAGCAGACATTAAAGAGCTAAGTGTGAAAATAAAATTAGTTAGTTAATAAAATAGTAGGTAAGGGGAAAAAAGTTTTCTTGCTAAAATGTTATACAACGTACGGACACGTTAGTTAGCTGTACTAGCTATCTATTTGCTAAACCATGTTGGTTTTAATAATAACGCGACAATTCTTTTGAATTCGTCTGCGGGGAAAACCCACTTCGAACATCAGGTAAAAACACGTGCTATTGTCATGTGACAATACATAAAAAAAACTCTAAACAAATTCTTAAACCTAACAAAGCAGATAAAATAATCATCTAGGTAATCAACGAAGTTTCTACTTTCTTAGTTCAATTCAGAATTTCCTGAAAACGCCAAAATTCTCAGTGAACCGGTGAACCTCTAGAGGTGTTGTTGAACTCCTAAAAAAGCGATTACGTTCGCTTGTGAGCGCAGTGGGCGCGGGGCGCGGGGCGCGGGAGAAAGTGCCTCCGTTCGTGTCTATTGTAATTTCGACCGCTTTTTATAAAAACGGTCATCGACGTAAAAGTTTTTGAAGTTATTTTTTAATTTCGCTATCTCTGCGAGAAACTAAAACATTTTGTTTGTTCGGGCGCAAATATCTTTCAATTTTTATTTTTATCTTCGTTTTTGTAGTTATTATTTCTGAGATTATCAAATACACTTCAATATGGAACCAGTCGAACGAAGAATTTTTCTTACTTGTTTATTGTTTTAGTTTATCCCATTTTTGTGCGTACTTCTGCACAATTTGATACAGAAAGAAAGTGTGCTAAAGATTACTTTTCCAATAGTTACCAAAAGTTTGACCTCAAAATAAACCTCCAACGAAAATTCTTTGAACCATGAACTTTTTATTACAAAGCCTACTTTTACCAAGTGAGAGGTATCAGGCGACCGTGAAATCAATTATACGCAAAAAGCAAAAAAGAATCAATTGTAAATAAAAAAATACTAACCAGTCCACGTAACCCAAATTCTTAATGATTGCGGTCAGCCACACAGCAATGCAACTCTATTACTAAATGCAATTCTGTATTCTACTACTCGTACATTAAGCAACAGATTCGTTTGTGCCAATTCCAATTGCGACTCGTATGAAATTTCAGACGCATCAGCGTTTTGGAGACTAAACATATTGCATCCAGACGGAATAGGGCTTTATTTATTGAGCGGTAAGGTATGATCTCGATTGTGATGCTGCCCCATTGGGTCGTACTACCGGAAGTGACTTATTGAGCGGACAACACGTCGTCGCGACGAATCGTCTTCCGGTGGTCAATGTCGTCGGCGGTGGACTACTCGAGAGGATGAAACTCACGTTTGTGTGGCGACGTCATCGCGCCACATCATAGGAAAAGCAGAAGACTTGCACAGAAACTTGGGTTATTACAACTTATGAGTATGACAACCCGAATATGGCAGACAGAACCCGAAGGTGTAGCGTCGTTGGGGTGAAAGAGAACTGACTTACTGCTCCACGTGCGATATCTACTACATCCTCTTCAAGAGAGGATCTCAGACCAAATAAAAAAGAGAGGATATTGTGAATTGGTAAAATACAAAAGGCTGAAGAAATGGAATATCGAGAGGTTTGACCGTAAAGATCAAGTAGAGCCTGCAGTGAGTGCTAAAAGGCACTTTTTCATTTTTCCTTTTTTTTTTCATACCTAAGTATAAGTATGAAATAAACATAAATTGAGTATAGATTCTTGAAAGCTGACCCTGGGGTAAACACTATTATGTCCTTAGTACTTGGTAGATCTATAGGTACTAGTACTGCTGGGGAGTTTGTTGCGCCACTTCTTCTTCCCAGCTAAAGCACTAGGAAGTGGTGAAGGGTGGGCCTTTTTGGGGGGACTGTCTTATGTAATTTTGACGTTCGAAAAGTGCTGATTCTCAGCCTAATTTGAATAAATGACTTTTGATTTTGATTTAATTTTTATGAGTTTGGGATGTATGTGACGTTAATTCCGTGCGTGATTTCACTTAGAACTTCTGTACCTTTATTTATCTTACTGCTCTCTAGTACAAGACAATAGTGAGTACATTCTACGATGTATCTCAGTAGTAGTGGCACTAGTGGCTGTGGGCCATCAGATATAATTTGTGGGTTTATTCGCTTGGAGGCGCATCTGAATCTGATTTGCTAGACACGTGAGCACGTCTCGTTTGACAAACATCCTTGTGTCATTGTACTATCTTTTTGGCTATTTTCATGGCATATATGAATTTGAATGATTAGTAAACGTTTCTTACAGTGGGCAGGTATTGTCTTAAATTCGGTAATAAGATGAGATGGGATATTTATTTTTACTCAAAATAATCTCTTAAAATGAACACGAACAGGCATAAGAAATACAACCTAAGTCTCTGCCAAAAATTACAAGAAACGAATAATTCGCTAGTATTGTTTTGTCGACAATTTTTTTGCAAATATTACGACCAGTTTTTAGGATTAAACACGAAAAGGCATGCAGCACAAAATAAAAGAGACTGACAAAAAACGATAAAATATAACATCACCACTCACTCATCAAGTCATCACTCATCATTACCACTTTATCACTCACTCATTTTTCCCTCCAAACAACAAGATTACTTACTCGAACCGGTTTCACAATGACAGCCCAAACACCCAAAGCTTTATTTTGACATTTTGGTGTAGGTACTTTAAATATTTTTTCGATACTTACAGCGTTTTTTCGTAAGAACAAAGTTTACACGACGTTTAAAATCAATTAACATCACTCAAAAAAACCCTCTGTGATATTAGAAATATTAGATGAGTAATCAAGAAAGAAAAGAGAAGTTTTTGTCAGTCTGTCAATGCTCGTCTCTCGATAGAATACAACGTTCTAAGAGGTAAACTTCTCGCAAATTCTGTAGCCTTGGACGAACGAAGACTTCCTGAAATATTCTTATTCCACGAATTAATTTGCTTGCACAATTTTGCAGAGTTAAACTCTTCAGTCAAAGACTGTCAAATAATTTTATAATAATACTTGAACGTAAATAAACGCAGTGCAGTGCAAAAGATTTCAACGAGCGCACACTTTACTTATTTTCATATAATATTATTTTAATGTCTGTTGTAAAGGGTTTTCTATAATATTGTAACAATAACATGATCGGTTTGTTAAAATCGAGCATTATTTTAATAGTGTTAATTGTAATTTACTTAAATTGAAATGATTATCTGCGGTGGAATTTTTGAAGAGTTTTCCGTCGTCTAAATTCTTAAGTTATGATCACAATTCGTGAAGATAAGATAATTGTACCTACTACCCTAACTTATTTTGGAAGAAGAATTCTTCCGTTTTGATAAGGACTGATAACACAAAGTACCGACCAACTTTGAGTTGAAAAACTTCTCGTTCGCCTTGTTTTCTGTAAATACTAAAATTATCCGGGCATTACCTACCAAAAAATATCACAATACCGCGGATACCATACATTGTGGGGCTTTGAACAGTTATTTAATATTCACAAAAGATGGCGGACAAAAAACGCGGCAGTTCAACGAACACAAGTCAGCCGCCATTCATTCCACGATCACGTACCATAGACCATTGTCTATGGCTTTTGTGATGCAAACACACCGTTGTTTAGTACGGCCAACATCGCTAATTATAGAAACTTCAAGCCCGTTAAATGGGGTAGGCAGATCACTGTATAGAACCTTCCATAAAAAGTGCGACAGAATTAAACGTCTTTATTTTTTAAGAGAACTTAGGTACCTACTTTATTTGATAACCACTAGGCTCTACCTACCTACGCCGACTGTCCCAAAATACCAACATACCTACTGTTGTTTTTATGTAAAACTAGAACAAAATGAATTTTTTTAGTCAAACCTGGGTCTTACCTATCGATTTATTTAAAGCAACCTGCACTAGTTGGAATAACTGTTCTTACTTATTTAAATTAGTAATTAGTACTTATTTAAATTAGTTGTTTATTTTTCGACACATATCTCTCGACTACCCGACTGCTTAGGTATTTTTAAAACGAATAAATCGTCAACCTTGCTTCATCCTCTTTTACATAAATTAGATTACTTTTTATTCTATAAATTAATTAAAACCGGTTCATAGTTTTATTAAATATAAAAAAATGGCTATAAGTTTCAAAAGACAACGGTTTCGATAGAAGTTGCTAAGTAGGTTGCCTATCACGACAAAATATCTCCGACATTTACCGTTACCTACGCATCTTGGTAATAATTTACAGTTTTTTATACAAAGAATCGAATGTAAAAAATGTTTGCGCGGTAGATTTGAAAATTAAAGAACAACTAGACTATGCCGTAAAGATTTAAAAAAGTTTTTAAAAGTTGCGTTCTAAATTCAAACTAAGTCGATATGCTATACAGTGTGTTTTAATTTTGCAAGTAAGGTGTTGCTATTTTTTTGTAAATAATTTTATAAATTCTGACCTGATAAGTGCCTCGTGTCGATCTGTGCTGCGGCTGCAACAGCCAGCAACAGGAGGCAGAACGCCTCCCAGGCGCTCCGCATCTTCACTTCACCTCAAACCACATCAACACTATACAAACACTCACAATAATATCAATAAAAATTGGGCACTCGCGTTATTATTTTATATTAGTTTAGTAGGACGTGAAGAAAGTTTAGTTCGGGTTGGAAAGTTTTGGTGACGTGTCGTTGCGCACCTCGCGACGACAGACGTGGACTCGATTCGGGTGCGGACTAGCGACTGCTGTAGCCGGCCGGCTACCACTCGCTCTACACAGGGTGGCAAGCTCCACGACACTAAATTGCACAAAAGGTATATTTTTCACGCGAGTTTGCGTAAATGTTGCATTTTCGACTCTGTATTGTTATGTTGGGGTTGCTTAAAAGTTGCATACCTAGTGGTTATTGGTTAAGAATTAAAGAGTTGCATTAGAAGTCTACACACTTGCTTAGGTTATGAAACTGATGACTTTTTATGCCAATCTAATATAAAGAAAGAATAAAAACAAAGAAGGTAAACTAAAGTTTAGCCTATAAAAAACAAACTTTCCATGCATGCAAAGTATTAATATCGTTGTAGAAATTTTGAAAATCTTTCAATAATTTATATGAAATCTTACATACTTACGCATTTAATGAAAAAAAATACACCATAATAAGCACGAAAAGAGTACCCCGCTTAAAAACCTCCCCAAGTCGTGCGTCTAATTTCTAAGCTAGCAACCCCGCGACTCGCACAGGTGGTCGCAGGCTCGCAGGGATGCAGGTAGGCGGTAGCGGGTAAACACGCTACACTGCCGAAGTGCCGACTGCCCCCGACCTCTGTAGAGTAGCCCTCAGGAGACCTACACCTATAGTAACCATTTCAAAATTTAAAAAGTCCTCATTAAACACGGGCATTGGCCCATTGGCAAAAATACTCATAAAAGTTTGAGTATTGCCAATAAAAAATCCCGTATGTCCAAAGGTACGGACAAAAGACCAGACCGGATGGGGAGCCAAAAAGCCAGATAGGTATGCCTACACAAATCCGGATGGATGGCAACCTTACGTACACTGGGGATGAAGCGATGGGCACGCGAGCCACGACCCTGTCGGTGGCACGGTCGTGGCATTGGGCGTTTTTCCACTGGCCGGACCGGTAAGGCACTGTACGGCATCGACTCATGCAAGGCGACCATCCGGCGGCCCAAAAAAAAAAAATTGTCCGACTTTCCACTTGCCATGTGAGACTTTCTATTTAGTCTTGCCAACGTTTCTAAGATATCGGAGGGCGATTTGACCATCATCATCGTCCATCATCATCCATAGCTCGACTTCATTCTGCTGAGCATAGTAGCCCTCTCTTTTCGGTTTGACCAACCATTTTTTTTTACCTATCTCACGTATGAAAAAGGTTCCCCGTCCCTGCTCTAGAACAACGGACATTGCGTGCCCATCATGGCCCATGCTTAGGTAGCATTGTTGGGATAACGAGGGCGATCATAAACCTTTATAGCTGTTTATAGTTTCTCTGAAAAAACAATAGACGTGTGTCTTTGATTGCTTCAGGTGAGATATGACTGGTACACACTGCCGACTGTCTGTGGACTGTGTTTGTGTCTCTATAATCCTTAAGATAATCAGGGATGCTGCACAGTTTGATCCGTCGCGTGTCGTTAGCGAGGCTGCTACTGCAAATAATATGCGAATTGTACATATTATAATGACTAGATCAGCGGTTCTCAAACTTTTTTGGCGGCGGAACCCTTTTGGAAAACGAAATTTTTGACGTCGTCGTCGTCGTTTTTGCAGATGTTGCAAAACTTGTTTCACAGGGTCCTAGTTGGGGTCCTTGTTTCACAGGGTCCTTTTTTGACGTAGGAGCAGTATTGCGTATACAAAGTAAAGCGCCTAGTTGTAGTTCCATTGTATGCATAGACACGTGATTAAGCAAATGCCGCCAAAACTAAAATTAGTTCTTAAGGAAAATACTGATTCATTGTGACCAGTTATTTCACGGAGCCCCCACAGAGTCTTTGTGAAGCCCAGGGGCTCCGCGGCACTTTGAGTAATAATTGACTAGATTGTTGTTTTTGTAGATCATATTAGTCTAATTAAGTCCTTTATATTCTTTAATCACCAGCCATCCTAAACCTGTAAGTAGGTATAAAAAAAACCCTAATGAAAGGCCCAGCAACATCTCTTTAACACTATGGTGTCTATCTATGGTAACAACAAACTTCATTCCGGTTTTTGACTCTGCGTTATCACTTGCAGCGTGCGGTGCGGCATCAGCTGAGATGGCATATCACTGATAATGTACATATACAACTGCTGGTCCCTGTGCGTGCACATCCTCTTTCATTATCAAGATGAAAATTGTAATAAACAATGAGAATCAACGACTTGTCAGCTTGTGCCTCAGTTTGGAAGCTGTGGCTGGACCACAATCTAGATGTTGATGAATAGAATGAAGCAGGACAAAGTATTTCACTTGCCAGCTAAAATCATTCAATAATTCTTCCTTGAACAGTAGGTATATAGAAAAACTGGGAAATCAAGGTAGTTATCTTGCATAGTTACTAATTTAAAACAAGATTAGCTTTTGCCCGCGTGGAAGTTGGAAATTATTCGATTGCCACGTACTACCGAAATAAAAATTGTCCTATGTTCTAATCCAGGTCATGGTCTACCCATGTGCCAAATAACATCCAAATCAGTTCAGCCCGTTTTAGCGTGAAAGCGTAACAAACAAACTCACTTTCCCATTTATAATATTAGTTAGGATATAGTTATGTATTGAATTTTCCTTCCATTTTATTCCATTGTATTTACACAGATTTTATAAACAAAGATCACATAGGAATGTACAGCTATGAATAAAATATCTGTATACTAATGTTAACACCATACAAAAATGTGTGTTTATAAAACAAACGACTTTAAGTTGCATTACTAAAACATAAAACCGATTTTTTTTCACAATGCGTGATAGCCTAGTGGTGTGACCGTCGGACTGGCCGTCAGACGGTCACACCAAGGCTCATAGATACTGGCGTGACTTGACGCGACTTTTAACAAAATAATTTCTGAGAAAACTTCAAGTCGCGTCAGTATGTAAGAGCCTTTACTTGTCTGGGAACTGGGAACATCCTTTAGTTATTAACTTTATTTACCTTTTATACCTGTAACATCTTTTTAACATGTATTATGCTAATAAATTATTTGAATTTGAATTTATTTTTTAATATTTATTGTTAAAGCGGCATTAGAAATACAAAATCTGTGAAAATTTCAACTGTCAGCCTATTATGGTTTATGAGATAGCTACAGTCGGACGAACAGTGGAGGCTTAGTAATAGGGTTCCGTTTGGAAACCTTCGGGTACGGATCCCTAATGTTCTTAATATTCGCCTGAATCAGGATTTTCAATCAATTTTCTTTTTGTTTTATAAATGCCGGCAACATTATTTTCTTTCATTTTCTATGGGATTTTTGTATGAATAATTGGACTGGACAACGTGTGTCGGGTCTGCTTGTACTTCTACAAAAAACACCAACAAGATTTTATATTTAGCTCCATGCATAACTTATCAACGAATATCCTCAAAGTAATGGACAAAAACATGGATAATAACATTAATAACTAAAGAAAAATATGCAACAAGAAGACTCCTCATGACTACACGACTTTATATACCGACATTAGCTTACCAACGACGCCTCGTCATGACTTCTTTAACGATCGATAGTAAAACAACATTGATGACTGTAATATTATTCACAAAAAGTGGTTGCAGGAACTGTTAGGTACCTGCTTGTTTTTATGTAAAAACGATGTAGTATATACAATCAATCATATTGGACAGGTCTTTCTTAAGTTACACGTTTTGCTCCATAGGCTTAGACTCTGAATTTGAGAAATTATATTCGCTACTAGTGATGCCGCGATGGACGCGGCCACATAATACAGCTGTAAAGTATAGAAAAATTCTTTTAATACTAACGTAAATTCAATCGGCTCTAAAAGAAAAATTGATGCGTAAAAAACACTGTTATCTTATATACTTATTCTAGAACTCTAGATGAACTGCAATTGCTGCTTAACCTATTGAGATTTTGGCTTATGCGTTCATTTACTTTCAGTACAATAGTAGGGACCTGTCCCTACTACTGACTAGCAACCAAACATCAATCACGAAGGACTCATCCATTACATAAGAATCTACCTGGGAATGGATACTATGTACAATACCTAAGTTAGTCCAATCACACTTACCTCCGTCCGAGATTCGTAATTCGTACGTACGTTGGAGGCATTAGCTATTGAAGGCAATCAGGCGCTCGAGCTGATCACGTCATTAACAACAGCCTGCTTTGGAATCTAAGTCTAGGTTTCATGATAATCCTTACTAATATTATAAATTAATCTGAAAGTAACTCTGTCTGTCTGAACCGATTTGAAATTTGGCAAGGAGATAGATGGCATCCTGGGGAAGGATCGACATACCACGCGGGCGAAGTTGCGGGCGGAAGCTAGTATAATAATATGTAGAAAGATATGGACGCTACTTTTCGCCCTGGATATTTGTTTGATTTGAAAAAATAAGAAAATCCAAAAAACACAACATAAAGGCGAATTTGCCGGTACCTAACAGCTTGTTGCAGCTAACTAGTACATGAAGGTACAGTAACCTGACTAGTACCTACATGAAGGTAACTACAGTACCTAACCTACTAGTACATGAAGTATCCGCTTATTGCATAGCATCATTGCTATCCCTAGAGCTGAATAATCTAGATAAGAGGTAAAACCCCGAACGAAATTAAGTATCAGACAAATCAAGGATGTTACTAAAGCTGTTAGCTGTTATTGTCCTCGAGGAAAACATTCGCAACATTTAGATAGGTAGGTACTTAAATGTATTTGATGAGTAGTCCTGACTTCTTTTACGGTCCGAGAAGTCACCCTCCAAGCCCCTATAGTATGGAGGGCTTGGAGGGTGATCTGAACAGTGACGAGTCGGGCATCTCTTTCACACAAACTAAAGATGGCATTTGATAATATTGATAAAATTCCATTTTTTTGCTTCTATAATTTTAATTTGTTATAAGTACCTTACAAGTACGTTCGTCTTATTATGTACGAGTACCTTATAAGTTCGTTAGAAAAAGTAAGCTCTAAAGTTAAATGCGTGTACTTAAGTAGTTGAACTTGAACCGTATCAAAGCATCAATGTAGATTCTATAGGGTACTAGCTGCTCGCCCCGGCTTCGCACGGGTAACAAGTACATATTATCTACGGCGCACCTACCCTACCTACCTACCTACCCTACCTACTTACCCTACCTACCATACCTACCTACCCTACCTACCTACCCTACCCTACCTACCTACCTACCTACCCTACCTACCTACCCTACCTACTTACCCTACCTACCATACCTACCTACCCTACCTACCTACCCTACCCTACCTACCTACCCTACCCTGCCCTACCCTACCTACCTACCCTACCCTACCTACCTACCTACCTACCTATCTACCTAATCTACCTACCTACCTACCTACCCTACCCTACCTACCTACCCTACCTACCTACCTACCTACCCTACCCTACCTACCTATCTACCGAGATATTATCAAAAAACCCATTCTATACAGAATGTATGAGAAAACGATTTTTCTTCATATTTTTTTTCCGTGAATTTTTCCAATTTTTTAATAGTTATTCTGCTATTCTGGGCGAAGACAAATCCAACAAATCAAAGATCATCAAAATCGGTCCAGCAGTTCTCGAGTTATAAGTGTTGTAACAAACACGACTTTCTTTTATATATATAGATTACACACATAGGTACCTATCTTTCTAAATCTAAATGCTGACATGCATGTTTACATCTGTGCTGTACTGTTCCTAACGTATTGATGCATCATACTTGCATTGAATGTAAGTTTAGGTACATAGTAACTAAACCAAACCAAACTACAAACTCATGCAACTATCATAAATAACTACATGCAAATTATAAAACGAATTTTAGTTACTTACCTACAATATTTCTTATATTTTATATAATTAATAGTACCTAATCTATGCCAGTCACATTAATTTGTTATTTTTCCTCATACGTAGGTAGGTATTTATTTTAACGCACACGTAACATAACAGATCTAACATGGTACGACCAAGCACGGATCCTTGAGAAAATTGCTACGCTTACCTAATGATTTCTAAAGATTGTTTTTAATTTGTTGTTGAAGATTCCTGTACCTATGTCCGTGCTGTCCTGACGTTCTCGTCTGATGATAATCAAATCAATTTGGGTAGATAAGTGGTATATGTATAAATTTGACCTACATCAATATCAGGTTCCTCATAATTACCATCTCTGTTATGTGAAATTTAGTAAAAAAAGTTTTACAAAAAAAAAATCAACCGGCTGTGTGGAGTAGGTACCACAACTAGAAAGTGAATAATAAAAACTTTTTTACAAAAAAAAAACAGCCGACTTCCAGAAAAATACAAAAAAAGTGAAAAATAACTTTAATTTCGGAAGTGGGTTTCTTTGGTTTTGAATAATTTGTCACTTTTTTTGTTTTTTGAGTATTACCATATTGAGTAGTGCAGAGGAGTGGTGTAGAAACATTTACATGGTACTAATCGGTCGAGTTTTTTTTATACAATCAATCATCATTTTCATTAGACAGTAAAAAATAATATCAAAAAACTTTTTTACTGGGCACAACACTGCTAGAAATATTGGTATTGGCCACATTGAAAAATATCGCAATGAAATGAAACGTCAATCTGAGTTGTTCCATGTCCCAGTTCAATTGCTTTTTATAATTTTAAGCATAAATTTATAATATTTTTATGCATCCTACTCTAACAGGATACAATTTCGTCGCGTCAAAGGATACAATTTCGTCGCGTCAAAGTTATGCTTAAAATCTTATTACACTTCAGTATCCGAATATCGTGAACGCGCTGGCGAAAGCAGACGACGCGATTGTTTAGTTTGTTCAATTGCAAAATGTTATAAATCAACAAATTCAGGAAAAGGTTGACTAGAAATCAGCGAATATGTCTGGCAACGAACAACCAGACCTTTTGTTTTTCGATACATTCTCCCACGACACCAGTGAGGTATAGAAAAACGTAATTTTTAAGATGCATACAGCGACTGTTTACCGTAATCTGATAAGTACTTAATTAAATCTTTGAATTTCCTGTTTCAGGAGCTTAATTTAGACTTGGTGCAGTTTCCGAAGTCAGTTTATGTGAGGGAAATACGTATAATTCCTCTGGGGGCACGCGTGGAAGGCGACTTTCCCGGCGGTGTGCGACTAGGCGCTACGAACCCCACTAAGTTCCACATAGACTTCTTTGTGAACGACCTCAGCAAGCCTGGAGCGTCCACGTTTGAGGCTCTGGGCAGCCTGGACTACTGCCAGAATGGACAAATACATATGGAGTGCGGTAATGGGCTGGAGCAGCCAAGAATTCCAACTGATGGACTTGTTCTTAGAGGTTAGTTTCCGTTCTTTATTTAAACATATTTATTTATGTGTATCCAAAATACTAAAAAGGAACAGCAGTAGCTTTGTGCTTCTGCTTACTATTAAAATATTCTCCCAGCGGAGCTTTTGCTATCTGATAAATGACAATGTATTGATTTTTACTGAACATTTGAAATGTTCAAATTCTTTATTCCATTCATATTTATATGTATGAACTCACAGACTGCAACTGCAGTTTTGTTATTTACAATCTGTGCACTGTGTGTGTGTGTGTCTGCTTATGCTCATGACATAGTAACAAATCCATCTTCTATGTATAGTTGTGGTAATGCTGTGTGTATGAATTCATAATGAAATCATAACAGCACACCTGTATTCCCCAAAGAGTTTGTGATAGGTCTACCTCTAGTAGGTATACCCATATTTCGGCAGTTATGTTTAGTTTCAAGGTGTAAGTAAGCCTATTGCTACTAACCGGACATAAATCCAGAGTCCAGGCTGCTACTGAGAAATTCCAGATGGAAAACCCAATACCACATTGCCGGACCTGGGAATCACACCCAGGACCTCATCACCTCAGGTCAACAGTGACATGTAGTAATGAAATCCTTTCTTATCATGGCAATAACTATTTCTCAAATAGATTGTTTAGCAACACTCCCTCCAGTTATTAAGGAATGCTCCATTTATAATTCTTTTTATCTTTTGTGGTACAGTAATCTTATTGTAGGTGCATCGTCTTCACATATAATTATATAATTCAAGTATACAAAATATTGTAAAACATTTTTAAAAGAGTAATGGTGGAGTTTCTTGCCCATTCTTCTCCATATGAAAAGTACCTTTTGGAAGGGGCAACTAGAATCAATTCTATTTCTTTGTTTTGACATTCAAAAGTGCCATATATGTGCCTATTTGAAATAAATTATTTGACTTTGACTTTGACTTTGAATGGCTGTACATTTCCATAAGATACGAAACTAAGTAAGCTTTTAATTAGTTTTTCAATTAATTGGTCCTTTTTGGCGCAGAATTGTGTTGAGTGGAAAAAGGAAGGGGGGGCCTTTGCCCTGCAGTGGAACAACACAAGCCGATTTATTTATTTATGATTTCAATTAATTATACTGCCAGTGATGGCAACATTATTCTGTTGTAAGATGGAGTGTTTGATCCATTCACTTACTGTGAAATCGTTCTGAACATCACGGTGTATGCAAAAATTATTAAAATGATCATAACTTGATGATCATGAAGAAGTTACAACCAATTCATAAATACTTTTCTTAAGCTCATAATAAACCATTGATTAATTTCATTGTAATCCTGCTAACTGGTCAAAGAAATAAGACTTAATAAGTTTATTTTTTGTATTTACAGCTTACATAAGATACTGATTTAATCTTTTCAATAAATATTTATACACATTTTCCTTAGAAGTCTTTCCTTGTATTAGCAGTCTCTACCTTCAGTGGTTATAAGGAAAACCACCTTGTTAGTGACTTGGCTCAAAAAACCCATAGCTATAGTTTTAAGATCTAAATTCACATTAACTTATTCTGAATGAATGTATTTTCCAGGTTGGTACACTACAATCACTCTGGCTGTCTACGGCAACCTGACTCAAGTGTTGCCAGAGACCCCAGTGGGTGCCAATCCTCCCCCGGTTGTCCAAAGACCTGTAGTTGCTCGGGAGGTCCCACCAGCTCCCCCACCAGTTGTCCCTTCAAACCCAGAATGGACCCAAGAACCTGTAGTCCCAATACCTGCTTACACTGGCAATGTAGCCACAGCCAATCCTGATGCCTATGGGCCTGCCAACTATCCTGAGAACTATGACGGTCAGATGTATAGAGCTGACTACTATGATGCTGAGCAGCCCAAAGACCCTCGTACTTATCAGCACATTGAAGAGAGCACGTGGGAGAAACGAGATATCAGCATCGAAAGGGATGCTGACCGGTTACGTCATAGTCCACGGTCTATTGACCATGACAGAGACAGGGATAGGAGAGACGTGCGCAGTCGTAGACGGTCTCTCGACAGGGGACGAAGTCGGGAGTCGTCCAGACTTCGAGACAGAAGCAGGGAGATCGACAGAATAGATAGACTCCGGTCTCGATCGAGGAGTCGCGATAGGGATTACGTCGTAAAGGGAGAATATCGTCCTCTAAGCCGTTCGAGATCTCGTAGTATTGACCGACTGCGCGCGATATCTACCGACCGTGACCGTGACTGGGACAGAGGATCCTACAAGAAAGACGATTATCGCCGACATCGTGAACCATCATACGATAGATCTCGCGGCGGATCATACGATAAAGAAACCGGTTCCTACGAACGTCGGTCACCGTACGACAAGAGAGCGCCATCATACGAAAGGAAAATTCCGTACGAGAAACGCTTGTCGCCATACGAGAAACGCGCATCGTCGTACGAAAGACGTGCGCCGTCTTATGAGAAGCAGTCATCGTATGATAGGAAGCGTCATTCGCCCTACAGTCGCATCAGGGGATCTAGTTACAGCAGTCGGTCTCCTAGTCGCGATGACCCGAGGAAAAGGCCTAGGACTCCACCTGGGGAGAGTAGTCGAAGACCTTTGTCACCGAGGGAAGTTGATGCATCCAGTCCTATTAACTCCATCAGGTCTGAGGAAGGAGGAGAGTATGATAGAAGTGGAAAGCAAATCCCAAGAGTTGACTTTTATCACCAGAGTTATCGTCACAAAACCTCTATTCGCAGTCCTTCCCAAGAAGCAGAAAATGCGGCCTATGTTGAACAACAACAACATACCAGCCTGGTGACTGTCCAAATAGTTGACAATGCAACTGCTAAGCCCATAGAGTCACCAAACAGGAACCCAGAAGAAGACAGGTCTATAGATGCTGAGCAATTTGAACCTATTCTGTCTGACGAAGACATTCCTGATGATCTTGAAGGTCCAGCATATATGGAGGTAGATTACGACGTGAATGATTACTGCGGCGTTGATGACATCATCAAATATTACAATCCTTTCAAGTGTGACTGGAATAAGTATGAACATGTGAACAAAATACATTTGTTAGGACCTAAAAGGGAAGGTGTCAAGGATGTACTGAATGCTACATTTGATGAATTGTGTGATGCTAGTCCAGAATTGTTTAAGATCTCAGAAATGGCGAAGTCTAATAAGAAATTGGACCAAAAATACTTAACAAACACTTTTGCTGATATTGATAATACTGCTAGAGAGGAATGGGTGCACCAATGTGAACAACTTTACGTATCAATTACAACACTTTGCAAGAACACCGACATAATACTGAGAATCTTCAAGAATCCAACTAAGAGTGACACTTCGGATGAATTTTCTGAAATCTATCAGTTGTTGACAACTTTTTGCAAGATTGGGTTAAACTTTGAGTTTGCGTTAGCTCAGCAGCAACCGACATACAAGATAAGACATATGAAGTGCGGTATTCGTCTTGCTGAAGCTCTAATGGGTCACAGGCATAACGGAGAAGTGACGAAACTACTTCTAACATCTGGCATTGATATGTCCATGTTACTACTAGAAATGTATTCTAAGGAATACATGGCTTTGAGCATCCGTCTTATGATTTTAAAAGCTCTTAACGCTAGTCTATCTTCAAAGGAATCTATTGACCATTTTATGAAAGAAACTGTGTTCCCGAAGTTTGATAAGAATGATGACAGAAAGCCAAGGAATGGTTATCAAGCGTTGATCACAATGATGCAAAAGAATCCTCTCGCGAGATTGAAGTTTTCAATCAGCGCGTTAATAAAGAAACTGAATATCTATGAACTGTTGCACAAAATGCATGATTTAGTGATCAACTTCAGTAAGTCTAGTAGTGATGATTCTGAGCTTTCAGAAGCTGATGCACATTTCATCGTAAATTCCCTCGAAGAGTTACTATACATGTATCGCTCACAATGCTTCCATTTATCACAACCGAAACGTTTCTTACCAGTCTCCGCTCAATTCGAGATAAACAAAGAATGCTCAAACGAAACTTTACTAGAATTCTTCAACATTCATCAAATTCTCGAAGTCTGTTTATACTTGTTGACTTGTCCCCAGACTTGCAATAATCTCGTAGTCGTCAGCCCTATTCACGACTTGATCTATGAGTTGATAAACTCTCAAAATGGACTTAATTTCTTATACAAGAATATGGAAATGAGTGGTCTGCTATTCAAAACTTTAACTCTGCCTTACAGCCAGCAGAATACTGAGGAGTTCCTCTACCCTCATGATTTAAGTAACTACAGCGATCTACAAATTCTGGGCCTAGAATTAGCGTATAGATTGAAAGCTTTATATTACTTACAGTCTATTTGTGATCAGCAAGCAGGAAAGGCAGATGAAAACGAACTTATTGATAGATTACAGTCCTTATACTGTCTTAGTTTCGGCAGCATTGGTAGAACAGCAGTACCAGACGTGATCGTCATGGGAGATAACGCAGAATGTCTAATGGAAGTCTTTGAAAATGATTTGAGAGCGAAAACAAAAAACGATTCACCGTTAAAACAAAAATCGCCAGCGAAAGGCTACGCCATTGAGCTGATAGTTTCTGCAGTACGATTCGCGGCTAACGTTCCATTCTTAAAGAAATATGGACAAAGATTGATCAATGTATCTAGAGAACATGATAGATTTGAGCCGAGCGTATCCAGTGTGTTACAAGAAGTGATCCCTTACTTAAAGCCTGTTGAAAAACCGACGGTTTTATCAGGAGAAGACATGGCAGAATGTGTCGAGATACTGAAAGCTAGTTCAGAACATGCTCCGGACTTGCCAGGAGAGCTGATGACGTGTTTAAGGATATTGAGGCACTATTGCATATCAGATTATGAGAATAACGTGACGATTGCCTGCGAGTCAGCCACTGAAGAATATGTGGAACTAAAATATAAGTACAATGTGCTTCAACTGTTTTCGTTAGATGGTGTGGCGCATTTGGCAGGACTTCTAGACCGTTTAGCCACACATTTTGACCAGCCAAGCATGCATACTTCGCTATTCGCATCAGTGAAAGGGTTACAACTAGCCCAAATGTTGCTGCCATGTCTCAGGTTGCTAGATGCAATGTTGGCTAGGGTAGTTCGTTGTCGTGGACCAAGATTCCGAGATTTGACCGCAGCTCCAGTATTACTAAAGACTTACGGCATAGCAAAATCATTTCCAGTAGGATCTGTAGGATACAGAATTGCCGCCAAAGCGGCTGAAGCTTCTGTAAGAGCATTACTAGCATACGCACAACCAATAGCTGATGACGCAAACGACGGCGACTCCATCCGTCGAGGACCTTGGACATCCCTCTGTTCCGAGGTCATATCTTACATTACCACAGCTCCTTACACTTTTGTGCCTGGTCTGTTAGTCTTTTCGGAGTTATTACCTCTGCCGCTGCCAATGCAGACTAAAGCGCCCCCTACAGACCGTGAATTAGCTGATGCTTCGAATGAAAGACGTCTCTGGTCGGCACACCTCCACGCGTTATCAAACGATTTAACAGATATGATACAGATCATCTGTATGTCAACCTACAGGCCCGTAGTTCATATGCTGCGTCGAGTCTGTGTGCAAATTGCTGATTTAGCGCCTAATACAGCTGCTACCGTCGCAAGAGCTGCTGTTGGGGCTGTAACTAGAGAATTGAAGCCTGGAGAACCGGCTACTGCTAGTATTGCTAGAGTATTAGGCTTTTTGGCTTGTCTAGTGTCCCATGCGCCAGTTAAATGTGCAGTCTTACACACTATGAACAGTGGAGGACCTAGGGCGACTGATGTTCAAACTGCTTTAAGTTCGGTGTTAGGTCTTGCCAACTCATCTAACGAACATGCCGCGGCTCAGGAATACGCAGCACATGCGCTAGCAGCGTTCTGTGATGCAGAAATAACCCTGACTCCACTTAATGGAGCTTCTGACATCATTTTATCAAACTCCTTGCCAAATAAAGACGCTTTGGCTGCGTTTTTGGATGCTACAGCCGACTGCCTTGAGTCGACATCTAAAACCTGTTCCGTTGCATCGTCTATACTCAGAGCCTACTTTGTTCTTACGGAACATGAATATGGTTTCCAGCAGTTCAGGAAATTCGTGTCGAAAAGGCGAGAAAGTCTGGGCAAGTTCTTCAAATGGGCGTTGGAGGGTCAGGGCGAGGATAAGGCGGAGTGCTTGAGTCTGTACATCGACCTTATCAGGATTCTCAAGATGGAGGAAGGGGAGGGTCCTGTTGGGCGGAAGACCATGCTGACAGTGGGAGAAATGGCTGACATGGTGGGGTTCTCGCCTTCTGATGAAGACCATCCTGTCTTGAAGTTGGATAAGATTTTGAGAGTAAGTATTATTCATTTTGTTACGAAAGCTTGTATTGTTATTATCGTTCTAACAAAGCTCAATTTTTACACAGACTCCAAGCCTTGTCACACCTGTTATTATTACATATTTATAGTTTAGTTCATACTAACTTATTAACCATTGTAAAAAAGTATATATTTTGATGTTAAAATTGATCTTCGTGAGAACAAATTCTGCCTGTTAAATCAACACCATTTTGTTTCGTCATTTACAGCGTTAATGCATGTAAAGCTTGGGTTTCCTACATAAAAGCTGCCGTCATATAACGGACGCAAAATGATGGCTGTCAGAAAAATCTGTTTTTTTTGTTGGTGACCGTAATTTCAAAAATATTGCGGTGTCTATAAACACTCTTTAAAGACGGGTTGCTTTCATACGAACCCCAAGCTTTACTGAAACCAATTAATTCCTGTTGCATGTTAATAACACATTACCTGTAGGTAAATATTAAGAGTAGACTTTCCTTCCACAGCCAAGAGAACAGAACAGCAATTTTAATCACCGTTTTCAGGAACGAAACTCCGACGAAGATGCCTTGGCCAACGCCAGCTTCTTGGCCAGCCACCTTCAGAAGCTGAAGGTGTTGGAGGAGCCGGCTACTCCTCCGGAATGCCAGGAGTTGGTGCTGCCAGGGCCTGAGAGCCTGGTGGCACAGTTCCAGGCTAGGACGATATACGCTATAGGGGAGGCGAGCGATGAAAGGCTGACGTCGAGCTACTGGTTGAATGTGCCCGCAGCGGGAGGCGAGGATGATGTCAATGATAGTGAGCTGGTGAGTCTTGTAAATTAAATTGTTTGTACTTTGATTCGATCGATTTGATTGTTTGTAATTTTATTATTGATTTAAAAAAAAACAATACAACTCACAACTACGATTTTCCGGGGTTTCTGCATTTAGCTTACACTGGTCAAATACATGACAAAAGAAGCAAAAGTGACACGGTTTTTTTTTTCAAAAAATCAATTAAGTAGTTCGAGCTTGCTTGTAATGTAGAATTAATGCACCAATATAGTGACGATTTCCGTCCTGACCTCTTTGAAACATAAAATGTCTGTCCCTCTGATTTTTTCTGACTGATGGATAGAGGCAATTAATAATCTTTCTCCCCAATCTCCAGGTATCGTGCGACATAATGGAGATAGCGGCGGGCTACGTGTGCGGGGGGGGCGAGGCCGTGTGCGGCGCGGTGCGGCGCCTCGCGGGCTGTGCGCACGCGCACGGGGCCGAGCCCGCGCCCGTCGACGACAAGAGGCCGCCCGGTACGACATCTCGCATTTATATTGTGGCTTAGACATCACATGAAGATTAGTTTTGAAAAATATAACCTACTCATTTTGGAAAGGTTTCTCTGCATCTCATCCCAGGCTGCAACGACACACTCCATCATTATGCTCTAGTTTATAGAGAGTCTATTGTCATAATCAAGTCTATAAAAATCTGCTCTGAATGGCTGACCTAAGTTACAACAACGAAGCATAAAAAAGTTTCGTTTCAAGGATCAGCTGTGTGTTTCTTAATAAAATTTCCAATAATTTTTACACAGTTTTGATAGAAATTGTCATTCAAGGTGTGTGTACAGTATCGTGGGTGGGAAGTGTGTCCCCCTTCTTCTTAATAATAAGTTGGCATGTCCCCGCCAGTGGCCCTGACGCGCGTGCGCACGGAGGGCGGCGCGGACGCGTTCCGGTCGCGGCCGCCCAACACGTCGCGCCCCCCCTCGCTGCACGTGGACGACTTCACCGCGCTGCACCAGCCCTACACGGCCGCGCAGGTCACCAGGTAACTGTGCATGCGTGAAGAGTGGCCCAATTTTATGCAGAAACCTGCAAATTGAAGCTTACCAATGGCGATTCTAAGATCTCGAGAATAAGACACATCTTACTTTTGGGAGTCGCCCAAATTCCGCAATAAGTGAAAAACGAAATACTACTGTCATTCCGTAAAAAGCCGTACCAGTTGGTGAGACTTTTTCAAATTTGTTTTTAAGTAAATTACAGATTTGTTTTGTCTGACTTTGAAGTGAAGTTTCAAGCACTGTAGATAGTCTTAACTTTAACCGCCTGGATCTGGGGCTACTAACGAAATAGAGCTTTATCACCTAAACACAAAGATAGAGAATTGAATGCTGATCCTATAATAAACAATTATTTTAATAAATATCTTAGTAAATTTACTGGAGGCAGACGTTGAGGAAGGCTTCTTCCTTTAAAAAACTAACTTGTGTACTTCTCTGAAGCGGAAGTTTACTTAGCTGCGTATGAAATGTTATTTTATTACTACACTGATAGTGATAAATCAGAACTTTCTCGAGAACATCATAATATCTTAGAAAATCATACTTAACCTCTTTCTGTTGTTTGCCAAGCTGTTTATCCCACAGTTTTCACTATTTTCCATAAATTTACAAATAACTGTGTCACAGAGGCGGCATGCGACGCGGCATAGCGGTGGCGGATCGCGGCAGGTTCGCGTCGGCCGCGCCCATGCATGCGCACTACAGGCATCTGTGAGTATAGCCCTTTACTTACACAATACACAGAAATCTCGTCAGCTTGGACTACGTACCAAAAAAAAACTATTATATTCATTTTGTGGAGGTGTATTAAATCGTTATTTACCAACTTCTAATAGGGAACGGAAAAGTAATAGTTTGAGCTGCACATTCCAACTTCATCGAGAGATGGCGTTGTTTTTCGCCTTGACGATAGATGGCTCTACTAAAAGCAAGTTTCAGCAGCTTCTTCCATGTGTATAAATTGTGAATTGTACCAAGTAAACAGTCAAATAAAACGACGATCTCAATTTGTCAATCCTGTATTTATTGTGGAAAACTATTGAATAGAAAATCAAAGCTTTTATTACCAAATTCGTTCGACCTGGTAATCAAATCCAAAACCCCAAAACGTTCAGCAGTTTAGTTGTATCCGTTTGATCTCGTTACAGTCGCGGGCGCGGTGCCTGGGAGATGGGAGCATCACACTTCGGGCACTTCCCCCCTGCATCTCAATACATGATGGGTAAGTTTTTTCAATCTTTACCCACAATTGAATTTATAGCTGGTCGTACAGAAGTACATGCTGTGAATCCAATGTCAGTAATCCAGTAACCACCTAGGGATTAAACCAAGTAACCAATAGCTTACTGATCGCAAGCGTGACATCTAGACTAACAAGATTGATACGACCCGACTTAAAAGTTTCATCGAGAAAATTCGTCTAAAATGAGAACTTTTCAACTTGTGCGGCGTGAGTTTATTAAATTCGGACAGAAATAGACAAGGAACGTTTAATCACTCGCTAGTAGAACGATAATAAGCGTTGCCGTGACTGTGTCTGTCTTTTGAACGGGTACATCGATGGAACTTTCGAGTTGTGTCATGATAATGAAACAGCCTATTTTGTCCCAGAGCAGCGGGCAATTCCCTTATTTTTAACAACGTTCGCATTCGCATCTCATTCGCAATCTGTCAAAAAAACCATTAATTTACCAATTTTTTTGACAAGTTTGACAGATTGCGACTTGAATGTTAACGTTTTTTCAGTAAGAAAATTGGCCCTCAGAGCAAACGTTTGTTCCCATGCAAAGTTGTTTAGTTCTATTATTATAAATGACTAGCGACCCGCCCCTGCTTCGCACAAGTTTTTAAGACTTGACAATACAACGAGGATTCTTTATTATAAGTATGAACGTTTAATATTCTATATAAATGTACCTTCTGAAATAAATCATCTAAAGAATGGCGAAAACTGCAATTCAGTTGCGTAGTTTCGAAGAACAAGGGGATCACAGAGACAGACGAGAAACAGCTTCAATTTATTTGCACCCGTGCGTAGCGGAGGCGGGTCGCTAGTCGTATATCACACAGTCCATCCATCGCTTCTTTGTTGTAATGAGCGCGTGTTGTTGCAGGCGGCATGGGCTGGGGCGCGGGCCGCCTGCCGCGCGGGCCGCGACACCGCGCCTTCATGCGGTGACGCGCTGCGGGCGACGCACTGCGCACGCGCGGGCCTACAGACCATCATCGTATATCGGCTCGGTGTCCGCAACTCCACGTTCGAGCGCGTATTTTGCGCACGACTATAGGATTTGACTATAGGACTACACCTAGCACGAACATAAGAGATATGAATCTAAGTACGCAGACGTAAAGAGCTGCCGTAGGCATACAGTTGTAAGTTGGCCAACTATCGAACGACTAATAAAATATTATATTACGATTTAGTTGGACCATGCGCGGGTATCATTAGGGCACTATACCTCAATAGGTATTAACTCAAAATCAAAATATTTTATTTCACATAAACCTACATGGGCACTTATGAAACGTCAGAAGCTAGGTGCACGGTTCCAATTGGTCGTTTCCTATAGAGAAGAGCCGGCAAGAAACTCCATGGTTACTCTTTTAAAAATAATTGGCTTTTACAATACTTTCAAATTACAGTGTTGGTAGGCATGGGAGGACAATGCAGGCCTTTCAACAAGTAAGTACCAGGTACTTAACAAAAAGAGAAGATGTTCAATAAATCTACAGTCTTATTGGACTGTAGATTTATTGAACATCTTCTCTGCCTACAACGTTCTCACATTCACAAAATAGAAAATAATCTATCTAAAAGACTAATGATAATAAAATTAGAATTCAAATAAAAATGAAAACCTATTTAAACCAATTGAAGTGATTGCTATTACAACTGTAACAAATTGAATAATTATAATCCTGTCCACAAAAGCCACTAAGAGTTGAACTAATTTAATACTATATCTTCGGGAGCCCTAAAACGGTATATTGAGTTTAAAAAAAGTTCGGCTTTGTAGAGTATTCTCTCTGCCACTCAGACAATCATATAACTGTACCAAGGATGTTTTGGTGCGTGACCAGCATCGGATCTAACTTCGCCATCTTATTTTGTCAATAGACTTTATAAGACACAATTTCACAAATATTTACCAACGATCCCTGTCAATGTCATTTGGCATGTCGTTAGTTCCGATGTTGGCCGCGCCACAATCGTGACCTATACTTGTGTGACAGGCTTTCTTCCCTTTCTAAGGGTAGTTGCATAACGAAGCAGGTTACAGGTACAGATCGGTCGCTACAGATCATAACCGATTGGTACGGGTAAATGCAATCTTATGCGCTCGTTCATTAAGAAACAGGTTGAAACTTGTCGGTCGGTACCGACTATCTGCATCGATCCGTACGGGTTTAAGCAAGATAGTCACTGAGAACAGATTTACCTGTTTCTATATGTGGTTTGACCGGTACATATCTATCAGTACCGACCTGTACTGACATATCGGGACCGAAAAACATGTATGTTTATGTCTGCACCCTAAGGGTCGATGTGTAATATTTACAGCGGGGTAGTGTACGCTGGTGCTTGATGTTCGTGCTAAAGGTAATTCCATCAACATTATTGTAAACTTTTGATAGAAACTATTATTTTGTTGTGCCAACATGTGAAAGAACTAAATGTTTTGGACCACACAAATATGTGTAATATTATCGTATCACAGCTTCAATTAATGATGTTCCATGTGCGTACGAGTATAACAGACAGAATAATGGTTATTAAAAGGATCTTTGCTGCAATATTAGTATAACGTTACGATAATGTGTCTACTTTTCTATTCAACCATTAATCAAATTCCAATATCTCTTAATTTAGTCCCCAGCAGAATGCAATCTGCAATTATTTAATTATGTAAGTAATCATTAAATATAATTGGCGAAATGTGACTGTACCTACCATATACACCTCTGCCTAACCCTTCGGGGAAACCAGGCGAGATATTATGTTATGTGATCCAATATAGTCATGTATCTCGTGTGTGTATGATCTCTATTCGCGGGAGAAGTTCTTCATGTTTGTAGTAGTAGGCTGCAAAGTCAATAAATATAAAAATATTCTAGAAATATTATCGTTTTATTTACGCATTCATTAATAAAACTTTCGTCATTTGACACCTAAATAAACGGCTTCATACTGCAATCGAAAAGGAAGGCGGCAACGATGTGTTTGTCCTGTTCATCTAAATTGGGAAAAAACACACAAAGAAAACAATGTTAGAAAATTTAGAAACAAATCAACTTTATTATCAAGATGAAAAAGATCAAATCATATATTATAATATATAAGCTTAAGAACAGATATGTAAACCGCGACAATCACAGTCCAGCACTAACATAACCCTTGCTTTATATACCTTACTGCAAAACAAAACAAACGTTCACTATACATACAAGTTTAATATAATTTACATTATACATATCAAATAAAAACAACCTATTCATTTTCGCGTTTGAACTAAAGAGTAACGTTGTAAAATTTATAATTATAAGTATTATTAATACTCCACCGAGAATTTCCCATAGCGTTTCGTTTACTATAATTGTCTTTGTTTTTTTTTTCTTATATTGTTTTAATCATTAAACGGTAAAACATCTCACTAGCATAAGTTTATATTTACAAGCCCGCGGGCACAGTCAGTTCAGTATAAAAGTATCACTCGCGCATGGCAGCGGCGCCGCGCCGCACTACTAGTCTCCGGGGTGCTCCGGGCACGATCTGTTCACTTCGAACCATTGGTCTATACATCTGGAACATGAGAAAAGGATACATGTTAATATTTTACACCAAGAAAAACATTTTTATATGGGCCTGTTATGTCCTACTGCAGGCCGCAATACTGCTTTTCCACATACGTTCTGAAAACTAGGACAGCCTTCTTGCAAGAGTAATGAAAATTTGAATCCGAAAAAAGTGCCCATATTCATTACAGAACAGTGACTATCTTTTGCAAAGATAAAATATAGGCAGTTTTTTGTAATAACTACTATCGCCATCTAGCTGCCCAGTTTTAAATAAACACATCATTGCACTCAACAGATGGCGTTAGCATCCACAACTTCAACATATAATACCCTCACGCACTCCCCCCAACCATTATAAACAGCTGCTGCACATATAACACAACTATCTACGAACACAGGCTAGGGTACTAGGGTAGCAGCATAGTTCAGGTCAAAAGTTCTCGACTAAAGTATCGGCCGACCTAGATCGCTGAGGGCCTTATCGGAAACCTTGTCTAGGTATCGCCCTTTGAGCCCTAGAGTGGCCTGAAGAGGCAGCCATGTTGCTAAGGGGGATTTGAGAGTATTTTTCACGAGCATGGCAAGTATAAAATGGAGGGTAGAATCGTGAGGGAGAAATTTAAGACTGCAGGCCGACCCCTACTTAGTTGGGTTACTAAGGTAAGATAAGGCTTTCTAAGCGACTTTCAGGCTTCTGACGAACCGTAACGAGTGCCAAAGATCCACGAATGGCAGCTGGGACCACAACTTATGGCGGACATGCTATCATTATGTACTAATAACAGCCTGTGCCTGTAAAGTTAATTACAGGCACAGGCTCACTTAAAACTAGTTTTAGGAACTAATTAATATCCGATCAATTCTATACAAATTCAGTTATTACATCAAAGAGCTTACTAAAATAATTCTCTACAAAAACCTTTTTACATGGCCACTTATGAATCAATTTACGTATAAATAATCAAGATAATAGTCACACTAACAATTTTTTGATATTATTGCAGTTTTACTAGATAGCTGCATGTTTGATTCACTTCCCGGTAATCGCGGTGTTTCAATAAATAATCAATGTACAACGACTATCCGTCGGTATCATCAGATAACGCCGCGCTGTCGGCAAATTGATTGTGAAACTATCATTTTGTTTTATCTAGCCTTCGTTGTACATGAAACTGAACAAGTCATTATGTTTATAGAAGCTAGAAATATTATTTTAATATCTCTACTAGAGACTTGTGTTTCTTTTTACTTCCCGAAAATAAATAATAAAGGTAAATAATTACTTAATTTTATTTATTCGGTAGCATATGCAATACTTATATTGCGACCAAAAATTCATCTGCCAAAGCTGGTGATTAAGTCAATTTAGCGGTCTTTGGGTTTCATGATTAGATGCTGATTAAAATCATTCAATAATTATCGAGTATTGGTAAACAAATAAACCATTAAATGCGACGCCACGATGATTATTCATGATAATCGTGAGTTTAGTCATTTAATCTCAACCATTCACTGACTGGCTATTACTGATGACATAACGCGGGTCGGGTGTCAACAGCAAAAATTAATTGATTGCAGTACATACCTACTTATTACTGCGCAAAACGCTTAGTTTTGCGTTGCAAGAAAGAATTTAAAGCGGATTTTTTAAATTCCTTCCGCAATTTCTTTGCAAGACTAGCAGTGTCTCCACGTATTTTCTGCACGTGCCTCAATATGACAATTACTGCAGCATGTGGCAAAGCTTTTCTTTCACATTTTTACAAGTTCGCCATATCGGAATTGTATCTAATTTTTTCCTGTATCCCTATAAACATGCTGACGTAGGTATCCAATGAAGTAGCCTGCCATGTTCATAGCCATAGTCGCACACTTCTCTGGCACGCATAAAATGGCAATAAAAATAATCACAACATTTCAGGTGTTGGTGAACTGAACAGTGACTACAGTACAGAGGCATTGTAACCATAGAATGGAGGTATTTCGATAGTTATAAAGCGAGGGCCTCGTTACAGTTATCCTAGCCTATTATTACAATAAATATAGTCAGAAGGTCATTGAACGTAACTTCAACTAGATCATAACCAATATAATACGTGAACAACGTTCTTACCCCTTGTGGTAGATGCAAAGGCAGGGCAGGCGGGCTATGGTGTCTCCGGCCGAGAGCTCCTCAAGGCAGATCACACACTCGCCCTTCGAGTCACTCAGCACATCCTCTGGAAACACAGTACAGACTCATTAGGTATGAACATTCAACACAAAGGCGCTGGTTATGGTCATGGACGATAGTTATCTTAAATATTTAATTTTTAAATAGTGTCCAAAAAAGAGGTGGCATTCTACCTATTCTACGCTTGTTTTTAAGGTCTTAAAAGTGGCCCAATTTTAGACCAGTCCGAGTTTTATTTTTCGATACATGAATTGAGCCTATCCAGATAGTGATTTTACAAGAGACCAAGAAGTTAGAAATAAACACAAAGAGAGCTTTAGGTACCTACTTCAACTATTGAAAAAGTTTTAAACTCAAATTAATTAAAGATCAACCAGACATTTCATACTACTTGTTAGTAAAGTTAGATTTATTCTAAGCAGTCTTCATAATTTAATTAAACTTCACTCTATATATTGGTTCTGACTACCTAGCCTGAAGTACCTAGGTAAACAAGTTATTAATCAAATAGATTTTCTCCTTCAGTTAATAAGGAAAATAGTAATAAGAGTAAGGCAAAGACAAGCATAATTTCACTGCTTCTCTTGCCCGGTTCTACATAAATGGTTAATGAGGTATTTCACTCAAAGTGTCGTCGGTAATTACCAGGAAAGCCTCCGTCCTGGTCTAAAGTGCTTATTTCCACTATTTCTTGGCGAATCGCATTGTGAATTATGTTCAGCTGCTTCGCAAATCTTGTTGGGAGTTACCGAGGTAATTTAACTTGATGGCTAATTAGTTTTAAAACAAAGAATTAGGCGAGTAGTAAAAGGCTTTGTGAAAACAGCTGAATAAATTACAGTACTACCCATCTTCTGGCACATGAAGAGGGCTTTATCCAACATGACCCGAAATTAACACACACCACCAAACACCCCAATTAGAATATTATGTTATAACCATAATACATACACTGAATTTTTACTATTATGTATAAAACATTGTATATTTATAAAATTACTTAGTTATACAGATTGTGCGAGGAAATTGAGGTCACATTACAAATCTATCTATGCGCGCAAACGTATCAAGCCAGGATACCACAACCTTTTAGGCGGTATGTCATTTTGGTTTGTTTTGAACTTTTGACTGTACAGTGGAAGTGTGACTTTAATTGACGTAGTTTTCATTATTTTCTGAATAATCAATTACCTGAGTAAGTAAGTACTTACTTATATAAAACATGACAGACATTAAGTCTGAATGAAAGTCTGAATCGTGTCATTCAAAATGACACGATTCAGTCAACGATCCTGAAAAAACTACTTATGTGCATAATATACATACACACACATTACATTTCAGTTACACAGTGTAGAGAGCGTCGTCGACTCGTTTGTCATTCACGCCTGTTTGACCGTATCTTTCTAAAGCTCCGTGTGTCATATTAATTGCTAGATATTAAGTTAGTCTAGAAAATGTTTCGCTAAATCCCCAATTGATTGAATATGGGAGATCGATTGTAAATGTTTATTAACTACTAGCTGACCCGACAGAGGTTGTTGTCCTGTCAATAATTCATACAAACATCCCATACGAAAAAGGATCTTCCGTTTTTCCAGAAGTTATTATTATCCAGTAAACGATTCCATAAAAACCTAATTCGGACTATTACGAATATTTAATTAAAAACAAAACACCACATCGGTCCAGCCGCTCTCAAGTGATGCGCTTACCAACGAACAGCATTGAATTTTTATTAATATAGAAGATAGATTGGCACTACATTTAGGTAATACTGCAATGTAAGATTCATGAATTCTTTAGTATAGTAGCTATCAAAATAGTTCACTGGTGTGTTTTGTAACGCTCACACGTCGTTTGTGTTTACGCTCAATTCCAAGAAGCTGAAGCTATGCAATGCACTATTGACTCATTGTATTATAATTTTCCCTCTTTTAAAAATACCCCACAGTATGAAACTGTAGATTTTCAATCTTGGAACTGGATGTTTTTTTTGTAAAAAGCTACTCCGAGACTACAAATCCGTCTGCATTGTGGTCTTGTTGGTGTTTCATCGAGTCATCATCGTTCTGCCAAAAGACGTCCATCGCTGGACATAGGCCTCCCAAACATCGCCACAACGACCAGTTCAATGCTTCCCGCATTAATCGGATTCCCTCGTTGGGGTCGACCTCCAGACTAACCGGATGGCGTTAAATACCAGTATTTTACAGGGAGTGACTGCCTATCTGACAATCCAGTGCCTATCCACAACCCAGTTACTGGTTAACACGATATCCCTTGGAAACCTCTAATATAATATCAAGTAAATAATGAATATAAGATTATTAAGTAGTTACTAACCATTATAGGAGAGTCTTGGCCTGGTGAGGCACATGACGAGATGGCACTCTATGTCGTCCGGCAACACGAACTTGCTGCATACCGGACATTTTATACCTGGAAAACAAAGAAAAATACAGGTTAATATACATTTTAGATAATAATATATCCCACATTATGTCATCCTCCTCTGGTGTCTGGGTAATAAAGATAGCATTGCAGTACTACAGAAGTTCAATGTAGTGGCATAGTGATCAAATATCTTCATCCCCTTGAGAAAAGTTTTAGTTGATTTGGGTAAAACAGTATTCGGTTGAAAAGAAGAACAAGAGAACAATTTACGAAATAGTAGGTAGTTAGGTACTGAGTAAAACAATTCGGAATTTCAATGATTCTTAAGAAAAGCTTTTCTGAAAACTGATGGTAATTACTATTAATTACCATCAGTTTTCAGAAAAGCTTTTACATAATGTAAAATGTATACCTACCTAAGTAATGATGTTCCACTGTTGATTAACGACAATATTTGGTAAGTACTAGATAGTAATCATACAAAGTGTATTGGTATTGGACTAAACATTACTGAGCTAACCCATAGCGGCAGACTTCAAAATCCAATTTCTAAATCAACTAAACAACATGTTACGACCGCTAATAACAGAGTAACAACTAATAAACTAATCCATCATGTTTATCAAACGTGTGCATAAAATATTACGATATAAACATGTTTACTGAATAATAAACATCACGTTAGTGTCAATACATATATAATGAGGATACTCGGAGAAGGCTGAGGTTTACCTTAGTTCGTCAAACATGGCGGGGTGATATAAAATTCTGTGTCCCAGCATCAGGTAATCCGGTAAGAGTAAGCCAATTTAACGCTTTCTCGCGTGTACTTATGTACTTACCTATGTACCGTAAGTAGGTAGGTATAATGTGTTTCATAAATATTTTTTCGCTAACGAAGTAAACAACTGAATATGACGTGATGATGTGTATACGTATAATAAGAAGTGATGGTAACTGTGTGTAATGGCAATTTGTTTACCAAATAGCAAGAATGGTGGAAGTTGTTGTGTGTTTTAGAATCAGGAAAAATCTATGGATAGGGTGTTGTCCTATAGAGGACAGTTTTTCTGCGAACAAAACCTAAAGACTAGATATCAAAAGCATTAAGGCATTAAGAATTGCAGATGGAAAGCAATGAGTTGATTACATTGCTTGATTGTAATGCAGCGGAGACCAATTCACTCAATGTCTCTGTACCGATAGACATCGTTATGTTTATTCAAACCGTCTTTGGTAGCCATCATAACTTAACACAATAGTATCGATCGTCAATTATCCATATGAAGTCAAGCATAATACTATAGAGGCCACTGAGTATTGTCTATGCAATTAGGCGTAGTCGGCAATATAGGTGAGTACAGAGTGACTGACAATCGATAGAACTGTGCTACGTGCGTTCGGTTCAAATCGATATTTGTTCTATGGGGGGAATTGAATGGGATAGGCTTTAAGAGTTTAAAAAAAATATATCATGCGGGGGCATTGTCGGATGTTTGCTATGTAAAGAGTTACTAATTTGATCTTCAATCAAACTTTTTGGTACAGCATCTTAACTGGCAGATATACATCCTATACAGGCGTGATGTTATGTTATACGTATGTTATTACTTATTACACACCATTTATTAATAAAACGAATAGTGAATCTAGTTAGGTAATACGCGTGTAAATTATATAATTACACGTACGTGTCCAGTCATCAATGAAATGGAACGTGTTACATGTGGCTAGTTTGAGTAGAACTCGAATAATATCACGCCATGCCTTTTGAAATATCGTCAGCGACGCCGACGGCCACGGAAGATTTGCTAATCATAAGATAAATTGCAATGGTGGAGATTTCGAGAATTCCTACGATCTACAGCGTGGTTAGTTGACAAACTATGCTGGTGGCAAATCAAAATGATTGAATTTGAGACATAATCTAACTTATTGATTACCAGATAAAAATGCCTTCCGAAAAAGAATGCCTATCTATCAATATTCCGCAAGCAAATACTATGTTCTTCAGGCATCTCATCTGCTGGTAACAAGTCAATTACCACGCTCGGCCTAGCATACTGACTCGATGTAGTCGAAGAAAAGTAAGATACAGAAAACCAGCTGCCATCGCCATATCAGGAAAAAAATTTAAAAAAAAAGCTCCGGTATCTTGAACCACTTCGCAGACAAGCAAGAATTTCAATAATTCTCAATCTTTCACTGCTTAAATTGCTCACGCTGCGATTAGGTTAATAAGTGCACTAGTTATGTGTCTCTAATATTACCTACTGTTCAAAGTGATATTGTATAATTTTGGTTAAATGCTCCTTCTGCAGTTATTCTTACGTGTGTGACATCGAGCCCCGTCTGCGAGAGCACTAGACTGTGGTTAATAGTACTATGATGTTGCTAGGCAACGGATAAGAGGGTAGGTACTTGTTTAATTTTATTATATTACTAGCTGCGCCCCGCGGTTTTACCCGCATAAGTTCGATCCCGTGGAAATATCGGTATAAAAAAGTATCCTATCTCCTAAACCAGGTCATGTTCTACCCATGTGCCAAATTTCATCAAAATCTGTTCAGCCGTTTTAGCGTGAAAGCATAACAACTAACCAAACAAACTCCTATTCATATTCGCATTTATAATATTAGTTAGGATGAGGTGAACCCCAACAATAGGTTTTTTACTTTAATAGTATACAGCGTGACGCAAAATATTCCAAAATAATCATTCATTTTCTCAAACAAAGAAAACTACTACGCCATTCCCTCTCAGATGGCCGTCACAACAAAAACACGGACGCGCCTGAACCCGCACCGCGCGTTGCGAGTCCGCTCACGCGCGCCAGCGCACCCACCGGCACATGACTTCGTGATTCTAGTGAAACATGTAGACTTGTGTTTACTCTGCTCAATTGCTGTTTTTTTTGTTAAACTATCGTTTTTATAACAAATCGAAGTGTTTTATTAGGCAAGTATGTACTTAGCAGGTTTTTTTTTTAATTTTAATGACGATGTTGATATTATGTTGAACTGTGTAGTTGTGAATTTTAACGTGTTTTGTATTATTCAATTAAAATATTCAGTCGTGTTCTTAAAACCAACTGAACCTGGACATTCAGCCCCCGCCCTAACAAACCTTGTTAACTGAGCTGCTGCTAAGTAAATATTTGGGAGTTCCATAGAATTATGAATGCTTAAAAAAATGTCATATAAAAGAACTCAGAAATCGAAACGAATGTATACTCGTTTTGATTTCAACAATAAGTGCAAGACACTGCTTAGGCTTACAACCATACGTGGTGGTTACATTGAATCGTAGCAACATAATGTGGCGCATTATAACAGAACATAACACTGCTACTTTGTTACACAGCACCGCCACAAGAAACCATCTAATTGGTTTCATTCTATCAACTTTAGCACACTACAAAAAAGAAATACTTACTGATTCTTACCACATGCGAGAAGATTAAATTGGCTGTAGAGGTAGATCTTATAAGAAGTTGTGTAGTAATCATTCTTGAGAGAACTCAAGAATAGGTTGTGGTGTACGGGTTATCAAGTGAACAGATTAAAAAAGAATGACGGCTTAAATCAACATTTGAATAAGCAATTCTATTTTCGTTTCATAAATAAACTGTATTCAAAGGTTTGTGAAAATAGTGAAATAATCATACTTACTACCTTTTCTCTTTCTACAGCAAACATTGGGTACTAAACCCCTAATCCTATATCTGCCGAATAAAAACAAAGCAAGTGACCCGTTCACAACACACGTCAGCCCAACCACCATGCATGTACATACAGAAGTTCACAAGCTTCATGAAAATGGCGCGTTTATTGCGATGTGAACACTTTCGCGCAACCGCTGTCAAAATGCTCTATATACTCAAAAACAGCTGCTGTTCCGGGCGTCAAAAGTTTTGGTCTTTGATTACAAAAAAACTTGGTAATTCGATGTCTGTTTGAAGAGTGTCCATGCAGTTTTTTTGCCTGTTCTTATCCATAGAAATCTACTACGCTTTAGAATGGGCACCTATATAGCTTCATCTTTTTGACTCCTTGACAAATCAAAGTCATTAATTATTTATTTATTTATACCTACTTTATTGTACCTACACCAGAAAATACACAACAAAAAATAAATGTAACACTACAAAACTGTAATTGGGTTTAATTGAAATAAATGCTTTGAATTTTTTCATACTTTCTCTAGGTCAGTGAGCGTTTTGCCTGTTTGTTTGTTCAGATACACCTTCTGTAAGTGCATGTATGATGGTATAAGGCCAGCTCATCCGCAGTCCTCACACGTACGGCCGAGAGTGACGGCCGCCGGCTTATTGTGCCGGTTACGGCCGGCCCGGACTAACGACCGGCTACTGGCGCGCCGTCCTCTTCAATTGATCATTGTTCTCCGGGTTCTGTGATCAACTCTATTTGTACTACTAAATGCGCTGTCAAACTTTGTGTAACAAAGGTTGGAGCTTTAGTAAGGTTGCCTTAGGAACTTCAGGTAGGTAAATATGAGCACATTCTATCCCTTTCTAACAGAACCTGGCTAAAGATTTGGTAAATCCATGGCGAAAATCGGATTTACAGCCGATGTGACATTTCAGCTGAAAAACTAGAATTGAAATAGATTATCGTCTGCCTGGGTCGCCCTAAACTCCGTTAAACCTATAACAATACCTAGCTTAAAAGATTTCGGATCGACTCAATATGTTAAACGATTCTCTGGGCGAAATTGCGGCCGCTATAGTGTAACAAAATAGTAACTTACATGTTTTGTGTTTTAAGAGTACCGTAGGTAAACGAGACAGCGTTTACAACAACAGAAAATAAACATGATAAAGAACATAATTATAGGGTTCCAGCCAACGACGACGGCGATGGAGATACAGAGAGATGTTGAATAGTGAATAGGACATCCAGAAATAAAAGAATTCGGAAAACAACGTTGGCGGCTATGGCTACAACTGTATCAGTGATTCAGTTGTAAAACATGGCTTAGAAAAAGAAGAAATAAAGATTTGCTAGGGATCCATGAAAATTGACATCTCAAGATACTCAAATCTGTTATATGATAACGTAACTCACAACAACTCCATATTGTTCGTGTTTTCGCAATACTCGAAGGTGTATCCACAGTCGTCAACTCCTTAACACTGAACACCTGATGCCTCGATAACTAAAACAAATAACTTCGCGGCACATAAATTGCTTTCGCAATGTTTGCGTAACACACCGCTGAAATATATTACACTCTGAACACATCAGTAGAAACTTGCGCGAACAAACGATCCACAAATAGTGTTCAACTTTTAATACAAACAAAAACGTACGCTTTTCTAATGGATATTGAGAAACATGATGCTAAATTCAGGTATGGATTATCATTTTATCAATATTTTGACGTGCAACTGAGTATAAACTAAAAGGTAATTTAAAAAGAATTAGGTATCAGTAAATAATGAAAACTATACGTAATAAATTAATATACAATGAATGACTGAAGACTTGTGAAGAGTCGCATTTATGGCCTTGTTACATAATTTTAATAAGATTTCAGGATTTCAAGTAAATTATTCTTGAATTCATCGTCTAAGGAACATAAAGTCTAGTTTATGGAATTATTTCAGCTTCAATAACTAATCTAACTGACGCAAATGCAATAAAAACATCTTCCGAGTGTCAAAATAATAACTATCTAATGAGGTTTCCTCATAATTTAAATATCTTGGATGGAATGAGTGAACGAACCAAACGTATGAATCAACAAATAAATCACTCTACACACGCCTTGTTTTTCTTTAAACGCCGTAGCCAATGACGCTAAAAACGAATCAGATGCTGCTATTTTCAATGTCAAGGGCTGGGTAAAGAAAGAAAATACAGTCTATTTTTGTATTACTAAAAGACACACAACAAAACACAACAGACAAAGTCACCCTGTGTATATCTTTACACTTATCCAGCTGGAAACATTCTGTTCCAGGTCCCCAGTACTCTTAACACTGGTGTTGCTGATCATCATACCCTCCAGTACTGGCTACATAGACTGTAGGATATCCTGCAGGCGGTGCCACGAGAACACGGAGCATCCAGCGGTACTGGAAGTATACTGCGCTATGTGCGAGGAGTGCAAGCAGAGGCGACGAGAAAGGTATTAATATCGTCGTTCTTGCAGATTATTTTCAGATGAGAAGCAATATTTGGAAATGGCACAGAGAAGCCTTATGAGCCTTAATTCACTGTCTCATTGTCAGTATAAGTCGATTTCTTTCAGATGCCTCTTGATAATATAACAGTGTACAATTCTTGCTTTTGAAGGATGCTGGGACGGACTACAAAGGGAAAGGTAAAGCCATTACAATCTTTGGTGAGAATGAGGGCTAGCGTAGAAGCCAGTACTGATTCCGCGCTGACAATAACACAGCAGGAAGCATTACAACAACCGGAACAGGATTCGCAGCAGCAATACCAGGGGCAGCCACAACAGCAGTTGGAGCCACAGCAGCCGTTTGAGCTACAGCAGCCCTTAGAGCCACAGCAGCCACCGCAGGTCCCGCCGGAACCACTACGAGGTTCGTATGGAAACTATAAGAGTGGACTCCATAAGAATGAAGTCTACCAAAAACATGTTTTGAAAATGCTGGGACCCAAATCAATTTTTCGATGGACCTTCCCTAATAAACTCATTTAATTGTTTATTAACTTTTACTTGTAACCTTTAGTTAATATCCGTTTTCTAATACTGTCTGATGATTAGGGATGATCTACCCGGCCGGTTGTCCGACGCCGCCGATATGCTCGGACTCTGAGGACGAGCCGGAGCAGCTGCTCAAGGAAGAGTACACGGTCCACACGACCACCACCACCACCACCACGACGACCACGACGACCACTACGCAGCTGCCGTGCCCGCCCGTGCCATTGTGCAGGAAGAAGAAAAAGAACATACAGCATCCATGCATGAATCCGTGTATGGTTCCTCAGTCCATGTGTCCGTGCCCCATGTTCCCCCCGCCACCCCCACCGTTGGCGGGATACCCGCACCCGCACCCACCGGTGCCGGGTATGTTCATGTCAAACCCACCGTGTCCCGCAGCATTTCCGATGACGAACCCACAGTGGCCAGTTATACAGCCTCAGGTGAACCAACCATGTAACCAACAGACGCCACCACAGGGGATTTTCATGTTCCAGAACCAACCATATAGCCCGACGACGCCAACGGTGTTGTCGGAGACGGCACAGCCGAGTACCGCGAATGAAGATTTTCATTACATGTATATTGGAATACCGAAGGGTACGATATGAGAGAGCTAGTTGACGTTCCATTTAAAACTGTGTTTGGTTGATGTGGCATGTGATGGTTGCTGTTCTTTTTTACGGATTGTGCATGTAGTACCTATATTGAAGTAATGTTTTCGATGTTGGTTTTTATGGTGAGAGTTTGTAATATTGTTTGTTATCCTAGATTTCTATGTTGTAATAAAAGTACCTAGTTTTTTTGTTTTGTTTATTTACCTGATATTCGTAGGTGTCGTTTAGCTGTGGTCGAATTGATCGAGTACAAGAAAACCTTCACGTTCATGTAGTTGTTTAACCTATTACGTTTGATAACCTCGATGTATTGAATACCTTGTAATCAGTGCACTATCACTTTGGTAGGCAATACCGTCACTACATATTACGAGTACTTCAATATAATAAGAATGTGGAAATAAGACAACCTTCTTCTTGGAACTTCTCACTTGGAAATTGGCATACATCAAGCAGATTAAAAACATGGGCAAAGTTATACGTAAAATATACAACAGCAAACGGAACACACGATGCAAGTTTAAAAATATATAGCCTTAAAAATACTCTTCACCACAAACTTGGTAAGTCCAGAAGACCGACTACATAGAATGCAGGTAAATAACTTCGAGTAATCGCTCATACATTTATATGTCGTAGCCAGATCTTAGAATTGATTATTTCGTGAAGTGTTCGACTATTTCATGAAATGGCCACGACAGATATATATTTATGTTCATTTTCGGATACTTGTTCCTTCTGTTATTTTCTGCATAGTGTCGGTATCTTTGCACGTAGTCTGAAGTTCCTTTGACGCGGCGCTAGTGTCTGTCATTGCATCAAATTGCATAAAAAATTATGTAGTGCACAATTTTCCGCCAACATTGTTTCGTGGCGCGCACTCTAACGTAAGAATTACGTCAAAGATTTGATTTTGACCCCAAGTCCATGAACCGTACATAGATAACCAAGTTTATATCCAAGTGTGTATAAAATTGATTTAGTTAATTAATGAGTTTACTGCGTAATATTCCGTTTAGGTTGTGATTTGTTCTACGTCATTGTGGTGTGGTTACCTTGAGTGTTTGCGTGGCAATTGAGCGAAACTGGTTATTTGAACGGTACCTACTGTCAATGTATGTTTGTTTAGATCGAGTTATGTTTTGAATTGTGTAATTGTTGTTTTGATATAATTATGTTAGCAAAATTTTGATGCGAGGAATCTGCTAATGATTGAATTTAATTTACCAGTTGTTGACTACTTAATAACTTCATGGGTCGCGTATAGAGCGTCTTGCGTAAGCAGCTTCAAGATGCTTTCTCTGAGAATGTTCTGGTGGTCTCATTAGAACGCACACTGCGGGTTATTCTGTGAAGTTTATGCAAACACCAGGGGGCTTAAAACAGCCACTTTGACAGAATCATAATAGGAAAATATTATTAATCATCGAAAAATGTCACAAACTGACAATTCATAATAATTATGGTCTGCGTGCGATTCATATTACGAAATAATTCATCTGTTTGACAGTTTTCTATGGAGATTCGTAAAATGGTCCACACATATGACTTGCTTTTGTGTCAAATTAGAGGAATTGCTAATGGCAGCTGGATATTCAGGAAATGAATCGCTTTTAGAGGAATTGCATGTGGCCGTTTTAGGCCCACTGATATGTCACCGACAGCGATTAATATGAGGCTACATAACACAACAGTGCCGAAATATCTGGTGCTATCTGAAAGTGAAAAACTACGATCAGGAACCACTTGACACGTAAGTTCGGGATGCGGGTGCCGCCTGGCAGCAGGTCTACAGGTCTATAGGTCTGATCACTTGTTGAGTGTCCGACATCGATCGGTGTCGCCGACGTCATCCGTGTGTCGCGAGTACTCGCGAGTGATCGGACACGGAGGGCGGCTTTGATATGTAGGTCATCATGGCGTAGTTTCGGGATGTTAGTTTCTCATTCGTATGACTAGAGATTCCATACTATCTGTGCAATCGTCAGCAAATCTAAAGTACTTAGAACTGTTATTATGGTTAAAAATAACCAACAGTTATTATTACTCGTAGATGTTGTGAAGTCAATCAATCAATAAAATGAATTAATGTAACTATACAATCATTTTTATTGTGTGTCTGGTAGGTTTACTGTAGATAGGTAGTTTAAACATTGTTAATTTTAGAATTTAGATATTAATAAGGATAATGGGGATATTATTTGGCCAAATAATTAAAAACAACACAAGCTATTTTTATCCGTTACAATGTTTGTTTTCCTGTAGGCACAAAGTATTTCGTCCAATCGAACCAACCAGAGTCAAATAATAATATAAGTAATACATAGATATATGGTATACATTAAATATACTATTTGATATACTATTTAATGGCAATAATAACACAATCTGAGAGGAGTATGTACCATGTGTCTTTGTGGGACATTTTATCAATTCTAGACAAACAAGAGTCGGCTAAATAATATTTCATAGTATTTGACAGTCGTTACGGGTCGTATTAAAGCCTGAAAGTCTGACAACCAGTCTTACCAAGGGGTATCATATGACCCAGTTACTGCGTTATGGAGGTCAGATAGGCATTCGCTACATGTAAAATACTGGTATTCAGCTGCATCCGGTTAGACTGGAAGCCGACCCCAACATAGTTGAGAAACGATTGATTGATTGATTGTGCGAGTCGCATGCCAACAAAAATTCTCTTTCCAAACACAAAATGCTCTTATAGCCGAGCTGAATACTACCAAAATCATACCGAGATCTGGCCATAGAGCACACCACACAATAATCGATGAACAATAACTTTAAAGTCAAACAATAGTCATCAATAAGAAGTAATGCCTTCAACGCGGTTCGTGATTGAAGGCAGTAAGGCGCCACGAGCTCGGCACAACCAGACAGTTTCCCTTGCACATAACTCACTACTCTAGTGTTTCGACTATTTTCTATCAATAACTTTGGTAGAGATGGCCTTGTAAACGAAACCTTTGAAAACGCTCATCAAAACACTTTTTAATGCTACACAAAATAAATTAGTTTGGGATATGTTTTTTATTTTTTTGTGAGCATTAAATTTTTTGGTAGTAACATATACCTACACAGTTAGGTTATGTACCTATTAGTATATGTATGTTACTAGACCAAAAAGCATCAGTTTTAAAAATAAAGTAAAAAAGTAGTCACGAAAGACTGCTATTTTACTTTCATTTTTATTCTTACAAATGTATTTGATAAAGGACGACAGATGTTCTAATTTAACACATTGTATAATCGGAAGGACCGATCTTGGAGACGTGGCTATCAGGACTTAGGACCAAACGACCAATGTCGATAAAGGACGTTGAGTGATTGGATCTAGCTAATAGCTCTGCAAATTACACGACCAAGAGAACATAACATCTAACTAATATTATAAACGTGAAAGTTTGTAAGTATGGATGGATGGATGGATGGATGGATGTTTGTTACTCTTTCACGCAAAAACTACTGAACCCATTTGGATGAAATTTGGCACACAGATAGTTTATAACCTGGATTAACACATAGGATACTTTTTATCCTGATATTCCCATGGGATCGAGACATATGCGGGTGAAACCGCGGGGCGCTACTAGTTATATATAAAAGTTAAGTTTTATTATACCTGTTTATAAAAAATTCGATCGAGTACTAATCAAACAAAAGTCCCGCTAGGATATTCTGTAAACCAATCAATCACAAATTAATAAATGAACTCAATTAATCAAATACAAACCACAGAATACCTTCGTAAAATATAACAAAAAAATAACATCAATCCGCAATGACCTTACTGAACAAAATTGATATATTCCTATGTTTACACAAATGACGTACCTATGCCTAGTACATGACAGACAAAGTTTTTTATTACTTTCTCCATTATTGTTTTGTTTCGATCGATATATATGTGTACAGAGCCGCCGATTTATCAGATAGTGGTGATCAAATTATAAACTAAGTCTACACACCCGGCCGCCAAATATGACCATGCCATGGTACTTTAAAAAATTGTAGCTTTTTATAGCGTTGTTTCTGTCACTCATACCTGGGTGATAGACTGACTGTCAATTTCTATAGCTTGATATGACTTAAAAATAATAATGCTAATGACACGAGGGAGGTCCATACTGAGTATTACCCCCTTCCGATTTGGAAGAAACGGGTTTAGAAAACAATTCAGCTTCGTCTCTTCGGCTGCAAATTAATTTATCATCATAGAGATAGAAAGCTGTTCATCTGGCTCATAGACGAGCATTTCCCAATATGGTCGTCCTTGCTGCCAGTTGAAATAACTATAACAATATATTCGTTTAGTTGTACTAGCGAGATAAAAGGTAAAGTAGTCTCGTAAAGCTCCCATGGACGTTAAAGTGACAACAAGGATCTTTGTGTACACAAATCTTAACAACGGGCTCAAACCCTATATAATTAATTTTAATAAAAGGATTTTGTTGTTCAACCCAAAACATTATGAATACTAAACGTGCCAATTAGTGATTCAACGAATACGAATATTCGCATTCGCGGAATACCATCAAAATACCGAGTATTCGTATTCGCCGAATACTTTCATCACTTTCGTAATGAGCGACTTCCTAGAAATCCCATAGAGATATTGCGTTACGAGTTGCGACCGAGTTGATAGACACAAAAGTCTCATTCATAAAACTTTCATATCTTTTGTTTACATCCACAGATGGTCAGAAATTGTGACGACCTTTTAGTTTTTGTTTTAAGCTGTGTTGGTAGGAGTGGGCACGTATTTAGCTAAAAAAGATCAGTTTCAAAGAAATTTTCTGTGTGTTAACTGTTTTTTATTGACTTGGTAACTACTAACAGTTTGAGCCTAGTGTTTTTAAATTGTTTAATAATGTAGTCCCGAAAACGTGATAAAAGTGATATTTATTTTAGGTCATGACAGTAAATATTTTTATTGCTTAAGCGTGTTTAATTTCCTTTCACCTTCTTTAAGTAGTAATTCCGTACAGCTATAGAAGAATCAGGTACTTATTCGTATTCGGCGAATAGTACAATCGGTATTCGTATCCGTAAAAGTAGTATTCGTTGCATCACTGCTACCTATATATTATATTTATTTCAAAGATAATTATTGAAATATTAATAACAACCTTTTTATAATTGCTGCTATTATCATTGTTTACGACTTAAACAATGAGATGTTTTATAAGCAAGAGAGCTGGATGAAAACACCATGAAATGCATACCGTATAAAATCCTCCTGGGTGGGCGCCGAATCTGAGCCCCATAGGCGGAGTCCTGCTCAGCATCAGGCACACAGGTTCCTATTATAATACCCATCGCCACCATACCACTAGTCCGCACACACATCAGAAAACTCACTATCAACTTATAGTACACATTACACTCGAGGACAAAAAAATGTCACACCACACATAATCTCAATAAGTCATCACAAAATAATTACGATAAAGTTTTTATAGAAAATTGGATACAAGAACGTGCGTTCGTCGTTAGAGTTGGAATGTAACTGGCTGTGGTTTGTTACGGGTGTGCTAGGTCGCGAGGTTCTCGTCACATTTGGCACGCAACTCGTGACGTCACCGACGGCCAGCGCGCGTCACTTGCACAGGACTGCTTGGTCAATCCTGCCTTGAGCGTGCAAATAAGGCTATATATTAACAGACCCAGTAAACATGCAAAACTGCCTGACGTTCGTTTTTCTTTGCGCTAACAAAGGGTCTATAAGTATTTCACGACTTGGCATGACTATTTCTGGTTTAACTTGGTTCTTTTCGCTGTGCGTCAAAATGTAAATACACTTATTTTTATATTTATACTCTACGACACGGTGGGACGACGCGATTCCTGTAGAACAATTTTCATGGAAGTTGTTATATTAGAGTCGCATCGCGCCTGTCTGAGTGAGCCTTTACTTTGTATCCTTATTGCTATTACTATTAATATATTCAGAACTAATAAAGCCAAACTGATAAATAGAACCGTCGGATCATGTAACATGTGGCCACATGATAATAATATGTCAGTCACGCGCTTGTATGGCGAAGTGTCAGAACTTCGACTGATGGTAACTTAATGAAAAGAAAGTGTCCCTGAATGTACTAATAAGATTCATAAGCGAATAAGGCTGGGCGGACGAAAATAGAAACGGATTTCAGTAATTTGATTTGTGACGTAGCAAGTTGTGGAAACGGCCACCGAATGCTGAAAGAATCAAGTTAAATATAGACATGTGATGATTTCTGTGTAGGAAGCTTTCAATTTTGATCGTAAAATAACAATTGTTATGTGTATTTTCCGGGTATTGGATAGACTACACTACAATTAAAAGTAACGGTTGGAAAATACGTTACTTAATCAAACGTTTGCCTAGCTATATTCTGTCTTCTGTCATTGAAAAGAAGTAGCCGGTTAACGGTTTCAGAAATAAAGGTGTTGATGTATTTAGGTATGGTGCGTGGTATAGTAATGTTACTGAATTTCAAGCCACCGTACAAAAACTTGTCCAAATAAGATGGGCAAAGAACTAATGACACAAACACCGACTCGAATCATTTGTCTCTACATATTTGTCGACATCAAAATGTTGCACGATAACGTTTTATATCTTCATATTTTTTTCAACGTCTGACTCTGACGTACATAATTACAACAGCTGAATCAACGAAAAAATGATGTATATTGCATAAAAATATGAAATCAAAATTACAGTAATTGTAGATGACAAATTGTTGTATAACTAAATGGTCACAAATGACGTTGAAGAGGCAAAACTTGGTGAAAGCGGTTGTTAGACAAACAACTACAACAAGGAAAGGTTAGGTGTGAAGGCATTGCGTGCAGCTAATGTCTGCTGCGACCTGGCACAGATCTGATACCCTTGTTACTAAAACCAAGTAGCTATTCAACTAAACTATTTTGAAGGTAGAAATTTGAATGCCATTCAACTTTTTTTTACAAAAGTTTTGGTTATGAATGCATGTTGACAGACTCGCATGCATGTGACCTCACTGAATGATGGAACAAAACAGTCTGCGCTAGTTACATGCTGAATAACTTTTTTGGACAATAGAACTTGAATTGAATGGCAGCCGAAATGCAGACAATGGATGAAAAAGATTCGACAAGAGAAAAAATTCAGTTATGGAACGAAAATAAATCCATTTACAAAGACAAAAACCAATAGCCACAAATGTTTTCTAAATAGAAATACTAGAAATACAAAACTAAACTCTGATTACTTACCACTCCTGCCTACACCACAAACAGGAGCACTCTAAATAAAGATTACTAGCCCTCGACTACAAGTAGCGGTTGTTACCCGCTATCAAGTTGAGTACATAATGATTACCCTAAAGGGACCGCTGTCATTTGCGGAGTCGTGAATGAGGCTACGTCGACACGCAACGCCACTAAGCCCAGCTTTTCACGGACAAACTAGAAATAAATATACTTCCAGAACAATCTAATATCTCAGCTCTAGGTTCAGAAGAAATCCAAATAATGTATATTTTATTCTGGCCCCCAGCGTATCCGTCCTTTCAGTTACAATAATAATTATTTGTTTTTATTACCCAAATAGCCAGTGTTGTGTATATTTTTCTTCATATTTTCAGATGGAAATAGGTTTAATAAAACTCGGCCAACATATCCACGAAAAGCCACTTCAATCAAAGAAGTTCCATTCATGGGTTTTATCAAAATAACATTATATTTATTATGTGGAATAGTTCAATCGGAATCAAATCCGAGATCTTTTATAAAAGCCATTCAAATAATCTATTACAGACCAAGGCAAAAGACGGTACGATTATAAAAGCAATCATTCGCTACTGGGTAATTTTGGTTATAAATCTTTCGTATCACTTTTCAATTACATTTTCATCTTTTAGCAAACGTTATTCACCATTATTCATTTGGAAAGCAGAATTGTATAACAAATAAAGACCATAAATAAAACGTATACAAAGATGAAAAGTGTATGCGTACATCGATCGGTCGATTTTCATTGGCCCCAAGTGTACGTGGAAAGATTAATACGGAACCATCGGTAGAATGACAGGGCTGTCACGGGGAAGTTGAAACGATCCATTTGACTTGCGGAACCCTAAAAGGGACAAATTACTACAATCTGGAGAAGTGAATCAAAGTGCGGTGGAATGTCTCTGTTCAGTAAAGTTTCGTTATTTTTCCAAGTAATATAATATGTATGTAATTTATGTTAGGAGAAGCACGAGGCAGATGTTAGAAGTCTTGTGAGGCTAAGTAATCACTTGTGGTACGTTAGTGGCGTGTCACTATGACTACAAGTTCTAATTCGAGAAGAAAGCAGTATTAGTTGAATTATTTTATATTACTTTACTTCAAACACGTTAACACTAAGAAAATGTTATATGCTTGTAGTAAGACTTCAAATAAGAATATCTTCAATGTAAGCGACAGCCAAGTTACAGCCAATACCCGCTCTCGATATATTCACTTGTAAAATTTTATGGAAACTAAATTTGAATTGTATCGATAGTCGATAAAGTGAATGCTCGCATTGTTTCTCGAAGCGAGAACTTATCGATAGCGAAGGAAATAACATGAATGGAGCTGTATTATGTGTCGTTGACTCTGTATCATAAATAACTTCAATAAGATGATTAGATGGCTTTGTAGCTAGTGAATTATCTGAAACTACCTACAAAGAAGCCAAGTGGTTCGTTAGCCACAATTGTACATTGTACCAGCACAGCATGGCGTTGACGTCACCACAAATTGCCAGCCATTATCGCAATGGGGTTTATTAATATCTGTAGTGCTGTGCGTAACATGGGGAATTGTAGACAACATATAATTTAGCAAAAAATAGGAATTTTTCATGATTAAAGATGGAAATTTTGATGAGTAAGTACGGAATTACCAGGAATCAAAGTAGACAGCGGATCGACAAATGAAGCGGATCGTAAGGTCCCATATTTAGTTATAGATACAACCCTGATACTTACTAGCTACTGATAAATTCACGTCATGACAATTTAAGAATTCAGTTAATAATATCTTAACTGGGTCTACAAGGAAAAAGAAACGACCTACATGAATACATACAAAGGCACACAAAGATATAGTTCCATTCTTAACATTTTCCTCATTGATAACGTATTCATATGGTCTTGACGCAAAATCTCAACGACTGGGCGAATTGAAAGTCAGAACTTAACTGACAGAGCAAAGAAATAACACAACATTTTCTGGGTGCTAAAAGCAATATACACTTCTAAAATACATTTCAACATCTAAATAAACAGTTTCACAAGTTTAGATAAACAGGTGTAAGAAACCATGACGTAGATAATGTCAATGAACGTAGATCGGCCCATTTCCATAGTGACAGCGATGTGTCATTTTGCACACAGACTCCTGCACGTAAGGATGTGTGTGCAAAAAGACATGCGTACGAGTCATTCTCGTCTTAATATAGACCGACCTTAAGTTAAGGGCACTGAACTAGACTTGGAAGGTTTTTCGCATAATCAAGCATGGTTTTTGAAACATAACATAAGCATTGAGAGAAATAACGAAACGAACAACATGAGAGTACATACTAAATTTTCATCAGTAAATAAAAACAAACTATATTTTTCTAGAGCCTTTAGTAATATTGGTTCACTAATATTCGCAGGAATTTTAGTAAAGATCGAGGTAGAAAGGGAATTAACGAAAAAATATGAAAGTAAAACAAGGCTAAGTATGAATATTAATTATAATCAACAAAGACGTAAAGGAAGAAAGTTTGTTAAAAGCATTTTAATTATAATTTTAAGTAATTGAAATATAAGTCGAGGCCTAAAATCCAGACTTACAAATTAACACTGAAAGCATCGGTGAATCTTTTACAGAACATTTGAACAAATAATTACTTTCGGTAAGCCTAACGAAGATAAAATTACCATGAACGAACACGCACGAGTCAAATCAGAAACAAATAAAAGCCGAGTTCATAAAACTCGATATATTTCGGGAAGTCGGAAGTCATTACCACTTAACTATGACCTGAATCTCGTACATTTGGATATTTACTGTCGTGTTTTTCTCACATATTTATAACCAGCATTTGGGTTTAAAATATTTCAACTTGGAGATAAAAACCCGCATCATTAAAACAATTTTTTTCGGTATTTGCCTACATGTAGAGTGCGCTGTAGCAAGTTTGGGACCATTAAGCCTTGCCACTTTAACAATCCCAAAACTTTCCACTTCAGAGTGACCTGTCCTCTAACTACGTGAAGTCTAATAACTTATGGGCGGTATTGATCAGCGGTTATTGCAAAAAGAAGTAGTGTTGGAACCAGCGGTCCGTGCAGGCAGGTCGTGCAAGCGGGTCGCGGGTCAATCGCTCCAATTAAAACATTTCAGACATCAACGCTTCCGTTTATAGGTGATAGATTAAGGAAAAATACTAGTTTGAACTTTGGAGATGATATAGGAAATGTACAACGTGTGGCTGATTAAGAGCTTGTTGAAGTTTGGGGTGACATAAGAGAAACTGAAATAAGAGAAAGTACTATTTGTGCGGTCGTGAACAACGGACAAGTAAACCACATTTAAGTATTGGTCTCCAAGCCTAGCTGTTAAAACTAAGGCAAAAACAAGAGTAGGGTTTTCAAAGGGAAAACTCCAAATTAAAATAACCATCTTCCAAAACCACTTAATTCCGAAATCCGTCACAATCCAGAGAAGTGTGTGCGACATTAAAACATGACACACGCCAGTTAGTAAGTCGACGTAATTGAAACACATCGGAGCACTCGCTAATGCGACGAGGAGAATCCCGCAAAACGCTCGTTCGAGCGACTTCATTTCACCGGCTTAACCAGCGGCGTCATGTAGGCCTCGCTTCGCTTCATATTATGTCATATTTCACAAAAGTTTTCACGTTTTACACGTCAAATATAATTTGATGGGACCGCTTTTTGAATCCTCCTGCGGTTTCATTATATTTCAACGTTTATAAGCTTGTCTTGCTAATGAAAGTTTGATATCAGCGGTTTATTTCATTTGGGTTTTATTTCTGGCTTCATACTAATTGTACCAATTGCTTTAATACCCATACTGCGGCGGGCAAGTACTATTATATGTAGTTCAAAAGACTTATTGATCTCTCGTTGCACGAAGAATTGAAAGAAAAATAAGCTGCCTCAGCTATTTCTATTTTCATGTTAAGAGAAATAGGTTGGAGTAAAGTTTGAACTCAATTTTATGCTCGACTAGAATCTTCAAACGCTATCGAAGCGCGCGTTGCTATCTCACTTCACATTAGTTCAGCTTGAGGTTTTACCCGTACAGGAAGAAAACGTACAAATTCTAAGCTTTGGCTGCGGTTAAAATATTTTCGATGCTTTATCAAAAGTCGGTGAAGGAAAGTTAGCGCATACTCTGCAGGAGATTCGGAAATAGCGGGACATAGAGTTATTGGAAAACTTGATACTTGATACTTTTATTTAAAACAATTTTGGTTAGTACATCGGGTTGTATTGGAACTTTGGAAGGTTAAATTGAGAAGAATTCGTTGACATTAGCTTCAAAATTAGCAGCAAACTAAGTAAAAAGCTTTTAAAAAAGCATAGCAGTAAGAACAAAATACACAAAAGAAATCTAGTGAAGTATCCGCAATAAGTAAGCAAGATGTGGCCGCAACTGATAGGCTACTCGCTGTCAATATATCGTGGCTTTCCTTAAGCATTCCCCTACATCGTTGGATTAGTTTTCTTCCGGAACCCCTCCTGGCATTAATGCGTCACGGGCCAGTAAACCTCCATTCTTGTAGACGGTATCAGTTCAGGGCACAAACTTGTGTCAGAATTTGGGATTCATACTAGGACAAAGTCTTATTTTAGATACGGTAAACATTGTGTTTTATGCCTTTTAATTTTTTTTTATAAAACAGCGGCAAGAACACGCACAAAACAAAACTTTCGGGGCTGATGTATTTTTTTACCGTCGTTTCCGTAACTAGAAAACAAAGAAGGTACATTTCTAGAAACGAAAAAAAAGCTGCAAAGATTTGAGCAAAGTTCTCTAACTGTAATAATTCCTATAGACATCGTTATAATTCCTATAGACATCGTATTACGGGTCTAGAATTATTCCAATTAGCTAATTAGGTTAGTATTGACAAAACATTAACAATGGCGCCTGCGATTTATAGCATAGCAAACTTTATTCTCATAATAAAGTTTGCTATGTTCTGACGAATGCCGAGGAAGAAGAATAATGGTTATTCTTCAATATTTTTGGGAAGATGAGACCAAAATCTGAATTGACCGGGAAGACGCCACACGAAGAAGATAATATACTTTTAGTGAAACAATTTAAAAAACTGTTTGAGGACAGAAAGCTCTAACTACACATTTCTTTGTAAATCACATTTAACAAAATTCCGGTACTTTACAAAATAATAGTTATAGAAGTGTGTATGTCACTTATTGAAGTCTTGCGGAAATTCGGAAAAGCTCTAAAAAGCCGTTAACATTGAAGTGAAATGAGAACAATCAGCATAATAAAACCGCTCTTGCGGGTTATTTGACCTGTTTAATATCCCGTTTTCCATTTGACCCTTAGGCTAGGAGGGTAGGTACTGGAAGGTGACACCTTATTGGTTTTGTAAAAGGTTAAAGAGTATCATGAAGTTTGGTGTTGGATTTCCCGGACGGCCAGAAAAAAGTATGATTGTGTTTCCCCGATGAAAGAAATCACGTTTTATTCCGGGATTGGATTGCCCAACGATGGTCATTTGTCGGGTCATGGGGCAAACGTTGTGCTAAAGATGGCGTCAAAATCACACCCTTTCATTTTCAAAGGGATCATGGACGATATATTTACGGTATTTATTTATTGTTAAGGCAATACTATTTCCAACATTGGGTGCCATAAACAAGGTAAATGTAAATTCCTGGCAATAATAAAGGTCTTCAGTTCGAATGGTATAACATAGGTCAGAACAACAGAATTTTAACAATGTCACCGAGGCCAACGTTAACAATATGGAGTTTTAAAAATTACAATAACAAAAGTGGAAAGTAGAACACTTCCATTAGATTAACAAAATACACTATTGTGTTATTCTGCTGAAAATACTCCAAAAATATTCCGTTCCACATTATCTTATCAGTTTTAATCCAAGGATCCTAGACCAGTTGCACCTGAATTTATTTTTCACACGGAGCTGTACAGCCTTCTGACTGAAACCCTACAGTGGGAAAACCAATAACATCAACGCGAGCAGTATTATCTAAGCCGCTGTATATAGCCAGCTATGAAATCATCAGATAGTATCGGTAATCGCAGTCGCCGGCGATCGATACTAACAAATTACGATACACAATATATGGCCATATGTTTATAGTGATATGCTGTACGTGTATGCGTAAATTAACAATATTAGAAATGGAAACAAACTTGCTGAAAAATTACAAAGCAAGTTTTGCCTCAAACTCAATAAAACCAATTGCAGGCACTTTTGAATTGCCATTAAGTCAGTCAGTTAGAAAGATGAAACTAGTTCCCATTCCATAGCGTAGTAGGTTCCTATGAAGAAGACTGGACAAGAAACTGCAAGGACACTCTCTTAAATCAGTATATTGTAACTTTACAGCTGTTAGCTTTCTCTTCGCCAACGATATATTTCATTTGTCCAAGCAAGTTCTCGAGTTTCCGATGTTTTCACAGACTACTAAGGAAATCTCAGACGGAGCTACAGCTTAGCTTAAGTAATCAGAGTAGGTTTCGTAATAGCAACAGCTTAAGACTAGCGGAGAGAGAACTATTCAAGAATAACATCGAGTATAAAAATCAAGGATATCTTGCGAAGCAAATTGATATTGACGTAGAGACGCTGACTCTCGGTAAAAATGCTTGAAAAATATCGCTACAGGCACAAAACGATCGCAAATTAGATTTAGAAGATATCGATTTCTTCAATTTAGTTTTGTATGATTGGCAACCTATTTGCCATTAAATGAAATTCGACGAAGCCTGTCACATCTGGGTGGTAAGCAGCTTGCATCTGTCCAGTTATATTACCAATATTGGCAACAAATCATGACTGATTATTATTGTATTTTACTCGATAGGCTGTGTATCTCTAATATTCTTAATTTTTCGATTAAGATTTTGATCCTCTGTTTTCGTTCAAAACAAAATGACATTTCTTACGCACACGAATGATAAGGTTGATACGGTACTTTACGCGTAAGTTTTAATATTTTTCATGTCTTACTAAAATAGTTTTTTTTTTTCATTGTCTATCAGTTTCTTCAACTGCAAAACTTAAAAAGCTCTTTTCAGGAAAACAAGTTAAGAATAATGTTAGAATAATTTAAAACTAACCTTTAGTTATCTAAGTCGTAAGACCTTTTACTTTAGCGGTAACCTTGAGGTTTTTTGTTCCAAGTAACCCAGCAATGCTTTTTGTTGTGTTTGAGTAACAATCCCAGATCCCCTAGACGTATTACGTATTCAATCATAAAATTCTTTAATATTTTCAATTATGAAGTCGTTCTTCGCTTTCGTCCCTTTAATAACGTCTGTTCTTTGTTTGAACTTGTTTGTATGAAAAATACCCTTACGGTACTCACAAAAAATAAAGCTCATTTTTAGTGTTTGAATTATTTTTGGTCCATTAACTAAACCTAAAACAACAAAGCTTTTCATTATTATAGTCCATTATTTATTCAAACGAAAACAAAAAGTAATATTTTCACTATTCAATTATTTACATCAAACTATGGAACGTATAAAAAACGTCTCTATCTTTCTCTTATTTTTAGTATTTCAGCGGTGTGTGGTGATAAAAGGCGGAAACTATCCGGCGCCGGATGCGGTCCCGCCCGCCCTCGCCCCGCCCGCCCAACGCTACCGGAAGCGGAAATAAAGACACCAAGCGACACCTTCGGGCAACGACCTACGTTCGACAATACTCGTGTATATGCGTACTACTCACTTGTTACTTCAAGTTTCAACTGGTTTGTTTCTTGTTTTTTCAAGTTTTTTTTAATGATTTCTGTGAAAGGGGAAGCCTTGTTAGACAGTCGACGTTTTTTCTGTCTGTGAGGAGTATTTATTCTGCCATTCTGCCACCCATCATGTACTTGTATGTTTTCGTACTTGATGATTCCTTTGTTCCAAAAGGTTTGGGCGAAAATGTACCATCCTTGGACGATAGTAGGTATTATGTCGTTATATGGTATATAAGAGCCATCGAACTCAGCTAATATCTTCACCGGAATTCATTGCTGGACGTAGGCCTTCCCAGAAACGAGGGTAATGGCCGCAAGACCGCCGACTATATTGCAGTTTAATTTAATTTACTTGTAGAGTTTTCTTTAGGGGTAACTGCACAGTTATTTAAAAGAGAACTTATTCTTAAGGATCACGGAAGCGTAACCCATCTGGACATGTTAAAATATCTGACGTGTAGAAGCAAAAAATTAAGAAACTTTTACTGAGAACAAAGGAATGAAATAAAAGAAAAGGGTCAGGGGTGACCTATTTCATTACATTAAATAGAATCTAGTTCCCAAGAAGTTGGGGGTGTAAAAATTCTGGGACAAAGTGTAGATACCTAATGTGTAGGAATGAGGCTCTTTGTGTTGCTGGACTGGACTGATAGTCCTGTAAACTTGAATGTTTTAGTTCTAGCCATGAATTCTATACATGTCATATTACAAGATCTACAGAACCGTAATTTATTGGTTCGCTTCTAAGTGCGCTTGTGCCTGTCACCAATAATTTACATACATTTTTAAGGTTGTCTCAAGGAGATCAGTGAGTACGATCAAGCTGCACATTGTATCATGTTTTAATAATAACTTCTACCTTTAATTCCCAATATTATTATAGGTCTCTAACAATAGATTGTGAAAATGAAAATAATACGAATCCATTTTCCTCATTCAGGAAAAAATTAAGGAAAAGTTCTTCCTATCGTTTGAAAACACATTTAAACAAACATAAATAATTTATTATTTCCAAACGGCAATAATCGGATCTTTTATGCATCAATAACGCGCCATGGAGTGAATATCGAACATTTCACTGCAAACAAACGTTTCAGAGAGGACGCCTTGAGGAAATTTCTGCAATAACACGACCAAACGAAATATTATTCGCTATATTTTTGTGCGCCCCGACAATTCCCCTTGAGATACTTTTTAAGAAAACGCCACTTATACAACTCTCGATTGTGGAGCTTTTAATTAAATATAATTGTGTTTCTTACGGCATGTCTTAAGGTCACGCCGAGGCTTAGCATTATTTTGTGTAATTAAGCTGTAATGCGGGTAATATTCTTATTAAATAAACTCAATCAAGCCAAGTCGTGAAATCCTTGACTTCACGAAGATGTATGACATCAATCAAGGCATTAAACAGACTAACTTGATACAAAGTACGAGCAAAAATTAATCAAAACTTGTTCACAACTCGTCGAGTGGAAACCCAAGTGTCTTTGTTTTGAAGCCACGCCGTTGTTAATCAAAGTCACATTAGTAGAATCTCAACTTGATAATGCCTTTTACAATCTAGTGTAGTGATTAATAGAGTACCTTTATACCTGGCACTTAAACAGTTTAACGATTCATGAAACCACAGTCAGCTAAATTATGTGAATAATAAAAGGCGACACCCACTTTTTTTTTATGTAGAATAGTTGGAGAATCGCGATTCAGGATTATTTGGATAACAACATCAGTTATTAAAGATATTTCAATTTCGGAACGAAGGGGAGAGCGCGGCGACGCGACCGGCCGCGACTGGCGCCCGACGGCGACTGCCGCCCGTGCCGCCTACCCCCACAGTTGGGACCAGAAAATATGGAAACTGTGGAAAACCCAGGAAACAAGGTAAGAGGGTGCATTTATAAAATGAGTCTTTAAGGATAAAATATAGGAGGCGAAACAAGACGCGTTTTTCTCTGCGAACAATATTTAATTAAAACAAAGGTGCAGTTAGCGAGAATTTACGGAATAATGACCGTGGAGGATTTATCTACCGCCTAATTAACTAGTTTGTAACGTTTTGTTTGTTGGCTCGGCACTGGGTTCTAAACAATATTACTTTTAATATGTTTTAATGACTAATATCACGAACAATGTTATTCTGCTCTTTCCTTTAGAAATGTTGGATGTGCATTTAAGGCTTTTATCTCGACTACGGAGAAAGGTTCGAGAATACCTTTCACAGACACAACAACACAATGTTTTCCCCATTCCGCTATATTTCTCCGCGGGAGCTTTTCTCAGAGCACTTTAATAGGTGCTACCGTATAAAGTTTGACGTCGCTACATTACGAAAGCGGTTTTAAGCAATTAAACATTCTTCGGTATCAAATTCTGGTAAAATTATCGTTGTTTATAATTACCAGTAACGTTCTGAATCTATAAATAACTGGCTTTGAGCTTTTGTTTTTCTGAGTAATTCGAATCGGAATGTTCTTCAGAAGTGAGTAAGACGTTCCTTTGCAGACATATACAATACTTGAAGATATTCTGACATTCGATGACGAGTTTTGGGTTTATAACAACCCTAGTAGACATTGAACCGACAAAGAATTTACCTCCGTGTGATGCTTGAAGAATAGAGGAAAGGAATACTGGTAAACTCACATAGCCGAATAACGTTTTAGAGATGACTGCTATGACTTAATACCAGTCACGACATTATGTATTTATCTAGAAATTCAATAACACATCTCACCCCTTATACCCCACAACCATATACCTTATATGGTTGATTCAGTCGCACTTGCGGCTGTGATTTTATCAATAACCCACAAAACATGGAAGCCCAAATACATGGTTTAGTTGTCCAATTTACATTTGTAATAAGCCGTGGTTGCTATAGCAGTTATGTGGTATAATGTGAGAGCCATAATCCGGCATTCGGTTCGACATGTCTGCAAACAAATTGGTTTGTTTGCGAACAGAACAACACGCCGAGTGTCGATGCCGTGACGTCATTGCACACATGTACTCCACTATGGGGATAGGGTTGATAAGTTTTACATACAGCCTATTGAGACCCCTGCTCAGGAGCCTATTCCATAATGGGAGCAATATCTGTTGTTGCCAATCAACATCGAATTATTTGAATCATTTTAACTAAAATATGATTAACGGTCTAACATAGTGCACAGAGAATTGGAGATACGATTATAACTTAAAAACGTAGTCACCTACAACAGAAAGCAATATTCTATGTATGTCCTGTCTTAATTACCGACTAATGGCCTAAAATTAATGATGAGTTTTCTTCACTGTAGGCATCTGGCAGCCCTACCCCGGGATGGATGCAAATGTTTACCTTCCCATCACATCTCTGTACCATTAGCGATACCAGACATAATTATTAGGCAAATACAAAGTTAGCTGAAGATGTTACTACTCTGGATTCTGGATTGTACACACGCACGGTTATGTACGATTACTGTTAAATGTCGTGATCATCTCAACAGACTAGTTGATGAAGCTTCTGGACATATAGGGCGAATTATCAGTACTATACAACTAATCTAATGGTTAACATAGTCGTGTTATGTTGGTTGGTAACCAAAGAAATTATTGTAAACCGACTTCTAAAAGAAGGAGGTCATATATTATCGATACGATATAGTGCCAACATATCGTTCATATATGTATGGTATCTTGGCTCTTTGAGGGATGTAGATTTCCACCATAACTAAGATAGTCCAAAAATAACAAGCCCCAAACTTTTAATAATGACGTATCAAAGGGTCAAACAGTATGTAAGCCGTGACAACAAAGGCGAACAACAGAAAGGCAACATACTTAATTCTTTAACTATATATAAAGAGAGCCTTAAACTTTTTTAATAAGACCGCCGAATGACAGCAAACTCTGGCCAAAAAGTTAGATTATTTACAGATTTCCAAACGGACGGGCAAGCTCGTAAATCCTGAGAGACTGGGAAAAGACAAATAAGTGGAAAACTTAAAAATAATGCGCTGGAGTGAGGGTAGGATGATGAACTGGCCCTATCAACGGAGTTCCGTCGCCTGATTCAATTATAGCCTGTTCGGTAATGGCTGTTATTTTTCTCCAATTTTCGGGGAGTTTGGACGTTGTTTTTCGATTAATTATCCGGAAAACTGCGAATTATTGTCCGTTTAATATGGCTGGAGTGAGCGGTGAGGATGAGAAGATTAATTCATTGAAATCTTGCGCTGAATTTTCATTTGAATATATATATCGTATTTTTAACTTCTGGACTGTTACTTAGTTAAAAATACAGGAATCCGTCAGTATAGCCAATATAAAGTGTACACAAAGTAGCAGGTAGTATTTGGGGCATGTGCGGAACTGTGAAAGGGCACGATCAATACACATTGCTGTTTCCTGTGCAATATTTCAGTGTGCACATGTACCGTGCATTGTAACGTAATTTCCTTTTCACTATGTGTTATGACGTTTCGTTCAGTTTTGTGAGTAAGCGAATTGAGCAGTATTTTCACATTTTTCGTAGCTGCAATCGAACAAAGAACTACTAAAATCTGATAAAAACGTTTGATAAAAAACGCGACCGTCTCTACAAATAGCTCAGACAGCTCGAATGCAGCAAATCAAACAAAACTAATGCAGTTTTGTTTGCGTAACGAAACTTTAATTAATTCTTATTTCCGGCGTAGAGATACCTGATAAGTTCTACGGCTAGAAACAGAAACTCCACACACTAATCGTACACGTTCCTCACCTGGCAGCACCATCGGCCTTGTCTATGATTTATCAGGCTTCCACGCGTCAGGTGGTGCGATTATCAAACTTAATTGCGAGGAAGACTCCATTGGCCTGTCACCATGATTAATGGCCGGCGTCCACCTGGATGTAATCAACTAGAATAACTGACGCTAATCTCACTGGTTCTACGTGTCATGGGGGATGGTCGTGTCCACGTGAGCTTTAATTAATGGGCTTTTCCTTATGTTATGACGAAAATTTTCCAGGGTTTTTCATCCCCTCTTAAGTCCAAAGCCATGGTTACTTTCTGAGTTTCTAACTGAGTGACGACTTGAATAGGGCAAGAGCTTGCAATCAGTTTCTGTACTAAAGGCGTGTTCGATTCACGAGTGAGAATTAGTTTTTGCATAGAATAGAACAGCCACGTGAGCTCATTGTTATGTATTTATTATAGTTAAGAACTAAAGACGGAAACTGTGTCAGTCTGATGATAGGACAGTCATTAATAGATTATCACTAACAGGCATTTGAAAGTTACCGTCTGCTTTAATATTATATTAGACAAAGTATTGTCAAGTTACCGCTAACAGCTACTTCATCTTTTCGTGCGTCATTTACCGAATTTTGAAGCCACGTGAATACACTTGACTGACATAATTTCAATTCAAAAGAAGAACACATAACTGTCATCCACTTTAAATTGAGAACTCGTAACTGTCAACTTCAAAATAAAATCTAAGCTTCCATATTCAAACTGACGATTTCATAATAAGAGCTAAGCTTCCATATTCTAAATTGAAAGGTAATGACCCCCACATCAGCCATGCATCAATATGTTACGTGATTATGTCACATCAGGTCATAGTTGGGAATGCAATAAGCGCGGGTAGGGCTGGCACGGCGAGCCGGCATCCCGCCAAACTGTCGCAGGCACTTGCCAACCGCGTCGGGTTCGATACCCTGCTGCGTTTGAGGGGTGCTACGTGCCTTAGTTTCGGCCTGTACTGCGAGACTGATGTATGGGCTGTACGGATAAGTTTTAAACTCTTTGCATTTTCTAGCAAGTTCTTATTTAGGTTAAGATGTTATGCTGAAAGCATCTTTAATGGCATCTTCGTAAGTCCAGATAACATGTATACCTAGCTAAAGTTTACTGCATCAATACCAGGAAACTGTTATGGTCATTGTTAGCAGGTTTCTGATTAAATTCCAAAGATTTGAATCGTTAGATTTGCCCTCACTGCAATTAGTCGCGCGAAAGTGTCCGTACTGAGAGAGCTCACAGAATAATAATATGGCAATCAAGTCAAGCCATTGAGTTATTATGTGTGTCCGAGGTGTTAAAACGAAACAGAAACGCGACCATCTTTTGGCGCAGTAGGGCGAATCTAACAATTTTAAATCTTTGGTAAATTCCATAACTGTTGGAAGAGAGATTTTTCTTGACAGTTCCGGAGTATCTACAAAGATGTCGTAGCGAGCTTAAATTGTCAATAAAGGCTGTAAGGAACTTACATAATTAAGATGGATCGTCTGCAGAACAGTTTTATTACGCAGAAGTAATAATGTTGAACTGCATGAGATATGGAACTCGTTAAATTAATCGTCTCATTACTTACGCTTCCTGTAGTCAACTTGTAATGAGAGATGCCTTACCTGTAACAAAAAATAATAATAAAACATTATTAAAAAGCAGAAAGATTTAATAAAGGAATGAAAACAACAAATAATACAATAATGAAGGAACGTTATGTAAATAACTGTTATATTTAGCTTCACGTAAATAAATAACGGAATGCTTATTTATTTACCTTATAAAGTTTAATTAACGGAGATTCTAGGAAATATTATGGAAGTTGTGTTAAGATTTTCTATCGCTTGCAGCATCATTCTTCCTTGTTCAAATCGTAGTGTTTACTTGTACTTTAGACTAAGTTTTACTATGAGTAAATTACTTAGGACCGAAGGACCAAGAATTGAAACTCAATGTTTAGTAAATAAGAAACATACACTTTCTAGTTTTGTCTTTTTCATTCGATAATATTTATGTACTAGCTTTAGAAATTCCATATTTTAGTAGGTACAGCTCTTTACCTGAAGGATCATTTGGTCCTTTTGGCTGTAAAACAATACAGGTTACTATGATTTCAGTTAATGATTACCATGATTTTAGTTAATGATTACTATGATTTCAGTTAATGATAACTATGATTTCAGTTAATGATTACTATGATTTCAGTTAATGATTACTATGATTTCAGTTAATGATTACTATGATTTCAGTTAATGATTCTTGACTCGAAAGAGATTAAATTTTTCGTCGATTATTAAAAAAAACTAAGTATGATACATTTTGACCGTATAGCTATTGCATTTTTGTATGAAACTGCAGATTTTTTTTGTCATCATGTAATGATTACATGGTAACAGTTTGCGCGTCGATGTCCCTTACACTCTGTATAATCGTATCTATAAAATATGCGAAAGTGAGTTTGTTTGTTACGCTTTCACGCAAAAACAGCTGAACGGATTTCGATGAAATTTGCAACATGGATAGACCATGACCTGGGTTAAGGCATAGGATACTTTTTACCTCGTTCCTCGTTCGTATATCATTACCCTGCTTCTAATTACTTCTGTAACGGAACTAACACTAGTCTTTGGCACCTCCTATTATTACATTATCAGAGTACCTAGTAGTCCAACTTAGCGTCTCAAGCGACGGACTTAGGCTCCAAGTTTGGAACCTAGGTGCCGAGGTGTGAGGTACTATATGCTAATGTAGTCCATAACTTTCATTTCAAGTTTATAATTTAATGTATGAGGTAATAAATATCATGAAAGTTATAGAGGGTATTTTTAATGAGCAAGTAAATGGAGGTCTGGGTATTTTATTATGTTTTATAAGAACTATTACCTACACTAGTGGTTAAACAGTACACGTAAGCCGAAGGGTTTTTCAAGATCTCAAGCACCTTTTCCCTAATACATATGTATTTTTACATGGTAATGGTAACGGATCTTTTTGAGAAAAAAATGCGTTTTTTTTTACGTATTAAAGTTAGACTGAAGCAAATAGACTACTGAACGTAAGACGAAATCTGTAAATTATTAATTAGGACTACGTTAAAAGAAAACTAAGTTTTTCCTCGAAAAGGAAAAATTACTTACATATTATATTTGTACCGTTATTATAACTACGACGATACCCGAAGTAAATTACCTATGTATTACAAGTAAATTACATGTTATTATTATGTAAGGACCCGGAAGCTTGTCGTTAACTATGTAATACGAGGGCATTGGGTTCTTACACGCGCTGTAGGTAGATACTAGATACTTTATCAATACATAGTAGACAAATAATATAGCTAATCTTTATCCTTTTTACCTACTTAAATACTATTGGTTATAGAACTTCAGTAACTATCAGTAAACTAATCATACTGAATAAAGAACAGGGATCTGAGATTATAAACAAATATAAGTATATTCTGTTCCAAAAGTATTTGACGAAAATGTAAACAAGTGGATCAGAACACGTAACTGAGGATGCCAATAAGTGGTCAGATATACAGTTGAAACCTTAGATTATAAAATGTTAATCTAAGGTTGAAACCTTCTAAATACAGACGCATGTGTTACTAATTCCCTTTAGCTGTGTGATTGCGTTAGAATTTAACGTGAACAGGGTTTGTTTACACTTTCATCAGATACTTTTAGAACAGACTATACATCGATATTTTACCAATTTTTTTTTCCTACATTTTTTAGGCAAATAGAATAGTATTTTATTTGGGACATGCACAGAAAAAAACAGACGGTAATAAAAAGTAAGGCAAAACAATTTTCCTCGAAAATTTTAGCCTGTATTATTATTTGGTTTGTTAAATCTAAACCAGTTGCTGATGGCTACGCCCATCAGGTTAAAAATAACGTTGCAAATGCGATGACTTACTCATTGGAAGTTATACACGGGAGCGGCAATAGGCCTTGAGCACACGAGCTGATATTTGCAGCTGTGGGTTGTGAGTTACTAGTTTCAGGGAAAGACCGCTTATTTTAAAGGGCACAGGGAAAATTTAAAGCACAGTCTAAACCTCTGTTTTTTCACCGAGTCTTATGTTAAGTGGTCTAAACTAGTCTTCGTGCTAAATTGTCGTGATTACAGTTGCGATTATCTACATTGCTCTATTTTCTACTGCAGTTTCTCAGTGTCATCGACCTCCTGACCTTGTCCTTATTTATTTGAGGTCGGCGAACTATACTTCCTCTTCCATTAATCTCTAATAGCGATTATGTCAGTAGTCACCCCTGTTCTATTTATATTAATTTTCACCAAAACTCTTAGAAATTCATCCTGTACATTTATAATCCATACTAATATTATAAATTCGAAAGTAACTGTGTCTGTCTGTATGTTACCTTTTCACGCCTAAACCACTGAACGGATTTCGACAAAATTTGGCAAGGAGATAGATAGGCTACTTTATAATATCGGCATAACGCGCGGGCGAAGCCGCGGGCGGAACCTAGTGAACTATAATCGCAAAATCGCCAATCGCAAATGCAGAAAGTAGCGCTTGTGTCTCAAGCCTTATTTCAACAGGAGCGGCCATAACACATTGTGTGCGAACGCGATGCATTTGTGCGGTGACGTCAGAGCGATCGGTTTGCGGCCACTGGACGTATATCCACACCTACTGGTGCCGACTCGATCGGGTCGATGGCTTACTGAACCGGGAAAAAAATTTAGTGCAACAGATTAATCTTGCACACTTACATTAATCAAGTCAAGCTTTTGTAACGGTTTCGCTTTTGCATTTGCTTGTACGGTTACAGATGTCGAAATTAAAGTTAAAGATCATACTTACAAAGAGTCAATCTCAATGATATAACATCATTGGTGTTTATCATTTATTCAAACTAGGCTAAGAATCAGCGCAATCAAAACTATATAAGACAGTCCCCTAAAACGACTGCCCTTCACGACTTCCTAGTGCTTTAGCTGGGAAGAAAAAGTGGCGCAACAAACTCCCCAGCAGCACAGCTGCCTGTTCAGTTAGAAGAATTTGATTTCAGAATGTAATATGAAGTTTGGTCCACGCAGATTTCGAGAAGAGACTCCTTCTCATGATCGGGTTCGTAAAATAGGACTTTATACAAATAAAAGAAGGTCTTTTATGTTATTTCACTCCCTAAAAACAGCAGTTTCCTATTTCTGTGACACATTTCCTCCAAATCTTGATTACCATTCCCCATACATTGATTTAGGTTAGCAAACAAAATTAGCCTAAGAGACATTGTATACTCCGTACACCATACATACGTCTCTATAATCTTCGTTAGACGAGTATTTTATACAAAGTGAGAGGCTGTGTGGCAGTGTTCACGCTCAGCGCTCTCGGCAGTCGCTCCGGTGTATAACCGCACAAGTACACATCCGACCAAATGCACGCAACGCTGTGTTATACTCTTTTTATTTAGCAGTTCGTACGTTTGCTTGCAAATTAAATGTGCCGTATTTTGGTGCTTGCGATATAAAAGAGGCTATTTTTTTCTCTTTCGCAAATATATTTTTGTTGGTTATTTTGTGTTTATCAATTTAACAATACAATTTCGTTATAAATTATATTCGTCCGAAACAACTATCAAATAAATTGAATTGGACATACAATTGTTAATTCAAGCGCAATTTCAAGGGTCGAGAATTCGAGATAAAAAGAAAAATATTATTTACTATGAGATACATTTTCAATAAAATCTACTTTTTTTCAAGGTGTATTAGCTGATATGTCTCAAAGACAAGGCTATTCTTCTATCTTAATCTTTTTCCAAATCCTATTTTCTATGAAGCCGAATGAAACGTTGTAGATAGCTGAGTGAGCCAAGATTAAATTAGCACTATTACAGTGTCGTTACTTCATTAAGATAATAAGGTAATTACGTTTATCTCCTAAGTCTTCAATGATTACTTTGAGTTGTCTTACGACGGAAAATAACGATACGTTGCGTGTGGTTATATTGTCCAGTGCCTAGTGATTGTTATCTATCATGTATTGAATTAATTCTGTTTCAGGTAAATAATACCGTACATTAACATTAGCGCAGATTGCAATTATTATTGATAAAAAAAATGCATGATATTTCTCTTGTTTTTAACAAAATGCAACTTCAAAGTCTCTCAAAGAGTTTTGAGTGACTTTGTTGCAAGAAGTTCATAAGAAGTGTATTTTTATGAACAAGCCGAAGTCTGTGAACATTTTATCAGCGTTTTCTTCAAAACAACTATTCAAACCTTTCACATAACATGACCTAGTTTCCGAAACACACCGTTACGTTATTCGTGATTTTTGGGAATGTTTCCATTATACAAGCAATTAAGGAGACTCGTATCAGTCTCATAATATGATTCCATTTATATGACCGTAAGAGATCTTAAGACAAACATGTTTAATATTTCATAATCTAAGTCGTTTAACAGGATTGAGATAACTGTCATGTTATCTGATCTAGTAATCGTAGGAAAGCCTGTTTTTGTTTCATGTAAATTTTCTTAGCAAATCGCTTAGCTCACACACACATACGAAAGTATAATTTCAGAATCTGCATAGACCCGATTAAAGTACGAATATCCTTCTAACTAAAGGATTAATACATAAAAAATTGTTTAAGGGGGATGCGCCTGACGCTTTTGCCTTAATGAGGATAGATCGCCACCTGCGCCTTTTACGTAAACGTAACTGGAATAAATCGAGTTTCAGCATTCAACTAATGCCATTCAAAAAACTCTAGGAATATTTCATATTTCTATTAGCTAAAAAGGTTATTTTTCTGAGTAAATACATGACGGTGTTCGTAGAGTTTTTTTGAAGGAGCTCGTTAATGAAAGTGAGCAATATACCACCATACTTATGTGTCGCCAACCAGCAGCGTTGCTGAGATCCCGTCAGAAAGGTATGGGGGGGTGCTGGAGTAGGCGCACCAATTCTGTCTCACATTTAAATTTTCTCTAACATGGCAACGCAGCTACGATAATTCTGGTTTGCAGATTACCGCGTCGGGCGTCGGTTACTGCTTACCACCAGTTTGGCAGTATGTGAGCAATAACATAAACAAAGGTGGTTTTTGTGAGCAAATACATGACCTTTATTAATACAGAAGCTGAAGTTCAGACAAAGCCACATAAGACCTCTTGAGATGTACTGCAGAGCTATCGTAACGAGGAGCACTTACATAACAATGCACATTGACAGAAATAAAACGAATAAACTCTCATAAATCAGTTTTACTTTCTTTTAAAACTGGCCTTTTGGCTCCAAAGTTGGACATTGTTGGTGTAAATTGGAGCCACGTTGGTTTTCAACTGTTTATATTTAAGAGAACAAAGCAGCATTGATTTACTTTAATAACTAAGGTCGCTTGCATCACAAATCACAAATGTATGCGTTTAGCGCTAAACGCATTTAAAAGACTGTTCAGTTGCTCAATCCTTTGAACATGACAGAGACAGAGTATTTAGTAATTTGAGGTGCAAGTGGGCTTAATTCTACGATTTTACCGTACACGTGTCTAATAAGATTAAATTGGTAGTCTATATCCTCATAAAAAGCTGTAAAACGCTAGAAGACATTGTTACATTGGGATGTTAAACCATGGATAGGTACTATGTTAACCGATTTTATTGACCCGACGAGCTGACTACGAACTTATGTAATTTATGCTCCCCTGCAAACTCACGTATTCAGCGAAAAATACCGTAAATCTGTAGTGTCTACAGCTTCCCACTATTTTTCTAGCACTACTTTCTACTTTTTAGAGGGAAGAGTTGGAAAAATGTTTGTTCTGTTCTGTATGCATTACAAGCTTCATTGCATCTTGAAACATGTGTATTTTCGAGTTAGATTTGTAATTTGGAAATTTCACGAGTGCTCGGATGCAACTGAGCATAGAAAAGATTCTGGTCCTTTGAGACTCAGCACCATTATGTAAGATTACTGAAAGCAAAGTATTTGATACTACTACTACTGTAGTGTGCTCAATCGAGAAGAGTGCTTTTGGAAATTGGACAAAGCTATGCGACAATTCCATATTTATCCTAAAATAAGCTATGAAAAACACTTGAAACACATTCCATTTTCCGTTTAGTCTGAAATCTCATCAACAACTGCATATTTCATAGAACCATAACGTTTTTTGCTCGTAAATAAAAACACATGTAGCCACATTTGCGCAGACTAACAACGTAGTAATAGTGCGGAGCATAAAGCCGTATATTTGAGTGGTTCATTTTTCTGTCCGCCAGTGCATCCGGGTCTGTTATCTGGAGGGCTGACACTAAGTGAAAACTGGGAAACAACTGGTAAGTGAAGGCTGTGAACTTCATAGTCATGTTTTATGTGTTATCACGACAATAATGGCGTAATTCGTTGCTGAAACGAGTAATATAAAATCATTGTCTCCGTGTAAATATATTTTTCTTAAATAAATCCATAATTATTGCGCGTGTAATGGTCTATTTACGATTCTTATATGGATTTATTAGTGTTTATAAATCATATATATAACAAAAATGTTCGTAACATTTCAAACGACACTCGTGTTTAAACCTGAAGGGTCACATTACCCAGAATTCGGGTAAAACTTTGTAACTGAATAATATTTAACTAACGACGACGCGACGGTCCGTCTCCGTCAGTACTCTTCAACCTAAATAGCTCCATTTATTACAAAAGGTACTTAGATTGCGACACCTATCTCCGTTTCTCAGTACACTGCCTTAATATAGAGTCTAGATTCTAGACTATTTCATAGTTGGACGAGCGCTCGTAAAACGCAATGGAAAACAAAGTGATTCAGATTTCTGTTGCGAGGCTGCTAATTCATCTAATCTGAAATTGCTGAATAAACCTTAGTATATTCGCTGATACTGCTTGAGGCTTAGCATCAGATAAGGGTAATGGAATTATTCTCCAGTAAATTAATTTTCTTTAAGAATATAAAATAGTGTGTTTATCCAGCTTTTAATTTTCGTTAAGAATATAAAATAGTGTGTTTATCCAGCTTTGTGTTCATTATGTGACGTCTTGTAAATTGCTGTGATTATTATGGTGCGCTGGCAAGCGGCATGACGATTCCAGGCAACCAGTTTGACTTTAAATTGGTGACATTCAAATAATCATCTTCGCCAACCCTACGTGTGCCGCTCTAGCCTCGAATTATGCAAGTGCACTGTAGTGCAGTTTAGTTATACCAGCGTAGTATAGTAGCTTCACCTGGCATCGCTCGCGATCGATACGTCGCGACGACCGGGAAGTGCGCCCGTCTGGGGTTTGGACTAACTTTTAGTTTAATTGTCTGATATATGAATTTACGAGACGTTTCTGTAATGATGGCGAGGGAGGAAATTTTCAGAAATGGTTTTTCACAACTGTCTGGACCTCTATATGCCTTAGGTATTTATAGAATTTTCCACAAAGTTTAAACCGTCGCAGTGGACGTTTTACGATAATTTGTTTGTAATTTGTATTTGTATTGTATGCCCATCAATTGTCACTAAAAGGGCCATCTATTGCCTCATAACATTGACACCATCGAAGTCACGATGTGAACCATCTCGATCAATTTGCCCACCGCTAACAAGGCCCCCGTGGCAGGTTGAATCGACTACACCATCGAGCAACATACATAGAGAAGTTAATCGATTTATACGAGTAGGAATCGTTTTGTTCTGTCGTGATTCGAGAGGTATTCGATTTGAAGTTGTGTGCATGTATTAGTTTGTTTTGGATTTCATTGGACTGCAATATAAACAAGAGGTACCTAGATCTGTTTGTTTTGTTGGATAGGATTCTGGGTATTCTGTCACCGGTTGATAGTTTTTAATCCTATACATTCGAAATGGAAAATTCATGAAAGTCATTGTCTATTCGGTTATTGTTTATATTACGTTAGTTCCGATACCTGGTTCTTACCTGATTACTACTCATACACTTTTCCATAGACAACTCTAGATACCTCCAACAACAATAAATGCAGTCTAGATAAAATCCTGGCCAACGAGGCTATTAGGTATGATCATCAAATTGAGCGCGCTGATCAAATTGCTGCGCGTGATCAGTTTGAACCGCAGCCAATCGTGGTCAAGGTCCTGCGATCAGTCGAGTGACTGTCCCGTTAGGTGAAGCAGCTACTTGTGTTATATCACAGCTATTGTATTAGTTAAAACTATATTAATGTGGGGTAAGCAACTAAACACATGGTTGGATTTGCATATGCAAATTGTGTAAGAGAAAAACAGACATCTGTGTTCCCAATACACAAATCTTTTCTGCAAGCGATCTGATCCTCTCTGACTAGGTACCAATAAGAGAATAGGATAGAATAGAATTATCACACCATATGGATTACAGATAATAAATGTACAATTTTTACATGATATCCGTACATATTATAAAACAAAGTCCTCTGCCGCGTCTGTCCGTCGTCCTGTTCGCGATGCTGTTTTCACCAATGTTCTTGAGGTAGGTTTTAGTATATAATAACCGACATGCACGCGGGCGAAGCCGCGGGCATAAGCTAGTATTTTATATAATAAAAATATATTCATTGCATAGCTGTGTGCATCTGTTCTAGGGGTGACACAATGAGCAGTCTTCTTGCTTAAAGCACATTTGAAGGTGAAGCAATTACCACTAAGTTTATTAGGACATTGTAACGTGATCTGTCTATTTGGGAGACTCCGTTGTCTTGTCCGTCAGTAGTCCACAGTAAATGATGTCGTGAGAATTAGGCTCAAATAGTGCCTTTGTCTTAACATCAACACCAAGGAGGTCAACCACCCAATCAAAACAAAAGACAATCCAATAATCGGGTATTAGGCTCACCGAATAAGGAGTTAACCTTAAAAGGCGAAGCAAACGATCATAATAAGTAAATAAAGTCATCATAAGTGCCAAAAACATGGTAATCATTGAGTGGTTCACATCAGATTGGGGTGACCGTGTTTGTACAATATTCGGACAATGACATGACGACGGAAAACTGCGCAGCCGCACCGTTAACGAACGATGTGCGAAAATGATCACGTTACACTTGTATGACTAGGTAATGTTGGGTTTGTGGGGATGTTATTAAATTCGGATTAATATTTAATTACTCATATGTGATTCCGAAGAACTGCGGGTATAACATTTAACTTTTTTTTATAGTACGTAGAAAGTAGAAGAAGGACATTCAAGAAGAAGAGAAGATAGCTAAGACAACCCCTTTTAAACTATTGCTAGGTGAACTTAAGTATAGAAATAGAAACTATTATTTTCTAGGAATTTATGGTCCCAAAATGAATCAAACAAAATACCTGAGAAAACCAAGGTAACATATTTTTTCAATTTAGCCATTTCTCCACACAATAAACCTAATTTTGGCACGCGTGACTACTTTCTAGGATAAAGGAACGATAAATAAGGCGGACACAAACCAATACCCAAGTAATAGGTAAAAGCCTAGACTAGACCTGTGTGAGGTTTTGTGGCTAAAGATAAATGAAAAGGAAAACATACATTAAAGTGTATTTGTGACCCAAAGAACCAATCTGGCCTAACTTAATCTCAGGGATGATTGACTTACTATAAAGAAAATTGTCTGAGGAGACCTAAACTTCACGGTCTGATGAGTACACCAAAAACTGGGACTTATTGTATGAGTCTTGTGTGAGTGAGGCCTTTGCCCTGCAGCGACACAGTCGCAGACTGATATTACACGAGCCCCCTGCATCTGCTGCCCCCCACCGAAACGAGGCGTGAAGCAAACGATGACGAATGATTTAATAAATTCGCACCAGTCGTATAAATCACTCGCACTAAAGACTAAGAATTACACGGGTGAGGGTAACACGCGGAACCGCAACGGTTATCAACATTAATGCAATTGTTATTGTTTTGCATCATCATTACGAAAGAAGGACGTCAAACTACGAGGTTGAAGCGTTTATTGGGTCTTAAATTATTGCTCGAAGCGACAGCTACGTGGTTTTAAACAGGATTAATAAAAATGCAGTTTTAAGATGCAGTCATGAACGAATCTTAATTTAGATAACGACTTGTGCAAAAATAATCGTGAGTTTTTGACATAAGCTGACAAACAACAAAATAAAATAATTTCACTGTAAATCTGCAGATACGTTGTTATTCTATGATGCGTTGATGACGGAATAACAATCAAACAATATGCCTAGCCTTTTCCCAACTATGTTGGGGTCGGTTTCCAGTCTAACCGGATGCAGCTGAATACCAGTATTTTACATGGAGCGACTGCCTATCTGACCTCCACAACCCAGTAACTAATAATACGTAATACACGATACCCGGGCTGACGACGGACCTGATGACGGAATAACAAAACAAGTTAATTAATTTCTACATCAAGATCCAATCATATGCAGCTATAAGTAATTATAAATAGTCTTTAAGGTCAGCGGTTTAAAATCATTAACGACGTAATTAATTCATGATATAAATTGATTATGCAGACATCAATGACCGCGGGGGACACGGGTTTGCGGTGCAGGTCGGAATGCGATCCCGTGTGTTTTCAACAAGTAAGACGCCAAACAAACAAGAGTTCGTTCTTCATTTTTCCTTCGTTTTGTTTGTTAAATATTTTGAGTCTGAGTAATGAATTAATCGACTCTTGTGAACATTTTTCTTGACGTTACAATACTACTGACGTGATTCTCTGATAACTTGTGTCGTGTACTATAGGTACATAGCTATTGACTGTTTTATAATTTTCTAGATACCTGGTAACGATTTTACTACTATTTAACCGAATATTAATTACAATGAAGCGTCATGTTTGGTTAATTAATGAATTCATGTATTTATTAGCAATTTAAATGCGGTGACATACGGCGACCTAATTATTAAAATGAAGCTAACAAACAATTATACAGAATAACGTATGTGTCACACAAGTGTTCTTGCTAAGTTTTTAACTAACTTCGGAAGTATTTTTAAACTGTTGGGTTTTATGTTAAGTTTATTATAAATATCTGAATTACAGGTGTGCTCTTTCGTCCCCAATTTCTAAATTATTGTGGTAGGTCCATGTTATACAGTCCATCTTGTTTGGTCTCCAGCTACTTCGCATCATTGGCTCTACCATAAAACACTTATATCCCATGTCTACAAAGCCTTAGTCATGATGATTTACTGGCTCCTGTTTTCAGTTCACGGCTTCTGTATTGAAATAAGATACATGCAATCTCCTCTTCCAAGTTGTGCCACAACACTCAATACATTCTTGCATGTAGTTTTGATGAGCCATTAATATGACGGCCTTACTTTACACATTTATTTTTCCCGTACCTCTTCCATGTAACAATGTATATTAGTTTTATCTCCATAGCACCAGGAAGTGGCTAATGTCTAGTCTCTGGCGTAATAAACGCAGTTCAGTGCGTTTCACAGTTCACTGGGCCAGCAGCCGCGACATTGTATCGAAAACCAGGAAAATACATTTAGTAGTAAAAGCCCGAAAGCCGGGCGAGTTCATGTACCTACGTACTGCATATCGTTTAACGTTTACTGTGTCCAAACAATATCAAAGGTAATTAAGTGTATCTACTGACGTAGGAAAATCTTAAGTGCTCTAAAGTAATACAGTTCCTAGAGTTACATTATGTATTACACCCTTATTGAACATGATATATCACTTTAAAAACGTAATGAAAAGCTGTTCCATTTTCTGGAATATTTTTTCAATGAAATGAATATTGTTTTTTTTTTTACTAGGGCACATTATTGGTAAACATTTCGCAATAGACTAAAGTTAAAGGTATAATAAGGAAAAGTCATACATCGAGATAAAAATTTAAAACATAGTAAAAAGATTAAGTTTTTTTTTATTATTCAATTTCAATTTTCTTTAAATGTAGCATAAAATAGATACTTTAAGTGCAAGCATACTAAATCACACACATATGACAGTAACAAAAAGTTAAGTACCTACGTATGGATATAATGAGGGTACATCGTTAAAACCGGCGTGGTGTGGGCAGACTATGTTAGATAAGGTCATTAATATTAGAGACTCGTTCGGGAGCGGTCGTGTCTAGGGCGTGCTGCCGAGCGGATTAGCATTCACAAAAAACGTCCAGAATACTAATAACAACTAAACAAGCTTAGTTACTTCATATTCAGTGAACAGTATAATACTAGTTCCAAGGATTTCTAACTCAATTTAAATGAGTTTTGGCTTCAATATACTGACTTTTTGATGAAGAATGCGCTACTGGCAATACATTGGTCGGAGTTTAAGTTTTAAGTAGCAGATTTAACTTCTAGATCAATTTGGAAGGAACTGTCATCGATCTTATTGTCAGATAAGCCAAAAATGTAATCCAGTATCAGTCAGTCACTCTGACCGCCAAAAGCCTAATAAGATTGATACGTTTACAATATTATCTTCCTATGAATCATTTGAATAAGATTAACTTTTAATCTCTTTATTGCCTTAGATCCTTAACTATTAGTCATAAATATTGGGTAATTTTATAGTTATACTAGCTTTTGCCCGCGACTTCGTTCGCGTGGAATAGTGACTTCCGACAGATTTTTGGTTTTACCCGCATGGCGTGATGGCGCATAGTTCCCGATCACGCGGGATCTCTTCAAAAATGAACGGAACCAATTTTAAATTTACGAAACGATCAATCCTCAATTTTACGACAGTACCGAAGCGCTCGGCCGATACCCAACCAAATGCGTGTAACAAAACCATAGCGCGATCTATTTCGATCCCAACGCCATCTATCGAGCATAGTGACAACTCGGATTATTTATCTATACTCCGTTCGGGCATTTTCTTTGTACTAAAAGTTTTATTATATTGATATTATTTTTTTCATACCTTTTTACTATTTATTTACTTTTTTCCGTGAATTAAAACAATAACATGAACCGAACTCGTGTAACGATCGACACCATTGCGCGATCACCAACTCGACATATAGTACTAATAGAATTATCTATACTCCGTTAGAGCATTTTCTATGTACTAAAAGTTGTATTATATTATATTTTTCATACCTTTTTACTATTTATTTACATTTTTCCGATGAATTTTCAGTACTGAATTGATGCCGACTCTTGACCAATAGATGGCGCTGTATGTCCGGAATAAATTTTATTTTTTATTTTATTTTTTGTAATATAAACTATCCTATGTCCTTTCTCAAGTTCCAAACTATGACTGTACCAAATTTCACACAAATCGGTTCAGTAGTTTAGGCGTGAAGCAAAGACAGACAGACAGACAGACAGACAGAGTTACTGTCGCATTTATAATATTAGTTTGGATTCTCGATAGAGGCCTAAAACTATTGAAACAGAGTTGCAATGTTAATCATGCTGCAGGCCAAAGATGCCATGTTCTTTCCTTCTGTGTGTGAGCAGAGGCCCCACAGAGAAATTAGATTAAGGATCTAAGATTAATTCAATATCAGTCAACAGTTTTAGGAAGCGTTTTTGTAGTTTAATAATTTCAGGTGACAATCTCAAGGTTAGGAGCTCGTTAAGCCACGCTTGCCGGGGTTGGTCCCTGGATGGGTGACCATCTTTACATACCGAGACTCCTCCGTGCCTCGGAAAGCACGTTAAGCCGTTGGTCCCGGCTGTCATTTGTGGATCTTTGACAGTCGTTACGGGTAGTCAGAAGCTCGAAAGTCTGACAACCAGTCTTATCAAGGGGTATCGTATTACCCAGTTACTGGGTTGTGGAGGTCAGATAGGCAGTTGCTCCATATAAAATACTGGTATTCAGCTGCATCCGGTTAGACTGGAAGCCGACCCCAACATAGTTGGGAAAAGGCTAGGCAGATGAATCTCAAGGTTGTACGTTTCATAATATTAAAACTAGAGTGCGCTACCGTACCTGAAATGTATTGCAAATGTTTACTCAATTGTGCTTAGTAATTGGTATTGACTATTTATGTATATCGAACTATTGTGTATTGTTTCGGTAGATACACAGTTTTTTTTGGCAGCAGTAGTGAACGTTTCAGCTTTGTTATTTATTCAGCTGTTTAGCTTTGTTATGTGAATTGTGTAACAAATTGAATTTTTGAATATTGTTTATATGCCTTGGTGTATAAGGTATCGTTGCAATGTTATAAGAAGGTTAAATCCCTGTAAAGTCGATCTTGCAATTTGCTTTAATAAATGAAATATGCAATGAATATATACTTATAAAACAATTATTTGATTTTGCGGATGGCATTCTATACAAAACTGTTATTTATATTTGGAAAATTTATAAATCAATTAGTGAGATGATTCGTGGTTAAATCCTTTAATTGAAAGTTACGTTGCATTGCAGTATTGTTGAAAAACATTTGTAAATTAATTATTTTCACCATAAAACGCACCTGTGTTTATTTATAGTATTGATATTAAACTAATCTACGCTAATATTACAAAGAGAAAAGATTTGTATTTTTGTTTGCAATGAATAAACTCAAAAACTACTGGACCGATTCTAAAAAGTTTTTCATCAGTAGTTTGCTATATTATCACTGAGTAACAGGCCATAATTTATAAAGATATCACGCGAGTGAAGCCGCTGGCGGAAGCTAGTTAGATAAATACGTATTCAGTGAAAAAGAAAGTGGAAATCTTTGAAAACGAACTTACGTAGGATAACAAGATAGTAGTACATTTATCTTCATTTCTACAGTCATCATGACCAACAATGATTAAAAAATAACATAACTACCTATAAAGTTAATTTACACAGTTGCTAACGAACATCAGACACCAAAATTCCAAGTGAATAACAAACTAAAACGCAAAACACTGCAATCAGTAGTTGTTATCAAGACAACAGTGAAACGTAAGAAGGAAATGACAAGTGCGAGTACATACGAGTGCATGATAAACATTACATCGAATGATGGATACGTCACACATTTATGCAAACAATCATACCACAATGCAAACCTAGTACTGAACGACCATTTCATACAAAGAACCAAAACCACGGGTAAATACCCGCAATAGAAAAGATCGCAGTTTGAAATAGGAAACAAATTAATGGCGCATGCAGTTCCAAACTTGTGGTATAGAAGGAAAACGCAATCTTTCGTTATCTTGTTATCTCATCATCATCATTCTCATCCCCTTATCCCAATTTATTTGGGGGCGGCGCAGCATATCTTATTCCTTCATCACTATTATCCGTCATCTCTGCAGTCACCCCCTTTTGTAGCCATATTATCTTTAACACAATCCATCCGTCGTTTCTCCGGTCTTCCCCTAATGGTAAAGCCATCCATGTAAACTCAAAACATTCATCATCATTCCTCGTCATCACATGCGAATACCATGACAACCCACTTCCATACAATTTATGTCACCGGCGTCACTTTCAGACTTCCCCTTACATACTCACTTCTGTATCTTATATTAGTAAAGTGTTGTCTATCTGTATTATTTATATTTCTCTTCTTATGTCTCTTGCAATTTTAAGGTTTACTCCTGTACTTAGTAACCTTCCATTTATAAATTTTATCTTTGTAATAGACCTTCTGTACTTTCCTGTCAAATAAGTTAATCTTTTATATATCTTTTCCTAATCAGCAATATTAATGGATTATTTTTATCAGCTGTACAAATATAGATTTCCCGGTGTATGTTGATTTTCATCGCTGGGGTGTACTGTATCATCTGTAGGTATATAGTTACAATGTATGTTTATAATAAAATGTAATTGCTTTAATCTATGTGATTATGGATGGACAGAAACATGAGATCATCACTGCTTTGTGTGGGACACTGGTTTACTAACTTAGTCATCATTGTGAGGCATATTTTTATTTTCCCTACCTAGTCTAGCATATTTGCTGTTTCTTTCTTACTTCCTTCCTATAGTTTTAATAGGTCCACGCGGTGATAACACTAATCTTCTTTCAACATCATAATTATTTGATGCAGCAGGAAACGTCAAATCATTAGAGGGGTATTGTTCACTGCGACCGTCATAATCGAAGTCGTTCGAATAATCTCGTTTGTCGTTGACGTCTCGGGGTGACGGCTACGGAGGACAAATTACCGTCAGGCTTATTCCTTTAATAGTAAATCTAACATTTTCGGAGACAACAGACTATATTCACAGTCAACTTTGACATTTATATTAATGAACGACTCAATATCGTTATATCTATGAATACATTCATATTATGTGAATATCATTTCAATCAACGTTTCCTACGACTCTTTCGTGTCTTTATTTAAATTGTCATCGTCATAATGTATGTATTTTATAAATTTCTTCATTGTTACCTTAGTCACTTCAATGGATTATTGTCATAACATACCTGAAAACAAAAAAACAAATATTATTAGTATTTTGGACGAATAAAATAAAATCATTTTAAACCTATGAAAAAATAAGAAATTAACAATGCTAAACAAAAAGTATTGGACTCCCACTATTGAATAGCGACCTCAGGGCGAACAAGAGACGTAAATTGTATGAATTACTAACGCAATTACAATCGTAATTTATATAGTTGTATAAAAAGTGACTTCAATATACTTTACAATACGGTCAAGGACTATACGTACATGACTATATAATTGCTTTTAAAAATGGAAATAAAACTAAGAATAGCCATACCAAAAGAATAAAGTATTATAAATATCATTCCAGGAGCAAATTGTGTAACTGCCAGGGTTGCGGGATACCGGGGCCCTTGGCAACAGGCAACTGAAGGAACACGGGTGGGTTTTAGTCAGTAAAAGTCTGACACGCCCTCCAGCCCCGCCCAGAGCGGGAGAAGTCATAAGGAGCTAATTGTAAATACCGGTGAATTAGAATATTTTCACTGAAATCTAACATGCCTGAACTGTAAAACCATGAGTCCGATTGCAACCTTATAGCACAAAAAAAACTTATCCATAGCAGTTTTGGCCCGAATACGAAATAAAATAAAAACTTCATTAGTTCATTAACCGTTCTAAAGTTAAAATCATAATTATAATCATAATCATTTTATTTGCAATAAGTATTGGTACAGTGTTGGTCTTAAAGTCAGTAATAAGTTCCTAATACATAGTCAGACATATGACGTGCAAAACATTACAATGTATTGAATTTAATGCTAAAAATATAATATTTATGTCCAATGGCATGCTTTAAATGTTTCCATTATTAATTAAAAGAGTTCTTGAACCTGAATCGAACCGATAAAAAAATATTGAAAAATCAAATCATCGATAATTGCTTCACTAGGCATGGACTAAACTTAGTCTCGTCTGGACTAAGTCTGGGGCAAAATGGAAAACATTCTCATTATCACTCATTCAAAAGTAATGATGATTCATTTTGGAGCAGTTTTTGATTTGAAGGCCTAACACTTTCTTTCTAAGATGCTAATCCTTATGATCGATGTCATGTTGTTGGCGATTCGCAGGTAAGTTAAAATTGTCTTGTATGATTTGATCAAACATCATCAATTCATCATATTATCTTCTTGTCCATTCAACAGTGTAAAACATTACCAACTGTAGTCTATTTTCCGTTTAACCTATTTGTCATCTTAATTAATTAGAAACATGTTATTTGTAATCATAGTATGTCATCTAACTATGTAGATACCTAGGTACTAACAGTTGTACTTGTGTATCCCTCTCTCTAGAGGACCGTATCTCCATAATTTTAGTACGTAGGTATGTGTACGAGAAAATTAATGAGATTAAATGGATTTCGGGTCTAGAATTCACTGGAAGATGCTGGTGGAGAATAAGAACATTTTATTTGCCAATAAATACTTATTGGGATCATGATGGAAACCTTATTAGGAGTAGGTTTGAGAATAAATATAAATCATCATCAGTCATTAAGGACAATGGTGATGTACACCAGGGCCGCAGCTACCGTACAACTCGATTCCTATCGGCTTCCCTTCTGGAATTCGAAACAAAACCACTCTATCGTCATTGAAAAATGACACAGTCAGTAGTGTTTAAAATGCCTTTTAAGTAATCACACTATAGGTATTTAATACACCATATAATTAAAACTATACAAAACGCCTACATTCAATGTTTTGTCTTTGTTGTCTCCCAACAGCAAAAAAAAATTCTCTAAAATAACTCGGCGGCGCGGCTGGCTTATCGCTCCTTCAAAAATCAAGGCGTCATGACGTCACTTCGGTCACGTGACACCCCGGTTTTATACGCTTCGAGCAAGCCGGTCAAATACGAGTTATTGTACCTAAAGCGATCTAAACTTGCGTTCGCGTGAACGAGATGCCGCGATATCGGTTCGGTAGTTTTCGTTGAATTTCGTAATGCGTTCGGCTCGGAGTTCGGACAGGACGCTATTGTGTGGTTGCTGTTTGACGTAATCGCATTATAATTTGTTTACACTTGCAGTTAATTTGCATTTTGTTCGTATTATTTATTGAATACATTAGTTTATCAGTTCGAGAATCGTAGTAGTAGTATTAGTTTGTTGGTATAAAACAGTGATTAAAGTGTTTTGACTTTAGTGAAAGTGTACGTTGTAATTATGTATTTGGGGTAAGTAGGTAGATAGTTAATAAGTTGAAATTTCTTAATAGATTTGAAAAGTTATTATTACTATCGGTAGGATTAGGATGGCAGCAATAATTCGTCAAGGACTTTCTAATTAACTACAATGTCTTTTGGCCCGCGTGCGGCCCGTCTGGTAGCTTAGTGGTAGCCTATACATTGTTGTTTAGGATTATTTTCTTTGTGAGGAAACATGCTTTCCAAGGTTAAGTTTTGAAATTAAGAAACACATAATTAGGCCGTGCTCGCTCAGATATAAGTATAAATTACAAACGACGTGATAGTTTTTTCAAACATTCTAATGTTTCCCTTTACGATAAATATGAATAGCTGACTGGCAGTTGTAAATAAAATAAAATGTATTGTTTCCCTTGTTTACTTTTCTCAGATTCTAGTAGTTTATGTAATAAAGGGGTTTTTACATTCATAATCTGACGATTTTTCGCTAATTCGTTTGAAGCTCTACACCCGCGCGGCCAATTCCCTCTAGTGGCCGTGAGCGAAAACTCTGAATTGTAAAATGCTACTCCCTAAAAATTTCTCGTTAAACGCGCCCTCTGTTTAATTATTTGTGAATTTTTTGAATGGAGATATCTCGTTCTTGTACTGACAAAATGCATTGCTTTTCTGATATTTTCGTTAGATGGCGTTGCGCTATTAGGAGCGTAATCACTTGTTGAACTGTGTGAGTGTGCGTGGTTTGTGAAAGCGGGCTTTTTGAATGTGAGTTTATAAATAAGTTTGAGAAAAGTAAATCAAAATAGGAATTTAATGAAATGGTTTATTGACACCGTTCTTTTGTTAGGTAAACAAACAAGAAGTAGGTTTTCGCGGCCACAAGGAAGGTCCGAAGTGACATCATAACAAGTATTATTAACCGACTTCTTCAAAAAGGAGGAGGTTCTCAATTCGTCAGTAGAGTTTTTTTTTTTTTTTTTTTTGCTCCGGGTTCCCACCCCCGCCAAATCACCCTTCGCCACTGTTTGTTGGCTGAACAGATTTGGATGAAATTTGGCACATGGTAGACCATGACCTGGGTTAGGACATAGGATATACTTTTTATGCCGATATTCCTACGGGATCGAGACTTATCCGGGTGAAACCGCGGGTCGCAGCGAGTGACTTCATATTTTGTAACCATTCATAATCATCTATTGGAATCCACTGTAATGTTCATAATAATATTAGCGTATATACTCGTATATATATTAGCATCTTAGCTGCAATAATAGTAACATACCAGTTTCTGTACTAGCCAATAACGAAAACGTTGCTACGAAAAGTTAAATTTCAACAGCAAACTAGTTTCAGATAAATGCTGCATTAAATTCTTTGTTGCTTTGTTGCAAATGCTGCAGAAAATTATTCGTATGTTTCTTAGGCCTTTCTAGCACTTTTAGATGAAGGACTAAGTGCTGAGACTAACGAGGGAAACTCTAAAATGGATTACCTAGACCAAGTTATAATCAATAGGCCGCCTAATGAAGGGTAGCATAAAATACGACCTGTGTAAGTGTGTAATTAACGAAGTGGTTTGTTATGTAATGCAAAAACGGATAATCTAGAATGGATTTTGAAATTCAAAGCCTTTTTAAAGCATGATCCAGTCCATGTTGGTGTTAATTTAATGATTGGAATCAATATTATATCTAATAACAAAACAGTTGCCGATCAAACACAATGTAGCACTGACTCAATATCAAAATGAAACAAGCCACTAACATGTCCATAACCAGTATTCACTGAAATTCTCGACTGGCAGGTCTGGCCGTCATAAATCCAGATTCAATCTCGCACTATTGCGGTAAGTCCACTCCTGCCTCATAACCTAACCAATGGTTCTGTCTGTATATAACTCTACAAAAGATAAACGGAATATAATTAAGATCAAAGAACTGGTTACACAAAGCAGTCTTAAAGGAGTTGCTAAGTGCAATTAATTCTCAACTACCTACTTGCAAATTTGTCATCCATAAGATATGGATATATACTGAAAGATGGTGAAGTAATAGATGTTTTGACTTTCAGCGTACTTGAGGCTGCAATATTGATTATTTCTTTAGTCTTGTAGCATGACATGACTCTTTATATAATAGGAACGTTAGTTCCAACAGCTTGGGACTGAACTTCCGAAATATGTAAAAGTCAACTAATTAACTCAAAATGTATGCAACTTTAAAATTCTGGCAATCAAAATAACTGATCATTAGGGTTGGTTACATTACATAACTTTCTGTTTAAAAGTTTCAATCTGGCGTAAAGCCAATAATTCCGAGATCATGAAGAACCGATATAACTTTGTGAATGAAGATTTTAACAAACTTTGGTTTAACAAATCTGAGAGACTCCTTTATAATGCTCATATTTGTAACAAAGTAACAACTCAAAGTATTTGATTTCAATAAGATTTGTCGTAAGGAAGGAAAGCCTTTGAAGATGGAACAACTTATCAGTTAAAAGAGAAATATGATGCACGTGCGTGTATGAATTAAATTCAATTTCCAACATAATAGGGTAAAACAAAAACAGTGAAATACTCTAATAGTTAAAAAGGGGGCGGCACAAAGAGTGATCAATAAACGATTGTGCAATCATAGCGCAGTTAGTTGCGCAACCATGACGCTCGTTGTACTAGCAGCTCATGTCAACGCGGTGATATCACGCAGATTATCTTCGTACACGGTAATTTGCAATCATCAAGGTAAACTAGTGTGAATGTAGAGCTGGTGATATCCAAACGTTAAGTCAACTTGAATTATCAACGTAAGCTGGTGAAATTCAAAGTAAGAATCAAAAGTGTAATAAAGCTTGCGAATTTACAAATTTTTCAAAGCCTAATACAACTACTGCTGATGCATGTTTATAATTTAGGTCTTTAGAAAACTCTTCTCTCTCGTCATGATGTGCTATTTGTATGGTGTATTGCTTGTGGCTTCAAAATATGCTTAACACTTCACTGGTTTCTATTGAGTTGTCAAGATCATCAATTGTTAGATAGAGTATATGTTTCGCTTAGTTTCCAGTTAAATATTACAATTAATCAATAACAGTATAAAGTCGTTAACCGATCTACCGCAACCGATCACTTAACACATTGTTCTGCGAAGTAACGGTTCCAAAATAACGCGCACGGAAGTTTATCGCCAGGTTGCCAAAAACCTGGCAATGACGACCGTATGGCATTACTGTCCTACTGGCTACGCTTCCGGTTTAAACACGTCATTGGACGAAAATACAGTGGTTCAACGACCGACCCACAATCAGTGTGATTACCTGTAACTACACATGTCACTGAAATAGTAGTGACCATGTTAATGAACTGTAATTTGACAATTGTAGAAATTGGGGTGTGTAGTCGTGTTTTCGACGCGGACATACATTAACGTGTTTCTCTGTTTAAGGTGATTCCTACTGTCGCATGTCGTCTTAGGAAAATCCCAGGCGGAGAAAGGAAAATCCAAGAAGGAAACTTGGTTAAGGTAGCAGGCTCAGAGGTATGAGGAACAGGGTGTAAAGTTCGCTCATGCTCTATAAAAAAGGGAGGATCCTCCGACCAGACGGGTGTTGTGTCAGGCGGGTAACTGCCCAACGATTGATGTCGGTATCTTGTTATATGTCCATCGCGCGGTAAACTCTAACTGCGCGATGCAGGAATTTTGCGTCGTCGTCGACGTTGTCGACGTCAGATCTTTGTAGATACCGCTACAGCAGTAGACATCTATAGATGAGCCTGATCATTTCTTCTCACCGCAGGAAACGTTCGGGTTCCATTTCCCGCATTTCCGGATCGTGCAGTGCGCGGCTTCCTTTCCCACAAGGGAACACAAAAGCATAAACACATTAACACACAGATACGAATCTGTGAGAAATACTAGTAACACGGTGTCTACGTGCATTACTCACGTCTCTTGGGGCTCAAGCCGTATAACGTCGTGTCTGCGTCGCGCAAACTGTTTCACCGATCCCTCACGTCACTCTTTCGTATTAGATGGAACGTCGCCTATCAAAATGTCACAACTTCCACTCCCTCCTTGTTTACGACACGTAATTTATTGACGATCCCTTAAGAGGAAATTTGGTATCAGCCGTGTTTGCTGTAACTGAGTATCCTAACTTTTTAATATTATAAATGCGAAAGTTTTTTTGTTTGTTACGTTTTCATGGTAAAACTGCTGAACGGATTTGGATGAAATTTCGCACAGGGGTAGACCTTGACCTGGACAAGGGCATAGGCTACTTTTCATACTGGATCGCAGACGAAATCACATCAGCTAGTGTATTATATTTTGTAGAGCAATATTTGCCATAATCCGATGAGCAGTATTCGCCAGGCATTTAAGATCAAGACGAGATATTATGAGAAGTTGTCAACATGTTTTAATCTTAGTAATACACCACGTTCTGTTATTACTTATATCCTGTCTCTCATCGTCCTAATGATAGATGAAGCTGACAGTGATTGCTCAGCCTTCAGTCATATTTCAAAATACGGCTAAATAACCCCTTCCATGGCAGGAATAGACAAAATAAAATAGAGAAGGGAACTATAATTTCGCATAGTATTCAGCACATCATTAGGGATGGCCCACACCTCATAATCACAACGCCAAGGTATACAACCAGAGTTGCCGTATCATTAGTGAGAGAAACCGAAGCATAGCAAAAGCGCCGGTCGTTAGGCGAAACTGCCAAGGCGTAAGAATCACGATATCGTGATTTTCAAATCGTCGGATTAATTACCTACTACGTATAATGCACATCGCTCATGATAAGGAGCAGGATCGGAAGATAGATACGGATATTTGTCCCTACATTTGTTTGGCAAAAGAATATGAGCACCAAAACCGCTCATGATATCCGACATTCCTTGCTTATTTATTCATTTAAACTTTTCGCACACAATAAGGTACAAAGGAAGACTTGCATATTTTACAAATTCAAATGATACGCAAGTACACAAGCCAAAATCATGAAAATCATTGTGTAACAAAATAACCGACAAAGCAAGTGACCGATGCGCTTTAAATTCCGTCGCAGTCTCGCAGTATCATTTCTTTACTAAGACATCTATTTTTATGTAAAGCACTTAATGTAATCCCACTTGACTTTCAAAACTGCCACTATCCGATAGTGATAACGAAACAAAACAAATACCTTATCTGGTGACCATCAAATGCTTCAAGAGTAAAGTAAGTAAAACAAACGCAATCCGCCATATTTGTGTGCTCAAACAAGTTGGAGTAGCGTCAACGGACTGCCAAGGCAGCCATTATAGGCCGTCGAACTAACGTATCTCGTTGGACAGCTTATATGTATTGAGTTTTTATCTGTTTACGTCCTTTTAAAGTTTTTTAAATTGTGTATTTGTTTTGCTGGTTTCCCTAATGTGGTTTCGTGTGTAACGAGTAACAACCCATTTGTTAATTAAACAATAAGGGGGCTAGTTGATTGGAGATAAGGGTAGCAATGGTATGGGGATCTTTTTTTACAACTGGGCATGAGCCTTTGTATTTCTATGAACGAGTTTACTATAAAACAGAACTTTTTCTGACTAGCAAACAGGGGGCCAAGTCTACTAATTTACAAACGTGTCATTGGTCTCACAATGATCAGTTTTTGACAGATAAGCCATACAAAATCTGTCAAAAGCTCATCATTGTGAGACCACTGACATGTTTGTAAATTAGTAGACTTGGCCCCCAGATGAGATGTCTTAACCCAGGTACGAAAAAATCCAAGTGAATTTCTTGTTGATTGTAATTTAATCCACACCGAGACACGTGATTGTGAAATTGCACAATTTATTTTCAACTTCTAATCCATCTAAACATTGAAGCCTATCAATCAGCCATCACTCAACAGGCTTAAAAGAAAATTTCTTCTAACATTTACAGGCAAAATTAACGTTAGAAAACTTTCTAAAAGTAAGAGCACTTGTTGCGTAAGTACATGATCCTTTCTAGCTTACGTGAAAGTGCTGGATGCTGGTCAGTTGCTCAGTCATCTTCCGCTGAAGCATATTCAAGATGACAATCACGGCGCTTACATAAGGGAAGAAAAACAGGATTCGATTGATTTATGACTATAGAATAATTGTATGTCGACAAAATAAAATTAATTTAGTAAAATTTTATTATAGAAGCCTTGGAAGACCTTCACAAACTCACAATGGAATATAAAAGTATGTATAATATGCAAAAAAATGAAAATCCTGCAACTATGTATACATTGTGCAAATAAATAAAGCAATGAACTTCATTATTGTTACTACAAAATGTATTGGAAGACATCAAAGACAAAAAATCGACTATTATCCAAAAATGAATATAAATTCCAATAAACCATGACCTCTAAAAGGTACAGAAACAATCAAAGGAGAGGCTTAAATATTAAAGGCTTCATATTTGTCAGACTTAGGGGATCAGACAGGCGGGTTTTATTATCCCAGGCTGAAGTCAATGACTTCGTTAATATCTCGTCTGGGACAATTAGTCGTACTAATTAGATAAACGATGATGGGTAAGTGGTTATAAAAGTGTCAACTGGTCAATAAATTATTATAATGATACAATATCTGCTCGAAACCTTACTCAAAATCAAAAAAATCAAAAACAAAATATTTTATTTCACATAAACCTACATGGGTACTTATGGAACGTCAGAAGCTAGGTGCACGGTTCCAATAGGTCGTTTCCTATGGAGAAGAGCCGACAAGAAACTCCATGGTTACTCTTTTAAAAGATAATTGGCTTTTACAATATTTGTGAATTACAGTGTTAATAGTTATGGGAACAGGTGTTGGCCTTTCAAAACGCTTCAGGTAAAAAAATTCTACAGTCCACTAAGCCTACAACGTTCTCACATTCACAAGGTAGAAACTAGCCTACTAATACCACTCATTGGTTTCCATAATTAGCAAACGGATTGACGATTCAAATACAGTGATGAGCGCGCTGAGGCTGATAGGGGAATGCTGAATGTCACAATTTGGCTTTTAAGACGCACACGAGAGGAGAAGAAAGAGAAAATCTTCTACTTTGCGATTAACTACATGCCAACAGTCGAATATTTTACAACTTATATGAAAAAGAGAGGAGAGCACATCTTCTTTACCATAAGTCTGATGAGATTGTTATGACAAGAGAAGAATGAAAGAATATCTTAAAGACAAAGTCTTTCACAAACAACGACAGTGAAAAAGCTCTATTAAAGAAACGACGCATTTCAATAAAGTGTGTCAGTGAGGTTATAGCTCCAGATTTGGGTATTTCACTATCTATCATACTATCGCGATAACATATCAATAGCAGGAATAAAAACACCTCCCTTATCAAAGACTTGTTTTCTGTTCCGTCTCTAGATAAAATTGTTTGTATATTTGCATATTCTTAGCAGGTTTTTGTAAGTCTTCAAATGATAAAAGATACCACCCAAAATGTGCACTGAAATTGTCGAAAAATGTGGCGTCACCAGTGCGAAAACCAGTACTTGCGTTGCGTAACACATTAACAGTAGCAATGGCTTTCATTATGACAGTTCAACATTGAGATTCATTGCGTTATTTACGTTGTTGAAAATATGCTGACGTGAAAACTTCTTTAGGCGCGTTGGGAGCTTGTTGGGTGAACGAAAATCATGGAACTCGCGTCATCGTCACCGAATGCTTGAAGAAAATAAATGAATGTTACTTAGTTTTCCCTTCTATCGGCAGTCCCCAAAGACTGCCACGCATGTTTTTTTTTTTCGATCGTAATTAGCAATATCCTTCTAAATCATTCAGATTGTGATTGAAAGTGTGTGACGCAATTAGGGTGCTGACTGTGAAGTCACCGAGTCTTATATCCAGTTTTAGTCTAGCACTGGGTTACGAAGTCACAACTAGTTCCGTGAATAGTTGTTATAATAGAAAATCAGGATCTTAGAATATATGTAGCAAAGAGTAAACTAGGAGCAGTATGGAGCTTGTAACTTCTCGATCTTATGTAACTTACACGGTTGGTATTTTAACTTTAACCATACATAGATAACTTCACCAACTTCTAAACGACCTTCAGTCTCATTAGAACTTGCCTTTCTCAAGGATCTGACAGATGTTAATCTATTACACACAGTTACCCATTATCTTGTTAAATGTCCACAAACACAATTAGGTCCACCAACTATTTGCATACAGTTTTATTAGATGCTCCAAACTATCTGAAGCCTACCTACGTCACAGTTTTATTTTTTTTAAACACCTACGTAACAACACAAAGAATACTCGTTCGTATGCGGTCGTATCTCGATAACCCATTGTACTCGTATCAGATGGACATTCACACGACAGACGTGATAAAACCAAAGTCACAACAAACTCGACCTGAGGATCCAATGACGCGAAGGACGAATGTCTAGACTTTCAGACAACTGGCTCGAGCTACCTCAGCTATTTAGCAATCTAGGTCATAGTTCTTACTTAAGAGTAGACTTTACACATAATCAGCCTATAATTTTGTTCCCACTACTGGGACACCGGCCTCCTCTCCGTGAGAGGGAGTGGGCTGTAATCCACCACGCGGGCCCAGTCCGGGTTGTTGGATGTTAAATACTCGTATCATCGAATTTTTGGTTCTAACATATTTTATGTCGGTGTCCTTACGATGTTTTCCTTCGCCGTTTTGAGAGCAGTGGTCATGAAAAATTGATACAAAGTAAAGTGCCTACGTGGGTTTGAACTCGTGGTTACAAATGGGCTACCACTGCTCTTAGATAGGAGTAGACTATACACGTCATGCTGCATTGTGACTTTATAATTCTGAATCTGGACACTACCACGTGCATTCAATTGCACATTGTACCGGATACCAAACGGATACAAAGTATAAACCCTATTTAGATTTTGATAAAGATTGAGCTGACTAAGAAGCAGATAATTCGAAATATCTCAACGTACAATTTGTTTAACAAGCCGAGATAGCGATAGCAATGAAATACGTGATTCATAATAAGGGTAGAAAGCAGTAGCTTTACAAAGCACTTGCTACGATTTGTACCCGTCGTCCGTCGGTGTCGCTTTCTCCACGTGTTCACAGCTTCCATTCAAGTGCAGATACTCTCGTGCACTGTCAACAGCCGGCTGTTCATTTCCTATAGACGCTTCAGCTTCAACCTGCTAAGCACCATTCACTTTACTTCCCGTATTCACTCTCCTTTTCATATCCGCTACAATTTAAAGCTTAATTGAAATCATTGGGGCCATTCTATACACATATGTCATTTAAGACTTTTCAAGACTGTAGAGTTCTTGGTTTGCCATTTTGATAGGTTCTAGGTTCAGTTGGTAATAAAGGACTGAGAGTCGTCATAGTCGGTTCGCTGACCGCTTATAAAGGCCATGTCTCACCGAGATGACGTTACTTAGCCAGGAGGCGTGACGAGTAACCGCAAAACCAAAGGAGACCTTAGACGGATATTCTAGATTTAGGACATCTGTGAGCCGCTTAAAACTCTCAGAAATCAGTTCAACACAACCATTTGAAGTTGTGAAACGTTGTCCGACACCCACATTTGGAACTCGTACAAATACATCGAATGCTCTGTGCAAACTGGATTATTCGCGAGTGGCCCAACTAAGTGCGAACCGCACTTAACCGGTATCTGAATTGAATACGTACCGCCGCCATTTTGTGTCATGTGTGATGTTAGTGGAACAGTTTATTACTCCGAATTACATCCCGAACGGAGTTCAAGGGAGTTGGCAGACTTGACAAAATGACTACAGAAAGACGCGGAGATACAGCTTCCGTTGAAAATCTAAATCTACAAAACAAAAAGTCCTAAGAAAACAATCCCTGTACCTACTTGCCTATTATTTAATAGCATTCTAGCAGGAGAAAAAAATGCAAAAAAAAATCATTTCATTTATTTATTTTGTGAAACATAGGTGATTACAGATGTTTTCGAATATAAATGTCTATTGTACAAACCATCCATGTTCCATACGAGTACCTTTTTTACGTTAAGAGATTTGAATAAAATAAATTGATTTCAGTAATAATTTTGTGAAAACCTTGAACGCGACCAAAGAGCCATTCAAAATAAATATATTTTCATCAAAATATTTATTATCTTCCTAAAACAATCCCAGAATAATAATTTCAAATAGCCTTCTGGCTTCCGGTTTGCCAGTCACCACTCGCTCAGAACTCTAATTTTGCCAAAGTAGCGGTAGAGTAACTAGCAACGTGAAAACTAAGCACCGACCGAAATATTAATAAACCACATATTGAATACTTAGATACAGCCTCAAAGCATGTTATTTATTGGTCTTGTAAGAAGACCTACAAAATCCTAATGAAATTCCATTACAAAGGGAATTCCTATCGTGGTATGGTTATTGGTTACTTCCAAGACTTTGTTCTGGAAAGCTGGATTCCACCCGATACTTTGTGAAAAGTTTAAAACTTTCTTTAAATTCTTTGCCTTCAAACTTCTTTCCGTACAAAACCTCGAGTATTCGTATCGTACGTAAATTAAAACCGAATTGTGTTTGTTTGCGGGCGAGCAGTTCTCCTTGAGCTGCGCCGGCGCCGGTCGACCTCAGCCACACTTCAGTACACCTACTACGCGCGAATTGAACCTTTTTATTGTGTTGTCAACGCGCCCAGTGATTCAGACTGAGATATTATTTTGAGTGGCGAGAATGATCAAACGAGAGGCTTTATAATGAATTATCTTCGTAATTATTTCAATGACGATCATAAAACTTCACCTGACTGACAAATTACAAAATCTATTTACAATTCTCTAAGCAGTAAGCGTCGCAGCTTGCGTCACTGTCGTTCATTGCCGTTCAGTGATCTGCCAGTAAGTGCTTCTAGTCACAAGTTACAAGGCAATGTTTCAAACGGTACAAGAAATAATCGATTATCAATACTGCACGCTTCGAGCATGCACCTTTTCCATTTTTGTTAAGAGTGAAAAGGTCGAATTAAGAGGAAAATCAACCGAATCGAACAAATTGGTCAATGAAGTTATTTCATACATACATAGAAGACGATACATTATGCGAGACATGGTTGAACGAACATTGTCATGCTTGAAGGAGTCATGTAAGATATTGGAAAAGATCTATCATTCTACATACCCACACCCTACTCAAACAGATGCACCGCTGATTAAAGTACTTTATTATGTAGACTAATTTGCGGTTGCAATTTTAATTCATCTTTCCAGTAAACCTATAGCTGCCACAACAAACATGTCGAGTGAACGGCAGTTAAAAAGATAAATGCGCCTGCGACGCGTTGGTACGCCTCGCATCCGGCGGCGCGCGCGCTGATTCAGAGCTGAACAAAGAATATAAACAAGCCGGTTGATACATTGTGTTATTTTTTGTACCTTATTGAGGCGGTTGAGGACAAATCATTTACGATTGGGTTATAAAATATATTGTTATATGTTTGAAAGTTGAAACGGTCTGGAAGAATATAGCGCGGAGTCGCGAGAAATGCATAGAATCGAAGGAGGCTTTCGTCCAAGAGTTCTCACTCTTGAAAAAGAACTCTCAGAACTAGCTAACGAAGAAAAATGCTACAAGAGTATCTTCAATTATATTGAAAAACATTACAAAATTGAACTAGGCAATGATTTTTCTGACAAAAGTAGCAGAATTTTGCAAGTATTTAACATTCAGAGCCATAAATGCAAAGTAGTACTCTTTCACTTTCATATTTCAGTTATTTTGCTTAACACAATCAGTTTTACTAGTGACACAGTATATCGTCCAGGTAAATAATAAACCAACAAAGAACATTGCATCAAAGTACTGGCACATAATCATAGGTACTATGATGTTAATGAATGCTTGATACACACAATCATAGCGGTAATTGCGCAGTAATCAGTTTACGCTCAAGGTGACGGCTGGTACTAATTGCAATCATTACATAAGCTACAGCTAATACATAGATTGATTATCAGTTATTACTTGGACTCATAAGACTCTTCTTAATCTTAAGAAATACAATGAAATTGTAAAGACAATGAAAGTTACGCACCACTTTTACTTTCAATCAATTCTGAAGCCCTAGAGCAGTGTTTTTCAACCTGTGGGTCGCGACCCATGGGGGGGTCGCGAAGTCTTACTCAGGGGGACGTGGACAAAAGAAAAAAGGCAAGTGTTTCTAGGTCCTACACTAGGGACTAGGGGGTCGCTAGAATTTGATAATTTCTAAAGGGGTGGCGTATTCAAAAAGATTGAAAGCCCTGCCCTAGACAAAGTGACATTCTATCAGCGATAACGATGATGGCAAAGGCAAAAATCCATAGGACTGACATAAGCTATCGAAAAGCTTATGTCAATCCTGTTGAAAGTCGTTGTAGAAATACGAAACGCTTTGGAAATGATTGTCACTTGTCTAGGCCCTCTGGAATTGACTACAGCTTTGACTAATAATTTAACACAACTGTTGAATCAAGCACTATTACCAGATACTATTATACAAGGAAACTGGAGACTGAACATGAACCTCAAAATCTTTTAGAAGGTCTATGTTTGTTAGTGTGGCTCTATGATCATCAAGAGGTTGAGAGATGAGGTTGGCAAACGCAAAAATAAATGATATGAATATGGTTTACCCCAGTGTTGTTAAGCCAAACGCAACATTACATCCGTAACGGGCCGCAGCGCAACGCATTTGCATTAAAAAAGTGCGATGCGGGCCGCCTGTGCTGTGCGGTGGTTCATAGAAAATGTATGGTGAGGAATGTATGGAATGTATGGTGGGGAATTGACTGCCCCGTTGGTCTCGTGGTCGCAAGCGCGACTGCAGAGCGTGGGGTCCTGGGTTCGATTCCCGGGTCGGGCAAAGTGTTATTGGATTTTTCCATTAGGAATTTCGTAGTAACAGCCCGGAGTTTGGAAGTTGGCGGTGTGATACCCCCGTGCCTCGGAAAGCACGTTAAGCCGTTGGTCCTACGCCTGATCTCTCTCCGGTCGTGTCGGATTGCCGTCCCATCGGACTATGAGAGTGAGGGGAGAGAGAGTGCACTTGTGTCTGCGCAAACACTTGTGCACTATAATATCTCCCGCGCCGATGGCTAGTCTCCGTTGAGATTGGCCGCCGTGGCCGAAAATACGGTCTGGAGGACTATTATTATTATTATGGTGAGGAAGGAGGATTTTTGCAATCTGCGTTAGCCTTCATAGGAACATAGGAGGATAAAGCTGGCCCCATTATTGACAGTATCCCTAAAATGACTATGATAACGTCAATAGAGAGATAAGGAACACAAATACAAAGCAAACTAATAATAAATCGTAGAAAATTCTACTGTATCTATACCTAAATACGGTCTATTTACACTTCGATTAGTGTAGTGATTAGCAAGTTAAAATTAGAAGCATTGATCACTTAACAAGAGTTGAGTACACTGGCTTTATTTGTATTGCTATATGCACTTATTTATCACTCTTACTAACCGTGCTACCGATGAGAGATGCATGACGTCTTTTGTATGGTGATCTTTATCATAAATCAGCTGTTCTCTACACTTATGTTCGCATAGTTCGTCAAAATGTAGGGAACAGCTCATTCTTTTTTGCGATTTCAATGTTTGTCCCGTAGTGAAAGTTGTTCATAATGATGAGTACAAAGACCCTTATGAGGCTGCCCATGAATTAAACTTCATCCTGTATAGTACTGTGCATGACCCTTACTTCATTTGGATCTAAGGAGTCAATATTAAAATCTGTCTACCTGCAAGCTAAGGACCTTATAAGTTTCCTCGTAATCTATATATCCATAAATAATCATATGTTCTTATTTTATTTTCTTGTCTCCTCTTTTTGTATAGTCATTAGCCTTCTACGGCAAATCGAAACAGGTTTTTTACATAGTCTATAATGTATTTGTATGCATTGGGCCAGGTCACCTTAGTTTTTGGGGCATTCACATGACCTGAAGTAGTTTCTACCTGTCTTTTTAATTAGCACCAGGCAGTTTTTGCCCTAAGTTATTTTTAGTTTTTTTTTTTGCTTAGGTATTCAATTTAAAGTATCAATTCAATGTGTTAATAACCTGATTTGGAAATAATATGTATAGATCTTTTGATTTTATATGGGATCTAACTAGATGGTGGAGGCTGGCGACCTCACTGATTAGCTACTTTATCATGAGAAGTAGAAGATATTTAATATAATGGAAAACGTTTTCTATAATATCGTACTAAATTAACTACATATAAATTATATTGTAACGGAAAGTTACAAAGTAACAGATTATCCAGAATACAATTAATTGTTTAGTAGAATAAATAAATAGCTTAATAAACCTGTTCAATTAAAAACCATATCCTTCCGTAATACCTTTTTTTAACGAACAAGGTTGATACTATAAGGAAACATATACTTACATATCAAAAAGAGTTATTCGTTATTTTCCTGCTGTAGGTACAGGAAAAACTTTATGTCGAATTAATTATTACAATTTGATATGTTAAAATCGATTAAGGTTACTATGTACTTATTAGTCTGCTAAAAAGTAGGGTATCATTTTATTTTTAGATAGTGACATCAAAATTGCCTGTTTTGTTTTTAAATAAACTTTCTATCTAGAAATGTGTCTTGAAATTCAAATATATTTGAAAAAGATATCACACCAACATATTCTCCTTTACGTAGAGTCAAAGAATATGATAATCGTAGTAAAAGAAGAAATACCCAACAGAGAACTTTTAAGTAAAACAAAATAAAGCTTCGCGAAGAAAACCTGTCTCAACCTCGACCAGTTCCGAGCACTGGCAGAAGTCACCGCAAATATCAAAGCTACATTCAGTTTTCGAAAACGACAGGGTTCAATCGCATCCGAAACCTAACCTCACACAATCATAACAGAAAGTAAAGAATTACATGAAACCAAAGTGAATGCAATCATTAGAAGAAAGTGACCACAGGCACCACAGGCCAGCCACAGCAAAAGTAATCGTGCAGCAATAAAACGGCAAATAAACCGGTTTCCCACCCGGTCTGGTAAATAGTCTCAAGTCGACTGACCACGCACAGGTTATTGTGAAACGAATCAACTGGTCAGTCGGTATTAAATCACAGCTCTATCAATAATTAAATTATGTATTATGTTGAGTTATACAAACGCAACGCAGGCGCAGATAATCTCGGTGACGGCCGGGTCATTATAAATATCTGACGTATTGAAGATAAGTGTTAGTATTGCTATTATGGCAATGAAATAAATATTAATAAAATTAACCGAAAAATATTGTTTATTACAAAGGTTTAGAATAATTTCTAAAATTATGGAATAATTCTCTAATTAAAGCTGAGAATCTGAGATACGTTTGCACTTGGTTAGCCAGGAGATACTAGTGAAATAAGGTTTTCTGAATGACGTTTTGACCCTTGACCTCTTCCGAGATACGTTAACAGTTATCATAACATTTCTCTATTCTCAATAGATTTGAGTTCATCGCCTTCAAAAATCATTCAATAACGCAGATAAATGTCGTGTCTAATTTATTGTTTTCTAATATTTCTAAGGTGCAAAGAATTCTTCTCACTATCATAGAGATGAAAACACGAAAGAGTGCAATAAACTTGGATAAACTTTAAAATACGATGAATAATTCTCCATTTTGAATCTGATCTGTATCCTCACTATCCTAAGCGAATGGTTTGGTTCTGGGTTTTATATATTTTTGTATTCTGACTTTTGACTTGGTTTCGGTCTGGTAATATTCTGAGAAATTAAATATTTTAAATTGCACTAATTTACAAGCCGAAAATATCATTTGATCTTTAAGTTTTGATAAAATACATTTTTTTATCATGATTCATTTTTGATGTATATCGATACCTGCCAGGTCTCAGACCTGAGGGGTTCATTTAATCCAGTTAATTTGATGAAATTGGCGAAATTCGAAAGCTATACATGGAGTCTTAATTTACAAACATAATGCAAGTATTGTAAGAATGAAACTATCCAAGTTTCGTACTTTTATATTGATGAATATACTAGTTTTAACTAAAACAAATGCATACCGTAACCAGTTGATATAAATATTAGTCATTCCAATGTTTCAATGCCTTGAAGAAATGTAAAACATGTTACCAATAATTAATTAACATGGTTTTTCGCCTATTTCGTTCAACCAACTACTTAATAATTAAGCATACGATTAAAACATGCCACTTTACAAAAAAGGCCAAAATAGTGATAATATCGTTCTTAATTTGTTATCATAATATTGTTATTCAAAATTATTATATCCCAGTGTTATTATTATGGTATCGGTTGGTTTTGGGAAACTTCAAGTAAATAAGACCGTTATTTCAATGCTTAATGTAATTTAATTACTGGGTCTGTATTCTGTATTTACACAAAAACAAAATGTAAATCATTTTCTATAAACAAAATAATATGTTAATTATTTATTAACGACTAGCTTATTTTGATGAAGTTTACAATAGACAAACACATTTTGTTAATTATATTGACAGATACTTTCTAGATTTCATAACATACGATAAGAAATGCATGCATCACAATGAAAGTGTAACAAAAAAAATCCAATGTTATCAATTACAGCGAAGGAAAAACAACTTTATTACGCGGAGATAAGATAAGAACGGAGCACAAAATAAGTTGTTTTTGTTCCCCTGGTGTTTGCTTCGCCATTTATTCTTAGTGATAGTCAGATGGTAAATGTCGACTCAGTCTAGTTTTTTTTTTTATATGACCTTTAAAAGTAATTCCGATATCCTATTTACAGAATAAACAATGTCATTCCAATTGATAAGGACAAAACGCAATCATACTACTAACATTCTCCTGAGGAAACAACAAACAAGCACGTAATTATGGACCGTGTGTGTTCATTAAAAATATTGATAATGGTTATTTATAACAATTATTATTTCTCATTCAGAGAGAGTGAAAATTATAACGACGCCTCACCAAAGCAGACTTTATAAGACTATAACAAGTATTATGCTAAAGCAATAGCCACAACAATACAAAAACCATGGCAATTTTCGTCTAATTCTGACTCTCCAAACATAAACAAGAACCACTTTTTTATTGATTCATTTTGATCAACAATGATGATGAAACATGGAACATAGAAAAACTGCTGTTCTAAATAAATAACGTAGCTAAGATCTAACATATAAATGAATCAGCTTAGGAAATAGTGTATGATGCAACTAAAGAATCAGCTACGTCCGTCACTGGACAGCTATACGCCAAGGTGAGTGATTGACACTTCACTTCTTATAATAAGTTTATTACCATGGATGTTATTGTATGAAATACTCCCAGGTACTGATGCAATCGTCTGAGACGTCACACCGCAGAGCCGGTTCTTTCCTAAGAGGTTAATGATAACGAGTACCTAATGGTCTAGCCTAGACGTTACGTCTATGAATTTTCCCTAATCGAAGTTGATTACTTATATTGTTAGTTGAGAAATCAAGTGATTTGGTAATAAGAAATCCATGCACTTATTCATCATTGCTTGTATCTTTAAATCTATTGATAAGAAGTCTCTCTCTACTTTATGTCACCCTAGAAAGTAAAACAATGCTAAGAAAAAATCATCAACAAAAGCTCTGAAGTTTAAACTAATAAAATTACAGCAATCTATTTAGTACATCTAGAGATGAATCGCAAAAAATATACGTAATGAAAAACATAATGGGAAGTTGACGCCAAGTTCTTAGCCATTTCAGCTTCGCTACGGAACACCATTCACATTAATAACTGTTGAAGTATTTTCTTATTAATACGAGGCGAGATAGAGTTTTATGAATAAATGTTACTGTTATTAAAGACGATAAATAACTTCAAAGTTATATGGAAGAAGATGAGGAAGATGATACGGATGACTCGGAACAATTAAGGTCTCAAATAGGACCAAAATACTGCGCTGTTTGTTTTATTTTAATTTCTGTGTGAAAAATTTACAAAAAATTTGTGGAAACAAGTCATAACGGTAATGCTTTACATTAATATGTAACAGTACATACATTATACATAAACGTTATAGAGAAAGTTTCTGTTTGTCCGCTGAATAACAGACTCTTTGGCTTCTGGCAACTTTCTCGACGTAAGTTTACTTCAACTTTGTTTGTTATTTAAATTATACACAATTTTACATTTTTTCGGAGCTCCCTCAAGAAAGGACAGTCCGACCAGACTACATGTATTGTTAAACGTAAATATTGGAAAACATTTGTTAACCGCGATCTTTTTCAATAACATCCGTAATAATTTCCCACATGATATATAAGTATATATGTATATATATACACTTATATGTATGTGATATATATGTATAACACACATACACACATACACTTGATTCGCTTTCAATCTTTGAATTGACGCTACAATAAAAAGATTGACTGGCTCAAAATTAATTTATTAGTCACATTACCGACTCATTCGCCACTTAATAGTACAGTCTTAAAAACGAGATAAGAATGAAGATATGGACTCAATAGATGATAACACTGGAGACAATAGACATAATATACCTAGATATCAAGCTTAAACGGTTGTCTGTCATTCAATTTCATTAGCCCATTTACAAGGCGTTATAACAGGATTCCTTTGCAGACATTAAACAATGTCCAAATGTTCAAAAAATTACTGAAAGTTGGAAAACCTCTTTCGATAATTTTAAATTAGGGAAACCGCAAAGGTTACTTGGGGTTAGGGGAAAACCATTTACTCATGTAGATATGACTACTCTGTCGTCTAATTGTAGAACTGCATTAGATGCATTAGGTGGGTGTACTATGGAAATAATATGAACGCATTTTGATTGTGAGAATGAGTGGGCCATGCTTTTACTCGACCGAAATCGAGAGACTGTCATTTACCCAAATATGAGAGTAGGCCTGGGAGCCAATCCTCGGCCTGAGTTGGTTTGGATTCAGTGGGTTCGTTTGGAGTATTCTGATGTTCAATGTATAGCCTGGACAGAAAGTTGCCAGTATGATGACGATATTAACATAACAGTGCTCGGGCCCAGCGTCTGCGGAGTCCAACAATAACAAACAAGACAATTGACATACCTATTTCTTTTCTGGTATAATGCCTCTGCTCATCATTGTGAGAATTCGTCGTTCCGAACGCTTGACCCATCTTTATATCACAGCACTGAGATCACAAATAGAAAATAACAAAAAAACAAAGACAATCAGCTGATTACACCGAACGTAATAATGCGTTTGTACGCATGCGCGGGCTCATATCACGGGAGACGTGCGCGCCCCGCGGCGTCTCATACAACACTGGAGTTTTGTGCAAAGCCTCGCGGCGTGCGAGCGAGACAGGTAACCTGTGACCGATAAGCTCCTCGTTGACCTACATACACCGACATACGAGCAAAAGAGACAGAACTACTTAAAGTTGCACAGATGCAGGCAGACACGGTCTGTTTACATTCTGGGTAAGCGCAAAATGGCTACCGGCTGAACGTCTCAATTCTCAGACAAGTTGCAAAAACAAACTAATACTGTGTATTCTGCTTAGTTTCATCAACGTCACAGTAGTCCTAAACAAAAATAAGAATTGGTTCTTTGCTTTTCCTGAAAACAAGCACAGTAGAAAAGCAAGCCAGCTAGGGAAAACTAGCTTTTCTTGTTAAAAAGTTTGTGTAGTTTGCAATTCTTCAAACTACTTGTTTATAATTAATTTCGTTCACAAGAAAAAAGTGCTGAGATAACTCACAAGAAAACATGTAATATTAAAAAAAAAACATACGTATGATAAATTAATCGTACACGATTCTCGAGATCAGAAATTTGTCCAAACCGTACACCGTATCGAGCTACTATATATAATTATAATTGCGAATTAAACTTGAGGTCAGCACTTCAGAGGCCTTAGACAAAGTGAAATTCTATCAGAGATAACGATGACGGAAAAGGCAAAAATAGGACTGACATAAGCTATCGAAAAGCTTATGTCAAGTCTGTTGAAAGTCGTTATAGAAATACGAAACGCTTTCGAAGCGAATGTCACTTGTCTAGGCCCTCTGAAGAGCATTTAACTTCGACTTTCGTAAACTGATGAATGACAAAGTGCATTTTTGAGCGGAATTGCTTTCAGGAGACAATCGGAAGAAACCTTCGCTTGGTAGAACACGTCCCACCCGGAAGACAGATGACCTGAAGTAGGCGGATGGGGTACGGGGTGGCAGAAATATTTAAGAAGAGGTCTTTTTGTTAGGACCTATGACCATTTCAGCCGAATGAGGTCGACTACTGGACATAGGGCTCCTCCAATCCACATCGACTGGTCCTGTGCTTCTCGCATCCAGTGGAGCGGCGACCGCTTACCGACAAGCGCGGCGTTGACAGGCCCACAAGGACCGATAACCTGATGAAGGACGTAGGAATCCGCTGGAAACCAGGATCATCATCCAGATTCTTATTGAGAAGCCAAAAGGGTTATCTAACGAAATTGTTGGGTCATTAGAGACGTCGACAAAAGTCAAAAATCTTTTGATAAGTCCATTGTCATGTGCCCTTGACATGTTTGGAATGACGTCAAAACTTGAAAAAGAACAATGCCGGTAAGTATATCGAAATGTATTGTGGCAATAGCGAATTGAATTGGGTTAAAAAACAATAGGCTTGAGAAAAAGGTATGAGTAATGAATGACTTAATTGTGATCTCATTTACAAATATCTTACTCTTGTATTTTCTAAGAATGTTTAGAAAATCTGAAAAAAAACAACAATAATAAATTATTGAAAATAGATTTGCCAGGTACAGTAGTGATTGAGCTAATGTTCATCAAGGCAGTGTGTGGAAAACTATTAAGATTTTTTTAATAAAGGATTTTTTTTTATCTTTGTACAAACACCCATGAAGACAATCAATCTGTATACTCCGAGGTTTGTTCTTAGACAGTTGTGTAGCGTACAGCCCAATATTGTATTTAACAATCAAGAATATGTGTACCAGTGCTCATTATTTTCCCTTTGATTAAACAGGAGGAAGTCATTATCCTAATGGCAGAACCACACCCGCAGATCAGCAGCTTGATGCACAAACCGCATTGTGAAAGGATAACATCGCAGTTGCCGATGCAAGCCATTCCCAAAACAAACGCGGTGGAGTGCTGGATCGCGTTACTAATGCTATTGAACCGATTGTGGAGCGAGGTAGCTGGGACGATGCTGCGGTTTAACCTATATACATTCTGGAAATTTTGAATGTTTCGGCAAAGTGCTGTTGATTTTATCAATAAGGAATAGTGGTGAAGTGAGTATTCAGAGTTTGTTCAAATCTAAAAGTTTACTGATAGTGTTAAGGAAAGGTGGTCGTTACTATTTCTTGGCAAAATACCATAAGCTGTACATTTGCTTTTTTGTAACAGTTCTGAAAGATACTGTCCAGCGCAAGGACGTGGTAGGATTAAACGTAATAACAGCAGTTTCCGAATACCTCCTCCGATTTCAATTCAATTTTTCTTATCTAAATTTTTTTCTTATGTAAAGTAAAAGTCGTCCTCCATAGATTCAAGGCGCTAGTTTTATATAGAGGACTAGATACTATACTATTGTAATGAGGACAAAGACAAAACTATACTATTGTAATAAGGACAAAGGCATTTTGTATAAATAGCATCGTTTTAGGTTACTTACGTATCGAGAAAAGATATTTGAGAATAAAGTTTTAACTCTGAAGCACGCACTGGCAACGTGTCACGAAGATCTTATCCAGAAAACCAGTAGTAATTTCTACTGCTAAAGATAACAACACTTCTGGTTATAAAATCCAGTTAAATCCAGTAACAACAAATTATAGAACCAAGTCCATTTCCTAGTATTAACGATAATTTGCCTAGATTTTCCGCAGTGAACAAGGGACAAAGACACTTGAGGCACACCCTACGTACAGAGTTGATAAGGACGGCCCTGAGACGATATAGTCATGTGGAAATGCTACTTACTTATTGCGCAGTTTTTCACATACCCACGACATCGACACGAATATGAATGCATTTGCATAAATGGATACAGAATCTTCGAACACATTCCTACAAAATGTTATCGATTGAGGAAATCGATTCATATTTCTAACAATTCAAATAGTGGCTACGGACTAGCTGAAAATGAAGGATTTTCATCGTACAGCAGTCGTTCATACAAGTGAGTTTCAATTTCTCGGTCTTGGATAAAGTGGACGTACTGTATGCTTTCCTATACTATGGTCTATGATTCAAAATAACACCATGATCTATTTGCAACGGTCGTAAAGAAAATAAGACAAACCATTGAGCAAAGCAGGTAACTTCTCTTAGCTGTCCTAAATAATTGTGTGAAACTTATTGTTTATTTCGAATATTCTACACGTGGCTGATACTGTTTATTGTATATGCGCTTGTTATGGTTGTCATTGTCATCACTACTATTGCGTGTCATAAGTGACGCAGTAGTATCTGCTACCATATTGGCGGCTCCATTTGAAGTAACAACTACCAAACTTGGTATCTTGGTTGTTGTGGTTGGTTATGGCTTCGTCTCGGATCGTATGTTTTGTCGTTAAAAAATATAGTACAATGACATACTACATGATTTATCATCATCATTTTAGCCCGGAATCACTCAATGGTGGGTATAGATAGACCTCCCCTTTTTCTGTCATACTTCCCGGTTCCCTGCATCCCTCATCCAGGTGATTGCGTCAGGTATAATGGCGATTTGAGGCTTCAGTATAGCTGCGAAAAGAAGAATTAAATAATCTAATCAGAGAAACAGAGCTAAGAGAACAATTGTACAAACCTAGATATGACAATTTGCACCATGTGCAAGCCCGTTTGTGATTTTACAATATTCTTAGTTAAAGTTGAGCAACTTTATTTCGAAGTTAACCTTTACAGGCATCCAATATTTACTTCACACTAAGTAACATTCATGAGGCCGAATCGTTTCGTAGATAACTACATACAGAAATAAGTTGTCCTTCAAATACTGTTCAGTCAAGTGTGACCTCGTATTCATGCCAAACCCCACCTTCTGTCTTGAAGCATAAAAGCCAAAGTCGTGTACAGGCTTCTAGTCTATACATGGCATTTGAAACCGTATTAAAGTCGGTATTAATGCCGTGTATCATTAATCCTCTTCCAAGAAAACCTTTTATATTAGTTGCGTGTCATCTGACGCATACTGAAAGAGCCAACTGAAAGTTAATCATAGCTTAGACGGAGGCGAAGGACGTGTATACATCAGGGTATAGAATAGAATACAATACTAAACAGCATACATAGTTTACAACTTATAGCAGCATTATAATGTGCAGAATGAGACATCCTTGAAACGGAATTACTGCGTTGAAAAGTTGAAACTAAAGGTCATAGTGGGCGAGATAGTGACAATAATTACGAAGATGCAGTAATGATACGCATAATGTAATAGAATACTATTGAACCAATCGCTATCAATGGCGTAATAATGACGTAGAACGATAAGAAGCCTGTTTGGGAAGCTGATCGGATCGCTAGCTATGACCACATGGCGCAATTTCCTCATTTATATAGTCGCCCATGTGAATGTCAAACGTGGTTCTAATTATCACATTGGTGCTAACTTTCCCTAGTCCTCAGTTTACCCTTTAAACATCATAATTATTGAAGCACATAATTATATTTTCTTTCACAAGGACCACCGCACGCTTGAATATCATCCACCTCAATTTCAGCTAAACTCTTTGTCGTGAGTAAGCGTTCAAGGAATACAAGTACCTCTATTACCTACTAAGAGACTGATGACATCTTTCTTGCAAACCTACAAAGCACAGGCGTGACAAAAAATAAGACATGTGCCACGGAGTTAGCCTCAAATTCGTATGAGAAAATTATGAATGCCTGTCTTCATACATTGTCTTACCATGAAAGCTAATAGGTACAACAGGCCATTATCAGAATATGTGATATCAGAAGTGGTGAGTAATGAGTTCTAAGAAGATGATACAGTTAGCTTAATGATTAATATTAAGACAGGAAGCCTGTACTTAAGTGTTGATGTAAGGCTGTCAGTGATGATAACGCTTAGGAGTCTTTCTTTTAAGTATATTTAATTGGGTATGACACACCACAAAATTCCGCAGTTATCCTAATTTCCTTACATAATATAAAACAAAGTCCTCCGGCGCGTGTGTCTGTCGTCCTGTTCGCGATAACCTCAAATAGTACTGCACCGATTTTCATGCTGTTTTCACCAATGGATAGAGTGGTTCTCCAGGAAGGTTTTAGTAGAAAATGCTTATGGCATTAAGTCCGCCTCTGTACGTTTGTGTGCTTAAAGTATTAACCGACATCCACGCGGGCGAAGCCACGGGCATCAGCTAGTAATATTATAAATGCGAAACTGAGTTTGTTTGTTTGGTACGCTTTCACGCTAAAACGGCTGAACGGATTTGGATGAAATTTGGCACAGGGTAGGCCTGGAAAAGGACATAAGCTACTTTTCATCCTTGATCGCAGACGAAGTCGCGGGGAACAGCTAGTAAAAACAATAAAATGTATAATGTGTAGAAGATTTAAACCATAAAATCAGTATAGCTACAATAGTTTGTTAGATCTGAGCCAAAATACCATAATAATATCCTTATTGAGTCCTCAAATTCGTCTGTAAGTATCAAAGAACATTGATCAGTATGACTTACTATGCTTCAAAATCTTAACGTGTCTCAGTTTTTCTTCAAGTTAACCTGAATGGAAATTAAATTATGAAGTCCGTAAAAATTACAGTTAGGTATTGGCACTTCTTAGAAGTAAACATCGCAGACACTTACTAAGCGTGTTTTTCGGTCAAACCGCAAACATGTTCATGATTTGTTTTCTTTATTACTATACACTCAATTCTCGACTTCATGTTGTTCTGTTTGATCTTAAACGAGCCAGTGGCGATGTTAATAATAACAAGTCTTACCTGAAACAAATAGAGAAAATAATTTAGAAAACATGATCATAAATCAAGGTCATTAAAATCAATCTTTTATTAGTATAAAGAACATGGAGTTCTATGTAAATATAAACACACTCTTCATGAATAAAAAGTAAAACAATAGGAATAATAATCCTTGCAAATAGCATAATATTGAACAAAATAAATAAATAACATCGGTCTTTCTATTAATTCTAGTTCCACGTCGCTGCGAGCGCCTAAACATTTGGTCATAGCAACGAGTTGGAAATTGTTGCTATTACTTTTGTTGTAGGCGCATTTATAAATGTTTTGGGCATAATAACCGCACAACAGCGAACTAGAGGTTTTTCTTATTTTATTATTATATACTCAGTTTCACTTTGAATAAACAACATGATTTCATCATTTTATAATATTTCTTTGAACAATACTTAATTACAATAATAGCATGCAATAAATAATTTTCAAATGTCATCACACTCATAACGTGGAAGTTAAATATAAATCAGAGGTTAAATTCAGCGTTGGTCTACATTGAAACGCGGTGAAAATAGTTGGCAGTTTATTACAATGAGAGGCAATGAGCGCCATCTAGCGGTCAACACAAGTACTCATAATTTCAATATGCTTTTCATTACAGGACAAAACAAATAATATGGCCTTAGTTCTAACGACGGCGGATGTTGGGAAAAAAACTGCTTGTCACAATATTTCTTAGCTACTTCCCTTACCTTCCCCACCTTGGATCCGGTGTAAATATACCGCATTTTACCCGTCTGGCCTTCCGAATAAATCTCGCTAAAAGGGGTGCATGAACTCATTAATCTCCTGCTTTCCCATTCTACATCGCTTCGAGTGCTCTATCTATGTACCGCTCTGAGCAACTGACTGGCGAGCTAATTCTGTTGCTTGACGTAGAAGTTACTAGATTATAGCCATAGTTACATACAACATTGCTATTGGAACATCTTCCAAGATATTACCTGCGGCTATTAATTATTAAGGACCATTAAGAACCATCAGCGAACAAGAGAATATTCGCATTGTATGGGCAATAAAAAAATTATAGGAACCACCACCAGAACCGCTACCAGAGCTTAGTCATTCTAGTAGGATTATGAACGAATGCCAGTGCCTACTGTTGGACGAGAAAGCAGTAAACACTACTGAAAATTGGTCCAGATTTCTAGTAGCATAAGCATAATCAGCCTATAATATTTCCACTGCTGGGACACTGGCCTCCTCTCGGTGAGTGGGAGTCGGGCGTAATCCACCACGCTGGCCCAATGCGAGTTGGTAGATGTCACATGTCTTCGAGTTTTTGGTTACAACACATACCGGTTTCCTCAAGTTTTTCTTCACCGTGTTGAGAGCAGTGGTGATGAAATAATTTACACAAAGTATAGCGCCTGTCTTGGTTCGAACCTACGATCTACAACTTGGTAAGTCGCGGCCGTTACCACTGAGCCACCACTGCTCTCCTTTCACTGATTTCTAGTAGTATACTCCAATTCAGGATTCTAACCAGTAATCACTTATTGCTTATTCGTATGAAGAGTTAAGGCTCCCACAAATAGGCGCGATATCTCGGGCGCGACAAGGATTGCGTTGCCTGTCGCGTCCGCGATTTCGCGCCAGTTTGCACGAGGCTTTAATCAGCTAGCTGCCTCGCCTAACAAAATTACTATACCCGCTACGTAGTTCAGAGAAGACGCATATCTGAGAAGTTTACTTAGACACGTACAGGCTATAAACTGAGATATATGACATACCTAATTTACATGCTGCACTGCAGTATTTAATTAATGAAACATCCGCCAGTAGTAATCAAAGCTGCAGTGCCTATCCCGCATGTTATACTATGTTTAAACGAGCTATAATGTAGTTTATTCCTAGAAAAGTACTCGGGAATTTTTACTCCGGATATGAAAAACATTCCTTTACATTTTTAATACTAAATCTGTTTGTGAAAAATGCCGTTACGTAAAAGAGTAACCGTCTGTAAAATGTTGGTGTTTTGTCAGCAATTTCGTTCGGAACTCTACTGAATATGAGCGTCCCAATGACAGCTGTTATCAAAATGAATAGAGAAAAGTGCCTATTTAGACAAGGTAAGTAATCACCAAGTCATCAAGTTGACCAAGCCTGGAAGATGAATCGGTGATCATCGATTGTTGTTGAGTAGACAGGAGAGGTAGAGGCGCCTTTCTACCGTCAACCGCACATGGGTGCTAATACTTGCGGTACGAAAATCGCACTTACAACTATAACATAAAGGCGCCGTCGATATAAAACTGTTCTCTGATGTGCGGTTAACTTTACATAATTCCTTAATTGCTACACGATGGTGGGAGTGATTTAGTATTTGCGAAAAACCATTTGGTAGATTGTAGATTATTTATTACATGTTACATGAAAGTTATTTTCATGTATTGTATTAACTTTTTTATTATTGTTTGTTAGCTGTATGTCAATGACACCCCATCTGACGTCAAGCAGAGCAATCTAGACGCGTTAGATAAAATGAAATATGGCAGAGAGTTTAAAATTAATGACTGCCACAAATCAAAGTTGTTTTCTTGATAGCCACGAGGGAAGAAAGGAAGAACTAGCTTTCGATGTTGCTACGTGGACTCATCATCTCTCTTGTGGATAACATGAAGATTGAAGAGATTGTGGTGAAGTGTTATAAATACTCTGGAAATAGCAGAGAGAACACTGTTAGTCGAATGGGTGCATGTGCATATTGTGAGTCGTAAAATGAATCTCGGTTACCAGAATGGACTCGCGTGTCCTATTGTCGCATGGTATTTTAGAGGTATGAGGAACAGGGTGTAAAGTTCACTCATCCACCATATAAAAAGAAGGATCCTCCGACCAGACGGGTGGTGTGTCTGGCGGGCAACGGGGCAACTGCCCAACGATTGATGTTGGATTCTTGTATATTGTCCTTCGCGCGGTAAACTCTTATTATGCGATGCAGGATTTATGTGACGTCAGGTCTTTGATGCGTAGTTCGCATGTGGCGATGTAGATACCGCCACAGTATCCTATGAGTCAAAAATGTGCAGTAAAGAGTCACCTCATAACATAAGCTATCGATCCTTCGGTTCGGGCTGCCACCTCGAGTGCAATGACAAATTTTGCACTCTTGCATCAAAATGTACTTATTGCGGTTTATGTTATAATTTTCTACGTCTTATCGCTGTTTTCCATATCGAGTAAAGAAAACACGTTTCAAAAGAGGGCGCCACACCGTAAGCCATATCAGTTTTGAAATGGTGCTTTGATTCAGCCTATCCCTTTGAACATGAATTCGGGACGGTATGGAATTCGGTTATCAGAATTTTCCTTTTATCTGATAAACAGTGAATGCTTGGGAAAGGCGACATTGGGCACAGACACAGAACTAACTGACTGATAAGTTTTCTTGTGTACTATGATGACAAAATGTGATACTTGTGATAGTTATATTACGAGAAATGGTACGGTTTAAGGATTGAAGAGCTGAAGAATTGGAACTTACAGTAGCTTAGCTAGCTTATTTTAATGCATATAATAATTTATAAATAATTGTGAGTTAATTTATAGGGTTCCGTAGTTATTAGATTCAAGGTATTCCAAAAGCTATCGACCACAAACATGGGACTAGCTTTCAACAAAAATATAATGATGATGATATAGCCTACATTATAGGGGAGGCCTATACCCAGTGGGCGTTTCAGGCTAGACGTTCGAGGGCACTCGAAGAATGCCTATAAACGCCGGTAACGAAACCATAGCGACTTCTAATTCGATATCAACGCCATCTAGTTGCAACAAGAATACTAAACGCGTGAAATTTTCTTTGGAGAAAATGTAATGAGGAATGTCACAAAGTTTTCAACTAATACTTATTCGAATTTAGACGCAGATGTTTTGATGACGTAAATTCGTAGCAAAACTATACATTGTTGTGACGTGATTTAAATTAGTAAATTATTTACATACAATACATAAGTGCACTCTACATAAGCAAAAGTGACAGGCAATTTTACAGCCACAATGAATCTTATAATTAAGAGTGATTCTGAGACGACGAATTGAAATAAGCAGAAACATCATATGCGACGGAAATATATCGTTATTGGTTCATTGACATTAAGCCGGTTTATTGGGAATTCCATTATAATAAATTATGCATAAATAAATAAACCTAAAGTATTGACATTTAGGGTAGTGTTCTTATTAATTATGTATGTCGGCTAAAAATAGGAAATAAATGTCTTTCGGCTTTCCGCCTAGAAATACTGTTACACAATTGAGGTCCGAGGGAATTTTGCTTTGGTCACAAACACGATCGAAAGTTAAGGTACGCTTATCGCGGTCGGTTCGTGGATAGGTGACAATTCATTACAGATCTTTGAAAGCCGTTACGGGTAGTCAGGAGCCCGAAAGCATCACAACCAGTCTTACCAAGGGGTATCGTATTACCCCATGTAAAATACTGGTATTCAGCTGCATCCAGTTAGACTGGAAGCCGATCCCAACATAGGTAGTTGGGAAAAGGCTAGGCAGATTAATTTATCCTCAGGAATAGCCCCGCAGCCAGCCTGGCAGATAAGGATCAAAACAAAAGATTATGTCTCTTTGATTGCAAAAACCACAGTTTTTAGCAGTAGCATATAGATGGAAACTTTCTCTTGTAATGCCCATTGTAAATATGTAGATAATATTAACTGTAACGTTATAACTAAACAAATAAATCTAACTCTTAGCAGACATAAACAGAATTTCAAGGAGGAAAAGTTTAAAGACGATTGAGTGGAAGCCATTTGTTATTACAAAACTGAAAGCTTTTGTATTTCAGTCAGTATATTCTAGTAAACTGATTTAGAATGTCAGTTATTTTGACGGATAATGAAAATTGACAGTAATCTTGGAACTAAGCGGTGAAAATAAAATTGATTGACATAATATGCACTTTCTGCTGTTACATGCATAAAAATTAAAAACATCAACATTTAGAATCACTGAAAACGTGTTTTTTTTTAGATACCATGCTTTACCGCAGAATCTAAACTTACTCATTTAATCAAACTTGGCAGCACACCTCACAAAAGGAAATCCTTTATTAATTAACTATCTAACTAATGCATTACTAATCTTTATACATATTATAATTCTTCTGTACGTGTGTTTGTCACCTAACTCCTCCTAAACGGCTGAAGTTGAATGAAATTTTGTGTGTATATTTGAGTCCCTGGATAGTTTGAAAATACAATTGACCCCGGTACAGACGGTGTCCGCAAGTAAACTATAAATGGCTTACATTGCCTTTTTTTCCCCATGGAAAAAAGCATAAGTTTATAATATGTGAGTATGTATCTAATGAAAGTAAGTTGAAATCTAATACCAGTCGCATTGTTTGCTATGTCGCGTCATTGAACAAAGAGTTGCATGCGGCTATAAATAGCCCTCCCCGTTGTCATCACACGGCCACTGACCAGGCCTTGGGGTATTTGTGGCCTGCGACTGTCATGGTGGGTGTTGGGCCACTTGCGAACTTCGCGGGTGATTATAGTAAGTTAATCGATGATTTATTTATTGTTTAATTGTTGCTAGGATCAGTAGGATCGTCCTTTGCAGGATTCGTGAGTTAACAAATCATTTAAAATGTACCTAGTTGTTGATTTATTATTTGGATATTTATGGAAGCCTATTTTCAGCACTGGATGAAATGTCAGAACAAGGTCTGTAAATGGGGATTTTCAAAGCAATTGTTTAATAGTAAAGTTAAGACGTTTTTTTTTTTTGGAGCTGGGGCCAGAGTCAGCTACTGTCGGTCTCACAGGCTAAATAGCACAGCACAAGCCGAGAATTATTTTCATTGAAGGGTTCAAAAGGAAAAGCTATGCTCTATAACAGGTAGGTAAAGCATAACAGAATCAAGGGGTGACTATTAATGGAAACTTAAATGTCAAACATAAGGCCAATGACCTACCAACATTCTCCATGACCATTTATATTATATTATATTGATGAACTGACCCAAGTAGGTGGTTTATGTAGTATTCAGTGTTCAGAACATATAAAAAAGCAGATGCCGATTGAAACTACGCTTTTGCCTGTTTCCAAGAAAAAGGGATTGAATTAAAATGAGTAATTCATCAACTCAACTAACTACAACAAGTAGAGGAAATACGTGACTTGGGAGTCACACTAGATAAACAACTTAAGTTTGACAAACATATCTTAAACATGTCTTCGAAGGGGTTCAAAATCCTTGGATTTATCCTACGTAACAGCAAAGACTTTAAAAAGGCGTCAACCAGAATAAAACTGTTTAACACACTGGTCCGGCCAATACTCGAATATAACAGCCAGATTTGGAACCCTCACTACGACATATACATCAAGCACCTGGAAAGTGTCCAAAGACGTTTCCTTTATCATCTATGCTATAAGGATCGTTTAGCTAAAAAAATTACCAGCTACAAAGACAGATTAGGGCATTACAAAATGGTCTCACTTGCAGACAGACGGAAAACGGCAGATCTGGTACTACTGCATAAACTATTCAATGGAGTCCTAGACTGCAGCGAACTACTAGGCAAACTACACATGAATGCGCCATCTCGTCTGCCGCGAAAAAGCAGCTACAATCTATTTTACGTCTCAGGATCTAAAACTAATCTGGGACATTTCGCCGTCCTCCCGAGACTCTGTAGGCAATACAATGAATTGTCAAAACGTTGTAATTTGGACATAACCCTCCCCATTTCAAAATACAAAAAAAATATAACCACTGCAAGATAACTAAATTACATTATATTATATTATATTATGTATTAATTATGTGTCTGGTCCCTCCAACACATAGTCAGCAAATGTGAAATAATTATTATTAGGTATACTGAACAATTTAATTGTACTAAGAATGCTCAATATTGACATGTTAATTTTAATTTTTGTTTTTTTTTTGCAACTTTGTCACTAATTTATTTTCCCTATTTTTATTTTCATCCTGTTTACACCTAGTTACATGTGCATGCTGTGGTCTCCTGTAATTGAAGGAGCACACTTGAAAGAACCGTTTTTGTTATTGTATTTTATATTGTGTATGTGTATCCTTTGTTGGTGATCCTAAATAAATAAATAAATAAACTCGTCCTAAATGCCAACATTTAGGAACATTCACACATTTTTTTTTAGGACATTCTTTTGATTTTCTGCAAGTCGTCTTAGATGGGCCGTAGGCATGTAGGACGAGTTGACGAATTACCCATTAAAATGAGTTCGGGATAATCGGATTGAGGTTGGTAACATTTTATATAGATTGAAAAATAATAAATGTCGCCGGCGATCAAGCCCCTTAGAGAGGATATTCTTTGGATAAGAAGATTAAGGGCATGAAGAGGCAAGGATACCCAACACCTAGGAGAAGCTGAAGAGGTTCACAGAGGTACGTTACCAAGACTTTGCTATAACACCCAAGGAAGACCTATGTCAGTCAAGATTAACACCTAATGAATGAGTGAAGAAATGTTTAAGGACATGTGGGGACACATAGCTATTATGATTTGTAGAGCTACAAATACAGTTGGTAATTGACTCTTGAGCGTTTCACTTGTGTATCCCATACATGAAACCTTACACAGAACACAACACATAACAGTGGTGGCCCCTGACGCTCGATGTTCGACGCATATTCACAGTAGACATAACGTTATCGCGCACCGCACGTCGCGCAACCTAACAAAAATGAATCTGCAATATACCGCACCACCAAAAAAAGATGAACTCACAACAGATCTCTCTACTGTTTCGACCGTAACAGTTTCGAGCGGAATACCAGAATTTTCTACAAACAATCCGAGGCTGTGGTTCATGGTTCATCCAAGTTGAAGCCGTCTTGACACCACAAAAGACATCGGACAAGGTTGTTCACTTTTATCAAAACTTGTTTGGTCAAAATAAACTAAGGAAACGACCTGAGCCTGAGTTCGACTGTTGTTAAGGGGATCTGCTTAGTATTCTAACGTTTAACTATAACATAAAAGACACAAATTCAGTTAGCGATTACGACTATCATAAATGTGACATGAATTTTAAACAATTACATTCACAGCTTGAATATGTTATTATAACATTATACAACTGTAATGGATTACCGATAAAAGATTCCTTTTATAATGGTACAAAAATACTCAAAGGGTACAAGGAAGGACAGAACTGACGTCATTGGCTTGGCGGTAACAAGCACGGACGGTGACCTGCTTTTACTAAGACCATGACCGGTTACTGTATGCCTATGACTTAATGCCTTTGCCAACTATTAGATGTATTGCCTTATGAGCTATAGTTGTAGCCATAGCCAACATGAGGTTCTAGCTGGATTTCCAGCTACAAAAGACTTTTGAAAATTTTGAGGTAGGTACAACCCCGAAATTAGATTTTGGAGAGACTTGCGGGAAGTTGCTTAAATTCTTTATCGAAAAGTGCCGAAGAATGCTCTCCATCCATTGAAGAAAACAAGCGTGACGGTAAGATAAAGCATGAAATATAACGAGGAACAAACTCCCTTTCATTCCCGCATTAAAGTTATAGTTTTCATAGAAATTGTCCTACTAGCGTCGCGCCTATCTGCGCGAGCCTTTAACAAGAAAACCAAGCGAATTACACAAATCATAAAACGTACGTTATTTTTCTTTACCCTCATACGATAAACAGAGCAATAACACACACAATAACATTGGATTTGGAAGACGCCGTTTATTCCGCACGACGTGTCCTTGTATCAGCGGGGTGCGGGTGTAATGCGAACAAATCAAATGTAGCGTTCGACTAAATTCACATTTGCATTGCAAAGCGTTCGAAGCGGTACAACTCGGGTAAAGTGTGTTACAAGTGGAGCAACAAAGGATTGTAATTTCTGAGATGCTTGAGTACCTAGAGTTTGTATGTTCTTAAAGTAACAAAGAGTAGGAATACGAAATGTGTGTGGGTTGCTGAAAAACACATTGATTTAATCAAAATTTCAAATTGTTGCTTCAAAACAATAACTTCGTGTTCATGTTTTACGTAGCTCTCCCTCCAATGAAATCACTTTCGAAACAAATTGCAAACGACAAAATTATCATCATAACAACTACACATCTGGATTACATTGCAAGCATGCAAGATATAAATTGTTTCTAACTGCTTCTACGTGTTATGATATTCGAGTGCCGTGTTTCGCTAAATTAAATTATTTTGCGCAGCCGAACAGAGTAACTGAAGCCTAAGAATCTGCGAAGAAACTTAATTTTTATGATATTCCTACGAATAAAGTTGGCAAACGCTCAATAAACGATTACTGTGGTAAAGAAGAAGCTTTACCACATTAGATAACGCTGGGATCGTATCAAAAACATTTCTCATTAAGAAAACTGACTAATATACCACGTCAAACCGAGTGAGGTCACCGGCAAAAAAAATATTGAAATAAAACTTCGGGCAAAATTCGAGTTGAATTCAATACACAGTCGAAAACGTGGCAAAAATACAGAACACGCATATAATATAAACATAATAGACCTATAAATCAATTGAGAATATTTAAGTTCTGAGAAACAGGCAGATTTCATGTTTAAACATTTAGTTTTTATGGATTCATTTAAATGCGGGTCATGATGTACAAAAACCATGACGTTCTCAAGCAGCTTAACATTCACGCGCAAATTGTACAAATTGAACTCACAAGTCACAACGGGATCGGGAAGTCCTAGTGACTACTATTTTAAGACCTCTGTTATTATGACGTTCATGGAAGCAGTAGACTGTTGGCATAGCAACCTACTATTTATGCGCTGAGTACCTACTACAACGGCAACGCAATTGTGTAACACACTTTCAATCACAACCGGAGGATTTCGAAGGAAATTCGTAATGCATTGCTTCATAGGCTCGAGAAATTCGTCTGCTGAACAACGTTAATGAATGAATGTTGTTAAACTGTCGAAATAAAAGGCATTTCCACTGATAATTGTTACGCAATTACTCCGCAGGATTGCCGATTGCATGTCAATCACATAAAAATCAAGGAACGAAAAATTGCTAACTCGAGCAACGTCTGCGTATCTACACTATTATCTGCGTAAAATTGGCGTCGTGTTAAAATAACTCCGCCGTCACAAGGTCACTGCCTACCGACATGACCGAAGATTGATTCTAAACAAAACAAATGAATTAACGGAATCATTAATTACGTCTCTTTACACGGAAAGTTGTAGAAGTTATTCAAAGTGCTGGTGTATATTTTTGTTTTGTTTAGGTAGTCAGACAGAATACTGAAATCTTGGAATAAAAGGAAATAAGGAAAGTTTTTACTTTTGAATCGATTTCTAGTTACTTTAGAGTACAATTTGAAATGGTTTTCCCAAGGATTACTAACTTGTTTATTTATGGAAATTAGGGGAAACTTCTGCGAAAACTAGAATTAAATAGCGACTGACGACTTTTTACTAAGCTTTGATTCCCATCAGTAAAAATCATTGTCAGTAGGTAATAACCGATTTATGAATGAGAAACAATCTCTAAAGTTATATATTTTTCCGATTTCACGGCAATTTTTATAAGCGAAACCTGGTAATCAGCCAGGAAAACTATTTTTGTGAACCCAATGTCGTAAAACACCTGTGGAAGGGTCAACATACTGAAAATTACTATACCTTGACCGAGTTCCGAAAGAAACCATCGGTATTACAAGAACTCGAGATAAAACTATAGACGTGACATTTTTTTTTTTTTACGTAAACAGCAAATTACGAAACGCTACAATATCTATAAAAGCAGGCTGAGATAGCAGAATATCTGTAGCAAGTAAGTAAACAAAAGAAAATATGGAGAGGAAACAGTCATATTCCGAGAGTCAATACCAGCTTATGAATAAACAAAGAGGGATCTGTCTGGTATTCGGCAGCATCCAATCTCGAAACAGGAGACTTTACGAGTGTCGGTGCAGTCGTAAAATGGAATCTTAGTCTAGTTGCTCCAGAACAATATTAATGAAACTGTAGAGTTGATCCGAAAACCTGTGGTGAATATCATAAAGCAGACATTTCAGCAAAGTTTTCACGAATTTTGCAGTTGAATTTGATGAAGAATCAAATGTATTCTTGGAAATGATAGCTCTTTACGAAGATATTCACCGTGGCGTATTTAATGCAAATCGTCTGCACAAAGATCTGGAAACAGAGCAAATATCTGTGGAATATATTTTATGACACAGAAATGGAGTAAACACACGCTAATCGTCCGTTCTTCCAAGCCACCTAACAAAGTTCAGATTAAAAAAGGAGCCAAAACCCCACAAATCGTTTGCCAATTTCTTGAAACAAACGTCCAAATTAATTCCTTGGTAAGCAAAAGCATGTCACTGCCCCATACAACAAAGAAGTCAGTGACAATAAAATCAGTAATATATTAAAGAAAACAAACGAGAAGTGTTGAGATCCTTTGAGATTAATAACTCCCTGTGAAAATTCATTAAAAAGCTACAACTCTTTGACGAACAACTTGCCAAAAGCTTGCCACGTTTTCTAGAAATTATTTTTTGGAAAAACAGAATGTATATCTGCCTTGATTTCATTATTACTAATGTCTATAGAATAATAACAGTCTATAGTAACGTGCGTATAATAAGGCATATTATCGTGTGTCTGGTTTTAGTTTTTAAGCTCATTTGCCGCTTGTGTGGCTTCGTCGTGCGTAATCAGGATTCCTTTGCGGTTTGTCCCTTCAACGTGCAAAAGACAAATTAATAAGAGTGAAAATAACGAAAGAAAGTAAAATCGTGACGACTTGTAACATAAGTAATGTACTTATTTTTAACATAGCTGATGATTTTCTAGAGCTTCTTTAGATATCATTAGAAGGTATGATTATACTTGTTTGTGTTGACAGAGCAATAATAAACACGTAAAAGATAATAAATCTCTCAATAAAACCAAATCCACATGACACTAGGCAAGACGTCATATATACCTACAGGGTGCCCCGGGAAATGAAGTGGAAAACCAAATTTTAGAAGCCTCTCTCCAAGGTCTTCCCGAAACACACGAAATACAGGGGGGTGTTTCGTGAAGCTCTTAGAGGGGAGCTTCTAAATTTTTTCTTTGGGCTTCGTTCCTTGGCCCACCCTGTATGTCACCCTATAAACGACCTTCAAATGTACACCATCTGAAAATGGCAAGTTTCTGAACAGATAAATGATAATTTCTTCAAACATGTTTACCATGTCACTGCGGCCGCAGAAGAGCAGTGTTGCCAAAACTTAGCGTCTAGAGCTCTGGACAAGCTGGCACGAAATGGAAACAATCACTTTGATGGATGCTCTTCATTATTGGCGCACAATGTTACAAGAGAGAAAAAGGTGAACGTTGTCAAATTATTAATATCACAGGATTTATTGGTGCTATAGCTGAGCGTTCAGCTGTGACAAAGAATGTTCTTAGTGGGTTATAGATGTAGCTACAGCCGATTTGTTAGCTGGTTTATGGTTTAGGGAGCAATAGGTGCGAGGCCGATACATGAGTACAGCACATACATTTTTGTCTTTACAGGATTCAGTTTTATGTCATCATCCCATACATCGATTTCATTTGAATTGGTATAATTTGAAGAGAAATACAACCATAATCGCAAAATTCCGTCGTCGTAAAACCCACTTATATTGATCAAAATAATTACAACAGAAGCATACAGAAATGCGTTTTTCATGATCTGGAAATTGTTCTTGTAAACAAAACATAATTGGAAAATGAAGTGATGCTTCTTTCAAAAAAGCAAAAAAAAATTATTAACTTTGCTTGCGTAGTTTTTGAGTTAGCTTCTATATTACGTATTTTTCCCACTTTGCCTAAGAATGATGTTTAAAGTTCCTCTCGCTGTTATTTACGTAGTGATGGTACCTATTCGAAATTGTGTGGGGTAAATCTAAATACTACAACAAAAAAGTGAAAAATGTCTTTGGTTTTGAATTTTTGAATTTTCGTTTTTATCCACAGACTTCAGTAATAATTTTTCAGTTTTTTTTTTTAAGGCTGTTGTTTTTTCTTTGTATAAAGTTTTTATTTTTCACTTTTTAGTTGGGGTACTTACTTAATGCAACATTTCATGATGCAGCATGATTTCTGTGAATGATTTAAAAACTCAAGTAAAACCGGGACCAATTGCTAGTGCAGATTAACCTCATAAATTATAATCACCAGGTCCCAAATACTAGAAATACACCAGCAATAAAAATATAGTTAAATCCCAGACACTTGTAAATTGCAAGCGTTGACATATGACAAGAGACGGAAATATCTTAAGAAAAACTGCGTAATGCAGCTGCTTTATCTTCAGGCTAACTATGTAGCTGGTAATCTGTCATCAGGTAAGGTGTGGGGGTACAGATCACCTCTATTGCGTCAAATGAGTCCCTCACATCGTGTCCAGACTCTGGGCTGCTACTGAGATAATCCTGACACCCCAATGGCCTGAGAATCGAACCCAGCACCTCATGCTCAGCGGTAGCGCTTGCGACCACTAGACTAACTAGGCAGTCAGTCTACATGTCACTCATGTCACTGGCAATAGCAAATTCTACAATAGACGAGAAAGCTCTTTCAAGAGCTCTACTTTCTACATAAAATAAAAAGCAGAAGCAGTAGTGCAAGCCAATTATGGAAAGTCAGTCTTTAGGGTGTTGCTAGACGTGTGTGAACGACCCGCAGGCAATTTAGAACAGTGCCAATTTTAACTAGCGTCCCTTCATAACACGCTATAAAATACACTATTAGTTTATTTATGTTTTACCGTCATCAGCCTGTTAGCACTGGTACAGGCTGATGACGGTGTAATAATCGGATACGGATAATAATAATCCTAATCCTAACTAATATGCGAAAGAGAATTTGTTTGTTGGTTTGTTTGTTACGCTTTCACACTAAAACGGCTGAACTTGAATCCGTTCAGCCGTTTGAGCGTGATCCGCGTGGTCATGGTCTACCATGAGGTACATGGGTAGGCCATGACTTACGCGGGTGAATCAACCGGAAAATACATATATCTAAAGTTTGTGTTAGGTACCTATAACCTATAGTAAATATTTTTTATTCCTCAAGTTTTCGTTATTGCACCTCCCACTGTTTGTCTCTGCCTCACTCAAAGGCTGACTGGTAGAAAATGCCTATGGCTATGGCATTAAGTCCGCCTCTATACATTTCTGTGCTTGAAGTATTAAATAAATAATAAATCGCAGGGCACAGCTAGTGATTTATAGTTTCTTAACTACAAAATAAAGCCTAAATTACACTACAACCAGTCCACAGCATGTATTCAACCCGCCATTTTGTGCGGCAAGGATGGCCGGTGTTGGGAACAATGCGTTGCAGTAAAAATAGCGAGTTAGCCCCAATAAACAAGGCCACATGCGCTTTATTTGAGATGTAAAGTGACACGCACGAAGAAAAACAAAAAAATAATATAACGGCGGATAGTTTATGTTCGAAGTTTAAAAGACTGGCGCGAATTCAAGGAGGTGTGTGGTCCCTGATACTTAAGTTCTTAACATTGCCATCGTCTATGTTCTAAAAGGCAAATTAAGTTATCGGGAGAATAGATATGGAATCTGAATTCATTTGTTTCACAAACCTAGGGGCACATACAGCCAGGAATATTAAACTAAACAAGGTAAGTATTTGCGTATGATAAACTGATTGACTTACGCAACTAAACGCAGTAATGCTTGCAAAAATATTTGAAGAAAACTACACACAATTCTACAAAATTTAGGTAAGTACTAAAAATATCATCATAAACTTCCAAATTATTGTTTCCATTTTTTGTTCAAACCCGCATTATTGGATTTATCACTCAAACATAGACAAAGTCAATCCCCAACATTTTTACAGCGACATAAATCAATTTATGAACAAGATTCGAAGTAGAACCGTCCTAGCCAATTCGAAGGTCGAGGACAAGGGCGCTGGGGATAACAAGTGTCAAGGTCACGTATGAAAAATACAGAGGCTTATGTAACACCCACGTATTTGATCGGCTAAGTCTATTTGTGAGGCGTCATAATATGGGTAAGTACCATGTTTAGGCTTTTTATCAAGCAAGCAAAGCCCTTTGTGACTCTTGCGTAGATCCGATTAGTGGGTTTTGGGAAAAATTATTGCAAGGTTTGGTTTTGGTTGACGTATTCACCGTTTTTTAAATATTTTTGCTATACATATAAGTGGAAAAAATTTGCAAGTTTCTTAAATATTCAATGTTGGCAAGATAATGTAAAAGTTTTATTCGGGCTTTTATAAGTTCTCGCAATATGATAACAAAACCTAACGAAATAACAAGGAGTTGTAATGCTATGTCAACAGATGGCGCTATTACAAACAAGACGTAACACGAAGGTCCTAACTCGCGCAAGCAAAGTTTGTATACTCAGTCTGTTTGTTTTAAACACGTTACGTGATTTTAATCCAAATTACATCAAACCCAAGGATGTAGGGTTGTTTTCTATTAATTATTACATTATTTATAGCTGAAAGCGTTTGCATGCGCCGTACATGCGCCTGATTACTCGAAATAAGGCCGATATTTGCATATGCGTGCCTACGTGGGTTAAGTCTCAAGTTTGTTCGATTTGTTAGTATTTATAGTTTAACGGTTCTGCAGGGTTGATGTAACTTGTAACGACTGACTTAAGTTGGAAAAGCTTATTGAATTTATACGAACTTTGGAGTACTTTTAAGTTGTGCTGGTTTAAGTTACTTCTTGACTTCTAGTATTTCAAAAGGGTAGAGATGTGAAAGGTCTTTGGAATTAGTTCCATGTTAAGAGATTTGTGTTGAACAACTAAAAATTTTTAATGAGTTTGTCTATAATCAACCTAGTAAACTCACACGACCAGATATTAAACTAACTAACTAACATCAACAATTTAACGGTTATCATAAAATACTATTCTCCTATAAAAATGTTGAGTAGTTCCCACATATCAACTCAAAGCATCCAGAGACAAATACTCCACGTATTGTGATCGGCCAGTCGTATATGATTCAGAGGTCCGCAGCAATTTGAGGTCATTACGAGCGCCCACGCAAGCTCTTTATGGTTATTGACTCCAGTGTTGAGGTTTAGGGTGCAAATCGTACCTTTTGAATCTTCTTTAAGTACGAACTGTTTAACGGAAATTCAGAATGTCGTTTTCAAATCTGGATTTCCGAAGTTTCTGGGTAAAGGCTCAAATTGACATTTGATTTAAAAAAAAAATATGTTACGAATCACGGATTCCGTATCTAATCTGGGAGTAGGGCAGTCTGCTGCACTGAAGACTAGCAACCTCACAATTACTTCACATGCTCCAAAATATACAAGTTTTTGCATAAGTATCTGTAGTTACGTCTGTGGTCTGAAGTTTTTGCATAGGTAGTAAACTTTTTTAACCGACTTCTTCAAAAAGGAGGAGGTTCTCAATTCGTCTGTTTTTTTTTTTTTTTTTGTGTGTATGTTACCCGATTACTCCGCCAATTATGAATCGATATTGATGATTCTTTTTTTGTTTGGTAGGTCATGCTTCAGAGGTGGTCCCATATAAATTTTATTAGTTTTGCTTGCGTAGTTTTTGAGTTAGCTTCAATAATTACGTATTTTTCCCACTTTGCGTATGTTGATGACATGTTAATTGACTCAGTCACATAGCAGATAACGGTATACGAATTTGTGTGGGGTAGTTACCACAACTAAAAAGTGAAAAATAAAAACTTTTTACAAAAAAAAAAACAACCGACTTCCAAAAAAAACACTAAAAAAGTGAAAAATAACTATTTTCGGAAGTCGGTGGCCAAAAACGAAAATTGAAAAGCAAAGACACCGACTTCCGAAATTAAAGTTATTTTTCACTTTTTTAGTGTTTTTTTTGGAAGTCGGATGTTTTTTTTTTTGATCATAACGCTCTACATCACAATATTATTTAAAGTATTATTGTACTAGAATGTAATACGGAAATATCGTTAAACGAGACAGTTCTGGCAGCAGAACATGATATTAATGATATTATAACCAGTTGCCATTCATATTAATTTTAATGTTCACATACATCGTTGTCATCCCTATCTTAAACTAAGAACTTTATTTTTCATTGCAAATATTTTCCCAGAACCCAGAACAGGAACAGCAATAAAGCTATCATATGTGGTAAGAATCATATTATTCATGTATATGCGCGCCCTGGCTTTTCAAATGGCGTCGGCGCACAGAAAGCTGTTACCGTGTTATATCTGACATAATCCCTCTTGGCTTATCTATGACGCCTCTTACGACATCTTCATCAACTGTTGGGTCAAAGTCAATTGTGTCGGTTTCCAAAACAAAAATACCAATAAACCTATCACCACCAAGATATTTTAATCTTCAATTTCTGACACAAATTGCGTAACATCGTACTCCAGAATATACGGCCTACTTCTCCCGACCTTCACACTATAAAATATATTAAAAAACAAAGATTAACAACTTTTTAATCTTAACTTTTTTGAGTCTAAAATAATGATGGCGTATTCCGACAACTGAACATATAAATCAAGCAAAGAGTAGATAATAATTACTGTTCGAGACGTTTTTATATAAATCGCCGCGAAACCGGCGGCGTTTGCGTCAAGTAATAAATTGCAATTTGGCTTTATACCAAAACATGGAGTAAGTGATGTGTCTAACTCTATTAACGGATTGATATGAGATCAGTTACTTGATTGAAAGTTTTCCATAAAAATCTTGCAATAAGAAAAGTAAGTTTATTAGTATAGTGCAAGGCACAAGAGAGCGTCACCTGTGTCACGAGCAGGCCAAATAGATAGATAGTTACCAAGCACAAATTGATGCATTCAAATAAAGCACATAAGATGATTCCCAGGTAAAGGTCTTGAAACCCCGAATCCTGATTCAAATCAAAACCGCTTTTGCAAGTTCCCAACCAACATCTCCCAACACTTGACATTTCGAAATTCGACACAATATTCTGTACAACTTAAACAACATTACTATAGTATAGATAGATGAATGCCCGGAAAATGAATAAAAGGTTGTTCATAATACTGGCGTCTGTCGTGACTGCTACAACAATTTTCTGTTCAATAAGCGTTTATTAAATTACTTGAGGAATCTACTCTACAGGCTTGCTGCTAAAGAACTAATGTGTAGTTAACTTGGACGAACAATCGTATAGTTTTTTAAAGTCACGTTTAAAACAGCTGTTTTTAATCAGTAAAACCAAAAGCTCCATTGTCTCTTTCAACAAGAATGCAAAACATCACCGATGCGAGTTAACGACCTACGATAACTTGCTCGTTATAATAGCAGGTCACATCGATCAACGGACGTGACATTTGTTCAAACTCCGTTTAACTCAAATCTTGTAGCGCATCCAGCAATCGATACTCTACTGAGACGTGCTGGGAGCTGCCAGGTTCCTTGCATGCGGCATTCCATTGTCCACAAGATTAATTACCTTTACCTGAAAAGGCTTTAGAAATGCATTAAATAGGAAATTTAAGACGTTTTCTAGAATTTATAGTTAGTATCTTAATTGACTTTTGCATTAGATATCGCATGTGTTGGGCGGACTTTGATAAATAACAAAATTGCAACTCATAGGCAACAAAATGCAATTAATGATAATAACAATTATGGAATCTGGTGCCAGTAAGTTCAATAACCCATTCAATTTCGACTTTGATCTTCATAAGAGTACATCACAGTTCGAACATACACTCATAGATGCAATAGAAATGAACATTATAAATGGAACACATATCAATAACTTTGCGGAAAAAACACAGCTGATGACGTCAATCCACTAAACGAGCCTAGTGACGTCAAGGAAGCAATGTGTTTCCATTGATGTTATCATTTCATCAAGATACCAGAAAAAAAACCCGTAGTGAAGTTGTTTAAAACCTACACCTCTGGGACATGTGCTTGCATAAAGGATTCAGCACAAAAAGAATTACGCATAATTATACTAATTATATGAGGACAATCACAACATTCTCATTATCTCAGACAAGTGGGACTAAGCGAAATCAGACGAAGCTGTGCGTTGCACCAGGATCAACACAGGACAACGGGCTTATTACTATTCCGTCAGAGCCTACACAACTGGAACGTCCACAAACACAAGACAGCCTCTCAAATAATTGGACAGATCCAATTTTGTATATGTTTTGTAGAAAATAATGTCCTGATGTTACCAATCACTTTTCGGCGGAGGATCCATAACAGGGAACAGAAGAAACGAAGTTACGTATTTTGACGAATGAAATGTCTTTCCCGCCGAAGAAAAATTTCCCAAATGTTCCCAATTATTGGGTAATACTTGGAATATATTTTTGTGGGAGTTCAAAATCATTTTGGACTTGGCATTTTTTCCACAAACGCAGCCGTGATGATTTCTCCAGAACGCATAACATAAGTCAGTTTATAAATGAGCGTATAGGAAAGTCTACATTTGTAAAGATCGAGATAAAAAAAGCTTCCTGGGAAAAAGCTTTAAATTAATGTTGACTTTTACAAGATCGTAAGATGGTGCGACGTGCGAGCCTATGTCATTGCCAAGGCGACGTTTACTCTTGTGATATAAAGTAAAGACCTTTGTGCACTAGTGAGTAACATCATAATAACAAATTATGAAATGTAAATGATTTTATCAGATACCTAATTCTAAATAGATTTTAGTTATCAATTAAATTAGGGAGGAAGAGATATTATGAACCTAGGATGCTCCGATTCTAGAGTATTTTCTAACATAGCCACTGTTGTAACACGATGTTAATATAATATTTTGAATTCTTCACTCAAAAAAATCAAAACGTCAGAAAAAATATCAATGCAACAATAAAATCAATCAAATGCTTCATCAAACAAACTGACTCCCCCACACTCGTGGATCAAAGCTTAAAGATATGAATCTGCAAGCTCGGAGAGACATCAAAGATTTGGCATAATTTCACATTTTGTGGAGATAAGAGACAAATTATCTGATCTATTGTTATAGGCTGGAGATACTGTCTGCGACGTGAGTTTATTTATTTTGTGTTACACACATAACATGATGACATGATGGTTTATAGTCTACGTGGGTTTACCAAACTTCGTGATAAAAAATAAACCAGTAGTTTTGTTGTTCTTGCTAAATTGTACCAAGTGCATGCTACATAGCTGCATGTGGTAAATTATGCTTCAAATATGATTTATTATTTGACAAGAACAACTTAGCAAATATCGTTCTTCAAAACGGATGTGATGCGAACATTTCTTTTTTCATAAGTGTGGGAAACTCTTTCTGTAACTTATTGCACTAGTTTTATTAATACTCTAGAGTGGAATCATTTTAAGTTCTAGAACAAGTCACATAAGAAAAAAAAAAAGTTTCCTAATCTTCCAATCATAACTCTAGCGTTACAAAGACATGTGGCGGTATCTACATCGCCACATGTGAACTACGCATCGAAGACCTGACGTCACATAAATCCTGCATCGCGCAATTAGAGTTTACCGTGCAGTGAACATATATACAAAAACCCAATATCAATCATTGGGCAGTTGCCCGCCAGACACAACACCCGTCTGGTAGGAGGATCCTCCCTTTTCTATGGGGGATGAGTGAACTTTACACCCTGTTCCTCATACCCCTAAATTGGTGACCCCGAATATGAACGTTAACGCAGCCTTCGTGCAACTACTCCAGCGTGACATCATCATCATCACTCCCGCAAGCGTTCAGTGAGGCGAGTCACACAGCCAAGCCAACACCCGAGGCGTCAACGGGTATCCTGACCACCAGCATGCAGCGATCGCGCATTCCTGGTCATCACCCTCAGCCTCATTACCCCGACCCACTGGGGAATCACATCAATCACCTCAACCTCATCACCCTGAGCCACTGGGGAATCACCGCAAACAGTTCCGACCCACCGCGAACAATGCGGCACCTGGTTCCGACTCACTGGAACCACAACTGGCACTGGCAAGCATCGCAAGATACAAGAGTTAGCCCACTATCGACCTCCGGTCTCCGGAGGGGAGTGATGTGGCGGTATCTACATCGCCACATGTGAACTACGCATCGAAGACCTGACGTCACATAAATCCTGCATCGCGCAATTAGAGTTTACCGTGCAGTGAACATATATACAAAAACCCAATATCAATCATTGGGCAGTTGCCCGCCAGACACAACACCCGTCTGGTAGGAGGATCCTCCCTTTCTATGGGGGATGAGTGAACTTTACACCCTGTTCCTCATACCCCTAAAGACACATGAATCTTTTAAACATTTACTAACTAAATCGAAGTAATAAAAATTCCAATGCCCATAGCAATAGCAGTAAGCAATATAAAGGGGTTGCTTTAGGGTAAAACTCTAGGTTTCTGAACAACTCTCATGTAACAGAGCGGTTAACGAGAAGAGCTAAAAATACCGGCGCGCGACACGACAGTTCGGCCTTCGAGGCAATTTTTATATAAACCGGTATTGTAATTCGATTGAACGAAGAAATTCTGACAATTTCTTTAATACTCAAGGAATATCCTCCATCCTTCCTCAAGTCATTTTGCAAAGTAAAAGATTATCCTTATCGAGTTTTATGATCTCTTCATGCCAAATCCAGTTTTGAAGACCCTGAGGTCATCCGAGACCTGTTTTATTTGGCCAAGAAAGCAGATATTGATTTAGCATAAAAAATCAAGTACTTCCTTTTTAGGCAGACCAATAGTGTGAAGCTTCATCAACTTGTTTTGGCAGCAGACAATATGAATGTCAAAAAAGTTATAAGGAAAAGATTAGCTACAAAAAATACATAAAATCTGCCTGATGCGTACAAAACCAGTATTCAGGAAACCCATCGTAGATTCGTCGTACAACTCACGCAAAGCATATGTGAAGGACTAATAAATTATTGCGAATAGTCGGAATATAAACACAATTGCTAAACTAAGCCGATCTGGAGTATTTCCAAATGATTGACGAAGAAGGAGCGAATTACTGATAACTCTGACAAAGAATGGCGGATACGCGAAAACTCTGACAAACCCATTCTAAAAAGGAGAAAAAGCAGTTCAATAAACAATCAATGACGCAAAAGTCGCCAAAATATTGTCACGCATTTCATGGAACCCAGGGATAAAAGAAGTGGCTACAAAGCAATCCTCTCAACTCCACACAACTCTCTTTACGACCACCTTCTCCGAAATCAGACTTCAAAAACCACATCCCGCATCCCGGAAGCCTCAAGAACTCAAGACCAATGAACCTGATCACTTATTACGCAAAGAAACACGTGATGAATCTAAATGCAGAACTTTTAATTCCTGGCGAATGCACAGGCTGAGTTCAGAGACCGGCGACTCGGGAGTCGAGGAGACTGAGTTAAATCCCGTCGTGATAAACATGGGAACTGGCGGGGATCCAACGGGAATCGAACCGCACCCACTGGGGAACGTGCCGACAATAAACGCTAGTCTATTGTTTTTATACATGTTAATGGAATTGGGAAGTTTTGGTTGATTTGTAGTTTGGTGTCCGTGAACTTTATTTGCTAAAAAATAAACCTAGAATCTCAAAGCTTTCTGGTAAAAAACTAAATATTACAGGTCCAAAAGTAATCGAATCCCAGTGAGTTCGACCCATATAGAACCTGTAACTAGTATATTTTCTTTAATGAAGAACGCATTAATCAAGAGCAGGACACAATACATAATATTCGATTAATAAGTTTCACATCATCAAAACACATCCCAGGAAACGAAATGCGAATAGTGTTAGTGAACTTGATTGTTAATTTTGGATATCCGGAGAAAAATCTGATAAAATTAGTCCGTGTTCCTTTATGATGTTCTTTAAATAGCTTTTGACAAATATTTTTCCCGGTACAAAGTTGAATAGTCGTATTTTTAAAACGACTCTTGATGTTCGACGAAAAAAATTGATGCTTATTAATCTGTGCTTAAGTAGAAACACTTGACGTTTTGTTTACAGGGAAGCTGGATTTTTTTGGGACCACTTAACCTGGAAAGGCATACAGTAATTTTCATTTTCGGAAAATACATCCGCAGGACTGATTTTCTTAGAAAATTGCTAATTTTATTTATGCATCTCACATTTCAATAACATCCAATGTAAGTTTTCAGCAAAATCGACATGTGCCAATAGCGGCACAGTGAGATGCGCGTACGCACTATTTAAAGCGGATGTAGGGCAAGTCAGTGGGGCGGCCGAGTCCCGGCTAGTGCCAAATATTGGCCAGGTGGCAACCGCACACAGTTACTGACTAATTTTGATCTTACTACATCGTTTTAGGCGCGGATTTAGTTTTATAACGAAATTATATGAATGGGTCAATAATAGCTCTTTATTTTGGACTTTGCGTACTCTCACTTTAAATCTCGTTTATCGATATGGTTTACTTTCCTTTTCACTTCTATCTTCACGTCAAAATCTATCCATCTTTTCCTCTCTACTAATCCTTAATGCACAAATTGGAACTTTTCACCGCCTGCACTCTGAATGAAGCGAAATTTAATTGTTCCTCTACATTCATAAATCAATTCATGCCTAGTCTAAAGCTATGCCTGACCCAGTTTTATTGTTAGCGCATATAGGACATCGCTGGTACTAACTGAGCTAGTATTTGGAACACACGGATGTTTAACTTACGCTCACAAATAACGTTTGCGGTTAAAATACGTATTGGAGTAGCTTTTAACTTTTTTGATGGGGAAATCAGATTTTATGGCGCCAAAAATTCTAGAATTTAGTGCTGAGTTAATAACAAAAAAATAATTAAAATATTACCTAGGTGTAAATCCTGTCACTTATAATGAAAACTTAATATCTTGTACGACTAATTAGCCTATTAGACAAAAAATGCGCTAAATAGAGTCCAATTAGCTCCAGACACGAGACACCGTAACAACTCTATCAGTTAGCACCTGAACACGAACGCCACAGCTAATTCGACACAATCTCGTGCGGTGAGCAGTTCCGACACGCTGATTCACTTTTACACTTAATTTGACGCTAATTTGGCAATTTTCTGGTAAGGAAACAATATTTTTTCCAAATAATACCAACATGTAAAATTTTATTCTTGTTTATTTTTTTTACTTGCTTTTGAATGTTGAAGAATTGGAAGATCAAGCGGATGTCTTCCTTTGTTTATTGCTATCAGTACCTACAATAGCCACATCTGGTCAAATTGGAAGCATTATGCACGCACGATCCACTTGAGTCTGAAATAATAATGATACGAGTAGATCTCCCATTCAGTTCCTGGCCTAGCGGATGATTCAATCGCTTTGCAGCTAAACAAATGATCGAGAAGCTATTATACATATTCATTCCTGCAAGATTATAACTTCATTAGAAGCGACTGAGAAGATTATGACACAAAAATGGGGATCCGCAGTCCGTACGTAACATGAGAGGTATCTTATGACACCCCCGGGATCAATATGGGGTGGTATTCATAGTCGGTACGTGTGTGTTTAGGCGGGTAACGTAGTTTCACGGATGCCGCGCCGCGGTAAATATAAAGGAAAACTACTGCATTAGGCTTTTTTCCTCTCTACTGTCTAGGCCCTGATGATCTTTAAGTTTTAATCTCTTGATAGTATTGAGTAAGGTCTATTGCTTAGATCAACATTTGACATATCCACGTTGTCCAGCCACTCTTCAGAGTCCTACCTCAGATGTGGAACTATTCTTCATACATTGCCTTGGAGAGAAAGACAAACCTTTGTCCCGGTGGGTCCCTCTGCCCTCTTGCTAGCTCAGCTCAATTGAGGGAATCTCACCGGACACGTAGTGTTGGATGGTAAGATAATGAAAGCAGACTAAAGATAATGATGATGTGGCCTGCCTAAAAAGATTGCCAGCAATAAGCAAAGCAGACGGACGGAAGGACCTCGTCACACCTTCAGTCCCGGTTGTCATAGTTGTACCCATCACATTTGAAAACCGTAGCAATGTAGAGATTTGGATAAAATGGTGAAACGCCACAGGTTTACTGAAGACCCCTTATGGTAGGGGGAAAACGGAGCTGATGAATTTCATAAAACATCGTATGGATTTATGTGCAGCACTAGCTAAAATGACGTACTACCAAATGATGCTATTCTCTCAACAGCACAACTTGTAAAGCTCGTAGCAGTTAAACGACGTCCCAAGTCCCAGGTGCAGTCTCGTGGAAGCATTACATGTGTGGTTTATGTGCTGCATTGATGCATAAACAGCTTCTGAATGTATGGCCTCAATTTACCTGTACCAGTTTATGACATACGTCGGTATAGTGGGAGACTAGACGTAAAGACTGTTAAAGAAATACCATTTGAACGAGAGTACGATTTTTTTTTAACTTTGAGTCACTCGAGAATTTGCTAAATTCGTTTTAGAATGGGGATATATTTAATTGATCCTCTTAAAACTTATTGATCTTGTAACGATGTACTTACGCCTTTTAAAATTAATGAATCTCTAAAAACTTTTGAACTCCTAAAGATGCATGTTTTTTAAAATAAAAAAGCCTATTTTTTACTTTCTGGCCTTTTGTCACAGTAGGTCGCAGTAACTAACCTCTAAACCCAAACAAACGGGTTAGGTTAGAACTGTGATCGATCACGCGCGATTCACGCGGGTCACGGTTCGATTAAACACATGCCTCGCAAAATGTTCTTTTCTCTGGAGAGTTGGAGACCTAATTCGCAGAAAGCCTTGTTTTGTTAGTATTATAGTATTGCTCATTTGGGTTAAAGCCTTTGGGTTCTAACTCTGAACTGTGGAATGTCTTCTTGTGGGCAGTTAAGGCCAGGTAGACCAAGCAATGTAGGCATTTAACGCTACCACTTTTACGCGACGCGAGCCGTGCGCTTACGTCGCCTGCGTGAACTTACATGAACCCAACGCCGAGTGGAGAAGTGTCACAGTACAGGTAAGCATGTCGTATAGGCAGTAGGTCAACTTATTTTATTATTAATTTGTTTTAAAAAATAATAAAATACGCGACTTGATCCATTATTCTTGTTTACCGATATACGTAGTAATCGCAAAGGCCGAAAATTAATTTCATGGGTTGTAAATACATTTTATTCAATTATTCGGCATTTTAGTTTCATAAAGTGTATCTCACGAAGCAACACGCGCTTCAGTTGTGGTGGTGGCTAGGTGTGGTGTGTTGTGGTAACTTTAATAAAAAAAAAACAACCGGCATAAAAATATAAGTGCAAAATAAGTTTCGAAAGTCGATTTCTCCTTTTTAGACACCGAAACTATTATTTTGCACTTCGTAGTGTTTATATTTTTATGTCGGTTATTTTTTTTTGTTCTAAAGTGATTTTCACTCAACCGAATTGAGAACCTCCTCCGTTTTTTAAAGTGGGTAAGAAAACAACATGAAATTACTTTTAAATGATTTAAATACGAAATAAAATTAAATTATAAACTCAAAATGACTGTATGGTGTTTTCCATAAATTTTACAATGTTTTCAAATTACCGAGAAAAACTCTTTATATTTGTGTTTTTTTTGGACGCATGCATTCCTTTGCATCGTGGATTTGATGCACTGCAACAATAAAAAAATGTTCAAGTAAAACATTATCAAGTTATTCTACTGTTATGATTCTACTATGTAATATGTAGGTTTTGGTAAAATAAAATGTGTAATATATTGCACTTCATAGATATTGTTTGTAAACATTGATTACATAAATCGATTAGAATTAGACAATACTTTGAATATACGTTGTATACTTACCGGCACCGATATTGAAGTCTCAAGGACGAAGTGGGGATTGCTTTGCGTATGGTATGAATGCTGATAGACATAGGGTCTATTTTACTTCTGCACGCATGTGCGCCCAATGCATCCTTGAGACTTCAATGTCCGTGCCGGCGATTATACTCGGAAATCGATAGGTAGGTACCTTTATCCGTAGAATAGAACAGAGATATTATTGGTTCATATTTCCTTTCTTCCGGTTTCATTCTCAACAATGAATCAAACAACTGGATACGATGGCTACTACCACGATAGTTTTTTGTGCATAAGCCAAAGTTCACAACCCTAGCGCGACCGCCGAGCGTAGATATGAAAAGTGAAGTAGGTACCTACATACATGTGTGATTTCCTTCTGTACTCTCTGTATTTTGTGTCCCTACTAATAATACTATAAATGCGAAAGTGTGTATGATTGTATTTGTCAAAATTTTACATTCGTCAATTTGCACTATCGATAATCCCTAATAACGTCTAAACAGATTACCCTATTTGCACAATTTATTTTGTCGTATCCATTTTAGACCTAAACCTATCAAATGACACTAAAAACAACAAAATGTCTACACAAACAAAAAACCATGTTTTCAACTTACGTAATATTTGGTGGCGTGAATTTACCTTACAAAAAAGTTACTTCGTTTATACTGATTCAAAATAGGAAACTTAGGAAACTATTAGGTATATAAATCGAGCTTAGGTGACCGTAGGGCGGATTGAAAAATCAAAAGACATAATAGGTTGATAATATGTACACACTTTACACCTGGCCACTTTCTTGTATTTATTTTTATTCCCCATAGGTACCCACTTCTGTTCACTAACAAAAACAAATAAGTGATTTCTTTTAGTTACACTGTACGTGATAGCCGCGCGCTGGAAAAAGGGACATAGGTCGTACCTCGACAAGGCCTGGCGGGCGACTGAAGTGACGAACGCGAGCCGCTGTGTTATAAATAATTTATTATTAAAAGAATTAAGCTATTTTTCAAAATGTAACCACTAATTATTTTTCTTTATGTTATTATCTTTTTTTAAGATGTGGTTTTTAGTAGTAAAACTTTTATAAGCTTCGAGAAAAACCAGAAAAACATTAAAAAAATATCGAATTTGGCTGTTCTTCGGATTTTTTTTTGATCGAGTGAAGTTTTCGATATCGTGTTTCGAACCACAAATTGTCAAAGTACATGAAGTAAACTTCATTAAGTTTTTTTTTTTGCTTTAAAAAATCACGATTTCTTTGTTTATTATTAAATCAAAGTGATGTAAAATTGGGAATACCTGCCCTTAAAGATGAAATCATCCACCAGCAGTGCCAGCAATTTCCCTGTTTTCCTCCTGAAATTGGGTTCATGAGGTCAATATTCCAATTTCTTTATGGCCAAGAGCTGATTGATTGACACTTGACAGGCTGTTTTTTTTCTATCACAGTTTTCATTCATATAATTTTCTTCTTTAATAATATTTAAATATCTGAAAAGTGCGTCATTTCCTAACAGAATTGGTGTCGCGTAAACATTGCGATAGCGGATAGGATAATAAAATAGAACATTATTGAGGCAACTTCCTCGGATAAACTGCTACATTTCCACTAGGGAAGCGACCCTGCGGATACGGACCGACAGATATGAGAATTGTGGCGGCAAGCGATTACGATGTTTGCGAACTGTGAATGTTACGGGGTTTTCAAAGGTCTTATAACACACACTTTACCTTATTATTCCGAAACATAACATTTAGGTAACAAGCTTGAAGTTCTACGTTGTTTATGCAATTCAGTATAGTAGGTACTCGCATGTTTCCACAACGCACCCAGATGCAAAGCAAAGCTCGTAGCAGTGACGTTTAAAATAAATCGCAGTAGTAATTTATAGTGACAGGTTGTTAGGCTATCCACAATAACCTAGTTCCCACAGCTGATTCGTGAAACTTACACGGGATAACAAACACCAGATACGCTGTCTTACTTCCCGAACAGAGTGGAAAATAAAAGCAATATAACACTAAACATTATTGTGAACAAGAATAAGACGCAAAAACTCAGTCATGATGGTGCAAAAACATTGTTATGATAACACGGTAACCTAAAAGACCTTTATGGCAGCAGATAGTTCTTAACAAAATATGCGCATTGCTAACACATATTCTTTGTTTAAAAATTGCGGCATAATTTACTAACAGCATTTAATTGTATGTTCCACTTCAAAAACTAATTCTAAATTCAAACTTGCGGATATCTAGCTGTTTACAAGTGCGGTTACAGCACTAGTTTCGTCTTAATCGTAAATATTAAAATTAATATCTTAGCGGAGTGACGCGCTATTTAATTTAGATTTTACGACAAATCGGGATCAGACGCTAGTCAAATGTCAGACTTATTTAAAGTCTTGACGCCTGTCATCTACAGCATGTTTAATTTCGCCTGACTATAGTTGGGCTGGCAATATGTTTTAATGGCAGACATAATTATTCAAATTATCCGTTTCAGAGGCTTTCAATTAAATCTCTTGTTGTTTGCAAATGTTCATGGATATTTGAACATTCAAAGACATTACTTAAGGCTTAATACTACAGTTTTATTATAATTAATTAATGGAGTCAGAACTAACAGTTGTTGGGCATATTTTCCTACAACTACCAGTATAAGACTTCGCACAAAACCTATGTAATTTAAAACAGGATAGTTTAAAGCACATTAAGCTCAATGCGCGGGCAAAAGCTCGCTCCTAGAACTTCATTATGCAAAAAAGGTACAGTAAAACACCCTTCAATTACAGCTCATAAAAAGAAGAATAAAAATATTTAGTCAAAGGTACGCTTTGCCTGTGTTCATTCGTAACTTGACTACCTGAAAAGGCAGACAGGGTAATGTAGCGGTAGAAAAAAAATTAAACACAGTTGTTTAATAAAAAGCTAAATAAAGGCTCTTACATACTGGGGCGATTCGTCGCGCGACGCGACGCCGCCGCATTGTTCGCCGTGAAGTTTTCTCAGAAATTGTTTTGTTAAAATTCGCGTCGCGCAGCGAATCGCGTCAGTATGTAAGAGCCTTAACCTGACCATATAGTAGTCTTTTGGGGAGGTGGTTCTAGCAGTTATTTAATTTAAGGGTGTCTGCCGTTATGAAAAATAAGGAGTTACGACTTACAGCTAAGAGGCCCTAGGATTCAGTGTGCTTTAGTGAAATGTTGTATGTTGTAGCTTTCACAAATTAATCCAATCCAAAAACAAATTTGACATCTGTCAAAATTGTTGCTGATATAATTGCTTCTGTCTCAGACCAACCGATAACTTTTCAGCATCACAAGACGACAACAGTTCAGCGAAAATGTTAACACCCAAAAGACGTATCTAAAACAGTATAGTCAACAAACTTTTACTACAGTATGTCCAAAGATTAGTACAAAGATTAGTAAACTGAAGGATTTTCTTTTCTATTTTCATTGACAATTTTTCGTGGCTAGCTCGAGGTCACCTAGTCTAGTGCTTGTCAGATCAAGTAGCTCTCCGTTCTCAATATTTCCTCCTCACTGTCTGACACAATTATGTCAAAGCGTACTTGTCACAGAATTCGGGCAACTTCACTATTTATAGGACATACAACGCATGATTTATTAACTAAACATCCAGGGTCTTACTACAAAAACTCAGACACTTGTTCAACGTGTGTCTAATGCTAGTCTTAGGTCAAACTCCTTACAACAGTGTCATAAAAAAGTGTTTAGGCTTTGTGGTAACAAGGCTAAAATAGCTGTCAGGTAATGTTGGACTTCATGTCTAAGTTATTTCTTTCATATTATACTTCAAGTCTAGACAAAAGTTAATAAAAGTTCGACCAAAAAAATCTAGATACAATATTAATTGAAGCACTTCAGAAGCTCTGATAAAACGATAATATTAAAAGCAACCAAAGTTATCATATTTTTATCTGTATCACGAAAATTTTGCTTGTCGGGAAAATCCATGTTATCAAAGAGGAAAACAATTACAATAAAGGGCGGGGAAACAAATATAGTTGAAATGGGCAATCACAACGAACATCCCTCACATAAGGAAAACTTACAAAGAGGCGACGACCCGCCATTAATCTCCCGATATATGCGGGGAAAATAAACACGAAAATATCTTAGTTTTCCAAAATCACAACAGAATGGGTATTAGTCGCACACACGTTAATAACACACGCACCTTGCGCTGTGCCGGCGTTTTCATACTTCGATTTGAGCTTAGCGGCAGTCGCACGCGCATCCGACCTGACGGTGTCGGTCGCTGATGAGGTGGTGGTGGTAGTGGTTCTAAACGACAGGGTCGTGGAGAACGATGACGAGAAGGAGGATCCCAGCCCAAGGCCGAGGGTGGTGCGGTAGCGACGTCTGTACATAGTGGTGGCGATGTGAACGCTGCGGTAGTCCGAACGCGACTGAACGACGAAAGCGCGTGCGCCCCAACCCGGAAAAGCGGCCGCGATTTATTATAGTACGAGAAAGTCGCTCCCAGACGCGTAGACGCACGGGAGTTAATAGTGATGTTGCTGTCACGTCGCGTCGTGGGGTAGGCAGAAATAGCGCGGTGATAGCTGACTACCATGACAAGTGATGCCCCTGTCTGTAGCAATGTTCATAATGGCTGAGGTGAACAAACTATTTGAATAGTTTTGCGCCAAACATGCCAGAAATATCTCGCGTGATGACGCCAAGATACCCCCGCGTGGATGTTTATCTACATTGTATGGAAATCCCGACCCTGAACGCAAACGTTCCGCCTCCCTCTGCGCCATTCTGGATATTATACTGAAAGAGATTTTGGCTAAAATTTAAAGGCCCGAGGAAAATGAGGATAAACATTGTAAGAATTGGTTGAAATCGATATAATATTCGTACGATTTCACCTTACAAAACAGGTACCTAATTTATATTATCCTTATTTCATTAATGATTTTACCAAATGGGATTGTCATATTTTATCTCTTTAGATAAACTGAATAAATAAGTAATTATTATTGATCAACAATAATGACATAACAGTTTTTGAGGCTTTAACATTTGTTATGATTAGGTAAATGACTCATGAATATTGAAGTCAGACAATAAATGCAAGTCAGCACTCACTAGACAGGTATTAGTAATACGTAGACTAAGAGTTTTAGAGCAGGCCAATGATAAGGGATTTCAATTTGTTACCTATGTATCTGAATACCCATGTGCAAAACTATTTTTTTAAATTATATTTTTACTTACTAATATTTTTATGTACTAATAAATTACTTAAAATACTTACTTACTTAATTGGAGAGTTGTATTCAAATATTTAAAAATGTAATAAATTAAAGAAATTTTATAATACCTACTTACCTACATAATTAGATTAAATATAATTATCTGAATTTTAATAATAATATTATTTAATCACCTTTAAACATGAATTTTAACACAAATATTTAAATAGTTTTATCATGGAGAATATTTTAATGACATTAAAATGTTTTTTTGGTTCACTTAGCAAAACCTACGACATAAGTGCCATAGTCAATGAACTCACTGATTTATGTTCTATTCAAGACTATTAGGTAGCAATTCTATTTATGAGATGCTTCATTACTTCTTTTTCTTATGGATTCCAAGGTCAATGTTAATAGGAAAGCAGTAAGACCCATTCAAGTAATCATACTAATAAAATAAAGCTGAAAAGTTTGTTTGAACAAGCTAATCTTTGGATCTTCCTGTCATATTTGAAAAATTCTTTTTGCATTTGATAGCCCAATTCTGGAAGAGGGCTGGCTACAACCCTTAGAAGCCTACTAAAAAGATAAAAGTCGAAATAAACGCTACGCGAAAACGAAGAACAAATGAATGTGGGAAATACGAAAAAAAAAAAATTAAATTAAGAAGTTTTTATTCGCAGAAATAATTTCTTAGCACTTCAATATTACCCCAAACTGCACAGCAGTTTGTTGGCACACATAGCTCCTTTTTTAGTACTTATGTGTAGACATACTTAACACTTTTTCACCTATAGGTACGCTAAACTATTCATGAATGAATTCTCAAAAGAAACAAACACAAGTTTTCAAATATTCACTACAGTGAGGCTTTGACGAATTACATTTAAGAGGTACTGATGGTATAGGATGTTATTTTAGTTAGTATATTGTGGCGTCTTACGACTTCTACGCGAATGAAGTCGCAGGCAGAAGCTAGTGTTTAGGGTTCCGTACCCGAAGGGTGCCAAATGGTCTGTCAGCGGGCTGTCTCATGAACCGTAATAGGCAGACAGTTGAAACTTTCAAACATTATGTTTTTCTATTGCCACTATAACAACAAATAATAACAATTAAATAAAATTAATAATTAAAGAAACGTGTTTTGTTTGCGGCGTTTTTTGCTCAATCGTACTGAACTTTGTGTTTCATGTAAGAGTCCAACTCGCACTTGGCAGGTTTTTAAATAAAGTTTGTTTGACTGTTTGTAGGGACTTTATTTCAAGCTAAAATTGTTGCAGTGTGCCTGTTTTATCAATCTTAAATCAGATGACTTGATTAAATTATGTGGAATTATATTGAAATATTACTTCATTATTCAATTATTTCTGAAGACAATATCTGAGATTGATTTGATGATATCTGAGATTGATTTGATGATAACTGAGATTGATTTGATGATGAGCAGGCCGAAGATGAATTGGTTACTTTTCTCACAATAATGAATTAATGATAAATTATAAAGTTTTTATCAAAATATTTTTTTTTTATTTACCTTTGTCAATATGGTGTGAATAGGATTTGCATCAAGCAAACTTAATTAATTAGCATTAATTTATGATTTCAAATGTTACTTAAATTAATTATTTAAAGAAAGGGAAATTTATGAAAAACACAGTCTTCCTGATGATAAAGTTCTAATAGTTTTCCAATAGGAATCAGATTATGTTGGAACTAATGTATAGTCAGTTAACAATAGAACAGAATAAATTTATAGTTGAAGGTATATTACAAAAAATAATTGCTTGATATTGATACCATAAATAGAATTAAACATAATTCTCTTACTTCTAAACATTTCAATTGTACAATTTGTGGACAGAAATAGACCTTATCTATTACAGAGAACTTGTTAATAAGCTGATCAAACAATGATCTACTCATGAAACATATCATTTATCTCAGAAACGTGCCACTTGACTGGTTCAAAACAGTTCAATTTGAAACATTACACGATACTGCTGCCATATCTCACAATGTATTCAATGCTAGCACTTTGTATGTTACACTTACACCTACTTGTGCGCATAATACAACTAATTAATAATGATTGCATTCATAACCATTGTTATTTTTGTAAAGCAGTAATTGTCTTGCAGAATAAAAACACTGATGATTACCTAACAGCAGATAAAATTGGCTGAGTGCTGGTTGAGTGGAAAATATATGTTGAGGGTACTCACCGTTTATGGACCAGATGTGCGAGGGCAGCGAGTGCGCGGCATAGACCCGGCCGAGCGCCAGCGACGTGCCCGGCACCGGGCCCGCCTCCTCGTTGGAGCTGGAGTCCGTGTCGGGGCTGGCAGCCGCCGACGCCTCGTAGCTCTGCGAGTTGGGCGGGATCGCGATCGCCTCATGAGACGCATGCAGGTCCGGCACCGACGACAAAGACCTCGCGCGTTGGCGGTCGTTCGTCACCTGTATCCCCGGTATCGCCCTCAGCAGGCTGAACCCCGCGTTGCCCACCACCTCTGAGCTGGAGCTCGTGGAGAATGTCCTCGTGCGCGGACTCTGCCCCCCGTTCGCGGTACTCGCCTTTGCGCCCATCGCGACTCCGTTACGCAAAATTCACACCTGTCACGCACTAAAACCGAGAATCACGACCACACGCGGGAACCGACCACCGCGCCGGTGGAAGACATCGTACGACACACAAAAATTCGATAACTTTTAGCTAAAAAACACACTGTAACGACAAACACAATTATGTTGCGAAATTGTAAACAGCCTTTGCATGTGCCCTGCTGCAAAATTTTGACAGTTGTATCTTTTTTTTTTATTCAAGTGAAGTTAGAACGGGTGTTTGCGATATGCGCAACCTTCGTTCAAAAACAAGTTTCTATTTTGGTCTGCTCTGCTGCTTATAAGAAACTTATTATATTCTTTTGAGGTCATAATCAAAATAACTATTTAACACATACTTGCACATGATGAATAAAACAAATAACAATTTCCAACAGTTACCTGAGTTCAAATTGCTCATATCTTACGAACTGCTCGTTGTCGTTTCGTTCAAAAATAATTGAAAAGCTACGTTCATTGATTTTTTTTACTACATAGTTAGCCTAATACCAATACCAGAGATGAATATTATAATGTACTAATACTATCCCACAGCTGGGCAAACGCCTCCCCCAAGTCCGCCACCTCTCGAATCAGCCGGGCAGCCGTCACGATTCATTGGTTTATTTTATTTTAATTTTGTAAAGTTCAGTATTTTATGGGACAGGACAAGTAAAGCTGCATCGAATTTTTTTTTAAACAAATAATCAGTTGACAATGTTTGAATTTACAGAAACGCTAAACCATGGCCCAACCTATCGATTCGACAACTACTTTAACAAAATAACGTTATTATAAATAAATACTGTGGAATTCATAACTACTTACCTACTTACCTCAGACCAACAAAAATACCTTTTTTTGTTGGTCTGAGTTACTTACTTTAAAACCAGGACTACAAACAAACTAGGTAGGTAGGTACCTACATAATAACAAACTACAAAATAATTAGGTAAAGCTCCTTTTTTTGTTGGTCTGAGGGTAAAGCCACATCATACCTTTTTATTTCTTTTTAAATACATATTTGTTACATTTTTAAATATTTTTTATAAAAAACATGAAAACAAAACATTTAAAAATATAAAAAATAGTAGCCCATCGGCATCAGGATCAGGGTCCAAGCTGCCGGTGGTCAGGGCTCTAGAGAAAGGAACCTCCTCACTATGCGTGCCGTGTCCAGGAGTACTGCTTTCTGAATCAAGCCATTGACCCAGCCGTGCAATGAGAGCCTCCTGAGACCACATCATATTATTATTAGGATATAAATTTCGGTTTGCGCTTGCTTGCTTGCTTGAGTTTGCTTAGACTGTTTTTGTTTTAGGGGTGCTAAATCTGCTATCATTTCTCCTTTCCCATAATTTTCCTGTTATGTTATGAACTATGATGCATTCGACACAATTGACCCCCTTTTGATCGTTTGATCAGAACATTCGCATTAATTTGCGATGTTTGTAGTTTTTTTTGTTTTTAGTTTTAATTAATACTTAATTAAAACTAAAGCCATTTGCAAACTTTGGTTTTATTAACAATATTATTTTTTGCGGTTACACTTTTAAACATCTTGAGCTAAGGAACCACAAGAAACTATTTAGAAAAATAAGCATGTACCAAGGAACCCTAAATATAACATGTCATCGCTTTGCCTCGTCCACATTGTATTGTCAGTGTCAAATATTATTATCCATTCCAAATTAATCCGTTAACTGCTGCATGCGTTGTACATTTTTCTCTTTTTATCAAATGAAAAGAGTATATTAGCTGTCTCTTGTGCACAACAGTTAATGCTGTCAAGTGACAAAAAATCTTGTTGACTTGTCATGTCGAAATAATGATCGATGACGAACAGACGAAATAAAACAAGTGTGTTATTTCCATTTTAGTTCAAAAATAAATCATATTTATAGCACAAAGTGTAGTAATTAGCAAAGATGAATAATCCAGGAATGAATTCAGCGACGGTAAGTACTTAAAATATCGAATTTCAACTACATTTCTTTAACATGTTTGAAAGCAGCGATTGATTTTAGTTTTCATAACATTCCCCTAATTTACAAGATCATTATCATCGATATTATAATTAAATCATAGTCCGTTACTGATATTTAGTCGTTAGCTGTTTTGATTTGCGAGTAATTATGTAGAGAGAAGTTAATTAATTTGGAGCTCGATAGTGAATGGATAGATAGCGTTGTTGATTTGCTTTGCACGGCTTGAGCTGATGTAGTGTTGTTACCGCGCTACTTACAGCCAGGTGTGCCTCAGGTGCCGTTGCTCGATGACGACACGCTCGCCTTTGGTGAAGAGGATAACGCTGCCAAACAGTTTGTGTAAGTATCACTTTTCTTTAGCTACCAGGTGTTGTTACTAAATTACAACAAGATATATTCTAGGAGAGTACAAGATATGACGTGTAATTTATTTTATTGCAGGTCACTGTACTCCCTGTACTGATTTTGGTATCCCCATCAACAAACAACAAAATGTTTACTATTCTTACTGTTTATTCTAACTTCCATAACATCATTGATACTGTTGTTGTCACATTTCGTTTTGCGTGACTAGGATGGAAGAATAATTTCAAAAGTCTGCAACTTCCCCATTTCAATACCGATTTTATTTATTTTTACACGAATTTTCTTTTTTAGTAACATAATTATGTAAAAATATTCTAAGTATATGAATGTCGATGGCTATATGAGTAGGGGAAGACCAAAGAAACGATGTATGGACTGTGTGAAAGATGCTATGGCTGGAAAGCGGGTAACTGCTGAGATGACAACTAACAGAACATGATGGAATAAAAGGCATGTTGAGCTGATCACAAATAAATTGGGATAAGGGCAGGATAATGATGATTTCCGTAAACCATTTCATAAAATTGGTAAAAGTGTTTTTGGTCCAAAATAAAGGATTTATTTATTTTATTTGATAGTAGTCAAATACCCTATTATAACCAATCAATCAATCTGCCTAGCCTTTTCCCAACTATGTAGGGGTCGGCTTCCAATCTAATGGGATGCAGCTGAATTCCAGTATTTTACATGGAGCGACTGCCTATCTGACCTCCACAACCCAGTAACTGGGCAATACGATACTCCTTGATAAGACTGGTTGTCAGACTTTCGGGCTTCTGACGACCCGTAATGACTGTCACAGATACATCTTAAATTACCCTATTATAATCATTTTGTCAAAAAAATTGCAGGCACCCGTACATAGTGTTCTTCCACTTGGTATTCCGGTGCTCAGCGATCGTGGTTTACATACTCTGTGGATGGTTCTCCGACTCCTTCATCGCTAGCTTTGTGCTTGTCATCCTACTGCTATCCGCTGACTTCTGGACTGTTAAAAATATAAGCGGTATGTATTGAAAATATGGTCATTATAAAAAACATCATATGAAATAATAACCCTTCTTTGTAGTTGGGTAATTAGCAATGTTACAACTGCTGTGAAAGTTTAATAAGAACACGCCATGTGCCGGTGGGATACTCATCGGCAAAACATAATCAGCCTATAATGTTCCCACTGCTGGGACACAAGCCTCCTCTCTATGAGAGGGAGTAGGCCGTAATCCACCTCGCGGGCCCAGTGCGGGTTGGTAGATGTCACATGTCTTCGAATTTTTGGTTCTAAGTCATGCCGGTTTCCTCACGATGTTTTCCTTCACCGTTTTGAGAGCAGTGGTGATGAAATTATTTACACAAAGTAAAGCACCTGTCGGGGTTCGAACCTACGACCTACAACTCGTAAGTCGCGGCCGTTACCACTGGGCCACCACTGCTCGGCAAAAATTATTTATTATTTTATTTATTTATATTTTATTCTTTTCGGAAGGCTTTACAGACAAATATCGTTATAATAATATCAATAATATAAAAATAAATTGCTAATTACAAGCCCCACGGATGAATACAACACGATTACTCCCTCATAGTCTAAGTTACTTTATAAGCAAATAAATTATAACCATTTTGCTCCCTCAACTCTATGAACCAAACTTTCGTCACCTATTTAACCCCTTTAGGGGATGAATTTTCAAAATCCTTCCTTAGTGCTCACTTTTGTTCTATAAGGAACTCTTGTGCAAAATTTCATGCTTCTAGACCTGGAGGTTTAAGCTGTGCATTGTTGGTCTACATGAAGTAATTAATGGCTATATTGTTATAATAAGACTGAAAAGCGCTTTTCAGTTCTGCAATCTGTCTGCCTAAGCAAGTAGGTAACCCAAACTGCTGGTACTTGTAGATTACACAGAGTAGTAAGAAATGGAGAAATAATGTGCAAGCGAAAAGTATTATCTCTGTGTATATTGCCAAAATTAAATTAAAAGTATACATAATATTAATTCAGTTATAAATATTTTTTGGGTAAGAACAGCACCAAAAAAAAAAAAAAAATATTTATTTTATCTGATGAGAAAATATTAATCAACTTTGACCTTTCTGGTGGTTAAAACACATTGGATGTGACTGTTCAGTTACAAACATTAAATATTGTCATGTTGAATCTTATAAGCTGTTTTCATTATATCTAGATTGCTAATGGATGAATTTGCAAGTGTTTTTGTATTAAGATTTATGATCATTTTTCCAGGTCGTCTCCTAGTTGGGTTGCGATGGTGGAACTATGTGGACGATGATGGCAAGTCACACTGGGTGTTTGAGACAAAACAGGTAAATGTGAGTGTTATGGTTGCTTTTACACCCCTACTACTTATAGTATAAAATTTAGACAAACCAAAACTTTGTAAAAAATAACTACAGTATTTTTATGTCACGAAGCGACGCGCGCTTTACTTGTGATTTCCAAGTGTAAAAACACGCTGTGATTGTGTGTGTAAGCGCAGGAGATCTCGGTACCGTCCGAGTCAATGGCGAAGTCGGAAATGTGTGTACGTTATGCGCTGACGCTACTCTTCTTCATGCAGATATTCAGCGTATTTGTACACTTGGTTCCCACGAGTAAAGCGCGCGTCGCTTCGTGAGAAAAATACTTTAACAAATATTTTAAAAAATCTTATAAAGCCAAATCAATGCTGGCAGGATAGGCACAGTGTAGTGGCTGACTTTGTAACTTTGTAGGAATAAATCATTATACTGTTTCCAGAATCGCGTGAATCAGAATGAGAGCCGTCTGTTCTGGATGGGCTTGATCCTGTGCCCCGCCATCTGGTCAACATTCTTCATCTTCTGTCTGTTCGGACTCAAATTCAAATGGATGGTAAGTTATCAAGAATATTAGTGAAACTTTAAAAGCTTGGTGTCGATATTTGTAGTGCCTGTGCTTTCCTTTGAACTTGAGCCAATCGATTCTGACGTTGTCGACTCATAATGGCGGGTAAACATAATTATATGAAGCGTCCCAATATTTATGCAAAATAAATGTAACACAACAACTAGGCTAGGCTGGGTATGTACTACTAGAATTTGTTTCAAAGTGTCCTACACTTCATGTTGCATTACGCACGTTTCACATAATGTGTACCTACCTTATTGGACGCATGGACACATTTTTAATATCATTACATCGCACATTCGTAACAAGGTACCATAGTTAAAAAGTGTCGTAATCAGATAAAGAATATAAGACATGATTTCACTCTTACAAATGTTGATCAACTGGTGTGATTAGGCTATCATTTGGACCAAACCTAACAATGTCTGAGTATTCTTGAAACGCAATCACCAATCATTACTTGTGTGTAGTGATAAAGAAAGAAATATTTACTCGAACCCTAAGTATCCCTATTTATGTACTGTGTGTACTTAAATAATAGAATAAATAAATAATATAGGTTCTCAGTCGTATAATTTATACGACTTAGGCGGCACGGGCACGAAAGCATTTGTCGTATTAATTCGACAGGGGTGGTCATTGGGTTAATTGTTTTAAAAACTGGAACCATAACGTCAACCTTTTTTGTATTTTCTTTCAAGTTTTTTTTTCTCCTAGCCTGCACTGACCCATTCCTAGAAAAAGACCCCCTCCACTCCTTCCATCATTCCTTCATCCTTTCAAGTGATGAACATAATTTATTCATAAAGAATATGTATGTTTCCAGCTGCTAGTTCTCATCGCACTCACCCTGACGGGAGCCAACCTGTACGGCTACATCAAGTGCAAGTTCGGGGCCAAAGAAAACCTCAAGTCTGCCACCACAGAGTTTGTCAAGAAGCAGCTGCTACAGAACGCCACCACCTTCATGTTCACACAGCCTGCCCCTCCCACTACTGGGAATACGGGAGTCGTGTAAAATATTTTACTTTTTAATAGGCCTGTATACAATGATTATTCATATTTTGAAAATTGATGAAGTTGAGTTCAGTTTATACGGTATTTGTTTATGGACTAGATTCATAATGGATTATAGAATACAACAGCTGCATAAATACGTATGCAGCTGTTTACATCAAGAAATGTTCAAGTGTTTTTTTACAAACTTCAACGATATTGATATTTGACCTTGCCATTTCGGCCCGACGTTGTTTATGCGAAATAAATTCGAATTTCTTTGTTTTTCTTCTCCTTTGAATTTCTAATTTATCATTAAAATTTATTATCATATTCCGTCTCTCTAGCATGACGCCGTTCACACGATTTCAATATTGCTTAAAAGTTGTGTGTTTAAAATTTATTTCGCACAATAAGCAGGCTCTGCATGTAATCTTAAACAACTAAACAATTGCTGTATGAAGCGGGTTTCACTCATCTACATGTTTCGGGCATAAACAGTTGTATGCAGGCCTTAAAGTTTAAATTACTATGTGATGTAGTTTTCATAATGAGTAAGTCGGGAGTTCCTTATTTGTACTTTATTTATTTGTAGTAGTCGGTACTTTCTGTCCAAGCAAATTAAGCCACATAAATAATATAACTAAATAAATATTATATTTGATATGGCATGTTTCGCTGGGTAAGTTCCGATAAACTTATCTGGCAGATGAATTTATACTACTCAGGTTGCTGAATTTATCTGGTAGATAATGCCTATCCGGAAATTGTGAAGCAGGTCCTTAGTAGTTTTCGAATTATAAAATATAGATTACGAGTTTGTAGGTAGTGATTTTAGTCAGTTGCCTGTCAGTCGATCGTGATGTTTATTTATATTCATGTATATTTTAACGTGATTATTAATTTTTAGAGCTTCGTGTTTTAATGTTTAACGTTAGTAACAGTAATGGTGCAATCATCTTTTCCAATGGTAGTATTTATAAAAAGCCGGTGATTCGTAGAAATATGACAATGATGAACACTCCATTTACTTATTACTCTGTGATTCAAAATACACTACTTAGGTACATGACTATAGCTTACATAATTTTATGGTGTGTTAAATTATATCTTTCATTATTGTGTTTCTTATTAAATATCTTACAGTAAAAGCATTATACGTTTTTAAGTATTATTAAAACAATGTTTTGTGTTTGGAATAATACTAACGACCTGCTATATTTTGACAAACCAATTCAAGATTCAAATTATGTGTATATATTGTGTTTTGTATTGAGTGCATGCAAACCGCATTTATAAGTAAAATAAAAGCTATAAAGTTGATCTTGGTTAATTAAATTTCGATAACACTGCTGTTGAATTCAAATGTTTTTCATGTAAAATGTTTATGAAGCAGAATTTATGTTAATCACACTTAGATTATTCTTTTTAGGGTGCAAGATGAAGGTCCACTGATTATCAGACTCCCCAATGTCATAAATAAACATTTAAAATTATTATTCCGAATAAATTATTCTTCCTATTATTTTTAGAATTCGATTAAAATTGTTTATATAACCTTCTGAACAATTTTAGTTATATAATTGGAATGTCTAACTGTACATTGTTGAAGGCCGATAGTTTTATTATATTGTATATAATTATTTTAAGATAATCAATAAATTATATTACATAAAAGATTTCTTTTATTTATGTATTTTTTTGGCAAAATAACGAAGTGTATGACTACAGAAAAATCATAGAAATAAGCCCTTAATTGTATTTTCCTTTTCGTAGTAAAACAGTATTTAGTCAGAGGTAATAAATACATTTCCAATAACAAATTAGTAAAACACACATTTATTTACTGATTAAACAAAGACATTTCATTTCATTCTTCAACAATACAATAGCCACTAAACCTGCATTATACAATGGCAGTTTATTATACTGATGATGACGCATCTCATATCTGTGTGAATAAAATATGCACTTTACAATTTTATTCTTTGAAATTAATATAACAGTGATAGAATTACAACATTTTCTTGAAAATGTAGAACATCGTCTTTAGGAGACTTAATAAAACATGCAGCAAAAATATTGCTCCAGGTGAGGCTCGAACTCACAACCCCGGCATTACTCACACGAAGCACTGTCTTATAAGTACCGTGCGCTAACCAATTGCGCCACTGGAGCTATGGGATATCATGCGAAAAACTGAACCATTATCTACATGACTAAAGTCAAGCGACGTCCCTATATGCGATTATCAAACGTCAAATCAGTCGTTCCTCTACTTTTCGTGGCACTTGTTCGATCTGAAAATTATAGTATAATTTCCTAATAGTCACAAAAATATATCCTAACATACATTTAGCAGTAATTATTAAGTAAAATACTTTGACAATTGCAAAATTCTTTCGAAAAATACATAAACAAAATGGAAACGTCATCTGGTTTGTTGTGATAAGTTGAAGTGTATTTCCATGGATAATCTCATAACAATCACGTTATTCAGACTGCTTTAGGGGTGATACATTGCTAAGTGTTTTGATTATGCTGTGGTTCGTGTTGTGTTGTGTCTAATGCGCCGACAAAATGAATTGGTTCGACACGTCAGGCTTCACGAGCCTTGCTAAGAACGCGCTGAAGGAAGCACAGAAGACTATAGACAAAGCGCTGGACATCCAGGATGAGAGCGGGGAGGAGCCGGAGGAGGAAGCCACCCCACAGACCAGCGCCAAGTCCTCCCCCGGACACAACAACACGTCACTCAAAGACAACTCGGATTTCTTTTCCTCCTGGGGGCTGACCGTCAGCGCGGAGAGTGAACAGGATGCGCCTATCAAAGATCAGCCTGTAGTCACCGAGAGTCCGTCCAAGTCCACGTCGCAGAGCATCTGGGGCTCGTTTGCGGGCTCATTCTTTGAGCAACCTAAAGAAGATGACCCTACAATCGTGAGACCACCGAAAGCTAAGTCTATGAATGTTCTTTCTGATACTAAATATGGCAGTCACGATGACTTGTTCTCCAAGAGTCAGTTAATCATGTCAGATAGTGAGGCATTAGATCACAGAATCACAAAATCTTTAAAAGATGAACTCCCAAAAGTTGAAGCAAGACGTGATTCAGCAAAGTCACATAGATTGTCTCTTGTGTCAAGTAGAAATAGTTCTGATTCCGTAGAAGTGTTATCTCAAAGTTTAAAGACAACTCCTGACTCGGAGGCGTCAGTTCATTCCATATCACACAGCAGTAGTACCGGCCAGAAACATAACTCAGAATCTGTAGAAATATTACCCGATAGTCTGGTGAGTCCTAGTTCTATTGAGTGCCTTGGTTTTGATAGTTACTCTAGTGGTAAAAACAGCAACTCATCTTCCCTCTGCCTGTCCCCTGGAGACCTTAGTGATAAGAAGTCCACTCCCATTGGTGATAAGACTGAGAAAGCAGAAACTGCTGACAGTGTCAGTTTAGTTGCTGATGATGATGAAGATACTATGTCATACAACTCCATATCAGAATGTACGGCGCCCACAGTGTTGGATACTGATGACAAGTCTGCAAGCCCCTTTCCCAAGCTAGTCAAGGTAGACACAGCGAGAAAAGTGATGGACAAAGAATTCATACATTTAGAGCAAGCCATCTTACCACAGAGGATGCAAATGAGTGAGAACTCTTCAAATGATGGCTCTTGGTCCGACAGGACTCTAAACGCTGACAATGACAGTATTAACCTAGATATAACTGCTGAAGAACAGAAGAAGGAACAAGAAGATGTTCTAATTGATAAATTGAGTGACTCATCATCATTTTACAATGTCAATGTTTCTAATGACATGCTGAGATCTGAAAGTTCTGCATTTGTCAATGTTGAGAAGCAGCAATGCAATGAATCTAGTAGTAGCTCATCACAGAAAGATGGCAGTGTTAAAGAAAGGACATCTCCAATAAGTTCTGATAGTAAAAGTGACTTAGTCAAGATAGGGTCGGACCGGACGTCTGGTCACACATCTGGGGATGAGTTAGAAACAGCTACTTCTTCAGATATTGAAATAATTCCTAGTCCTAATGGTGACGGTCATGGGTTCAGAAACAGTCCTGCTAAGTATGCTTTTAAGCATTCAAAGTTTGATGGAACAACATCACCTAATCTAGTGGACTTGGTACTGGGGAAGTCTTTAGCAACAAAGATAAGGGGGCACAACCGAGAGTTATCGGAAGCATCAGTGCAGAGTAACACAAGTGATGAGAGCCAGGGTTCGGAGAATGAGAGGTTGATGAGACGGCTGTGTGAAATGGCAGAGCTTCTTGAAGCAAGAGAGAACAGACTGTTGGAAATGAGCAGAAGTAATGCGGACCTGGCAGAGAATAATGCAGATTTGAAGGTTCAGGTGGAGTCATTGATGTCAAAGCATGAAGGCAGTGATATTAACACCATCACAGAAGATTACACACAGAGGATGTCAGCGCTCGAGAAGAAGTTTCAGCAGGCGATCAGAGAAAAGGTATGAATTATAAAAAATAGTATTGAAAAATGTAGAAGAATAATAAAATGAATGATCCTCATTTAGAATTTCACCTATTATTCTCTGTTATTAATCTTTATTTCATTTTCTATACACATAAATTATATTTTTTTTTAAATATATAAAAACATTTGTTAATTATTGTTATCATTTTAAAATAATTTGATTAACATTGATTACAGATAAAGAGGTTTAAGATTTACAATATTAAGTTATAAAGATTTCATAAAAATAATAGTAAATCTTTTAAATCCAGATTGGAATTTCATAATATAATCTTGATATCTTATTACAATAAAACATGTAATCTCAGAGTATATTAATTTTTGTTTACAAACAAAAACTTCTACAGTCAACTGCATGTCAATTGTTTCAGTTTGACCTTGAAAGCGTCTTTATTTCATAGCAGTTTTAGTCATTACTAGCCGATGCCCGCGGCTTCGCTCACGTGGATGTCTGTTATTATATACTCAAACCTTTCTTGAGAACCACTCTATCCAGTGGTGAAAACAGCATGAAAATCGGTGCAGTAGTTTTTGAGTTTATCGCGAACAGAGAGACAGACAGTCAGTCGCGGCGGAGGACTTTGTTTTATAATATGTAGTGATTCAAGTTTTACTGTTGACAAGTACTTGGGCCGACTAGCACCAGAAATTACTGAATATGTTTAAGACCAAAACATAATTATTTAAAACATCATTCTGTCTCTGTCATTTTCAAGCAATTGACATAAACAGAACAATGTTTTTAATTTGTTTAGGGCTAAACGTGTTTAGTGATTTATGGTGCAAGTAGGCTTTAACCATACTACTTCTTGAATGGCTAACATAATTTTTTCTTCCATTTCTACAGGATCAGTTACGAAAGCAACTAGACACATTCAAATCCGAGTCTTCATCCCGCAAGAACTCCTCAGAACTAGAAAATTCTCTCAAAGAGAAGGACGAGGTAATCGCCCAGCTGCAGGAGGAAGGCGAGAAGCTGGCACGGCAGCAGCTGCAGCAGTCCAATATCATTAAGAAGTTGAGGAGCAAGGACAAGGACAATGAACAGGTCATTAAGGGCTTGAGGTGAGAGAAGCCAAGACAGACTGCTAAGATGTGACACACACACACACACACATTTCACATGTTTAAATATTTCTATGGCAGTCCATGGTGAAACATTAACCAGTACAATTATGATCTTAACAAAATTCTACTAAAAATACCTTAATTAATGTACCATGGTATAATGCAAATAAAAATATTCTAAGACAATGTATTCTATTCTATACACATGCAATGAATTGCGCAATTCTTGGCAATATTGTGGTTAACTATGACGTAGTCGGTAATACCAACCCATTTATGGCAATACAAATATTGTACAGGAATTGCCAAATATTGCGAAATAATAGTTGCCTGTGTAAATGCGAGATGAAACTTAGCATCGCGCTTGTATTATTAAAGGGGTACGCAGAGATGAACATACACACCCATATATATACACACACAGATATATACGCACACACATACACACACACACACACATGTGATGTACACTAAGATTGGAGTGGCTGTAGATTTACTAGAATGTGCGGATGTGCAACAGGCATATGAACATAGATTTCAAAAAATGGGATTTACTAAATAACTGGTAAAAGAAGAAACAATATTTTTTTGCCAATAATTATGTGTCTCCTTTTGACATAGCATTCACAAGAAAAAATATTTGGTGTGTCACTAAAAGTCTTTAAATATTTTTTCTTTTCTAGGGATAAAATAGCAGAGCAAACAACAGAACTGGATAGACTGAAGCGATCTATGGCTGCTAAGGAGGAGCTGGAAGTTAGCCAGATTGAAGCAGTGTACCGACTCACCACTGCTAATAAGAAACTTGAGACTGAACTTATGGAGGTATGTACAGCAAATACAAACTTATACATTATTCCGTCTTGAAGCGTAGAATTTACTTACTTGAATATAGATAGTGCCATCCACGAGTACGCACCTCACTCCGCGAATAAACTGTAAGTACTTTAGTACGGAGTGCGGCGCGGCTTCCTGGATGGCACTATCTTTACATACATATTAATTTAATTATCGAAATAGGCAAAAAAAATCGTAGTTCTACATAAAGATAATTATGTAGTACAGATCTCACAGAATATGCCTACATACATTTACTAAATATTGAAGTTAATTCCGCCTTTGCCATTGTATACCAAGATATTACAGAAATTATTAATTTGTATGAAAGTTGTAAAATGTCCATTGTGATTACATGTGTTTTATGTTTTGCTTATCGCGGCGAGTTAACTTATCAGTTGTGTAACGCGACACTCATGCGCACCAAACAAACGGAATTCAATGTTGTTGTTTATTTATGTGAAGATTTTTCTCCGTTAGGAGCTAAAATAAGAATAACAAGGGGCTTGAAACAAGTCAGCACGTCCGTTGGCAGATTCTAACTCAGCAGGCATTGGTTTCATTTATATAGTTGGCATTTGTTTCATACTTATTTTTATTTTATTTTTTTTATCAGAATTATCTTATAACAAAATTTACTTCCAGACAACCTTGTCTAGAAGTAAACTTTGATACTCAAGTTGATAAAATTGATTAATATAAAAATTTAGTATGAGCTGATTTTTTCGGCAAACTGTTCAACCATACGCTAGCATACATACACTACTACGTACTAGATACACAATCAAAATTCCATTGTAAGACACAATTATTTTTTTTATTTGTTTATAATTTTACCAGACAAAAAGCCAGTTAGACGACACGACACACAAGCTGGAAGGCAGCCGAGCTTCCTTAGAAGGGGCTCGGCGGGAACTGACCGACCTTCAACGAACCAGCGCCGATCTGGCGCGAAGGAGTGCTAACCACGAGCAGGCGCAGGACAACCAGAGGAGGGCTGATGAAGAAGTGCAGAGGCTGCGGGCGGATTTACAGCAGCTTAGGGTTGAGATGGTCAACGGTAAGCAATAAAATATAGATAGAAACATTGAAGAAGCATTTATTTCATTATCATCCACAGCCCAAGTTTGCCCACTGCTGCGCATATACACCGTGGCATTTTAATCGTCTTACAAAGGTGGTCCACTCAATGTATCCGACATAAAATACCTCCAGACACGATTTTTTTTTTTTTTACCATTAATTAATATAATAGGTACAAAGAAAAATAAATATTGCATTAGAATTCTGAAACATCCTGTTATTAATGTTTACGTATCAAACGGTAGAACAAACCTACGCAGCGCACGGGTCGAGTAGATCATTCCAATACCGAAAGCCAATCAAGCATAGTCCACGTGGACTGTCATCCAATGAGGAGCTCTAATGCTATCCTTTGAGTAGAGCCGCGCGTGTCACGCCCCGCCCCTTTCACTCGAAAATAAGTGAAGGTCAATCTCGCAGCGTCTCAGTTGCGGCCGAATACCGGAAGTGGAAGTGCGCGCGCGCTACCGGATATCAAACGTTGTTCGCGATCGTTACAGTGCAAGCAGTGAATAGGTCCTTCCTACCTACTTCACAATGATTATGAGGAACTATCGATACTCGAATATCGAGTACCTACAAATGGTGCGCCTGTACGCAGTGAGTGGTGACAATTTACGGGGAGCAAGGAGATTGTACGCTGCGCCAAATAATCTGAAAATGTTACGCAACCGAGGTGTGATCAACCCGCAAGTGCCAGGACTGCAATTTCAGTAACTACATATCTTTTGTTTGTTATTTGCTAGGTTAGTAGACATGAGTCAAATTTCTATCTTCAATAGGGTCGAACGAAGACAAATTGATCAGTTATTGAAATCGACCGTATGTTTGTAACTTTCTTTTTTATTAATCTGCACTTACTATGCACCTACGTATCTAACACAACTTAGTTTTGGTTTTATTAAGAATTAATTATGTTTCTGACAATCCTAAGCCCGTACCAAGTATGAAGGAAGAATTGGAATTAAATAGCTTTTATGTACAAACTGCTACGTAATGAGAACAGGATTGCAATAGTAAGAAACACATTTTTGCAATAGGGGGAATGAACTCTGTTAAAGATGCCGCCGCTTCAGTCCGTGCCGCCTTTGGAACGCAATGCTCGGACCGCGCTCATAACAGGGTGTTTCAAACTACGTCATGCGTCTTACTATTAAATTTTTTTTTTTTTTTTTTAATTACTCAAATGTTCATAAATACTTATCTTTTTTTTATGAATGTGTAGTAGTCATTGGATACATGAAGTGGGCTGCGGATGAAAGACGATTAAAATGCCACGGTGTATAGGCCTTTCTTTGCTAGTGCTTCTGTGATAGCCTCATCCAGGCTTTACCCGCGATGACAAAAATTATGTCAGCTCATCTTGCCGCCGGAAGACTAACAGTCCTACATCCAGGGCCCTTGGGCCCTGGATGTAGGTAGGGGAGTTCCAATTAATTTACAAACGTTTCAGCAGTAGTCTCTCGTGAGTGTTTTTGACAGATTTGTCGTACAAAATGTGTCGAAGACATGATCGAGAGACCACTGAAACATTTGTAAATAAGTTGAATTAGGACTGAGTTCATGGATACCACTTCGACACAGCCTTACTTCATCTGTCATCACACCTTATCTGGACTGTGGATTATAATCATGCTATTCTCATTTTTCAGAGGAAAAGAAATGGGTAGCTCGCGAGGAAGCGCTGCGCCGTGAGCTTCACGAGGCCCGCGAAGCTTGCTCCGCCCTCGAGAGCAGCGCGAGTGGCGGCGCGGCCGGCGACAGCGCCGCGTGCGTGCTGGCGCAGCTCGCGCAGCTGCAGCGCGCGGCCGTGGAGCGGGAGCGCGCGCATGCGCACGCGCTGCGACAGAGGCAGGCGCAGCTTGGTGAGTTGGCTGTTGGAGCTTCAGATATTGATTTGGAAAGTAATGGCTTAAGTAACAGAAGGTTGAAGGTTTTTGCCCGTTCTTTTTCGTTTTGGAATGGGCTACTAGCTTTAATTTTCGAACTCAACGACTCCTTGACAATTTAAAAGTGTCTGTAAATGGTTTAGTTGAAATAAATGCTTTGCGTTTTAGTTTATTCACCCTAATGTCCGACATGGATAACGTCAACGTAACGTCTGTCGCTATTGATTTATATGGGTATCGCGATGTCTGACCTTTAGTGCTATACAGGGTAGAAGTAACTTCAGTAACAGCTGTCGTTGACTCAAACAAAAATCTTTTTTTTTTTGTGATTACTATATTTTGTTCAGGTATCGATACCTGATGGGATTTTTACTAACTAATGTAATTTGAACCCGTATAGATATTCATAATTATCACGAGCTCGGTGTGCGAGACTGACGCAAGCGTAACTATTTATTATAACCTTAGTGCCATACATCAGATTGTAATTAATGATGTACTTCTTTCGTCAGCTGAAGTAGAGCAGTCCTTAGCGTCGGCGGCGGAGCGCGAGCGCGTGTCGCGCGCGGAGTGCGGCGCGCTGCAGGCGCAACTGGTCGAGCTGCGCGCGCAGCTGCGGGCCGCGCGCGCGCGCGACGCCGAGCTGCGCGACGCGCACGAGCTGCGGGCGAGCACTGTGCAGCGTCTGGAGGGGGAACTGCACATGTAAGTTAAACTCGGATTTTTTATATATACTGATATTTACATAGCAAGTAGTATACGAATTTGTGTGGCGTATATATACCATAAATAAAAAGCGAAAATTTAAAAACATTTTTTAATTAAAAAAAAATCAACTGACCTCTTTCGTAAAAGAGTTTTTTACGCAGAATCATCACCTCTGGCAGAAAATTCATACAAATTCTGTTCTATTTGTAATTCATCTGGTAGATAGTAACAATGTAAGTTGATCCATTTATTTGTATTAATCCACTCAACAGTAAAACTCAAGAACTAGAGACACTCCGAGTTGGGCATGAGAGCCGTGTGTCAGAGCTGCAGCAGCGGCTGAGCAATGTTGAGCAACAGCTGAGCGCCGAGAAGAGCGCGCTCGACACAGAGAAAAAGAGGAATGCTATTTTACAGGTATTTATTAGCACCTCAATCTGCCCAGCCTTTTCCCAACTATAATGGGGTCGGTTTCCAGTCTAACCGGATACAGCTGAATACCATTATTTTACATGGAGCGACTGCCTATCTGACCACAACCCAGTAACTGGGTAATACGATACCCCTTAGTAAGACTTTCGAGCTTCTGACGACCCGTAATGACTGTCAAAGATCCACAAATGACAGCCGGTACCAACGGCTTAAAGTGCTTTCCGGGGCACGGAGGAGTATGAGTGTGAGTATTTATTAGTACCTAATGAAATTAAACAATGTTAATTAAACGATGCGACGATGAATCTTACAATCACGAAAATTATGATAATGAAAATGCCGCCAAAGAACACAACTGCATTTTTCTACAGAGTTACTGGTAAAAAATGTTTTCTGTAAAAGACTCATCAACTTCAATTTTCATATTCATAGTCTGTCCATCTTCATTTATCACAACAGTTTAAGCTCAACTTTAGGAAACATAACAGAAGGCTGTAATTCGTATATAATAATGATAGTTACATTGTATTTGTTCCAGGAGCAGGTGTCGACGCGCGGCGACTTGTCTCCGCCGCAGTCGGTCGCGTCCGACTCGCTGTCCGCGTCGCTGTGGCAGTCCGTGCGTATACTTACTTACTTATTTATTCATGACAAGCTGTGCCCGATAGATTCCTCATCGCCAGTGGCAAAAACGACGAACTTTTATAAAAAAAAAATCGCCCTTATACAGCGTGTAACAAAAACCCTGTCCAATCCGTGAACAACACCCTAGTTAAGAATCAACTAATTAACGAGTTGGGAAACAGACTGGAGGACAATGTGTTGTTTGTGTTGAAAAGAAGTTCTAAAGTTCTTTGCTACACCGAAGATAAAACTGTGAAGGTGCCTGGCGGAGGACCAAAGGCGATCGGAATCACAAACCACAAGCGGCCGTCGCCGAATCGGAATGTTAGACCGCAACGACACGACTGGATTTTATGTAACTCTACGAAAAGGCTTCCGTAGATAGCAATGTTGCCATCTGACGCAGCGGTCGGCATCGGACCGACAAGACGTATTTTTTTGCTAGAAAAAGCCTCTGAAAAAGAGAAATACCATCGATGGCAAAGTTGTAACTCGTTCGGAATTAAAACCGCAGCGGCATGTGGAGTCGCTGCGGTCTGTTATTGCGATCGCGGGACGTTATCGCTTTTCTGCGGTCGCCTTCGGAAGAGCACCTTTACGTTCACAATATTCATCGAGCTCATAAAATCTGTTACAGGAAGAAGGCTGCGCAACACCCACAGCGTCCTCAGCCATGTGTGTGGAGGAGACTCTCGCGCAGCTCACGAGGCGAGACGGAGAGCTGCGGGCCTTAGCGCTACAAAGAGACGCTCTGTTAAGTGAGAGAACTGCGCTGTCGCACCATCTGGCGAAGTTGCAGGCTGCGCTAGATGAGATGCAGGTGTGTTACGACGTATTTTAATCCATCGAAAAAGGAGATTTTAGTTCATTTATAAATTGGACTAGTGATTGACCGCTTCGTTCATTTTGCCCTATACTTCTCTCGTACATCATATGCAGAAAGGAGGATGTTGCTAAAAAAACATCCCCTAATCTCCTTTTTTGTTTTTAAAATAATACAGTACACTGCAGTCAATAAATCACATCGTCACTAATGATGATATATTTCTTTCAAAAAGGTTATTTGTAAAACAAACGTATGTTCTGTGCAATTAATTCGTGACTATCATTATCATGCGCTTGCGCAGGACGTCTCAGGCAAACAATGAGAAATTATTATAAACATAATTTATCTATAGTATAACAGGCAACCTGTACCACGTTAACACAACATTGAGACAAGATCTTCTTACAGAAATAAACAACATTAACCATTGCTCAAATGCATTATAAGTTTCTTTTAAAATCAAAATCTCATACAACAAAATTCTTTTGCCGACAAACACATGATATTTAAAAAGCTTTTTATACTTTCAGACAGTACAAGAACAATACGACGCCCTCCTCCAAATGTACGGCGAGAAAGAGGAGCAGATGGCAGAACTGCGCCTGGACCTGCAGGACGTCACGCAGCTGTACAAGGCACAGCTCGACGAGCTCATCGCGCTCAAACAAGCTGCTAAACGATAGCACACGCCCTGCCTGAACCTGTGCTAGATACAAGAGCGATAAACCAGCTACTACGGTCTAAAATAGGCTCAAATACATTACGAAAAGCCCCAAAAAACAAATGGGATTGATCTCACTGATCTTATCGAACTATCATTATCATCTATCTGCCTAGCCTTTTCCCTACTATGTTGGGGTCGCCCTCCAGTCTAACCGGATGCAGCTGAATACCAGTATTTTACATGGAGCAACTGCCTATCATATCGATATTTCAAACTTCAAGAATGATATGGTTATGATAGGACAGGGTATCGTCATCAAACAGCTACTGAATAATGAAACCAAAACAGTCAGCCTCTGATTATGCTTTTGGGGATATTATAGGTGACTGAAATCGAAGGGATGAGTTAATATCACTTGCTCTCCCCGACTATTGACCCCAAATTGTGATGGGTCATAATGTCTCCATCACGAAATGATCCGGTCATTTCTTGTCTTTTTTCTTTCAGCCTAACCCTATGGGGAATACAGGGGTGATATTAGTTAAACAAATTAAATCTCGTTTATATCACGTCGTATGTCCCACCCAGTGATATCATTTGGTTGCAGATGGGTTATTCATTTGATGACTCACCCGTACTTGTGTTTCAATAGCTTGTTTGACGCACACATTATGGACATTACAATTTCTAGCACGTTTAAGTCTAATCTGAAGGTTTTGCTTAGACCTCTTTATAACTACGTAGGTCTCGGTATTTGCTTCCAGAACATTGCTAATACTGGATATTACTAATGCACTGAGATGGCTTCTATTACACAAGCGATTATTACGAAAACTAAGGTCAATGAATGAAAGAGATCTATACAAGATTGTGTTTGCCGCCACGCAACACAAGCAGTAATCAGCACAGTTGTGTACGGAGCCATCATTGATACGTCACAAGTCTTCAAGATCTAATTACATACTTAATCCTCTTTGTAAGATGAGTCATTTTCGTTCCCTAAGGAATGGAAGCGTCGATATTATCATTTTTATATCAGTGCATTTGATTGAGGTTTCTATTGGATGGTGATCGGTGATTATTATCGTGGGCATCGGGTCTAACAAGATTTAGACTAAAAGTATTTTAATCTCTAATAATATAATTTAGACATGGCGCTAAAGTTTAAAAGCGCTCCCTCACCGGGAGCAGTCGCCTCTAATTTAAAAATCCGAGTTTCACTGTAACGGCTAGGGCTTTGCAAGTAGACTGCGCAGGCCGTCAGCTGCTAGTTAGTGTAAAGAGATAATTGAAACCAGCTGGATAGGTTAATACATATTATTAAATGGGTAGAAGTAACAGGGCTAGGTGCCTAGGTCGCAGGTAAAGGTAACAGGCGAGTGCTGTCGGTGAGGGAGCGCCTTAATGGCAACTTTATCTGACTAAATAAGTAATAATTATAATGGCTGACTATAGATGGCGCTACTAGAAGGTGTCTATCTACTAAATTATGTATAGAAGTAACTAAATCGCGTTCGCGATATTTTCTATAGATATTGTTTGCTTCCGTCTTGATAATGTTATATTTGCCAATCGTTGAACCTTCCTTTATATTTCGATCTTGTCATATTGCTCTTTATGAAATATTCTAAAAATATAATAATTATTATTGAAATTGTATAACATGAGTTTATTATTGCACATATAGATGTAATTATTATTGTGTACAGTTTAGTATAGTTTAAAATTCTTCGTGACATGTTGGGCTGTGTTGGTAAGGCTACGGGGATATGCAATTAGGAAGACAAACAAAAAAATAACATTTAAGAAAACCTGACCGACTGATCAATTAAGAATTTTGCGGCTTAAGAATACTCGCACAAGAACTCATTCGAAGTTTACTCAAAAAGTCTCTATCCAATACTCAACAGGGCTTCATATAAATTATGTTTTTAAAGCCGCTATATAAATCAAGTCAATATTTATTTGTCTTCCTACATCAAGCGTGTTTTTCAGTTCCATTAGCGAAGTGTTGAAGTGATATCACTTATTGTTGTTGATTGTGCACGAGTAGTTTGTGTCGAGTGCTTCATGTGATATGCGCAGGAGTGGTTCTGAGTATTCTTTTAATTGATAGCTATCGGGGATCAAGGGCGTGTTTATAGATGTAATATCTGGAACGAGAAGTACAGCTGACAGACGTTTGTGAAGGGACTGATGCAGTATCCTCTCTTGCTAAATTGCCTTAGACTCAGTAGGAAGTTAAGTCTGATTTACACGATGCGATTTAATTGCCTAAATTAAAAAAAAAAACATTAAAAGTTGCACCTTCTAAACAATGTTAAAAAAGGCAAGTTTTTTGCTTCAATTTTATTGTAAGCTAGAGGCAACGAACTTGTATGGTGTAAATGGGGCTTTGGTTCACCTTGAACCGAATCAAAAGATTGTGTCGTTGAAGAAAACTTACGTATGAGTGCAGTAGTCCCTACATTTTAATTGTATGTGACTTTCATATTTATTGTAATCCTAACTAACATTATAAATGCGAAAGTGAGTTTTTCACGCTAAAACGGCTGAACGGATATGGATGAAATTTAGCTAATGAGTAGAACATGTCCCGGAGAAGGACATAGGCTACTTTTCATCCTGGATCGCAGACGAAGTCGCGGGCAACAGCTACTGCTTCAATAGTTTGATTCTGGTAACAGTTCAACCTACTACTACTACTTTGGTTCATCAAGTCAGTAAGTATAGGTTTAACCTTTTGGTTGGACCTACATTCAATCGGGCGTATAATAGTTTGTAACTGTCAGCTGTGTTTCACGTAAACTTTAAGTTAGTAAACGTATTTTATTGCGCATTAGCCATCTTATGAAACAGGTTCAAATTATTACAATATTTAAATTCCTTCACTTTTCATCCCACATGTGATTATTGTTATGTAAATAAATATAAACTGCCAATTATTAGACTGCGTTTGATTTATCATTTCGATTATTATGTTATCCCAAACAGAAAAGCAAATTATACACCTCATAATCTTACAAGGAGCGGGCTATTTCTATAATATTAGTTTAGTGAGCCATATTCCAATTAAACGCGGCGTGTACAGTCCGATTCAAACTTAATGGCGGCTCGGAAGTTAGCTACTCGTACTCGCTGCGCAGTACCTCACCCCGCTGACATGAAATTGTTACTGCGCAGCAACTCTCCGAGCCTGTACTACCCGACACTTACATTATGGTTGTTAAAAAAGATGATAGCTATAATGCCGGGGCTACATTGTCGCGTTATCGCGAACTGTACTCTCTCTACTCTCTCTCGCGCTCGACGTCTCGCTGAGCAACAGAGAGCGCACGAAGTAAAGTTCGCGATAACGCGACAATGTAGCCCCGGCATGATTGTGACTGCAACAGACGATTGTGGCAAAAAAAACACTGATCATGATTGCTTTTTGTTTTATCCATTTTAATCCTAAAAACGTCCGGTTCAAAAATAGAATTAACACTGCTGCCAATTTTTTTTTCAATCCAATTTTTTTTTGTGTCACTTCCGGCGTTTTACTCTTCGCTACTCTTCTATCTTTCGGGAGTCTGCGGCTAGTCAACTAGGTTAGATTAGTTTTATTTATGAATCAATATTATTGAGCCTACATATTAAAAAATGACATTTTTTTTAAAATAGGAATCATAGTTAGTGTTTGAGTATTTAGGTGTGTAATCATTGTGATAAAAAAAGGCTGGTTGAGTGGTTTGAGGTGCCGCGGGAAGAATTCCTGGAAGGACTTGAGGACCTTTGCCCATCAGTGGGACAGTATGTGCTAAACAAAAAAAAAACGATTTCTTTATTATACGGAAGTTGTTGATATTTATAAACTTTTTTCTACTTAGATGTACAAGTATGTATGTTAGTAAAAATTATGTAATGCGAACGTGGCCAATTATAATAGTTTCGTTTATAAACCTATAGCTTAGATAAATAAATTGGGATTCTAATATGACTTCCGGTTGGTGTGGTGGATTTTATAAAGGGGCGCGCGGTAGGCGGTACTTTTCATACTTTGGCGGGAGTAAATAGTTGGTAGATGTTTTTTTTGCAACAGTTTGTGAGTGTTCAGTGTCCAGTAAGTTCATTCGTTCATTTTCTACTTCCGTACACCTATTACTTAGTTACATTAATTAGCTTAATAAAGTAAGAAGAAATACTCACAAAAATTATGATCAAGCCGACCCAGTAAGGGTATATTAAAAAACGCTCGCCTCATGAAGATAACGTGCCAATGCAGTGTGTAATATACCCACGGCCACCACCAGCCGCCGCGGGAGGTGCAGCTCGTCAGAAACTTCGGAAATACACTTAAAGGTACATTATCTAAATATTTTTTTAAAATAGGTCTTCTAAGTAATTTCTTACTACTAAAACCACACGGGAGCCGACCTCGCCTTATCAATACCCATGTTTGCATAACCGAGAGGGCTCAGCCTTCAAGGTTATTACCACGTTGGAAACAAAAACGCTGTTAAACAACTCGCCGAAACGAACACGTTGGCAAGAGATACGTGGGAATACAAAGCCCCTACGTATTGAAAGTAAATCATTCATAGAGCGTGTATTTTAGTACGTAGGGGCGTCGGATGGGAACAAACGTTGCCACAAAACGTGAGAAACGTCAGCGCTGGAAACGTCGCGATGGGAACGAAAGGCGTGAGTAACAAACATGGTGGGCTCACTACTGGAGATCACAAAGCTCCTTATGTGCTGATGTCGGCGCTCGTGTGGTTGTCTGCACGTTCTTACGTAACCTCATCTTTACAAGGGTGGTTACCTTCGTCTTCCAACAGTCTTCAAAGACGGCCAGCCAGTTTTCCGATGGTACTAGGAACAACAACTAAATTCGTATCTGAGATTGAAGCTTGGGTAACCGCCTCCACAGTGACGAACTAGTGGAAGGTATCTCGTCCGCTGCCCAGAGGTGGCGGACAGGTGGGGCAATCCTTGGGGGAGGTCTACTTCCATCAGTGGACGCGTCTTATGTATGATATTTATGAGTATTTAGGGATAAACAGGGTGGTAAGTTTCTATAAAAGGTGAGGATCCGCCTACCAGACAGACGGGTGTTGTGTCTGGTCGTTGTTACTACCCGAAGGTTAACCTGGCTTATTCACACATTGCACACGGCGTATTTTTCGCTGTCTACTCGCTACAAAATCAAATAGTGTAGAGGCAGAATGCTCGTATAAAAAAAAACGTTGTGTGCATAGGCCCGTCGGTTTTCAGTCTTGTGAGAAGAACCCATTCTCTTTTCATAGTTTGCTGACATTTACACAGCTTTTACATTATATTTAGGTGGATAAGGATTAATTTGAAATAAAACATCAATTGCTCTACATACACCATTTATTTTAATATGAAGCGATACAGTCACACAGTCGATGGATGCATTGTACCGATTTAGACCAAAAACTATGCGTTGGAGGAAAATACATTCAATGGGGAGATCTACGTGCGTTAGTTTACAGATAACGCTTAGGTACACAATATTCATCTTATTTAACATCCAATATTATTTCTATAGTCTATATTTTCTATGAAACAGCAATCGCTGGAAACTATTAGTATGCCGCCATATATTATATTATATCATAGCATCGCCTTATGGCAGTATATCTCAATATACGGCATCTCCTTTAGATAGTCCGTTTTTAGAGTGATGCCAATGGCTTGGGGAGGGTACCCTACCACTTGGTACCTTCAAAGAGGTCTAAATCTGGATGGTTACGTTATTAAAAGTATCGAATGCATCCACGTTACAAGCATACTACGTCCTACAGACGTGCGCAACACTCCCTACGTCTGAGAGTGTGAAGGCGCCAATACTCAGACACGCGCGCGTGAACGTTACATATTGCGGTACGCAATACATAATATTATATGTTATACTATGTACTCATCCCCTGTAAAAGGATTGTGTAGGGAACATTTTTCTGACAACTTTCTAACACCATGGAATTTCAGGGAACAGTATTTTTTTATGATAACGCTCGACTTTTTGGAAAACAGTCAATATTTATAATTTTTAGTAGGATAATATATTTTTGTATTATAATTTAGTTTTTTTTTTTTCATTGAATTCAGTATGGAGAAGCTACAGACTACAGAGAATATTAACTTTTTATGTTGATCTGTTGTATGGAAATTAAGATTTAAATCATCATATCTACCGAAAAACGTCCACAGCTAGACGGACATAAGAGATGTTAATAAACCGAAATAGTCTCTGTTGTTTAATATATCAAAGTTTTTTGATGCTAGAATGAGGGACTTAACTTATAAGTACGGAATGGCCGACACTAGCGCATATAACAGAAAATGGGATATTGTGACTTCTTTGAAATTTCTTTTGACATTAAATTGTATAGTCGAACTTGTTGGGCTTTACCACTTTTGACTAAAAGTTCCTTTTTAAAGTAAATTTAAACTTCACTAAGGTTGAAATTATCTAAATTTTACATTGGTCTTGAAAGCAAAAAAAAATAGATCTCGTCGTTGTTTAATCATGTGTCATTCACCCTTGGGGTTATAAAATAAAATATAATTTTATGGTCGATTATACTTGCTGGCGCATGTGAATGTACATTTGTGTGATACAATATTGTGATTCTTAATTTATAACGTTTAGGGCGTGCATGGGCCGTTCCGTACAAATGTGTGTCGTCCCCCAGCCGGTTTATTTGTAAGGCGCCACCTACACGGGCGACTATATCGTAATAGTTGCGCTACTAGCTCATCTCTACGGTAAGTGTCAGTATGCGAGGGTGGGGCCAGGCAAGCGTAATTTGAGTCATTTAAAATGAGTGACGGAGTAAGATAATTTTCAAAGACTTATTTTGCGTCGAGTGTGACACAACTGCAACGTAATTTCGGTTACTCTACTTATAAATAATGCTAAGTTGAGCTTGTCTCGCCCCGTTTGAGTGAGTCTTCGCACTGAGCGTATGTGTAGCGTAGACGCCACTTAGATGTTACGTACATGTATACTGCATTAGACGTGATTGTATCGTAAATACTCTCGTCACAGCGTAAGCGTCGTTATTATGCAACATCTACGCTGCGTATACGCTCAACAAAAGCCTTCACTGGACCAAGGCTATGTGCGAAGGCAGCATATAACGTTGCGATTCCTACGTGTAATGTGACGTGCACGCTAGGTGTCACTGAGAGGGAAGCGTGTTCGTCGCTTAGGTAATATGCTGACTCCATTTGGCGTGTTTGTGCAAATATTCGCGTTATTTCGTTAATATAAAATTAACTTTATTCCAACAAGCATTGGATATATTTTGTAATACGCAAGTAACACGAATATTTTGAGAAATACCAACGCTAAGTGCAGTAGCAGTACTAGACAAAACACCCCACAACGTATGGTCGATCGCCGGCGTATCGTTCCGAGTCGCGTGTACTCGTCACAATAGCGTGGCGAGATGTCGCAGTGACCAGTCGTAATGATACGCCGCCGGCGAGTGGTCGTTTAGTTGTGATGTTTATTCACACGTAAGTAGTATAGTTCGTTGATATTACGATCAGTACAGTTCCTACCCAACTGGAATAGAGCAATGTTAAGTATTATGAATTAGCATTTAAAGCATTTTATGCGACAGACATGTCGACGCGCTGTTACTACACTGAGTGCTCCTATGACGAAATCGCTAAATCATAGCCAGTGAAGGTGGCGCCTTGAACAAGTTTATAAAGTAAACTTTTAGCGAAAGCTTAACAGGAAATGAGTACAACTAAATTAATGCCTACATTAAGTTACATTTATGTTAGAATATATCGAAGTTTAGTTATAAATGTATGTGTTACATGAATATGTTAATATGATGAGAGCTACAGAGTAACGTGCAGAATTTAGACTATGTATTCAGTTTTCTATGTTAATGGCCTATTAAATGGAATATAAATCTAGCTATTATAGTACCAATGGATATATTGTGAAACTGCTACAATATTATTTTTTAATGGAATTGTAATTCTACACTGCGGTGTAGTGCACTACTTCAGATAAAATGACATTCAAATTACATCTAGAGAAGAAAAATGAATAAATCAGTATATCGATCCTGCACAGTTCGTGTCGTTATTATTAGTACTTATATTTTTTTGTATTTTTATAAGTTTTTATATCAAAAGTTATCATAGATGAGATACAAATCAATTTTGTACGCCAAAGATGTCACATAAATGTTTAATTTCGTCGCCTCGACTCCAAGATGTTTAAAGAAATAAACACAGTAATCGCTCGGATATTATAAAGAATATTTACTTAAGTTTACTTGAAAATAACACCAGGTAGGTATTTTGTGTAACAACTATTTTTCTGTAAATATATACTACATACGTTTATAGACTGCGTCATATTTCTGACTCAATACAATAATACGTCGATACAGAGGACGACACATTCAGTGACACAGCAGTCACGATTAGTTCTAGATAGCGCCACCAGTCATTGCAGTCATCGTGGCAGACAGGTCTTAAAACTACGCCGAATATATAGTTGTGATACGAGTTGAGACGCGGCGCCCGCTCGGCCTCGGGGCGCCGGTGCGACAGTTGGTCGGGATCTGACGCTCTCCGGCTCGCTGGCCTGAGCCTCCGAGCTTCTACAGAAACCATAATCTAACCCTAATGCTCGGCCCGACAGCGAGCGACGTCACGGACGCGCTGCGCTACATACGAACACGAACAAAAAAGATAAAACTAGTAAAAAAACGTGGTACCGAAATGTGAGGTTTAACGAATCGTTTCGCGGTGCGGCAGCGCTGCGGGCGCGGGCGTGCCTCGCGGGTCGCGCCCGCAGGTGCGGGTCGCGCCCGCGCTGCGGGTCGCGGCGGGTCGCGAGGGTCGCGCGGGTCGCGAGGGTCGCGCGGGTCGGCTCCTGTCCGCGGCGCGCGGGCCGGGCGGCGCAGGCGCGGCGGACTCAGGCGGGGACCTCAGACCCACGCCATCCAGCCCTCGTACATCATGCACAGGTTCCCGGAGCAAACAGCTTCCTTGATCATGTGGTCCACCTGCGCGCGAGACGTCAATATTACTCACTCGTCTAATGAAACTCGCACTATAGGCTGCTGTAACTTCTACGGGGTGATTCGTTGAGATGAGATGGACAATTTAGAGATGGACTGCACTACACAGTACTTACTTGGTCGTGCAGCGCATATCGCCGCGTGGTTTGCGAGTCGTCACGTCCCTCCAACTTCAGCCGCACGCGCTTCCAGACGCCCGCGCCTACGGCGTTTCGCTCTCCTCCTGTGATAACATTATTTTATATCATTTATCCTTCTTTCAGCTATCATCACAGGATTTTTTTTTTGAACCAATGTGGTAGTGTACATATTAAGTCTATTTTGACAATAATTAAATTTGGTAACATATTATTACAGTTATTACGAACAATGCGTTCTTTGACATACTGCTTTTATAACTTTAATTTTATTTATTTATTTATTCACCGAAACAAATGGTAATTATAGGATATCCCAAGGCGATAGGGCGGTTCTTGTCTATGAACATATAGAAAAATAACAAATATATAGCACAATAGCTTTGGGTTATTCTTGCGAATTCATTCAAGGAACGGGAACATAGCGTAATCCTTTCGGTGATTTCAACGAACGTATTTGTATATCAAGAAATAGTTATTGCTTTTCCATTTCACATCAGACATTGGCAGAATTGTCGACATCGGTACTGCTTGCTATATCGAGAAAGTGTTTTACTTGAAACCCATAATATGTAACTCACCATGTCTGTTGGCGTTGGACTTGCCCGCGGTGATGGCGGACTGGCGCGTCAGTTTCCGTCCGCTCGCCTCGGTAGGCCAGTTGTTGTATAGTCTGAAAAATACGAATATTATGTTTTCTCAAACATGCTTGGAAATTCGAGCATTATTTTGACAACCTTCTTCAACATAAATCGAAAATGCTGCGCTCGCATGTATTTTACAAGTACAAACACACAAGTACAGTTTGCCGGCAAAGTTGCTATGAAAATCTATATCTATCGTGTTCAGCGGCCGAATAACTTACTACGAAAACTTATATCTGTCGTGTAATTTAAAAATGGAACAATCTTTTTACTATGACATAATATGGCAACCAATAACTTAGAACAAGTTACTTTTAGACTGTAATGCCGTGTTTACACCAAGGTATAAACCATATATTCTACATATCGTGTCTACTAGTTTCGGTTGTAATTTACACCTAAAACAAGTCGTATGGACTAGTCGTAACCAAACAACCAAACACAAAGGCGAACATAATAGTTAACATACATGTGTGAAGCCAAGCCAATACATATAAGATACAATTGCTTTATACATAACATGTTTTTGACATGTTTTTTAGAAGACTTGTCGAAAACAAGAATCACCACTCGTATATGGGTATAAGCGCAGGGTAAGAGAGTAAGATGTCTCACAGCAGCAGTTTGTCGTGATGGTCGGGCAGCCGCGCGAGCAGGCCGCGCGCGGCGCCGCGCGCGAGGCTCACGGCCGCCTCGTGCTCGCGCACGCCCGCCAGCGCCGCTGTCTGCGCGCTGACGATTTTCTCGTCAGCTAGGAACTCTGCGGCCGGGTTGTCGCCCTGGGGTGAGAAAAAAAGGAATGGTTAGGTTATATCATCAAGAATATACATGAACTAGCTTCTGCCCGCGACTTAGTCCGCGTGACATTTCGGCCCGCGACTTAGTCCGCGTGACATTTCGGCCCGTGACTTAGCCCGCGTGACATTTCAGCCTCCGACCCACCGCGTCGCTTTTGCTCGGCTCCTAAGGTTCGTAGCGTGATGTTAAATAGCCTATTCAGGGTGTAAAAAGATCCATTACATAGACGTCAATTACGTACGTAGACCATGTAGATTGGTGTCTGAAATGGTATTTTGAGGAACGAACCACACAGATTGAGCGGCCCTGTCCAGTCAGTGGACACATTTGTCAGGAATCGTGCAGCTCAACTCAGAATTTAAGGAGCTCAAAGGTTTGACGAACAATATCAAAGAAAGGACATTTGACTAGGCCGCATAAATTACTCAAACTTAAGGTAGGTATGATTATTGATTTATGCTAAGAACCAACATCAGTGGTTTTGTTTTCTTGTATTGGCAGAAATTATATAAGTGAGAATATTTCATCAGGCGCCGCGAGCCGCTCGGCCGCGCCGCGCAACACTATCGCGTACTAGTGTGTCGTGCTACCTCATTGACAGTCTGCAAGGTCTGCAGCGCCGCCCGCACGTCCTGCAGCAGCTGCTGGCGGCTGGCGTCGGGCGCCGCGAGCCGCTCGGCCGCGCCGCGCAACACTATCGCGTACTAGTGTGTCGTGCTACCTCATTGACAGTCTGCAAGGTCTGCAGCGCCGCCCGCACGTCCTGCAGCAGCTGCTGGCGGCTGGCGTCGGGCGCCGCGAGCCGCTCGGCCGCGCCGCGCAACACTATCGCGTACTAGTGTGTCGTGCTACCTCATTGACAGTCTGCAAGGTCTGCAGCGCCGCCCGCACGTCCTGCAGCAGCTGCTGGCGGCTGGCGTCGGGCGCCGCGAGCCGCTCGGCCGCGCCGCGCAACACTATCGCGTACTAGTGTGTCGTGCTACCTCATTGACAGTCTGCAAGGTCTGCAGCGCCGCCCGCACGTCCTGCAGCAGCTGCTGGCGGCTGGCGTCGGGCGCCGCGAGCCGCTCGGCCGCGCCGCGCAGTGCGTCGGTCGCGGCGCGCACGCGTGCCTTGCGCGACACGGACTCCGCGCTCAGAGACGCGATCATCTCTCGGAGCAGGGCCGACACGTTGTCCACCTGGAATAACACCATTATGAATTAATTTAACCCCGATAGGGAAATTTTTGAGCACAAATATTTTATAAGACCTAAATCCCACAAATAAATTGTTCGATTTGATTTGATACTAAAAATTCACAAAAGTGTTGTTGATTTTCAAACTGGCGTAAAAGATTCTAATCTAACATAGCCATGACTTATATGAGATATGTAGGTTTAGGTTTAAAGATATTTATTTCTCATAAAAACTATAACAGTTCACTTATACATACAGACATACAGAGACATACAGAGTTACATACAGAGTTACTTCTAAATAATAATATATAATATTTGCCTCCGGAGCGTTGGTGACGTTATAGGGTACATACATGTTTCTTGAGTTTGCTCTTAAATATATTAATACTATCACACCTCTTTATGTCTTCCGGTAAATCGTTGAACAGTTTTGTTCCCTCCACTAATACTGTTTTGTTACCATAATTAGTCCGTGCTCGTGCAGTTATTAGTTGGAATTTGTTTTTACTTCTTGTGTTGTAGGTAACTGCTTTTTTATGGAGTCGTATGTTTGATTGCACGGAATTCGTGGCGATTTTTTTTATGAGAATGCAGGTGTAATATGTGTAAATTTGTTTGATATTTAGTAGTTTAGTCTTTTCGTACAATTTTTTTGTTGGGTATTAGTATATAGATAGTGGTAGTGAAATAGTACTTTGACGATTTTGTTTTGTATTCTTTGCAGTGAGTTTAGATTAGATTTAGCGGCTGATCCCCACACTTCTATTAGGTATTCAAGGTTTGATTTTACTAGAGAGTTATACATAATTAGTCGTACTTTTTTTGGGATACATTTTGTAACTTTTCGTAACGCTCCTAATAGCGATATTAATTATTTTGTTTTGATATGATCGATGTGCAGTTTCCAAGTAAGTTTGTCATCTACCCACAGTCCTAGATATTTTTCGTGATTGGACTGCTTGACTGTTTCTCCGTTGATCGTATGAGGTAGGAATTCCGGTATTGGTTTATTTTTCGCGGCGAAAATCATAAATGATGTTTTCGAGGTGTTAATAGTGAGTAAGTTATATTTTAACCATTCACTGAGCAGGTCAAGGTCCTTTTGCGCATCGGTTATAATGTTTTGCAGAGATCTATCGAAGTAAAAAAGGCAGGTATCATCCGCGTATAACGTTAGGTGTCCTGTCAGCCCTATTTTATCAATGTTATTTATGTAAATTAGAAATAGTAATGAGCTAATAATTGAACCTTGTGGACAGCCGTATGTTATGTTTTGTATCGAGCTAATGAAGCTATCTATCTTAACGACTTGTTTCCTATTTTGCAAATATGACGTGAACATACTGAGGGCGCTGCCTGAAATACCTCAGTTGTATAATTTCTGTAGTAGCTTTTGATGGCTTACAGTATCATACGCCTTTTTTAGGTCAATGAAAATACCCACAGCAATGTTTTTTTGATCAATATGAGTTTTTATTTTCGTTATTAAATCTACTGAGGCTGTGAGAGTATTTGATTTAGGGCGGAAGCCATATTGCTGATCAATTAAGAATTTTTTCTTAGTCAAATATTCGGTTAGACGACTGTATAGCACTCGTTCGAATATTTACGAAATAACGGGTAAGACCGATATACCGGTCGATAGTTACCGGGGTCAGTTCTACTTCCAGATTTGTAAATTGGACTGACCCTTGCAACTTTAAGTGAGTCGGGGAAAGTGCCAAGCGTTAAACAAACATTTATACAATTAGTTAAACTTTCTACAATTATACTTTTCAGGCATTTGATAGCTTTTGTGCTAATACCGTCCAGCCAAAATTATTGACCATCTTGACTCCAACACTAGTACGGACTAGTGTTGGAGTCAAGATGGTCAATAATGTTTGATATTTCATCAGCATTACAGGGGGAAAGTTCGTCCAAAGTTATGTCATGTGTATAGTTATTATCATGTGTATAGGTACATTTTAGGTATTTCGTTAGCTAAGTCCGCGCCTATTGATGCAAAGAATGAGTTAAATACGTCACTTTCATTACCGTTTGTTATCCATTCTGATATGTCCAAAGTTAAACCGGCCTTCTGTAAACGGATATACGGATTCCGACCTACTCACTGTAGGTCGGAATCCGTATATCCGTTTAAGAGCTACGATACGCTATATTAACAGATACGCGAAAACATAGGTAAACGTTTTACACAGATAACACTTGTTTTTGCGTCGTTGGCGTAAAATAAGACAATTAAATCAAGTTTAATGAGTAAAATAAGAAAATGACTTACCCATTGTGTATCAATGTTTCCTTCAGGATGTAACATCTCCATGAGCGACTCTTCGACTGGCGATACTTTTAGAGAATACTTCTGTGCTAGTGTGCACGCCTGCGGGTTAACACACAATATTAATAAATAGGACTTTTTGAGAAATTAATTAGGATACGTATGGTATTTATTGATTTATTTATTTATAACTTTGCAAAATTAGGTCTGGTCGTAAATATGGCACATTGAGCTTTACAAAAAGAATGCCACACATTATGTGTTATGACTTTAAGAGTGATAGGGGGAGACGTTCCAGAAACCCGATTTTACCGGTACCGGCGCAGGCGGCTCAATAGACCGATCTCTAAGTCTATGAAAAGCGACCTTGGCCGCTTTAATACAGACCGTATTAAGGACGCGATAGAGTGGAACAAGGTTTCCAAGGTCTATTCAATATATCTGTCTATTGCGCAGAGCCAGCTTGCGAAACTGAAGACCGATGATGGCAGGATCCTATCCACCAAACCTGAGCTGTTGACAGACCGAGAGGTTCTATGGCCAAGGGATGCCCTACAGATGAAGGGCGACAATGCCCTTCTTTAGAATTATAGGCCCATCTCACTTTTGAACCATGTCTACAAGCTGTTTTCAAGAGTCATCACGAACCGTCTCGCGCGCAGTTTTGATGACTTCCAGACTCCCGAATAAGCCGGATTCCATAAAGGCTTTAGCACCGAAGACCACATACATGGGCTGCGGCAGGTTATACAGAAGACCGAAGACCTGACCTGCCTCTCAGATTACCGTTTGTGGACTACGAGAAAACCTTCGATACGATCGAGACTGCGTGCTGGCCGCGCGCGCATGCTGCGCGAGCGCGGTGCCCACGTGGCCGAGCGCGGCGGTGTGTAGTGACATTACCTTCTCCCAGTGGTGCAGCGCAGTGTGCAGCGCGTGGTGATGCTTGGCGCGCGCGCGAGTTGCACGCTGAGTGCTGGCCGCGCGCGCGTGCTGCGCGAGCGCGGCGCCCGCGTGGCTGAGCGCGGCGGCTCGCGCGGCAGCGGCGGCCCCGGCTCGCGCGAGGCCGACGCCGACGCCGGCCAGCGCGGGGTTGGCGCCGGCGCCCCATTTCACTCTGCAACGAATGACGTCACATATTACTGGAGGAAAACATCGTAAGGAAACCAGCCTATCTTTTCTTTCTAAAGTTCTCCACCGCGTCTGTCTGTCGTCCTGTTCGCGATAAACTCAAAAACCAATGGATAGAGTGATTTTCGAGGAAGGTTTTAGTATAAATAATAACCGACATCCACGTGGGCGAAGCCGCGGGCATCAGCTAGTTTTGTATGTAAAGCAAGCATTCAGGTTCAACATTTTCTCAAGTTTTAAGTCGAATCCGCCCTTAGTTATTCTGATACATTTGGCCAGTCTATTCGAGTCGATATTTTTGGTCTGACTTTATAATTATCATTAATTTAACTTACAATAAATATCTACATACCTTTGATGGGCTGCGGTCAGTAAGGCATTCGCTTTGTTCGCGGCGGCGGTGAGGCGTTCTACCGCGGAAGTCAGTTCTCGGGAGCGACGCGCTAGTGCTGTGCTGGTCTCTTGGTTGCTGCCCAGCACCTAAATATAAATATGAGTGTTAGGTAAAACTATTGCCCGTGTTCACTTATACTAGGCGACGCTTGGCTGAGCGCTGAGTGTGTTTTTATTTAGCTGTCGCGTAGTGTTAGTGAAAACGGGCACAAGACTAATAATCGTTATGGTACGAGGCATGCCTTTTGAGTTGGTACGCAAAATCCGCCTTCACTGAAGATAACATCATTGCTGTGAGACAACTAATTCTCGAAGATCGTCATGTGACGTATCGAGAGATAGAGGCTCTATTAGGCATCTCACGGACAACCATTCAGAAGATCTTGCATGAAGCGCTTAGTGTGAGAAAGCTAGTTTGCCGTTGGATACCGCATTTGCTTTCCGACGATCACAAGGCGGCCCGCGTCAGATGGTGTAAGAAAACTCTGCAAAGGTTCAACCGAGGACAGTCAAATCACGTCTACGATATCATCAGTGGTGACGAATCTTGGATCTATGCATACGATCCTGATTCCAAACAACAATCTCCAATCTGGGTCATTCAAGACGAGCCAAAGCCGACTAAAGTTGTTCGTTCTCGAAGCACTTCAAAGAAGATGGTGGCCACGTTCGTTGGAAAAACCGGCCATGTTGTTTACCACAAGTCATCGCCGAACTTCGAAATTCTAACTCAAAGCGACGCATCATCCTGCACCACGACAACGCAAGCTCACACAGCGCTCGTCAAACGATTGAGTATTTGAAGCAGGAAAAAGCAGAAATTCTTGACCATCCTCCATACAGTCCTGACCTAAGCTCTAACGATTTCTTTACATTTCCTAAAATTAAGAAAAGTCTTCGTGGTCAAAGGTTCCAGTCCGGTGAAGAAGCAGTCGACGCTTTCAAGTCAGCCATTTTGAACACCCCACTTTAAAGTGGTAGGGGGGAGTGGAATAAATGTTATAATAACTGGTTTGAGCGAATGGAAAAGTGTATTAAGCTACGTGGTGAATACTTTGAAAAACAATAAAAAGTACTATAAGGTTCTAATTGTGTTTTTTTCTTCAAACGACAAAACTTAAAAGGCATGCCTCGTAACATTAGTGTTACAAAGGCGTGATTGTCGTATATTGTTGTATGTGTAACAACACAAAGACACAAATTAGCCAAGATAGATACAGCAATACACGCACAGAGAGATGGAAAGTCGTAGAAGGGCTTATTTTGCTCAGTAGGTGGCTACTTACTTAATAAGTCCTTCTACGACTAAAACAGAAAAGGTTGAGTTTTAGGAACATTACATAAGGTACGGTTTAGTAAAATACAAGGTCAAATTAGAACAAAATTATTTCAACAGTAAGCGTTCGTGTAATTGGAACAGACAACGACGTCGTTGAAAGAATTCAGCGACCATTTACCATGAATAGTAAGGCTCAAGGTCTAAACAAACACACACGTACCTCGGCGTGCAGATGCGCGTGCGCGGCGTGCAGCAGGCGCGCGCGGTGCGCGGCGGCGGCGCGGCGCGTGTGCTCGGCGTGCGCGCGCGCGGCGCGGTGCACGCGCGCGCGCGCCGCCTGCACGCCGCGCGCCAGCCCCGCGCCGCGCTCGGCGCCGCACGAGCTGCCGGCGGCGCAGCGCCGGCGCGCCTTCTCGCACAGGGACTCCAGCGGGACGCTCCAGGACGCGCCTGCGGACGGGGCAATATCGCTCGGTGAGGCGAACGTCGGGCACTACCGCGGGGGGCGGAACGCGTCCGACCACGTCGACATATTGATAAATAATATCTTTTGCAGTCATAATCTTTACGCGCAAACAAATATTCGTGTTTATTTTCTTTAATTAGTTAAAACAGCTCGTTTGCCTAAAAATGCTGTTGTTCTTCCAAATTAAATGAAATAATAGTATATTATGCAATTAGTGAATAAAGGACGGATTTAAAGCGAGGGCCATAGGTGAATCACGAGCAACTGAAGGATTCTAACGACTGAATCACGACCGTAGGGAGTGATTCATGATGATTGAATCACGACCGTAGGGAGTGATTCAAGTGTTAGAATCCTGAACGACGCGAGGGATTCATGGCCCTCGATATAAATCCGTTTTATTCAAGAGTTGCATACTATACTTTATACCATGACTACGAGAAAAAGAACATGCAACTTCGAGTATGTTGTTATGTCAATTTTATGCCTTATTTTTATAGTACCTACACCGTAGCATAGACTACTTACTCCATAAGGTCGATGACTTCTTTTTCTTCGACAACTCATTAAAATAAGTTAGGAAAACAGACTCTGAAAATGTGCTCAGCTTGATTTTCATTTTCCATTTACTCAAACAAACAAACTCACACTAAAACTCATCGTAGGCTTTGATGTAAACCAGCCGTGATTTGTTGGTTAGCAAACTTTCTACTACATATATCGGCCGCCCTCTCTTTCATAAACTCAGGTGTTAACACATCTTCAACACTTGAAAACATTTTCAATCGATTTATTATTAAGTAACCCTAAACTTTTTGTTCGTACAACTTACAATATTTAAAATAGCGCCCATTTACTAATGACAGCAAAGAACACAAAACAGTTTTAATTCTAATGCTAAACTCCTGTTCGAAAATCAAATCAAATAGGAGTTTGTCTATCATTGAGATGGAGTTCGAACAAATTGGTGTTCTAAATTCAAACACCAAAACAGTGATTAAAAGTGCTTTTTATTCACTGTTTTCAGTGAATAAAATAAGCTTTTTAGAGGGGGCATGGTATAAATAAATAATCAGTCTCACCGATCTCCTTCTGTTCAACTTCAGCGTGTAAGTCAAGTCTTGCTCGACGTAATAGTAAGCACAGCACGCTGGCGAGCGCCTTGGAGTGCACGCCCAGCACGCAGCGTGACACGTACTCAGCTGTGAACCTGAAACACAAACAAAACATTTACAGTACCCGGGAGAATTGAGTTGAATGAATGAACTCTTTTATTTGCTACAATATAGGTAATACATGGTGGTGCTGCATTTATTAAACAGCTCTATACTGGCAGCTTATACTGGAAATGTATAGCTTGATGTGTAGCCGTGTGTACATGTGCGAAAGTTCGGGGAGCTTATGTTCAGACTGGCCATGATTCATATATTATTTGTGATACAATTAAAATTGCTATTTCGATAATGTGTCCGTGTCACATGGACGCAACTCTTTCTCTTACCGTCTGACGGGCTTGCAGAGCGCGGCGTCGTCGAACAGCGCGGGCGGGCCGCTGCCCTTGAAGGCGCAGGCGCTCTGCGCGCACATCGCGAACACCTCGGCCATCGACTGCACGCGACGCACCAGGAAGATGTCTTCTAGTACACCGCGCAGCACTGGACTCTGTAGTGCCGCCTGGAATACATACACAAAATGGTTTATTAATAATGGTTTATTTTTGAAGAATCGTTTTTGACCTTCTAGCTCATACTAAGGTAAAAAGGGGCTGCCCAGGGTGAGACTAACGTACACACACCGTACTGTAGCAATTTACCTATGTCGTAACTTAAGTAAATGTTCAGTGACTATGTTACGCCACTGGTGAAGACAACCTCAAAAATCCACCATAAGAAGTAAATACATATGGGCAACACACTCACCGACATATGCATAGACTCGCTAATATGATCAATTTTTCTCCAGGCCGGAGGTATAGGTATGGCCAGATGGTCCGCCAACTCCCTGGCCCTCAGCTCCACGGCCGCGAACAGTCCGTTGAAGCCCATGAGCAGCATGCGGCCGGCGGACTGGCCCTCGGCGTCGACCGTGGGCGCGGACAGTAGGGCTTCGTAGCGGGACCGGACTTCTGCAGCTAGGAGGGGGGCGGTGCTTGCTGGGGACTGGAAGGAAAGAATTGTTACGATGTCATTAGTGAGGTTTTCTAACGTAAACAAAAAAACGAGAACGGGTGTAAAAAGACGTTTAACGAAGCCGTAAGTCACTTATACTCCCCGTCATTGCTCAACTGCTTCGAATAAAGGTGTCTAAATACTTATAAAATATTTGATTTTAATCCAGAGACTAACATTCTGAATTTGCTGTAAAGCTTCTTCATTTAAGTAAAACAGTACGTCATAAATTTTATTACATCAAAATAATAAAGTACAACTCACCTCCATATCCATAACCAAATATCTAAGATGCAGTTCCAACTGCGTCAACAACTCGTTGAGAGGCACCGGCGAGTTCATGATCACAGCGTTCAGCTCGCTGATCATCAGCAGTACCGACGGGTCTTCGGAGTGCACCTTCTTCAACGCCTCCGGTAATATGATGGTGCTGAAGTTGTAGTTTAGCTGCACCAGGTCGGCGAGCAAAAGGTTCGCGTTCCTGACGCACTCTACTGCGACTGGCATAGCTGCATCTTCGGCTGATGCTGATTGTAGAGGAAGTAATGAGAGCAGCTCAACTGCTTGCATAGATAATGCACTCATATCATCCAAGAACCATTCTCCTTCGCGAGATGTAAGGTCAACAAGACAATCTCCAGCGCTTTGGGCTCCATTCTCCAACATCAAGTAGCGTCTGTTCAAGTTGCAGAGCATGCCAATGACGACACATTCTAAAGCTGCTCCCGCGCCTTCTTCAGCCCTAACCCAGTTACTGATGTTCGTCTTAGCGTCGCGGTATGCATCTTGGGCCAACGCTAAGGCATCAGGACCACCTTCCAACTGTAGTCTTTCAATAGCCTTGGTCAAATTGGCGTTCGCTTCAACATTCATGGTTTGCAGACGGTAGTTGTAGTTTATGATCTGTTGAGAAGTGTCTCCTTTGTTGTTGTCAGCATTGATCAGGGCTGTCACTTGACTGGAAACATCACGGCATACTTCGGGAGACTTACTATCTAGCGCAGCAGCTAAGAATTTTCTGAACATAACCACACGATGGTACTCTGTGTGGCTCTGTGGGTAGTACTGAGACACTGCCACGTATTGTGAGAGGAGCTCGAGACAGGATCTGACGAGGTGGTGCGTCTGCTTCATGCTCTGATACAATTCCGTCTCGGCTTGCTCACATTGCGATATCATGGCGCCTTGACCCGCATTGGTAAGGAACTCTTTAATATGTTCGAATATCGGTTGCTCCTCTTCGTCGTTGCCGGAGAACTCTTGCACCCACGTCATGAGTTGTGGGCCGTTAATAGCTTCTGTCGTGTTGGCGAAGTTTTCGATCTGAGTGTCGAAGTCGTTGAGTATCTTCACTAACGCCTTCATGGAGTCCTCCACGGCGTTTTTCGCTTGTTTGTACGACGTGTACTTCTGCGAGATGGCGTATAGAGGATGGTTGATTAAATTCGGTCCATAAGCTTCTATTTCCTTGATGAGGGCCATCTGTTGGTGACAGTCTTGCAGTCTGGTCTCCACAGACTTTAATTCCTCGTTCTCTTTGAGCCAGTTATCCGCACTCTGCTTGATTTCCGGCAGTACGGCCAAAAATTGTTCTCTGAAACAAATATTTGGCAATAAATAAACACTTCACGTCATGAATTTTTAATGAGGCATATATTGAACGCGTGGCATTAATGATTCAGAGGGAATGAGGAAGCGCGTCATATTGATGCGTGTTTTAGTTGGAACATTAACTTTGAACATGAACACAAATTGACATGAAACATTAGGCGGCGTACATGACAGGTGTAATTCGTGAAATGATTGTTATTAAAGAGGAAACGACCATATAAAGCCTTAACAACAAGACATGCTGGGGAGTGTGTTTTTCTGTAACGATCTCCGTAATGCAATATAATCTTGAGTTGATAAATAGTCCAACGAGAGTTTCTATAAACATGAAGTTAGTATGTATCTGGTGTAAATTAAATCGTACAAGGTCGAATCCATTCATCAAGGGTGCTAAGTAATTAAGCTACACACAAATGGGCACGTTAGGAACTACAAAGCGCTTTCGATCCAACAAGTTACTGAAACGTTAACGACAAAACTTTAAATAGGTGTGATTTTGTAATGGGGTTTATCCTTATTTCAAAGAATTTATATATTACTAGCTGAATGCATAAGTAGCCTCTTCATTTTTTTGAGTTGGTTTGAAATACCAATATTTCCAGGTGTTCTACTGTAACTGAAGATTTCTTGAATTCATATTGAATAGTTACATACAATAAACTACTACGGAACTGTGTCTTTATCGACACCCATCGCGTAGTTTATGTAGACAGCTCAGTGAACTATTAATAATAATATTCATTCATCATTAACATTGTTCTGATAAACAAATATTGGTCAGTAACTGGCGGACTCGATAATATTTAACGTGTTGGGTTGAGAGAAGCTTTCAATTCTCGGTTGAGTAATACACTTGAAAACTGACTTTATAAATGAGGTTGGGCAGATATATCGATATTCATGATTTGAATTAAAGGAAAAAATCTTGCGAATGTGTTGTATGTAGAAAAGACGTTAGGATTGGAATAAAAATAATTAGAACAAAAATACGTCAAGTAGAGATTTACAGCTTAATAAATACAAGCAGCAAATCTTTCTATATTTACGAGTAGCTAAGCCAGAGTTTCCCTTCATCCATCGATAATAGTTTTCAGACTACATTAACTATTGATTTCATTGTAATACCGGGACAAAACAAAACTAGTCGACTGAACTCCTTTCTCAGCTAAATACTTATACCTATACTTGCAGATCGAGTTTCCGGCGTGATTCAAAGATATCCACATTGTCCATCCCTATTGTTGATATAAATAGACGCATAAGAGGAAGAGCGTCCATCGCACCATCGCGTCAGATAATGTGTAGTATTTATCGAGAACGTAAATCTGCGCGAGATGAGCGTCGTATATCGTGGCGTAACAAAGCAGCGTGGCGCCGACGCAGCTCGTTTATTAGACGTATAGCTTTACATAGAATACACTATGTATCTTCGTATTGTTAGGAGTTTTTATTAGTCGATGCTCATGTAGACAGCGTGGATGGTATATGTCGTTTCGAATCAATTGTGGCAATTCGTGAACCTATGTACGTACACCAGCACATGTCCTTGAAATAAGGATGATATTGGACAGTTAAGTTAATATTTTTGCAAATAAATATATTTGTATGTCGTGACACTGATGGAACGGTGAAGGAAATTATCCGCAAATCTGTATTGAAGTCTGTTTGAAATAGCCAAGGAAGAAAGAAAAAATTATGAAAGAAAGCCAACACGCACGCACGGAGCTAGCTTGGTAATTATTATTTTCTCTCATGTCATAAAAGGCACTGCATGCCCTGCATGTTTGCTGCAGTGCGACATTATCAGGCCGGTATGGAATAGTGTGATAAATAATCAAACAATACTCACGTGACTTCAGTGAAGTGATGCTTCAACTCCTGCGCCCTGACGGCCATCATGTCTAGGGCTGCGCGCACGTCCCACGCGGTGCAGCGGCGCTTGCCTAAGGAGCCGGCGGCGCCGCCCCACTCCACCAGCGGGTCGTACACGAAGGCTTCCAGGAGGGTGAGGAGAGTCTCGCGACCACGACGCATCGTGCGCAGGACGTGTTCGCATGCGAGGCGGAAGATACCCTGTGGAAGACAACACACTATTTAATTTTCTGTTTCATACTGGAGGAAATAGGGGAACCTACCGGTTATGTAAACTGAATCAAGGTAAGCCAGTTAATGAAGTATATACATAACAGATAAGTAGTATTGTAAGTCTATGACGATGCACGAGAACACGCATACTTTTTGTAATTGGTTCTGATTTTAAGGTATAATCGACCAGCAATACTTTAATTTAAAGTATACTCAATGGTGCCGATTCTGTTGTTCACAAAATAACTTTTAAGTTCAGTGCATCTTTTTCTTTGTATTTCATTAAGAAAAGGACAGAAGATACATTTTAGTTTAGTCCTGTCAAATTAATCAGCGCCTGTCACTACTTCATACAAGCTTAGACGTGATTAAAAACTTGCCTACTAAAATTACGTCAATGTACGTCAGGCGCTGATTAATTTATATATTAATTTTAATGAAATAGAAAGAAAAAGATGCACTGAACTAAAATTTGGTTTAGTTTGTGAACAACAGAATCGGCACCATTGTCAGACTGCCGCAAAACCGTATTTTCATGCACATTTAACTTCTCAAGTTGTTTGATGATTTTTTGCCAAATAAGTTGGTAACCTACAAAGCCTGTTCTCGTCGATACAATCCAGGTTCATATTAAAGCCACAGTCGGTAATAATTCGCGGCGGTAATAAGCCGAGCAGATTGTTAGCCCACGGCCGCCTAGTTTGACCCAATTCACTCGTTGACTCTTAGCTGGGACCTAAATAACTAATAAACTACACTTTCAAGCCATTTTAGATCAGCTTAATATGCTTTATATTTACTGCTTTAATAGAGCGGATAATTTGTAAACAACGCGGTAAAATATGCATAATCAAAGGGTTAAATTATTAGATACAGAAAGAAAACACAAGATGTTTGTAATATTACAGAGACAAGCCTTACAAAAGCACATGCGATTACGTCACACATTAGAACCTATTTCAATCCCAGCTTAGAGCAAGTAACATGAATATTGGCGGCAACTTGTACTGCCTCATGCGTATAACATTATGGATATGAGCCGCCATGCGCCGCAGTGTAGCAACTTGTTACGAGTTCGCTCCTTGTTCTACTGGTTATAACTTGCCTGTGTATAATGTAATGAGTAGGAGTTATACTGAAGGTCGACCACGAAATTGTAGGCTTTTAGCTAAGACATTGTAATTTCAGGAAGTTAAAAAAAAGGAAAAAGATGTTAAGAGCTTTAAATAAAATTGTTGGTATGTAAATAGATGTTTTTTTTTTTGAGTGTGGGTTCATAAAATTTCTTCTCCCGCTCTGGGCGGAGCGGGAGGGCGTGTCAGAATTTTACTGACTAAACCCAGCCGTGTTTCTTCAGTTGCCTGTTGCCAAGGGCCCCGGTATCACTTTCGGACTTTTAAAATTAAAAATATTTTAACTGGTTTCGCTCACCAACCTCAATTTTCGTTTCGCTAATCCCTCAACTATGTAACCTATAACTTTCTAACTAACACTTAGTACACTGTCGAGTGTAGTGTTGCATATTATAAGTCAAGCACAAAGACGTCATGCAGGAAATATTCCGGGTTGAGCTCACAAAGAAGCTGGGCCGCTCATTTCGCTCCAAATATGTTGGAGCAGCTCAACCTTCACCTGCTGAATATTTAAACGAGACCTAGTTTACTTTTTGTCCCGGTTTTGTTTATCTATTAGTTTGAGAAAGTATTTTTGAGAAGGGTTGAGTTGAGATATTTTTGTACATAGATGTCTATATCCGATAAGGACTATTTGATTGATTGATATACTTTTGGAGAGTATTTTGGGGAAGTTGGTAAAGGATATTCACATACCTAGACGTCGGGTATTTAAACTACCTTAAGCTGCTACTGGTAATATCATCATTTTCATCAGTCAATAACTCGGTCGATATACATATAGAATGCGGGGACTCCCCGCAGGTGGGTTAGTGAAGCCATAAGTATATAACGTGGTCGGTACACCGTATGCGGGGCATCCTCGTAGCGGGCGTAGCAACCAATGAAATTCATCAGTCGGTAAAAAGCGTGCGGAGACTCATACCCAATGTGTACCTATTTGAAATAAATTATTTGACTTTGACTGCGAAACGTGCGGAGCAGGTTCTCCGTATACCGAAATCCTTCCCTATCGACTAATAAAAACGGTTCCCCGAATACGGGCCCTAGAATTCTTTACAGAAATCTCCAGCACCCCACATGCGGGCCCTGTTGACTAATGAAAACGGTTCCCTGCTTACAGGCCCTATGGCATGCGATATAGAAATCTCCCGCACCCGCATACGAGCCCCATCGAACAATGAAAATGCGCCTTAAATAGATAGTCTATGTTTCTTTACAAATTGTTTCCGTAACTGTTAATAAAAGTATTAAGAGGCTGTTATTTTTAATTAATTCAAGAATATTGTCTATCTACCATGAAACTACGATTCAGAGAGACCAATGATAAGACATTTTAATCTCGTCTTACATAACAAATAACCGTACATTATTTACAACAGAAAGGTCCGCAAGCTCCCCGAGGGCCAGTAGCAGTGCACAGACACATTCGTTCGCACACGACGACGTCTAGCGCCAATTGAAAAATTCCACCGTGTGTCGCCGACAATGCAACTATAGTGCACTGGGGAGGTCTACAATGCAACAGAGATAGGTACGCGGGCAGAAAAACTGACGCTGTACTGGCAATATCTATTTTACTATTGTAAATCCATCTTATATATAAATAATAAAAAATAAACGCTGTCCGTCGGCAAGCGCATCACTTGAGTACGGCTGAACCGATTTGGTATTTTTTTTGTGTTTGTAATTTTCCGAATAAGGTTTTTAGAGAACGAAAAGATGGAAAAGTTTCCCGGAAAAAATGTCTGCCGGGTTGGCTAGTTTTAAGTAAATAAATATTACAAGATAAAATGGGTAGGTATCTAACAGAAGACATTTAGACTAACTCTTTAAACTTTGGACAGACTCAGACGAGATCAAAAATTCAAACTGCTTAACAAACCTACTTACTATACAACCACAAGAGTTTAAAAGTAGTCAAAGTAAGCTGCCTGCATACGTGTCCATTTTGTTGACCGTACGTGCAAGTAATGTGTGGAGGCGTCGAGTTCCTTGTGTGTATAAACAAACAGAATGACAGTTTCAGTGTGTTCTTTCAAAACGAGGAAGTAAGTGAGAGACTAACGCGGGTTCACATCTCCTGAGCAGATGTTATCAGACGCCAAAGGATATATGATTTAAACATTAGAATGGTGGACAATAGCCACATAATCTCTTAACGGTTTCTTCAGCAGATAATGTTCACGGGCCTTCTTGTATACCGCACAAAGTATTTCGGTTTTTATTTGTTATTGTGAAAAAATGTCGTAATGTGTACTCGGAACCGAGATTAAATAGATCTTCCATCGTACACAACTGTAGTACAAGTTATCAGCCTTGTTTTTGTCGAAACTCCGCAGGCAAGGTGATCGCCACCTGGAGACTGGATTACTCCCAGACCGCGGGAAAGATACGAGACATTTGTATTTTGTACTTATTGCCAATAACTTGACACGACCTTGTGTTATCGATACATTAAGCTATTTGATTGTAACTGAATAAAGCAACGTTTTTTACATAGATTTGTATTTTGTTTTTGCTGTTAAAATAATATTGAATAGAATTAATCAAATTAACATATTTCAATAAAATTGGAGTAAAGAAATCTTATTGCGAAAAATTGAAAAGAAAACTACGTGACTTCAATCAAATTATTTCGATTTACGACAACAGTTTTGCTTGAACTCAAATCTTGCTTTATCCAAAACCATTTGTGACGTACATTTTCTATAGTTTGTATTGTCAAAGCAAGTATCCTGTGCCGTTAGTGCAACTTGAATAGTTTATTTGTGACTTAATGGTACCGGGATACGGAGCACGGCCCTACTCAGACATGTCAAATGTATAATGGATAGAACAAAAATAAAAATTCTGATGTGGATACTAAATACTTGCACTCAAATAAAAGTTTATTGGAATGTAACGTACAAAGAAAATATCTAGAAATACAATACAGTAGTAAATTGAATCCAACTAACAAACACAAAGACCTAACGATTGCAACATGATAACTCGTAGTCGCGTAGCAGTGCTACGAGTTACGGCGTAGCAGCGTAGCGGCGTAGTCTGCTAGACTCGTAGCAAGATCTTTGAAACTATAGAGATATTCCGAATATTACTGAAATAGACTTGCTTGGTCCGAATAAAACCACACTAACTATTTAGACTTTTGAGGATAAGATGACAGAATAAGATTTTTTATACCTATTGCGTAGTATAAGTTAAGTTAGTAAATCTTAGTAGTCACCGTATGCAAAGTTTGCGCCCTCACGCCCCTAACCGCCACCGCAGGAGACGCCCTGGGCGTGGGAATCCCAGGCGGATTCCCGGCCACCGTAGGCGCGGGCTTGCGGCCGGCGAGCAATGGGTAGCTCGCCGTTCGATTAGGACCAGGCCCAGGTCGACGGCGCGTCGTGTTATTGGCGGAGTCCGCTAGGACCGATGACTGCCAGGATTGCGGGAAAATCCGAAAGGGATACCGGAACACGGGTGGGTTTTAGTCAGTAAAAGTCTGACACGCCCTCCCGCTCCGCCCAGAGCAGGAGAAGTCATTCGATGACTTCCCACACTAAAAAAAAAAGAAAAGGAATCACCGTATCTCCTCGTATTCTATGCTCCTGGTCGATAAGCCATCGGTAATACATGTTGAGTGCTCTCAGCGTTGCGGTACGACGGACATACGAGCTTTATCTGAGCTTTGTTTCACTTCCGACCACCACTCCTACTTTTATCTATATGATTGATTCAAGACTATGCTATTCTAGTTCAATATGGATTGCTGCTTCGGTATAAGGCAACAAAAAATCATTTTATCAAGGATTAACAAAGATTCTTCATTTAATTCCGTAATTATTACTACAAACCTACCTTTTCTATAGGTTCTAGGGCACTTTATAAAGCCTCCTTATTAAGTCTAAGTAGTCGACACAACACCATTATAGAGATTTCCTTTTTGCCACTCGGCTGCGAAACCATGCAGGACCAATAATGTTTTCAGTAGCAAGGAATTACTGTTACAAACACTTAGCAATATTAATTGTTATAATAATTCCCTGACCTAAGGAGGCACTTGTGGGATTTGCGTAAGTTAACAATTGTAATAATGTTATAACTTATCGACAAATGTTCGTGCCTGTTACGGGTGCGTAGTTAACTGAATTATGAAGTTCAGTAGAGTGTATAAAGGGTGTTGTTATGGCAATCTTTGAAGGGTAGTAACTTCAACATAACATTATTTTGCCATGTTTGCTTTTTCGTTTCTGTGTGATTATTACTAGAAAATACAATAGACGCTGATACGAGTATATTAAGCGCCGAGCAGCAATCCTATATAAGTGGGGGTGTCGGGCGATTTGATTCACTCTACGTCCAGCGCTCGGTGTGGTAACACGTCGCGTTCTGGTTTACAATTGGTCAATCGTCATCCTGAAGATGCCTCGTTGAGAGGTGAAACACGTGTTCTTAATATATCAGCGTCTATTGTATTTTATAATGGATTTCCGCAAAGTCACGCCTGAATCATTAACTATCTATTATTATTAGACTTATGCTTAAGCTATGGTTTTAGTTTATTCGTTGTATTTTTAGTCAATTGACATATTTGAAATGATTTCTAACACCCGTACGTAGGTAACGATAACGTTCTATATCGACGTTCTGTACGTAGGTAACTTTATTGCGTAATTCATATTTATGTAGATGGCCGTAACACCTACGTGTGACCGTTACCCTGTATACATATTGTATGCGCATAACATATGTTTTATTTAATATTCATATTTATACAGTTCCCCGAGAGGCCGTAACCTCACCTGAATAAATAAATTAATGATTAACAGACTATTATAAGCTTGTGTAGTAAGAATAGGTGTAAATGGAGCAGTTTCATAACATATGTCAGTATTCTATGAGGTTGCGTGGTCATGAATCGCTATTAGTCTGACAGATTTGCCTACTAATACTACTTATCTTGAATAAAATGTAGTTTCAATTCGCGATTGTCTTTTACGATTACCACTTGCTTGATAGACGCATAATATAATGACTAAAATATTATTTTAGTAATTTTTCTCAACAATCTGATTTCGTAAATGAAATCTTTGCTAGTTATCCGCGGAGCATACAATTAACAGTTATAGTGCTTATATAACATGATTGCCTGTGTATTTCTTGATTACTATAATATGCAACAAGAAACTAAAGACCCCTTAAGTTCTCGAACAGTGTTACCTAATATTCGAGAGGGACATCGCACACGCAGCATCACAGTGACGTCGTCCGGCTCAAAAGACCAGTTTTTTCTTACACGTTTATCGGACGCGCTGCCCACGCACCGAGCACTTACATATTCATAAAACATGTAGTAGATTTAAGAGGTTTACTTTTTCGCTTCTCTCTTATATACTGAGAAATGTAAGTAATAAAGTTTACAGGCCTAATTTATTTACAAATAGACATGTATGACGAAGAGTGTAAGTAATTTTATCTACACCCATGCTATAAATCCTCTCTAAAAGTTTCTAAAACAGTTAGCTTATAGCCAACATTAAAATAACCAGTGTCACAGTTACCATAATATCATCCAAACAGGTGTTATAATGTTGTACTGAATTTCATTATGCAACTCAATTCAAAAAAAGAACATTGTCATTCACGAGCGTTTCACTAACAAAGCACCGTAATTTGAAAACAAAACACATTCGAATTCGAAAAATTCGAATTCACGTCGTACCGCGCCATTTTTGTTCGATATTGGTATTGCAAAGAAACTTTTATAAAAGATTCATATCATGGGTGTAGATAACATCTTGTATGCAACTGTATATAATTAGGAATTAAAACACTCATGTGATAACCCACATTCGTGTTTTATTACCCTTTATTATATAACAGTTGCATAATTAACTATAAAAAAATGAATATTTTATTTTAAGGTCAAAGGCCTTGTATTAATTGTAGTGTGGTACACCACTCCGAGAGTTACACAAGTTTTAGAGAAATCTAGATAGTCACAGAATACACAAAATTAACCTTCCATATTTCTAAAAAGACCCGTAGTGTTAAATGACATTTCGTGAGACCGAGAACATTTTAAAACTGTCCGACATTGCGAAGACGTCTAATACTAATGTACTGTTGACAAGTTTAATCTCTAAAATGTATTTTAATGGAATTTCTCTTCACGAAAATTCTTTAAATTAACTTTCTGGGCTTGCAAGGTTAATATTTGAGATGTGTAAACGCTGCTAAATAATTAACTACGGCGAGGAGAATGTAGGCGGAGAAAGTTTGTGCTGTGTGTGGAAGTTAGTGCTACGTTGTTTAAGATATTGTTGAGTAAGTGCCTACTTACGAGTGTGACGTGATAAGTACTGAGATATGTTATAACAAATAAGAATTTTTAATTGTGAAAACGTGACGGGATCTTAACAATCAACACATTAGAATTTAAATGGCAACACTGGAAATGTACCATGAGGAATAATTCATTAGTTTTTCTTATTTTTAGCCTGTTTTGTCCCATTGCTTGGCTTTTTTCCATTTTTTAAATTCGTTTATTTGGTCCTAATTTTTCAAAATACAAATCCATGTCACAAGACTTTGTAACGTTGCCCTCAGTATATAGTTCGGTCCCTCGTCTGAGTACGTCGTGTGTACAAATACGGAGCTAATTACAGGTCAAAGGTGCGGCGGCCATGTTTTATTCACGCGGCGGCTCCCTTTGTAAGAACTGTTTGCGCAGCCTTTGACGACAGACCCACCTGATCATCTATTTGCATATGGTTATGATATTGTGGTTGGAATGTTGAAGCAGAATTGGTGAGATGGATTATTTGGAAATGATCTGGGTAATGGTACGATAGATTTCAAATGGGTAGCCATTTTGATTTAAGTGACAGTTCGCCAGTATGTCATTCCTATAATCGGGAGCTAAGGGTCTTTGCATCATTAAATCGTAGGAAAATATCAAATTAATCTGCCGTGATCCCAGTGCATATTTGCTCCCTCTTTGCTTGCTATCTTCCCTGGTTCCCAGTGCACATCTGTTTATAATGCTAGCCGTTGTATCGCAAAAACAAACTCGAGAAACGAAAAGTATGGGAAAATATGAAGTTAATCAACTGTATATCTTCGCAAAATTGATTAGAAATTGACTTTTCCATACTTCTAGCTCTTGACCCACATGAGTTAATCCATCACTCCCACAGATGTCGCTGGTGGTTCGTAATTGCCAGTCAAGTATAAGTCGGTAAGCAGTTGGCGCTAGTTTTTAACTCGGGGCTCGGGGTGCGACACTTCATTAAAACTTGGGCGCGCGCTCAAAAATATCTCGCCCGGAGATATTGCCCCAATTCCGGCCAGTGCTGATGAATTGCGCGTTCTTAGATATGGAAGAATTATGTTGTAATTTGATGGCAGGAGCGTGGAAGTGTGATTTATTTGGTGGACTTTAGTCTGCATTTATAAGAATTTTAATTTTGAAGTGTAACAATAAACCTAACAACGCGAGGGTTGTTGATCAGTGGAATGTTGTTAAAAAGGTCATTACTTGATACGACGGATTTAGTTACACTTTTTTTTCTTAAACGATTCGAAGTAAATGTGGACTTTCTTTTCAATTCTTAGATTTTCGATTCTCCGATTAGAACCAGTAGAAAATGTTTGGCGAAATAGAAATGCCAAACTTTCACACTCTCTCACGAAAACCGACCATTACCTGGGCTCTAAGTCTTGCATTATTGCAAACAATCGCGATGTTTTTAAAATAGTCTTGGATAAAATCGCGCTGTAAAACAGGTATATTATAGATTCAAAGGTTCAGTGCTTGAGAATTTTAAATTCACGCTCATATTATGGCGGGTTTAAAAACAATAAGGGCTGTGAAATAATGTGCGGTTGTCAATGTCAAAATATTACAGTGTTGTGTAGAGGTAACCGGGCGGTTGAATTCAATACTAACAGCCCACGACTTTGACAGCTCCAAGCAAACAGTTATAAAAATCGAGTTATACCTAGTGAAGTTTGTCGAAGGGGCGCAGATGTCGACCCGTGACCCGATGCAATATTCATACTATCTTCTAGTCACCCGGTCCAATAATCACAGAGAAATTTGTCGAGAATTGATGGTGGAATAAAACGTAGAATTATGCAGATTGATTCCAATAAAGATATTTTTCTTCCTTTATATAAAATGTGGGTCATTAGGGGTAATAAATCAACGGTCGTTCCTTTACGAAAGATTTTTACTTAAAAGTTTAGAGACTTGATTGTACTACGCAGGTACGTAACAAGGTCTCATTCTTTTATTATGCTTTGTCACTTTAGTGTCTGGAAAGGTCACGGTGTCCTGAAACTAGGTAACATAGCTATGCTATTTGTAAACCCAAACCTGAATAAACAAGTAGTTCTGCGAAAAGTACACCTCGCGAGCATTATCTGTTTTGCAACAATTAATATAACACTACTGTTTTTTTTTTGTAAAATGTTTTAATTTGTCTCTTTTTATTTGTGGTACCTGCCCCACACAAAATCGGATACCCCTAATTCGATTCACTACTTTATAAGTAAATAACAGTGACAGGAACTTAAAATATCATTCATAAACACCAAATGGGAAAAATACTGTCTAGTTACGTATTAAAACCCAATATTTCCGTACACACGAACACGTGTTTCCAAAAATACCCTACAGCCTACATCGAGTGGGTTACTAACACAAATAACTCGGGGGACGTGTGATTTAATGTCGCGTGTCTCGACACAAGGACTTTGTCTCCACATTAGGGTATATTGCCTGGCGATGAATTGTTTGTAGTGATAACGCTGTAGAACAGACATATTTATGAATTTATGAATAGAAAATACAAAGCAAATGCACGAAATGGAACGAACCTGAAAATTTTCTAATTCAAAATCCTAGTAAACGTACCTTACTTTGCACTCGATAACAAGGCTGACTTATTATCATCTCCAAAGCTTCGAAATAAGTTATTATTATAGAGCTTTATATTTTGCTGATATGACAAATAATCATAAAATATTGCAGATAATATTTATCTCAAATGCATTATTTTGTTTACGTTAACGTTTATCCCTCGATCAGCATAACTTGACATATCTAAAAGCGATTCAATTATAAAAAGAAATATCACGCCTATTTAGATTCAAAGTAAACTAAAAGATTTCTATTTGATTGGGAATTAATTCAATGATAATAACAGTCGTTACAATTTAAATCTAATAGCGTCTTCGTGTAAAATTGATTTGATTAGGATTATAGATTCTGTTGACTTGTATTTTTTTGAAATAAAATATGTTAAAGAAACAAGCCTCTATTTATTGGATGATGTAAATGTAAGTTTATTTGTATCTTTTTATATATTAGTTTCTCAAAGTTTTACTAACATTATTATAATAACGAAGTACTTCTTGAACATCATGATATCATGTATTCATTCAAGGTTACATACAAGCCATTACTTGTGTTGCGTATTAAAGAAATAACTGGTTTGAAGACATTTTGGACTTCTTAAAAGCATATTTTCAAATTATATTATGAGATTACTCACAGCAAAAAGCTGGTGTCACAAAATATTTAATTCACAAATGATTAGAATCCGTTCTTCAAATAAATAATGGATGTCTAGGCACATAAACGAAATTTGATTTGCGCCGTTTTGATTATAATACTTGCGATTTGCCATTTGGTTATTCCTGCAACACTTAGGTTTATATTTCTCTTGTTAAAAGCTTCTTGTAGTAATGACAAAATATGTATTAAGGATTTCAAAATATTAATTTGTTCCTTTTTGACAGTCAACTCAGTGTATCGCATTACATCGCTAAACAAAGTCCTCGCCATTCCCGAGTGAAATAGGTGTTCCAGGAACGAAATGTATATTTATGTAATATCGTCAAAAATGCTACTATTTTCATGATGTTAATTAAAATATACTGGGGAAAGACCTATTCCTCAACTTTTATTAGACAGTTTGACATACAAAACGTCAATATGATACTCGAAACAAACGTTAGTAAAATAAAATATACCAACAGCGACTATTCTCAGTACTCCCACGTATATGTTCAGGCTGTATATTGAACATGTCAGTCAGGAGTGTTATAAGTAACGTTCCTTGCAGCACGTCACGTCGCTGTGACGCCGTCGTCACGTCACACACATCCTCATTATAAATGACAGCCAATACCATCCACACTCTCCTAGCTTACGTCATCGATTTATTGCAAAACTCCAGTCGGTATCAAAGTTAAACAATTTCAGGCTATAATTGACGATTTTCAAACAGCAAAAAAACTAGTTGCACCATCAAGAGAAAATTAGTTTAGTCGATCCTTTGAGCGAGCAATTCATGTCAGTGCTACGTGGCTACACGCTACGAGCGTAGACTGCTACGGCGTAGCGCGTAGCCACCGTAGACGGGTTACGAAATTATGTTAGATCTCTTTTAGAATACATAATGCCTACGTTATTGAGTTCCAAAACTACATTTCCATATAAATTTCTGATCCGAAATTCGTTTTGATGTTACAGTTTGAAACATAGTTTGATATTTCAATGAGTTAAAGCACTTCTGAATTTGATTGTTTGTTGCACAGAACATTAATTGTTTGTAATAATAGTAACGGAAATAGCAGATGATTGACGTTTGCTTCAGTTACAGCCGATGCTTAAGTCAATCAACGTGACAACCATTCATTTAAATTTTTGATGTCTATTATGAACCTGACAATTGTGATGTGATGACATATCCTCACAAACACACGATCCGCTTTACCGATACGATCGGGCATTAATCAGATTCTGTCAAACGGTTTTATATGCAGACGACGCTGTGTGAAAGGGATCCGTTCAGTGGAGATATCTATCTGGATCATTATAGGCGTCTTTGTGCGACACATGAGCTGCCATCACCGCTGATAACACTAATACGTCTTAATGCCGAGGATATAAAGAATCCTCCTGATATAGAGATTTAGGAGATAGGCGAAGCCTTGATGGTTTATATAAAGAGCTTAGAGCTGCAGCAGAGATGCCTGAATTGAACAGAACCCGTCGTTAACAAATAGAATAGTACATGCGCTATACAGCACCAAAAACAGACAGGTACAAGTTCTGTTGCTATGCGCGATGTAACTTTGTTAAGCAAGAAATAGTTTCCAACACCATTGTTTCGTGTAACAGTAGAGGTGACTATTCTTCACGTAACTAGCAGACAGAACTATTGATTCGTCGAGGCCTTCAACCGGGACGGCTATCTCTCCGAATACACAAATGATTTATTAAGAAACTATACAATCTAGCAATTTCTACGTCATGTTTAAGTTATGTTCGACCCACAAACGAGAATGTGTATGTTTGTCCGTTTGTGGGCTCATAAAGTGGGCTAACATTATAGCCAGTTTTATGTCCTCTAAGTGTGTAAACTTTTAACTTACTGGGTCAACGCCGCTTTTGATGTATTTGACTCCCCGCCCCCGAGCTGTTTGTTGGCTGTTCGGGTTGGTTGTTCTGCCTGTTATCATAGACGGGTACTTATTTGATGTTTGAATGTAGTTTTGTGTGGTTTCTATTAAAGAATAGACGACCGTATGTGTGTCGTATAAATTGAAAGAGGAAACAAAATGCACTAAACAATCGGTCTACCAAAATTCGTGATTATAACTATCCCGCAAAATGTTTATTATAAATAGGTAAGACTAGTAACGGGCAGGTATTGCAAGAAGTGTGGTCACTGATTAAGTAATAGTAGTTACTGTTACGTGTGTGTTGTGCGTAGGAGTATGTTGTAGCCGTCCATCCATGAGCAAAGTGAAATGTAACATCCGACATTATTCGTGTGTTTGTTCGTTCAACTGAGTAATTCCGTGATGAATGAACGACGGAAAAGATTGGATTCTTGCTAGTTCCTTCTGAGTTGACCACATGAATGATGGGTTCCGCATCTATAGGTACTTGGTAGACCTCTTGTATATTAAATATCCTATCATAAGTACTAAAATAAGTAGTCGAAAAAGAAAACTGGATTCCAGATGGAGAATTACCTATAGTCGGAGAGCCCTTTTAACAAATCGAATAAGATGTTCAAATTCCACGCGAATAGTTCAGGAATATCTTACAGAAATCCGCGTAATTAATTGTATTTATCGGTTTGTTATTCACGGCCGGGTCTCGTTTCCAATCGAGTTACTGCAAATAAAAATACTTGTAATATTGTAATTCCATATTCTCCGATAGTGCTTATGTAATAAGTGGAATAGGGGAACTGTGAAAGCTTTCATTTTGCTTGTTTTTAATCGATTGGTTGTGAATAAAACTTACCTATAAAGAAGGCTAGTGTAATTTTATACGACGCAATAACAATTCCGGTAACATTGGACTCTTTATTTTTGCTAAGGTTTAGCTTTTAAAATTCCCTTAGTATAAAAACTTAGACACTGGTTCAGCGCTTGTCTAATGCCAGCCTTACGTCAAACTCCATAAATAACTGTCTTTAGGCTAAACAACACGGTTTTGTGGTAATAAGGATCAGTTATGGAAGTTCAACCAAGAGTTTAACAAAAACAAAACGTACATACTTTAGTGGGTTTGTCGAACTATAATATTAATTAAGTTAAAAGTATAACAGAGCCGTAGAGAGTGAGCAAGTTCAGTGCTCGCATCAACTGCAGTGAGTGGCGCCGCAGACGCTGCTAATGAAGCACATGGCGAGGAGGATTAATCTTAAGTAACAGTTAATGTACCGGATTATAGTAACGTGGAGTTAATTAGGTACAAATGTGAGATGTCTGAAATGCAACTTTGTGAACGCAGGACTGATGTAGTCCTGGCAGGGTTGCGGGTAAGTCCAAAAGGGATACCGGGACCTTGGCAATAGACAACTGAAGGAAAACGGGTGGGTTTTAGTCAGTAAAAGTCTGGCACGCCCTTCCGCTCCGCCCAGAGCGGGAGAAGTCATTTAATGATTTCCAAACCTCAAAAACAAAAGGACTGATGTAGTGAAGTTGTATATTAAAAGACATTGACATCTAAAGAGGATAAACTTACGTAAGTTCGGTAAAACCCATACGTAATTGGATATTTCGACGGTTAAAATGGCGGCAAATAAATCATTAGCACATAAATCCCCGTTTTGAAAGAATGAAATGTACGAATGGGAGAATTATTACGTTTAAATTCGACTAGAAATAATTCATGTAAAATTAAAAGAAATAAAGAGTTGAAAGGGTTCTTTGTTTACTCAGAAAAGATAACAACTGTGTGTTCACTACATTCACCCCATCACGTTCCTTCTAGTAATGTCATCTGCAGGATCTAGAGAGCATCCAACAACTTGACAATTCGCTGCACAAATATTATTATATACCAGAAAAATATAATCAAAAGTTGTTCGAGTAATTTCATACTATTATGACATCGATATTGCAGCCTCATGAATTTGTATATAACTTGACATTTCTACGAGTATACGGTTCATGCATCAAGCAAAAACATAAAAATTTTAGGAAAAGAAGACCTTTACTTTATTTCCTTTTATGATTTGTGAAATGGGATGCATATTGAAATCACATACTACTACTACTTACTACAAAACTATAGGTTCTTTTCCCATTCTAAAAATAAATCAACAATATTGCAGCACGTACGCAATATTTTTATTTTCAAATTTCTTGAAGACAAAGCTACAATAATTGCTTATAGTTTCGCTCGCAAATAGCTGTTCTCAACATCTGGCCCATGCTCGGTTGCCGGAAAACTGCCAAACTTAAAAACTTCTACTCATTTCCCAAGTTACAAGTTTATATTTATAACTGAAAGGAATGTAAAACTGGAAATGTATTGCTGTATATTAATTGCCTGGAAATACGCTAATTAGGAATAAAGGATGATATGAGGATAATTTATTTTCAAAATTCGACAATAGATTGGTTGGTTTATTTTTAACCACAGCTTATACGGCGTATCACACAATTTTTGTTAATTCATGCCAGATCGCATCACTTCTCATGATTCTAAAGAAAAGTACAAGCAATGAAATCCTAAAGAAATTAGCAATTACTCATATGAAAAGACGTCTCTTTACAATCTGTAATTGATCAAAGAAGGCAATTACCTCCACTACAAAGCGTTTGAGCGACATGGCGGCACAACAATGTACAATAGATACCAGGTGTTCCGCTCAATTGTCATGTATTCGCGGGATCCTTCAGAATAATATATTAAATATGTCCTTTCAGAGGATGATATTAAAGGAATCAAAGGCAAGGATGTTCAGTAGATATGTGATAGCGTAATGATAACGAAGATCAATAGAAAAAAAAGAGAGAAAAATACGCTTCTTCTACTGTTGCAGCTCCAATTACTGAAGGTTGGCCATCAACTCCCGAATGATTTTCCTTGCCCTTTGTGTCCTTGGCATCTTTTTGTAATGAATTGAAGATCTTGATTTTGAAAACAATAACTATTCTGAAAACTGACGAAAATTAACGTGCCACTCATCTGCCTAGGCTTTTCTCAACTATGTATGCTGGGATCGGCTCCCAGTTGAACCGTATGCAGCTGAATATTTAGAAGTCATAATAAAAACAAGTTTAGGTTAAGTTAGGAACACCACCCTGCGCTCCATAACTCAAGTAGCGGATGTTGGAGAAAAAACAGCCAGGCTGAAGTGGGAGTGGGCCGGCCACGTCGCACGAATGCACCCGGAGAGATGGGCAAAGATCGTCACTCACTGGACGCCTGAAGGAGGACATCGCCGTCGAGGTAGACCGCGGCGAAGGTGGTGTGACGATCTAATAATGTTTGCGGGGCCAACATGGCCAGAAATCGCACAAAATAGAGAGCTTTGGAAGGAAAAAGGGGAGGCCTTTGCCCAGCAGTGGGACACACAATAGGCTATAAAAAATAAATAAAAACAAGTTTATAAAAATTCATATTATAAGCCATTCAATCATCTTATAACCCTCCAACTGATTAACCACGTATTCTCAACAACACAACTACTACAACTTCGAGATTACATCATGTTCTGGCTATTCTGCATACTCTGCCGACCCCCTTCCAATCGAACCATACGGACACGTAGCATATTGAATATCGAGTCCCATGGCACTGGGAGTCTGGAACATACCTAACAAGTGTTTATAGCAACAGCTTTTATATTCGTTATCTTGTTTATCTCGTCAAGGGCTCTGAGGACTCTGAATGAAAGTAAATAGACTGGCAGTCAACAAAAAAACCTGAAAAATACTTCTTCTGACAGTAAACTTGTGCCTAAATCTTTGTTATTTATTTTAATAATATTATCCTAGAATTAAAGTTACTTTTATTAAGCAAACAAACTCCTTTTCATCCTCGCTATTATTTTCAGGAAAATATTAGGGTTAGTTTTCAGTACAACTATGTATTTTCACGAAACGCCTGACCTACGCAATCCAATTACTGGAAAATATAGGAAACCTAAGGTTTACTTTCCGAAAGTAATCAAGAACAACTCTAGGGTCCCCTCGTGTACCTCCGAAGTAGATAAAAAAATCTTTGACCGCAGCAAATGAAAGAGCAAGCAAGGCAACTTTTTATTTAAGTTAATGACATATTTTCTACAGGAGGCCGGTAAATAGAGAGAGCGGACTTAGTTAATTGGACACCATTAGGGACATTTGACCTGTGGACAGGGCTGCCACGTATACTGTGCGAAAATGGAAGCTTCGAAACACACACGCAGTAATATTACATAAAGCGCAGTGTTATCTAGCCTACTAGTTATCTATTTGTAGTGGACTTGGGGAGAAATTATTTTAGAATAGGCAAAAAAAAGTTCGTTTGTATTCCCTGTTAGACAACTAGAGAATCAAGTACAATGTGCTGCTGTGTGATGTAAATTTTATGTGCTATAGATATTTCTATTCATGCTGGATGAGCATCTCTGTGGCTTCCAAGTGTACTGTTAGAATGTAAGATCTTCTTTCGAAGGTGTGACGAGGTCTATGGCCAATAGTGAACATATCGATCGTGACAACCCTACCCCCAGTAGTCCACAGCGACTTAATGACGGACGAGGTAATTAAAAGTTTGTAAAGTACACTTTAAGGGCATGTTGTGTCTTTTGGGGCCATTCGGAGACAAGAAAAATGGCGATTCATGAAGATTTTATTAACAAGCAGTCAGCTGAGCAGTTCAAGATACTGCTTTCCGTAAAAATCATGGCTTATCAATTATTTCACGTCTCAGGGCCAAGGAGCTAGCCTTTTATATGCACTGCATAGCTCATCAGCTTATATTATCATAGTTCCAATCATTGCACAACATCACATACGGTAGGTACTGCATATCTTTACAACAGTTTTGATGCCTTTCGGACATTTCGGTGCCATAAAGGTTATGACCTCTCTAATGGTGTCATAAAATAGTTCGATAGAGGCCATTTTATGGCTATATTCTTCTTTCAATCGCTTTTGAATACCGTTCACAGAGATACCACCTGCTCGGGTAGAATCAAACTACTAGGCTATTAAATGTGTCATAAATAAGTGACTCTTTACAAAAAATATATAACGGAATTGTGACGGGTTTTAAGTACAGTCAATGAAAAACTTATCAACAATTAAGCAATCTGGAGGCTGTCAATCATAATTAATAATATAGTTTGCTCCATTACTTTACTCCATAGGGGTATCGTATTACCCAGTTACTGGGCTCTGGAGGTCAGATAGGCAGTCGCTCCATGTAAAATTCTGGTATCCAGCTGCATCCGGTTAGACTGGAAGCCGACCCCAACGTAGTTGGGAAAAGGCTAGGCAGATTGATTGAGTTTGCTCCATTATTGAATCGCTATTGCATCGTTTTTTGGCTTATGGGTTTGGACTTGGTAATAATTCACTCCAAAATACATTAAAATGATACGATAACGAAATAGCTATTAGATTCATTTTACAGATACGATCGTTCGGAAATGATGGCCCGTCTCAACATCCTGGCGCAGGTACGTATCGTCACAAAATAGATAGGTACAGAAGGCCGGCTCCATACAACGAGAAAAACAGGCGCACCCACACACAGACGCATAGGTACGGCGATATCAAAGGTATAAAAAAGAAAACGGACTTTTTGCGAATCCCTGGTCCTCACATTCACATGATCTGACTAAGATTATGTCTTGGACTTACAAGAGACTGACCTCTGGGTTTGTTTCGGTGGTTCTTCTCAGAGTAGTCTATAGGAAAAGCGGAACTTATCTACTTTTTGGGGTTCTGTACGTCCGAATGAAAAAACGGAACCCTTAAAGGATCGCTCGTGTGTGAATTTGCTCCGAATCTACTGAACCAATTAGGTTGATATTTGGTACACATATGACTTTCTGTGGCCCAAACACGGACGTGTTACGTAAATAAATGAATTTTGAATATAAGGGTCACTTTAATATTAATGATTTTAAAGATATTTAAGAAAATAGATGAAAATTGAAAATTCTCCCCCTTATCTCCGGAACGACAGACACTAAAATGTTGAAAAAATGAATACTAGGAATCGTTATTTACTCATAGATCCGGAAAACTTATAAGAAGTCTATGGTCTTAAAATAACATGGTAAATCTATCAATATTGTGCGTACAGCGTACTTCAAATGTTAGTTACATTTGAAGTTGGAATATATTGGAGAACATGTTTTTCAAATACAATATTAAGTTTGGTTTTGGGATAAATTCATCCCAACTACGGAACCCTTCATTCCCAACAAACATTTACGACGTTGAGTAGACGTTTCGGTGGCAACTTAATGTTATTAAGTATATTCGTATAAATGTTATAAGGACGTTTACTCGCCGGCATTAGGGCCTATTTTATTCAACTTAAGTTGCTAAGAGTTTCGTGTAACAGTCATACCTACTTAGTCGCATAGTAGTCATATACACGTCGGCGATTTGACTAAATATCATGTAATGATAGCTGTCGCGGCGTGTATTCGACTTCGGGTCGAGTTATGGCACACAATATGACTTTATATAATGTAATCGTTGTGTTATTGTCATTTAAAGATGATGCTCATATTGAACGAAATTATATTGTAACAGATTATATCACGTTAATTTAATATGGCAGTGTTTTTGACAGCTGAGTTAATATTGCATTTTTTCTTTGTTATTTGAGGTAATAAAACCATTTCATCAGTTGTAAACCATTGTGCAATCAAGTTTACTGATTAATGTGAGGTAAGTTTGGAGCAAATTTTTTATGCGCTTTTAAAATTTTAATGTTTTCACATATTTTATTAATAATTTTATTAAGTGACTGCGTTATATGACAACTACATAACTTCCCGACCTATAAACTGCGTGTTCATTGTAAATGTTTACGCCATTACAGTTGATTTAGGGATCAGTAATAAAATTACAAACGCTTAGCTAACTTAGTTCAAAGAATTTATATTAAAAAAATAGAATATTTGTTTGTGTGACTTATAACTTAGTTAAGTCTAAATAATACTTTTGTTTTAGGTAAACCCCACGATGATCTATAATTATGCGGAAGTTGATAAGTTTTTATCAAAGATGGACCTCATTGAAATGAAATGCACATTGAATGCACATTTGAAATGGAAAACTTGAAATGTTAATTACGTTCCTGGGATAATTAAAAAAATTAAACAATTTTTACTTCCTTTATTTATTACCTCCTTCATATAGATTTATTTTGCTTTAATGCAACTTGTGGAATATTAAAATCAATAGCCCACAATTTTAATGGTCTCGTAAGTCATCATTGTTGGTTGAAGTGTCTTCTTTATCAACATAATCTTCATTTTCGGATGATGAATAACTGACTTCAACTTCGAAAAATGAACAAGAGTCCTGAACTTTAGAAAATGAACTGCGGGGCACACTTGTAGTATTTTGGTTAAATTGATTATTTAAATTTGCATTTAAATGTGATACCGAACCTTTCTTATTTTCCTCACTCTCAGCTTGAGCTCTATTACTTTAATTGTATTAAAGTACGCGAAAATTGTATACAAGGTTATTATAAACCTTTAATATGAGTATTAATTAAGTAGCGGTCGTATTATCATGTTTGTAATACGAGTACTTTAAGATGTACACAGGTCGCACTCGTAATACTTATTCGACTTATATATAATGGTTACAAATTCTACGTGTAACAAATTATTATCCGTTTAGCAGATGTTTAAAAGGTAATTATATGACAAAATTTACAGTTTTATGACGTTTATACTACGAAAACGTTTACAGGACGAAAACTTGTTTATGACTATTCGGATATATAATACACCAGTACATGACGAAGAGTTAAAATAATGACTATAAAATAACTTTAAAAAGACTTAAGGTCATATAAAAGTTTGATAATATGACAAAAATGTTTGTTGGGTTGTGCGTGGTTCGACAAGCATTTGGCCGGTTTTTTTTAAATATGATTGACGTGTAAAAGTGTTTGTTAAAACTTACAGAAATAAAATCATTTATCAATCAGGCGTTCTGCGCTAAGACCATCTCAAAGTATGCAATCGCTGTACGTAGACCATGAGTGTGCGTGAGGTTTCGTTCGTAGTATGGAGCCGACCTTCTGTATCAATTCTGTGCTATCGCTTATTTAGCTCATTGCGCTCAATTGTACGTCAGCACGTTGTTATAAATAAGCTGATTAATTAACACAGTGGTGAAGTTATTTATGACTGTCACGTGAGTTTGTTGCTGATGTGTTTCACGTTTGCTGCTCAACACCATTTTATTTGATCGTATATGTTTGTTATTGAATGTGAGTGTTATTGCATTTGAGTTTAATTATGTATGATGTAAAATATGGAAATTAAAGGATAAATGCTTATTTAAATAAAATAAAAAGGACCAATCAAGGGTTCTGTAGTTGGGGTGAATGTATCCCAAGAACAAAATTAACTTTGTAGTTTAATAAATGTTCTTCCATACGTCGATATACGTCACGATCAATTCCCATGCAAATGTAAGTAAGTTTGTAATCGCAAAAAACTCTATGTGATAAAACTACAAATAAACGATTTTCGGTCTTTTTCCTTTACTCTAAGTACCCAATAGGTATTATTTTTATTTGCAAGTATCAAAAATATGTGACGTAAATGGCCGTACTTTTAAAAAGCTTGATTTTTTAGAGCTCCAAGGGACTGTACACGTATTTGATATTACATTCGACTTTGTACCTCCACGACGCGTGAGAAAGATCCTGAGAAAAAGGGTATTGACAGACCGACAGACGGTCGGACATCAAAGTGATCTTATAAGGCTCCGCTTTTTTCTGTTGAATTACGGAACGCAAAAAAGTTTAAAAACAATACATTGTTTGATTAGAACAAAAACGATTAAAAAAAAGTGTCAATCTAAACCACTAAACTCTTCTAACCTAGACATCCAATCAATTAAATATTCAAATCGATAACGACCGTCTCAACATTAATATTGTATCAATTAATGACACTTACACAGATCAAGCAACACTTGTCGCTTGTCTCGCAACAGGGGCGCGACTCGTAATTGATTTTTAACTCGATTATCTGAACAATCGAATATCGAACGAAAGCATCGAACAATTTTGTCACAAGTATTTTAAAATAAAATTGTGCAGAAGGACCAGTTTTGAACTAAAAGACGTTTTAGAAAGAGCTACTACATAACCACAGAGTTTATAAAAAAAAAAACAAGGGCTTAGCTAATCTTCCGTAACGTAAATTCGCTGTTTTGTCTATAATACAGATTAACAGCGAATTTTAAGCAAGTTACGGAAGATTTGCTAAGTCGTCCTATCTAAAATGCTAAGTATGCATGGAAGTAGTTTAAAAATATAGACAACAAATTAAATCAATCAGTAAATGGTAAGTCAACCGGTTTGCCTTCTCGAATACTTCATTTTTTGATCACTTTATGGTGTTAGTGACCTGACCCTAAACGTCTGCACTTATTCTACATTGTGTATTTACATACACAAGTTTCGGCCCGTGTCGTCCACTAATGAAATTAATTAAACTCACTAGTTCTACGAGAATGCTAAGTTTTAGTCTGAACGCTTCAGACACGCCTATTTAGCCGATCTACAGCGACGCCAGAGATTAAATTAAACGCTCTGTTAATATTTTGTATTTGTTGGGTTTAGCTAAGTTTTCAGAAAAGCCGATTTAATTCACAACGTGTTGTGTTAAGGTTTTGATGTACCGGGATGCAAAGTAAAACAGGTTCTTCAGTAAGTACCAAACAACGTATTAGTCGCTAATAAATAAACAGATAGAGAATTAGTTTTCCACTCGGATTCATTGAGTATTTATGAACGTTTACCAACCAATAAACGCAACTCCTGTTAATCTTTTTTATTTGTGATTGAAGATTCGTTGACAAAAAATATTCTACAATTTGCCTGTCTAGCTGATGGTTGGATAATAAGAAAATTAGCCACTGGAAACATTAAATGGGTGGTCAAACTACACATTTGCCGGCCATCACTATTGATGATATAACAAGGTTGCAATTTGTCTAGAAAGGTCACAGAACACATAACAATTTCAACGGCTCTTGACAAATTGAAGTGGACCGCGACATATCAAGGACTAATTGAACAACTACAATCAATTAGTTAACGACTTCACGAATATGAATGGATAATGACAGCAATATGTGGTATGGTTTGACAGGCGAAAGCAAAATTCGTACTTAGGTACGCAAAACCTTTGATATTTTGAAGAGCACATTGATCAAATCGAAATTTTTGAGTGTCTACTGATTCAGTAGTAATATTATTTGCTTAATGATACATACAGCTTTTACCTTCAATTATATAATAAAATAAGGACGATATTATTTCAGTTACAAATAAAACTGTGTTATAGAATCATCTAAGTATGACAAAAATAACTGACATATTGACAAATACTCGTCAAAACTCCCACGTAAATAAGAACATTACACATAAATATTACTCACAAAATGATAACTACCCGCCAAGGCGCAGTGGGCGGCAAAAAGATCAACAATCCCGCGTTGGGCGCCACTTGTGCACATTTGCGCATACGCTTTGCCAGCGATTGCTTCTTAGGCTCCGCAACACAGTACACGAAACTTTGAACACATAATATCCATAAAATGGCAAGTACCCGCCAAAAGAACAATGAGCTGCAAAAAGGTCAAAAGTCCCACGTCGGGCGCCACTTGCGCACACGCGTCGCTTAACAACTGCGTCCTAAGCTCCGCCACATAGCACACAACACTTTTATTAGCTAAATAAAACTTTATTATCCACACTGCTGGGGAAATTGGGAGACGTTTTAATGTAGAAGAACGTGCTCGCCTCGTTCTCTACACAGAAGTAATTGTAAGATTGAAACTAATGTTTTATACACTTTAGACTCTATTTTATAAGACAGGGTTGCAATTATAATCAAAACTAATACTAATCTGTACTCAAAACGAAACATCATCAGATTCTGTTACACAGTAACAAAATAATGTAGCTCAAACAAGTTTCTTAACCTACACCTAACTTTTGCATTACCGAACAATATTGAAGCTAACACATCAAGGTCGTTCTCAGTATCAACACAAAAACTGAAACTGTTTCACGTAACCCAATTTTGTCGATATGCTCCTTTCTTATACACAGGCATTCTCAACCAGAATTTTAAGTTAAGCGTTCGAACCTTTTCGCCTACAGTCAAGAAACTTATTATTTACGTCTACCCTCATTTGCTAGCAACGTTTGACCTTGGCTTGCAAGCACAGGACGCATATGCTATGGTTATAGAGCGCACATTTGTAATGGTTGGCTGCGCGGAGCGACGGATAACGTAAAGTCACGAGTACATTATTCAACCTGTTATGCTCTATGTATTCTGGTTTAAAAGTTGGAACTAAGTGACAGCGCTGTTACAAGCAGTTGGGAACATGTAGTGGACATTAACGTTTTCATATTCGAAGGAGGAGATGACCTAACTTTAAGGATTAATCTAGACGAAAAAGGGCGTTTGTGGTCATATTGTGGTCAACTGTGTTGTTTCCAAGGGTAGTCAGTGAAACAGTGAAAATTATAGGGCGGACATTGGATGATACAGATTTGAGACCTAAAAAATGGTGTAAATGTTGTCATGTCTATTAGTGACAAAGCTGTTATATTTTTTGTACTAAACCGTATGGTTGGAACATCGCGATGCTGATGATGAGGAAGTCAATAATAAAGACAAGAATTATTTTTATTTATGTGAAGCCCTGACAGCTAGAAAGCATGGCAGCTAGTGTTCCACGTTGGGCTTGAATCGCAAGCACTGGAAGTCATGGGGAGAGGCCTGCCCAGCAGTGGGATGTTATAGTCTAACCGTAATAATGTATAAATAAATGCCAAAGATTGTAATATACTCATACATTCTGCCATCAAAACGCTGAGTGCTGGTTTTATTCGCTATTTGTAAATCATAAATGTAGCTTGATTAAAATGAACGCGGAGAGTATTTCGGGTAAGCCGGCTATGATGAATTACATCAAATAATCTCGAGCTTATTTCCATGTTAATGATACGTTTTAATGTGAACCGTGCGAATATATTTATCTTGATCTTGATTATGTATGGTAATCTCTTGTTGTTTATTATCAAAACGTACATAATAACTCATCCTCCATCAAGTATTAATAAACACATTCCAACATGTTTTTGTCAAATGTTGATATTCTTTGAATTTCATACAGGTATTTCAACAACATTACATTGTCATAACCGAAATTAAATATTGTTTTATTTGTGATCACAATCTCTTAACACATCAAATTGAAACCAACGAGCGACACAACGGACAGCTAGAGCAGATTCAAAACAAGGCCTTTTAGTTTCACAAATTGTTCTTATCGTTCGTCGAAAAATAATCGCGTCTTCTACTGTCCCGATTCCAAATATTTCTCTACCGTCATTAAGCCCATCTCCAGACTATTTCTCGTAAAACAGCCTTCCCAGACACAGCAATGAGTCTTTATGTCAATTCAGCTGCAAGCCTGCACCACACACCCGATCGATCACATCCAATATCCGAAACACATTCGAACATATAGCGGAACTGTGGGCCTGAATTAATGAAATATAGCCATGCCACACAGCAATACACATGGCATATTTGATGTTACGGGGTTTTGAGCTGTAACTCTGTAAAGTAATAAATTCAGATCTGGAAATGTAATGGTCCAGCATCTTTGATTGATGATTAAAATATTTTCCTTCGTATTTTAAATCGGTCGTTTGAGTAAAATATGCAAATTCAAAAATTCTCAACGGGTCCATAGAGCACCTTTAAAATATGTAAAACGAATTGAATAAACTATTATTTGCGAGAAAAGTAATATTTTTAGAGTTCCCCACAATAGTTGGGTAAAGTTGTGCTGATTGTATAAAAGCACCGAGAGACGGCCGTGGTTTGTATTGTCAACGTAATTCAGCCATTACTGGAGAGTTACGGCTTATAAAAAAAAAGTTGAGGTTTTATAGAATCGTATTTCTTTTCTGATTTGATATTTAGGTGAGGTCAACAAAAGCTTTACTAAAGGCAATTTTTGCAATCACTCAAGTCCATTAGGCGGAGTTTAAACATTAAATGCACGAGAAGAAACATCTTTAAGACCAAGCCCGCCGTCGAGCAACTCAGTGCACAATTAAGATAATTGCATATTCTTGTTGCACATGTGTGCACGAAGCTTAAAACAAAATGTCGTCTGTTCCCTCTCGTTATTTCTTAGCTTTGCCGCGCCGCGCAGACTGAATAATGCATGCCGCTTGCAAGCCCACGTGTTCGACAATTGCCGCGCCGCTGCGCTCCCGAGAGCATGCGTTTGACATTCTAATGTAATGTATAACAATAAGTAGTTACTTATTGTTTAACAGTTTTGAAAGAGATTTGAACCTGAATGTGTGTGTGCGATTGCTTTGAGTTCTCAAGACTGAGACCTGTTTTCATCCAGTATTGAATAGGTAAGTTGTGTTGATGACTGTATTATTTGATTTTCTATTCTTGAAGTAATAGTAGCCCCTATTGCCACAAGCCAGGCTTAAGAGCTATGCATATCCGTCTGATGCATTACCTGCCTAAGGGTCATCCGATGGGATCCAGTGATTAAGTTACGGGTGCAGAGTGACCGTGTTACACTATAACCCTATTGTATGGTCCACGGCGCATGAGAGCTTCTCAGATTAATTACGCGATATCTCGCTTCAATGAGTGAATCAATCAAGTCTGCCTACCAGAGTATCTAACTGAACACTCACTCATGAAGTAAATAAGGAAATAAGTTCACTTTCATCGAACTCATTAGTAACTCAACTCCATTTCGCAATATTAAAGTTTTCATAAACACATTATTAGGTATCTGTGTAGTTGGCACGAGATTTTATAATATTATCAGTTTCAAAATTGCTTTAAGTGATCATTGTCGGATTGGCAAATGGTCAACATGTAAACATTTGTATTGGCATGCACTAACAAACTGTCACTATGGTGCTATTCTCGCTAGTTTCTTGTAGAAAGATAAAAAGTAATGCCTCAAAAGTTATTTTCTGGCTCAAGTAGTAAGGCGACTCAGAATGTGTCCCTTCGGCGTTGTTACAAAACACAGTATTAAGATACAGGTGCTTTTTGACTATTAGCTTTAAAAGAAAGTAGGTTTAAAAAAAATGGGGGGTGTCATTTGCTTTCGTAGCGAAAATTCAGATTTTCTGACTAGGTTTATGTTTAAGCCGTATGCAATTTCCATGACTTTCGTGATGGTACTAATCCTTTTTTGTCTACAGCGAGAACAGACAAAGTGCAGAAAAACATGCATGACAACGTGAATACAATTTTTTTAAAGAAAAACATTGGTTCTTTTCATGTTGCATTTCATTGACTTAAAATATTTAAAATGCCCTCTTACTTCTTTCCAACAGTATACGCAATGGCAAGAAGTAGTTAGGTACACATACATCAATTCTGGTTGTCATACACTCAGCAACAGCGAGAGCTCAAGAACAAATAAGTAAAAGTTACAGTCGCGTGTAACCTACTTTAATTTAGTTTATAAATAGTATGAACACTTGAATAAGCCGTTTACAGTCCTATTAAAACATAATTAGTTTCAATGAAAAGAAAATTGTTTATTTGAAAAATAAAGAACGACTGTACCTACTCAGTATTTGTTCTAAGCAAGCTATAATTAAGTAAATCTAGATCTTAAGAAATATAATAGAGAATTAAGTTAAAAGCCTGAAAAGTGCCTTGAACTTAATTAGCTTATTAATTTGGTTAATTTTCAGTAACTTTATAGACTTTCGAGCTGTCATACTGGTTTAGGTCAAGCGTCAGCGTGTTTTAGGATGATCTGACGTTTTGTCTAAACTTGTTTAAAAGTTTTCGTTTAATCTAAATTGATAGTTTTTACTTACTTTACTTTTGCCTCTTTCACATACGTCTGCGAAACCCAGGTAACTAGTAATAGTTTAAATTAATTGGTGCCGACAAAATCAGAGCCATTGCCAGCACAGCTACCTATTGTCATACATTTCCCATTTATCCAATGTACCATAACCCGGTGTAATCTCGAACAAATCACAGTCAAACATGGCATCCCCCCATTTATTATTCCAGGTTGGCTCAACAAAGTCTCAGTACTCTTGACGTTCCCAAAACGTTTCAATTCACTAAATTGAACGTACAAAACCATTACACGAAACATCGCAAGGGGATTGTCACTACACAAATAGGTGCAGAAGCACTTCTAGTGCACACGAAATGCCCACACAAAAATAGACGACAAAATGAGACTTCGAAATGTCGCAAAAGTGCGACTAATCTGCTACCTCCCTGTTCTAGGACAGTTCTATATTACTTTCTTTATTGACTGAATGAGATTGTGGAGTAATTTCGAAGGGGCTTTGCCCAGCGGTGGAATTTGTAGGTTTGTACTGTCTTTATTTGTTGTATGTAGATAGTGACTGTACCTTTCGTAGTTATAAGTGAAACTTCTGCATTTCTCTTCCAAGTAGTATTATGCAATCGTCAGCAGTTAATGCCTGGAAGCAATTACTGTTTCGGGGGTTTGCCCACCCGTAATCGAGGATAAAAAATGTACTGAACCTACTGGAAATCTAGTAAATTTTAGTAATTGGTATGTGTTCCTTAGCAAACGAATTGTAATGGAATTCTAATCAGCGCCATGGATTTAACCTTTAAGGTCGGCTTAACAGTGATTTGTTGTTTACACACTGAACCATGTATCGTCTATCTCTACGGTGCTATACTAATTAGCATTTAAATCAATGTGATCAAGAAGATAAGCTGATTTGAATACACGGAAGAACAGCTGGTGTAGCACACAAAGAATTATGAAAACTACTTAAATAGGAATTAAGTTTCAAAGTAGCAAATGAACCAGCTATATTATTTAAGTATGAGTAATAAACCTTCATAATCAAAATGCCAAGTATAACCGTTCTCAATGACTATGGGATTGCGTGAATACGATAGCAGTGGAACCTACTATTTGTCAGTTCAAGTGCAACGCTCATAGTGATGCGGGTCAAGGTCGTAACGCGGCACGTGTCACGGGCCAATAGAGAACTATAGCTACGTATACAGAAATAGAACAGGATATTTTTAGCGGGAAAATATATATTTACGCATGTATAAGAAGTTTTTGAAGAAAGAAATTAAGGTGGATGTCAAACAGTTGCAAGGAACAAAAGTAAGAACTCCAAAAATTGTACAAAAACGCGCCCCGCTTTCATCGTAGCAAAGTTCGTAATGAGGGGACTACGAATTCAAAAGAAAGGTGCAGCAAAATGTATTGCATTGCAGCACGAAAATAAAGGATGACCGGAAGGGCTTCACATCCGCAGTTATGCAAGTAGCAGGAAAGTTGCAGTATAGAAATAGAAAATATATACCAGTATAATAGAGAAATTTGAGAAAAAGATGACGCTGAGAAGGAAAATGCAAACCGTATTAGAAAACGCTAAAACTTTTGAGTTTTAGACCGTTTTCTGCATCGTCTAAGGTCACATTCAGGCACGTGTAAGACCAGAATAAGATGCTGCATCCGCATCCAAGTGAAAAAGAATGGGTAAACCCAGAAGAAGCGACTACTGTTTACCATAATAACACAGTTAGAGGTGTTTGGACGAATATTTCTCAATGAATAAGCAGGATCTTTGTACTCAAAAGTTATAATGTCGTTTCCCTATGTGTTTTAATTAATGTGTGTACGTGAATTATTGAACAGGAAATAATGAGGTACCACATATTCGGAAAGTTAATTCTTTTAACAGCATCTTATAGTGATCGATTCTGGGATAACCTTGTTCGACTCCTTTGAAGAGTTTTTGTACTAAAATAAGAAACTCGGTAGCTGTTCTCACAACACTTGAGTGAATTTAACAAATAAGAAACACATAAACGAAGTGTAGCTCCGTCTTACAAAATAACGCCCAGGGGTAAGCAGAAGTCGTGCTTGTCACGGCGCGTTAAACTTAGCTGAGAGCAAAGTTCTACACAGAATTCTCTTCAAAGTTTAGACTTTTGTCGGGATCTGTTATATGTTGTAGGTTTTTAAAGCACAGGCTATCATATTGCATCGAGTCTTTTATCCCAGCATTTCATAAATATCGAATTAGCTTTCATATCAGCCCAATACAATCAAGATCAAACTCGAATAAATAACAAGTGAAAAGCTGTAGATATCAGCTGCCGAATAAAACTAGATCATTGAATTGAGCGTCAAACTCTGCCAGACACCACTTAAAGGCCTACACTTTCGTATATATCCGGCCGAAAGTCCGCCGAATATTAGAGGATTAAACGCCGGATATTCGCCCTCGCCGGGGAACTCGCCTGATTTATTCATGGAGAAAATTGTCGAAACTACACATTGATATATTGCCTGTCCATTAGTAATCGTTCACTCGAGCTATTTATTTTGAACGCCGAATTAATATAAATAGGCTTTGTTCGGCCTGAATACTAAATAAATATAAGTTTTGTTTTGTTGGAGAATATTTCATGTGCGGATAAAACAAACAGGTAGCGTGTCAATTATGAAATAATGATGTTGTATTTCTATAACTAAATCAAAAAGTACACACCTTCGAGTACACACACACATATTTTGTTCAACCACGGAAAGGTCAGAAAAGTTCGTCAATCTGGCTTCAATACGTTATTTCATTATCAGCACACAATTAATTTTCAAGCACTTCAGCTATGCGGAAACTACTAAACTTATTTTTGCTTCAATAGGAGAGGCTACCTATAAATCGACAATAACCGTCATGCTCTATGAATAAAGTGGCGCTTCCGAGTGCACCCCCAGGGGCCCGGGGCATGCATACCGGGGCCCATTTCCAATCTGCCATCGTTATTTTACCGGGAACTCCTGCAGTTATTCCACTCTAATAATTTTTATATTAAAATACGCAAGTACTGACCGCGGAAATCTATTCCAATAACCGGTTATAATAATAACCGGTATTTATCGGGAATCCGGTCAATGTGAAGGGAAAACAAACGATTATAGCAACCGAATGGCGGAATAAATAAGACTTCACATACCGGGAAATCTGAAAGAGACATGATGTCACAGAAGGGGCAGGAGAAGAAGGTTTATGCTACACAAAGAGCTAAGACAAGTACAAGCACAAATAGACGATAGCGGAGAAGACTTGATTAGATTTAGCCTCGCCGCGTTGTGTATTAGTGCATGCAACATATCATAAGAAACGACGTTGAGCTTAAAAGCTTTCAGAAACCAAATCAAATCACTATTCGTGATTGTATTATATTCGTTTTCGCCACAATTTGCATCTGACTGTCAAGCGTCCTTCGGCCATTTTGTTTAAAGTTTGTTTTTGGGAGTATGCCTTCTGACCCTATTCAAACAAGGTAAAACAATCGGGTGAGACGTTATTATGATTGATTCGACGGTACATTAGCCGGTAATGTGCTCGTCTTAGGACGTGACACGAGCTGTCACGCGAAGAGACAGTTCGCCGACATGACGCCGCTTCGAAATATACCTGTTTCAGTACACAATATTATAAATAAATAGGCAAGTCGGACTTTTTTATGGAGTATTTAGATTTTTTTACATTGTAAGTTAAGGAAAAATAATTGAAACGACAAATCAATCGACGAGTCAAAATCTGTAACAATATGATCCAAAAGAGTTTCTTGCCCGTTCTTCTCCATAGGAACTTACTACGCTTTGACATGATCACCTAGCTTCATCTTTCTGACTGACCGACTCCTTGACAATTCTAAAGTCCCTGTAATTGTTTTAATTGAAATAATTGGTTATAAGTTTGAAAAACAACTTCTTCGTATGAACGGAGAAGTTGTTTTTCAAAACCATTGGCAATGAAACGAATATTCAAAACTACAGCTTCAAGCTACAGCGGCAGGTATACAGCGTGTGAAAAGCCTTGTGTTTGTTACGTAACACTAATAAATTGTAAGCTGCCGTAATGTGCCGCGAACTGCGCTCGTGGCTCCACCGAGCGCTTCCCGTGAGTTACTGCCACCACCGAGCGTTTGGTGCTCAATTTATTTGTCAAAGTGGCAGCAGTGGTCAACGTGACGACCATACTGAATGTTGGGGGAAGGACTCGCGTACCACAAGACTCACTATTTTCACACAAAAAAAAACCCGCTTATATACATTATATAGTTCCAGGTAGTAGGGGGTGCGGCGAATGTACAACTATCTCTGGGCCCCGACTCGCAGTAGTAGTACGAACAGTGGGGTTTTAGTCGGTAGGAGTCCGACATAACCCTCCGTTCGGAGACGGAGGGTATCCATGAGAATTTTCCCAAGGAAAAAAAAAAAAAACTATATATACTAGCACTTTGCCCGCGACTTCGTCCGCGTTGATTTCGTACTTTCCACTAAAAACTACAACAACCCCCTTTGAAAGATAGTTTTCTAAAATTAATATTTACGATTTTTAGCATTTCAAATTGGAACACAGATAGTTTATAAGCTGGATTAACACATGGGATACTTTTTATCCCGGTAGCATGTTCCCATAGGATAATTTTCGACCACCACACGGGCGAAGCCGCGGGCAAAAGCTAGTGAGGTAATAAAGTTAAACCATAAATGAGTGTGTATGGTGAAATGAATAACTGTTACTGCAAACAATGCATGATTAGTTGCGGCTGGATTGATTTCGACGTCAAAGGCTTTATAAATGACAAATAAACAACTCGGTATTCAGTCAACCTATAAAACACACAAACAATCCCGAAACAATATGAATACAAAGCTATTAATAGTAATCAGAACACTCTCACAAAGTTGTAATAAAACAAACTAGTTAACAAAGTGCACTTAATGCAAAGATAGAGCCATCACAGAATCAAGCATAGAGCATTGAACTGAACACGAAGAATCGCGTCAAAAGTGCGTTGGGCGCACAACTTCGGTCACGGACCACATTCAAAGCCGTCAGTTTCTATACGTCACCAGCGTCACGGTGCCAGTAGGAACTATTGACATTGCCGCCTCCAGCAGCGGCCGCCGCGACGTCTACGCGCTCTGTGGCATGAAGTAACAATTTAAACTAATGTTTGTGATGTAAACGTCGAGTGGGAGCGAACAGCAAGTTCCATTTAAGTTAACAATAGTTTTAATTTTAGTTCAAATCAAAACGGAACTCAGTTACTGGAGACTTCTTACTTTCGTCTGGAGTTAGGTTAAAACGGAAAATGTACGTTTTCAGAACTTTGAATTTTCAACGAGCGATTTCACTCTTTTTTTCTGTATTGAGTATTGTTTATTCCTTCAGATTATGCTAAGTATCCATCTTTAACTTTATCCTAGAATAACTGTCCTCTGATAAACTCAAACTCAAAGCATTTATTTCACATAAATCAATTACAGGCACTTTTGAATTGTCAAGGGGTCGGTCAGTCAGAAAGATGAAGCTAGTTGCACATTCCAAAGCGCAGTAGGTTCTTATGGAGAAGATCGGGCAAGGAACTCCATAGATACTCTTTTAAATCAAAATATAAGATAGGCAGAGGATACTTCCAAATTCATTTATCATTATTTTGATCTTTTGGACCTTCCAATTTAGTCCAAATTGCATTACATACCAGTGAACCAAGAACCTTCGAAATACCAGTTCTATCCTAAACTAGATGAGCATAGAAATCGCTCAATATTCCGTCCGTTCCCGCAGATTTGAATAATGTCGGCTGATTGTCTCTCGCCCGGTTACCGGTATGCAGTTAATTTCGCTGCCAAAGCGATGGAGGCTCGGAAAGGAATAGGTTTCATAGTCAGCACACGTGGTGTTTTGTGGTTAGGTTAATTTAGATCCACATGCAAATGCTACGGGGCCAATAATTCTTGTTTAAATTGTTAGACAATTTTGTTATCAAGCATTTGTAGAATTGTCAACCCTTAATTACGTAGGTACGTTTGATCTCAGGATCCTAAAAGCATATAAAATGAATGCAAACATTGAGAGGAAAATATGTCGGAATTAGACCAAGGACCACAAAGTTTTCATAATGATTAAACATACAAGAGAACAAGATGACGTCAATACATTAAAAACTTAAACAAGAGAAGCAGATGACATCGATTTTAAACAAGATGATATCGAGACATTAAAAATTTAACTAAGTCATTGGAAATCACGATAATTTATTAACAGTACTAACAGTTATTAAATTTCATTTCTAAAACCACATAAACACTAAAGACCTGCTAACACAGACACTAGCTGACATAAATATAACCAAGTCATCATACATCCGAACAGCCTATCTAACACTCGCGTAGCGTAGTATTCGGTCTCATTAGCGACCACTCGACCCGCTTGCGACCGCCACTTGCAGCCGATCGATTGTCTTCAAACTGCTATGTAATTATACATACGTTACGTTTTCACAAACATGGCCGTCACTTTCTGGGACAGTTGACAGAATAAACAATTCAGATGGATCGATTATTAGGTCAGATAATACATATGATGAAGTTTGGATAGGTTTTGACGTTACTGAACAAGATAAACATATATATGGGTATAAAAGACCCGTCACATGGAAGATATCTTCGCATTCTGTACATCAAACCAAGTAACATAGATATAAAAATTATTGCTGTCTTATGTTTAGCCAGCGCGTTATGTAACGCACGTAAAACATTGTGTTTAAGCAAAAGTACAGGAGTTGTGGGGGAATTTAAACTAAAAGAAAGTTGCAACCTTCAGTATCTCCGAAACCAGAAGGTCCCCATGAATGGTCCAGTACAAAAAAAACATAATGTCGGGGAGTACAAGTATCTCTCGGCCCTCGGCTTTGTTATGCGTCTTTTTACACCAAACAGCTGCTTTTCATTTGTTTACCAAATGTTTCGGTATGTTCCCTCATCTCCTGACTTTATTTTAGGAGTATTAGGAGTAGCTGTTATATGATTGATCATTAAAACAACCTGATGCAATTATGTAATGAGTTAGGTGTTGATTAATAAATATAGCCTAGAATCGTTCCTATCCACGGAAGGTAATCTATTTCTTGAATGGATAGTGGTACTGTCTTTCTTTTACAAACTATATACTTATACTATATACTATATACTTACTTACTTAAACTATATACTTACTTCAACGAATGCCGTTGACAGGTAATATTTGTTATAAGCAACTATAATGTCCAATAACATTGAAACTTATTTCCGATAGAATAGCGGTTTAATGTTAGTGTCATCATTTTCATTTTCAAACTATCAACTTTTCTTACAACTGTGCAATAAAAGCGAGAGTTTTACAAACAAATATATCTGTTCGGACAATCCTTTAGTTCCAAACTTGGCGAAGCGTTTGTTTTCGGTTTCTTTTATTTTCATTCAACGAATTTGGAGCTCTCTCCCATTGATGTTTTTGTTGAAATATTTGAAAGTCTGATCAAGATTTTTGTTTTTTGGAGGTTGATTTATTATTCCTGAAGAGACGTTAGTAATGAAAAATTTATTGTGAACATTGACATGCCATTTTTTTAAACTGGACTATAATAAATTAAAGTCTTTACATTAATGACAGTGACATAGTAGCAACGATTAAAATATGATTGTTCTGTAATGTCACAAAGCAATAGGTTAGAATGTCATTAATGATTAGTGAAACAGTCGTTAGCTTGGTTATGAACAAAACAATTTAATTAACTTCAAAGCTAAAAACATCTCAATTGAAAAAGATATTACCCAAAAACCTGTGCATATAAAATTAAATAGTAACATTAGTATAATTGAATGGAGCATCATGTAAGAGTGTTCAGAACGCAGGTGGCCGCCAGGGAGCGAGGTTATTACCGCCGACATGACCAAGGACGGCCACAGTACACAATGCACGAGGCATTTGGTTAGTTCCTATGTATGCAGTTAGGAACTTTTGGTTATTACGTGTTAGGAGAATTTTAACTGTAACAGTAATCCCACTGTAATATGATGAAGCATCATAACTAGGACATGCTGTCCGGATATCCAAATTGTCCTGATATCCGTCGAATATATCATCCGGATATTATTAGTTTTACTATCCGGATAAAACGATTAATATAAATAGTTCCTTTTGTTCCCTTTTTACATTTAATTGTGAGTTTTGCAGTGTATTCATAATTCAGAGGCCCTTTTTTACGATAGCTGTTTTTAGGGACATAACAGTCTTCATGGAAAACAAAAGTTGCAGAACATGTTTTTGTGTTATGGGAAACATGTTGCCGGCCACAAAATTATTATAATACTATTCCTACTGTTAAACATCTACATCAAGCTTCGACACCTTATCAAGCCTATTTTATTACACCAGCAGCTATATTACAGTTTCAGACCCTAGAGGTCCTTACTCCGTCTTAATAATACACGCCTAATTTACATGTGGACCTTCAGGCTTAAGGCTTTAGGTTCCCTAGGGTTAAGGAAGTGACCGATGTAACACCCTTAAGTCATTTGTTTAAGGATTTATTTATTAGCATAATTTGGGAAAGACGTATTTCGTTGTAGGTGTTAAGGAACTTAAGCAACAAAGCGTGCATTTTATATGATCAACCACTTCATTTTATTTTGTACAAAACAGCAGGAATTACAGAACTCGACAAAAAAATGTAGGGTAATAGAAAAGAAAATCTTTGTGCGAAGCCAAAGCAGGGAAATAAATTTCAACAAAAACTGCAACAGTAAAATGTACAACACTGATATTGATAGAACCAATTTAATGATAGACAGAAATAGAACCTAACACAATTATCTAATCCAAACCACCCCAACACACGTAAATACTTAGTTAACAATAACAAATTAGGTAGTTGCCCTTGTAGCGTAAACACAACGACTCATGCATAATTCAGTGGCTGAGGAAGAGTGATCGCAGCGCGCTTATCAGCAAATGCCTTTATTTATGTATGTGGTTGATGTATGATGATGATATGTTTAGCGCCTATTATGTTCGATTGAGCGGTAATGTGAGAGGCTTATGATGGAGACTAATTTGTCGTTTAAATCTAGTGATACCCTCAATTGTGTTTGAAACTGTGAAGGCAAATTGAGTATATTATGGCGTTTAAAAAAGTTGATATATTTTTAACTTTTTTTTTTAATAGAAGATCTTTAATTACTCTTAATTTTAATTAAAACAAGTTGAGAGACTCAAGTAAAACAAAAATTAAAAGACATACAAAATACCTTTTAAATATCATTAATAAAAACTAGAACCCGATTCTAAGAACTTTCAACTTAAAACTACATTATGGTCGCGAAGTAAATACTAGTGTAATATAGGAAGGAGCACAAAGCGCGAGTATCTGGTATTTGCAGCCCGCCAGCCAATTCAGAGGTATCATCGTTTCCACATCAATGGAGCCTTCTTCCACTCTCAATAGATCCAAGACTTAGTGGATCTCGTTTAACTTTCTATTGGATTCTATTGTTGGTTTTTATCATGTTATCATAAGTTTAAAATGAGTTTAAAGAAAAGGCAGATTATAATTTGGCGTATTTGTCAAAACGGACGATGTTTCTGTGGTCAAATAAAGAGGCAAATAGCTAAAATATACACCAACTTTATTAATTTAACCATCATTATCATTGGCAGCCTCGTTCCACACACTATTCAGTATAGGTATCCTCCCTTTTATGCCATGCTGCTCTGGTCTCATATAGATCTATCATCTCTCAGAAATCAGAATATGATTTAGATGACGTTTTTGCACGTGCCATATTACCAGCCATTGACATAGCGTTGCCAAATATTAACCATATAATCTCACTATTCTGTTAAGCATATCCGCATTCCCTACAAAGCATTAATCGTGAAAATATTTTTATTACTATATACCACGTGCTATTTAATGTTCTACATAACTTAATAGTATCCCACATAATAGTCATAAAACGTTTAGGCGGAGAATTTTGTTTTCAATATCCAACCCGTTGAGCTGTTACGAGGCAAAGTAGGTACACGTAAATATACAAGTAAAATTACCCTTACCGACTGTGTTGTATTAGATTCATCATTATTATTGTGCTCATGATTGAAACAAGGTAGAAATTGATGGCCACTTACCTGAAACAAAACAATTTACATTAATTTTTAACCCATTAAATACAGACAAAGCAGATCACAACACAACAACAAAAATCTTTATCAAATAATAATCTCAGCAGAAATAGCAGCAGTCTTAAAACAACAAACAGTCGTAGCTTCCAAACAAACGTTACTTATAATTACCATACAAAATAGGGAAAACAATCTACCCGCATAAATACACGAAACTACCCACATGTAATATTCACACGCGTAGACAAAAATAGTACGTTTATGTATACGAAATACTCGTTTGGTTAAACAAATAAACTGGTTGCATCATTGTTATTCACACTCCCGAGTGCCGCCAGGGCCGCGGGGCTACTATTAAAAACAAGTTACCACTACACAACCCGCTGCAAACTGGAGGAAAAACTTTTACGACCTTTTGAATAGAGTTTAATAATACTATGCACAAAATTCAATATTTTCTAGAGATCGACATGTGCTAGCTTTTGTTACACTTAAAAGCTTTCAAGTATATTGCATAGTAATTGAAGTTTCTTCTCTAATCCAATAAAGTGTTGTTTGAAATGACAAAGTGAGTGAGTAATAGCAATCATGGGATATGGTTTAAAAAATATGTTTTTATTTTTATTATTTTATTTATCTTTTATATAGATTCTTTTATATTTTGTGAATATGAGAACTTTATAGGCTTAATAGACGGTAGATTTGTATACCATTTTCTATTTTGTTAAGTACCTGGTACTTGTGACAGGCCTACATTTGTCCTCCCATACCTACTAACACTGTAATTTAAAAACCATTTATTTTTAGGTAACGGTGGAGTTTGTTTCTCGCCGACTCTTCTCCATAGCAAACGACCAATTGGATCCGTGCACCAAGCTTCGTCTATCCACGTTTCATAAGTGCCCATGTAGGTTTATGTGAAATAAAATAATTTGTTTTGATTTGATTAATGTGAGTTCATTGATTTATGAACCGAAAAGACAGAATAATGGGAAATACACAAAAAGCTGCTGTCATAAAAATAGATGTAGTAAAACCCATCAATAACTGTAAAAACTGAATACAAAAAATACTAGGTTATATTTCACTTTTTATGTACGTAAAACATCGAATGTGCGCATGTAAACCCGCATATACGAGTATGTTATAGTCACGGTTGGTTCGCCACAGCGTTTCAGGCTTAATTTTAAGCAATACATAGTCCCAAACTCCCAACGTATACGCTACCTACATTTAGTTCCAGACAACATAATCCTCTTTCAACAATAAGACGTAACTTTATAGCTAAAAATAACAATGACAAGTAATGTCAGCGACTTCGTATACGATGCGGAATGAGATCACAAACTTGAGTCAATGGGAGAAATGAGTCGAAGCCTTCATCATAACTCTATCGACATCACGGCTGAAGTTGAACGCGTGCTTAAAATTTCAACTGCGACGATTTTGACACTCAGACATTCACATCACGTAAGTTTTACTATCCACCGACGCTTCTGGGACTTGTAATTCAAATCAACCTAAGTGCTGGGGACCATGTAGTACCAAATAGAAAATTTCCGAACCTCTTGGGCCCCGTTGGTGAACGAGACCGGAGAACCGAACAAGATATTGCAATGAAATGCAACGTAATCATAAAATACGAGTCCGAAAGTAATATATTTGATGGCGCCCGACGTGGGACTCACAACATGTCTACAGGCGCCATCGTTGATGAAAATTTGAATTGGACGTCACATTTTTAGAACGTTCGCTTAAATAAATCCCAAATGTAAATGAAATTCCTTTTAATCCAAAAAAATATTTTTTATTTTTTGATAGGTACTTGAAAAGCACTTTTCACTTGCTTTTATTAGTCAATACATCAAAATCAAACATGATTCAGTGGTCCTTGAAATATAATTAGGTGCTAAGTAAATTCAAGTCAATGCCATCAAAGTGTCACCTTTCAAAATAAAGTATTATTCCTGCACTAACTTGGCTTGTCATCTCTGTTATTGGAATATTTCAAACGGGTCTTTCATTCATTCAAAACAAGTTGAAACATGGAAAGCAATAACCATTTATTTTGGCGCCCAAGTTGGGGCCTGGCGCAAATGAAACTGCTACATACAAACATTACGTATACCTGTGTAGAGATAACGCGACGCCCCTGAATATGTAAATGCGTGTATTGTGCCTACTCTGGGAGCCTACTTGAAATGATTACTCGCATAATATCTGTTAATGTTGCGCGTATTTCGTCGGAATTATGGTCGATGTTAATTGAAGTTTGGATCGATAGTGATGCTTAATTAAACCTTTGGTTGTTACAGTTATGACTATTAACAAGTGAGTTACATAACAAGTAAATGCATTATATAAAAAAAAGCTAACTACTGCTGACATACTAACTGGAAACTTCGCACATTTCGTTTTTTAATTCAGTATGATATACTCGAATACTTAAAAAATGCAATTAATCAAAAACTTTATTATGGATGGTGCCCAAAACGTTTAATAAACCCGTCACTACAATTTAATTGCCTTTCAAGCTTAACTCAAATATTCCGTACGCTAAAAGCACGATTATAGCACTCGCCGCGAATTGTGAGAGAAAATTAAAGAGCTTTCTATTAAAATAATGAGAACATAAACCGACACGTGCACGAAACAAAATACTTGTGTTTAAGCGCGTTTGAAGACCATAATGAGCATTTAAACACGGGTTAAGGGACTCAATTCGTTTAGAGAATTAATTAAGTAAATTATGTAAGCATAATTAATACACCCACTTAAGAGTATGTGTGCTAATAAGATTCGAATACAGCTTAAGTTATAAGTAGATATAGAATAGTTAGTACATCTTTAAAGCAGTTGAACATTGAAATATGTTTAAATGGAAATGCTACAAGAAAATAAAAGTTCTTTCAAAACAGTCAAATAACGAACCAATATTACCTTAAATCTGAACCAAATACTTCATAAGCTCGGCATTGGAACCTAAACTAATAAATATATTTACGTACACAAAATCTTGATAAACGCATGACGTAAAGTTTGATTGTACTGCGGGCATAAAGCTCGCATGTACCAAGAAAGATAAATATGTGCTGAAATGATTTGCGTAAGCCTATGTCTGTTTAGGACGAGGACCACAACACAAAGGGGATAGCACCAGCTACGCAGCATATAACGCTTATTAAATTATAAGCAATAAATAGTTTCACATTACATAATTTCTCAATACCTACGTTTATTTAAACAACACTCCCAAAACGTTTCATAGTCGTAGATAGATGAGATGCTCATTATACTATTTCGCGTTACGAAATGGGAGACCTAGATTCGTGATCCGTGTATCAATATGCATAAATGTAAGTAGCTACTCAGTTTGATCGACGTACGTCGCATAACAATGACGTAGGGTGGTCGAAGTGTTAATGAAGACAGGGCCATTTCGGAAAATGTGCCACGACTCTAATAAAACCAATCAGGATTTACAGTGTAATCCTGGCCAATATTGTATTGGCCTAATCAATATAAAAAAATCAATCAAATAATCAAGGCCTGGCGAAAGAAAACGTAGTTGGAACAGCACAATAAGAGGATAGAATATAGGGCTAGTGACATTTAAGCAACTGTCTCGCTGAATATTATGTGATAAACCCCACGTAATCCAAAAACAAAGTTTATATCAGTTCTTCAAAGTTGAGCCAAACTTTCTGCACTCCTTGCGGGAGTGATTTGGTACAAGAATTATGACGTCCGTGTGACGGGTTCCAACAATACTGGCGAAGTTAATCGAGTCGATGCGGATCCAAACAGTTTGCGTATTTACTCCTCAGAAGCACTTACCGTAATTGACTTGGGTGTTATTTTTTCATTTGGACAAAAACAAACCTCCCAAGAATAAACTTTACAGTGCCATGTTAATGGGGTGAGATGTAAAGTAAGATGCCACCTTTACACACTAACGATCATCAAACCAATAAGCCGTTATATCAAATTTCCCAGTTTCAACATCTTACATACACCACCATTTCATCTATTCTAGTCTAGTTAGTCTTTCAGGCAAGACTTGAAGTGCATCTCTCACTCTGTGAACAATAAAGTCGAGGCAGTCCGGTCCTAACATTCTCTCTCATACATTTCTCACTGTTTGAGGACAAACATTTGCGTATAAATCTCAGGCGAGAGAATACGACAGGACAACGGTGTGCAATAAACGTGTCCCGGAGGACGTACACTTTGATCTGGGTACCGGGATTGTGTGACCGGTAGCTACGAGTAGCGGGACTATTCCGAAGTATGGACGTTTCACATTCAAATCTATTACACATCCAAAGATATATGGAGATTCGGGAAAGAAACATATTTGTTGCTGCAAAACAAAGAGGGTATTGCGAAAACTCGTGGAAAATGCATCGTCAACTCTCCTATAGCCCTATTATTTTAGCCCGGGCCATTTTATTCTCTTATCTCACGAAGAAAACTTAAGCGAACATCAGTTTAAAATGCGACACAGAATTTTAAAATGCTTTCACTGTTCGTGGAAGCTTAGTACAGAGTGAATGCATATGAGTCGTAACTCATGTCCGACATGACGTGTGACGGTAGCTATCGATGTTTTCACATCATTACACGCGTTTGGTACCTGTTAGAGACGTATAGACTCAGATTTACCTTGGTCATTTGAAGCTGGACTCAATTCAGAAAGAAGTCCTTTATGACAGGGGTGTAAGCTCAGTTTATCAAAAGAACCAGAAATAAAGTATCGTGACCAAAATATAAATGATTGCCAGTTCATCTCCACCTCCTTCGGGATCGCGGACGTGACTTAGATATGTGATACTTTTACATTTCAAAGAGGTACGTTCTCTCGTTTTATCTGTCCGTTCATATATTCAGAGCGTACTTCACATTTTAGTAACGTATTTATTACCCGAGGCCCTCGTGTATATTAGGTAGTCGCTTAAAATCAGCGGTGTTAACGATAGGTTTGTCCGAAGTTACAGCATTTTGCTGAGCAACATAATCTTGTACAGATGCGACGCACAGCTTAATTGTTCTTATTATTGTTGTTTGTTACAAAAGTAGTTTTCTGAAAAATGCTTGGAAATTCGAGCATTATTTTGACAACCTTCTTCGATAGTTAATCGATTCAGGCGTGACTTTACGGAAATCCATAACAAAATACAATAGACGCAGATATATTAAGTAACCTATTCCGCTTGACTATACACCGAACGCTGGACGCAAAGTGCACTTTGCGTCCTGCGCTCGGTGTGGTAACACGTCGGGTTCTGGTTTGCAATTGGTCAATCGTCATCCTGATGCCTCGTTGAGAGGTGAAACACGTGTCGATTTCTTACAGGGTTTTTATGACTCTTGAAGAATAGTCAAGCGGAATAGGTTACTAAATATATCTGCGTCTATTGTATTTTTTAACCTTCTTCGAGATAAATCGAGAATGCTGTACTGGTCAAATACATGCGAGTAGGGGGCCGGCAATGTTACTATGAAAATCCATATCTGTCGTGTTTAGTGGCCAAATAAATTAGAATGAAAACTCATATCTGTCGTGTTATTTAAAATTGGAACGAACGTTTTACTTCAACACATGAGAACCAAGGAGGTAACTTATCAAAGATATTATTTAAATTTCGATTTGTCTAGCAAATAGAGCTGTTTACAGTAAAAAAGAAACAAATGAATAAATTATAGGCGCGTGAAAAATTATCGTTGTCCGTCATTGATTCTGTAATTTTTATTGAATTTACTCAGTTTGGATTTCCGCGCATTATTCCAGGAAAGTAATATACAAACCTTGTCTGCAATCAGGCATTGATGGACTCACGCATGTGTGCCTCGACTTCGCCTAGAGCCACGTTTTCAAGATCGTCCATCAATGTCATATTTGCTGGCCGCAACAGTAATGTACTATTTCTTTCTTTTTTCGTTTCTTCTATAATGAATATCCGTAATTTGCTATTGAAATAAATTCGCTGTTGTAACGGGTGTGCAATTCATTAGTGCACCGCAGCATTGGCTGCGCCGTGCCCTGCTGACTGAACGCTTTACCGACTGACTAACGCCACTTAGTACCTACTAACAGAAGGGTAACTCGTTCTGTACTAAACAAAAGCAATTACAATTTACATGGCAAGGCAATGTAAGAAAAGCCCATTTTTTAACTATTTGCAACGTCTGTAACTATCACGGACACGGTACGTTCCCACACACAGTCCTGAAACTTACACACATGACTTAAACACATCTGATAAACTCGAAATGACCTTGCACATAGTGACGCCTCGATCCACCTATTTGAGTCCCACCCATCTCCTATACCTACCTCATGAATTTTTACGCCATATTCATATCTGTGTGAAGCGAGCCCTCTGACCATACCTGCAAGTGTCGCTGCGCCGACGTGCTACTGAGCCGTAATGTTGCCGCATTAGCTTCATATGGCGTTAGTCCGTGATATATCTGCACTAAATTGTTAATTAGAAAGCCGAAGTGGCTGCATATTATACACCGAACCTAGCTACGAACCATTGAGTGTCAAACCATTTAATCCGCTCCATATAATACAGTTTCTCTACCACCAATTTCTCTACATTACTGAGAAAGTTACAAGAAATGGGTATAATTCTTGGAATCAGTAAAAAGCAAGCTTCGTAGTATCGCAAATTCAATTATAACTCCCCAGTATTTGAACAAGAAAGTAAGCAGGACCTCGAGTATAAATATTTATAAGGCAATCGTAATCCTGAAATATCCATTTCCGTCGGTATTAGCAAAATATTTCTCCGGCTGTGACTCGCAGCTCATAATTAGTACTTCTCGTTTATTTCTACGACGTCGATTCAGCTTTTCGATTAGGTCTAGTTCGATGTTTCAACAAATAGTCGTACGGATATTATAGCCAATAACAATACATAAACTAATTACGATACGACTGATTGTGAGGTATAAATTAGAAAAAGAAAATATATGAGAAAGATTTGTTGTTATGTTACAACACTATTTCTTTGAGTAATTATTACAGAGCTAGTATCGGAAGCTAGTACAGCCATTTTTTTTCTAAGATAAATATTTTTCAATCGCAACATCTACAGCATAAACGGCAAATCGGTGTTATGCCGACTGCCTACGGTACGGTAAAGACCGCGTTCGCAGCATTTTCAGCGCAATTAATTATACCAGCAATGTGTACCGGGTATTTCGTAAATAAGTGCACCATTTTTCCCCTTTACTGCTAACTGCCTATGAATATTGACTGTGCGGCGAGCGATGTGACCCGACTAATTAGTGTGGCCGCAGTTCGGTCCACCCTTCGTGTTTGACACTATTTTCTATACCCGATATGTGCTACTGCCAATTATTTCTGTTTACTTTTTGCAAGCGTTTTTCGGTAATTAGTGAAAAGGTACTGAAAGAATGCCTATACATGGCCATAGATATGAGCTTATGAACCGCGATAAGTCTATGTAAAAAGAAACAAAATACATGATAATTTATCTGTTTTGTCACGTATTCTAGTCTACGTACATACAAAATGCCTCCTTGATCTTACCTATACATATTAACAAACCTATATCACAACTACATAGTTGTTAATAGGAACAGGACAATAGGAGCGTATTTAATTACCAATGAACGTTCTCTGCTCATCATAAGAGACCCACGTCAGACCACTGTTCAGACCAATCGATGAGGCACATTTGCAGCGACACATTTCACCCAATACATTCACTGAAGGCGTTAATGAGCGCGTTTTAATTAATCGTTTGTACTATGACGGCGATCGATTGTGAACATGCAGCCCCACAACAGCGATTGAGTTACGAATGCAATCATGCAATCAATTAGCGGACTATTAACTAGTTTAGGCACGTTTGTTTTTTGTGTAGACTATGGGATTACAGAGCAGCTGTTTGTTGAATAGGACTTAAAAGTTTTTAGAATTCAAAGTAGAAATTGAAAAAGTTACTACTGCGTGTATTAACTATTTTAAGAATCGCAAGCGCAGACGGCGGAACGAAACCCACCGAACGGCAGTGTGGTGAAATAAAAGTTGGAGCTGACAATTTCAGATCATATAGATTATAGATTGTACTACATCGTCTACTCCCAATTTGGAACCCCTCCGTATCAAAAAACCCTAAAAGCAAATGGTCTTAATATCAAAAAGACCTATCTCTAAATTAGATAAGACGCAGTGCATAGGCGATCCTTAAAGAGAGGCCCATGTTTACTACCTTGTAAATGACGTGGACGTCACCAACTTATTCGTAGGACAAGCCTATTAAATTAAAGCCCAAGGACTCTTCGCAATTCATAAGCCCCTTCAGCATATTCCCAAATGATAAGTACGTAACATGCAAACCATTCTATCTGAAGTCACGTCTCACCCGAAATAGAACGGATTGAAGCCTGCGTGATCACGCTGACAGTAATCGTGGCTCAGTTTTATTTTATGATACTAAAATATCCGAAAATAGACACGACTTTTATGTTCTCGTAAATATTATAATCTGTAGGGTTGCTATGTTCTGCGAGGGTTGTGGGAAAGTCCTCCCTTTCGGACTACCGGGACCCTTGGCAACAGGCAACTGAAGGAACACGGGTGGGTTTTAGTCAGTAAAAGTCTGACACGCTCTTCCGCTCCGCCCAGAGCGGGAGAAGGATTCGAGGATTTCCCAGAATAAAAAAAAAGAAAAAGCGTTGCTATTTCAGTTTCATAAAAAATAAATGTAGGGCTACTTAAAATTATAATCTCTTGTCCAGTTATTTCTACTATTTATTTAACAACTAGTTTTGCTCACAAATTATCTTTCGATTAACACACTCAACTCGACTGCGGCAACCATACGTCTGCGAGGGACCCATAAGCACGAAGTTAGTTGAAGACACTCTGTATGGCGTACCTAATGCGTCTACCTCACACATAGGTTTATTGTGCCTGAAATACTGTTTACTGCCACAATAAATCTAATGTAGGTACTGACATAAATAACAATACTTTATGAAACTTTGGTTTATTGCAAAACCTTTATTCCCGTCATAAAACCTATATTTGCTAATCCTTGGTCAACACTCGTTAATTCTCTCTATCGCACTGTCCACTGCGGCCATTTTTCCTCCTATTTGCATAACGGTTAACCTGACAATGATCGTGGTGACAGCCTCGCATAAATACGAATACATTATTAGGCACGCATCGTCCGGACAGTTCGGACGGCCACGGACACGGATCCCGGACGCCGGACACAGGCGCCCTCTTAATTTGCATTTTAATTTGCTAGCACGTCGTTAATGTACAGATGTGTAAAACCAGCTGTGTCGCTTATTGCTGTGAACTTATTCATTACATGGTCCTTGTGGGCGAGATTAGGCTGGTACCTTGTAAAGTCGTATGAGCCAGCATTAACACAAGTTATAAATTCGAACAACTCGGTCCCAAACCCCGCGACTGCTCTCGAGAACTTGGTCTGACGCACTTAGTGTTGACCTACTTAAAATCTCACTCACTTGCATTGTGAGCTGAACTAGCTGAACTTAACTCCTATGCGGTTGGCGCTAACTACAGACCACCACGTGCTACTGTTCAGGAACAGTTATAAGCTTAACTCTAAAATGACGATAAAGCTACAACAAAACACTTGTGCTTTCCAACCCCAATACCAAATACATTGAGATCAACTCAGTCTTAACAAGATTCGGTTATACTGTACACTCACACTGTAATGTGCACTGTACAGTGTGAGTGTACAGTATTTATAAGGACTTGAGCTTTTACCCAGACTACACCACAACCAAACCAGCTCCATTTAATATCGTCGTCCAATCCAACACAAATTCGTCTCTAACCCGTATTTAACCCCGATATGCATCTGCACCGCAAACTCAAAGAATCTCGAGCGCTGCTTGCATCACAGTTGAATTCCTCGCGCCTGCAACCTCCGCCGCGCCGCCGGGAATTTGCGCCCAAATGTAATGGCGCTTCACACATGATTGCACGTTCGGATGGACTGTTGGGTCGCTGCGTCCCAATTTAAATGTGGTTTCATAACCAAATGCATTATTGGAATGCTGTTCGACAATTTTGGGTGTTAATTTGGGGGAATAGGTACTGCGGGTAGGAAGATTGGTCTCAAATTGGTCTACAAACGGCACTTTAATTCCAGCTATTATATTCAGACACAACCGATGCATTAAACAGTCTTCAGTTCCATTGTTTCACAGGCCAACTTAATTAAATGCCACGAAGGCTATCACTTAAACAGCCGTACTCGATCGTGCACACAACTCTTTAGCACTGCCCCATTTATACGGCGATATTTTACCCCGAGTACATATTTGTTTCGACCCATTGTTCATTTGTGCTTCAAAACGCTACAATTTGGCGGCCAACAAATGTATGGAAACTAGGTTTGTATCGTACATGTAACCTTGAAGCTATATTTGGTTCAAAATATCGGGCGTGGAATACGTGGGCAGGCCGCAGGGGTACTGAATGCGCGCATACTACGGACTTATGTAACTGGATTAAAGATTATAAGCCTGGGACTGTTATGTGACTAGCACGTTTACTTTTGCCGTGAAAAAGGCTTATAGGGTAGGGCTTTCAATTAAGGTTAAATGTGGACTTTTCGTCAATGTTTTGACGTCGTCGTAATCTGTTATTGTATAAACAACTAGTTTTCTAACAGAATTTCCAATATTTGCTAAAGAACCGTGGGCACAGATTTTGAAGGTATGTACCGTGCGTTACAGTTTAATCAGCAACACCGAAGAGGTCACCAACACAATATGTCACGCTTCGAACCCCAACTAATACACGAACACACGCACGCTCCCCAAAACTTCCACAAATCCATAATGTTAGCTCATCGATACTGGAACATCCTCAGTGGCGGGCCTTGGCCGGGGCTGGCGCGCTGCCAAAGGTCGTCCTTGCCCACTTTCACCGTTATCGATTTTGGAAGATGCCCGACATCGGAGCTTATTGCCCCGGCTAACGCAAGTGCAAGTTCACTTGTTATTGGGGGACGCTGCCAGCGTCGCCAGCTGCTGTCGCTGTTGCTTCTATGGTCAGACTTGGTCTGGAGTATACTGTTTTTATACCGTAACGGTTTTTAAAAACATTTTAAGTTTGTTGGAGTAGGTTCGGCTGTTCTCTTCGGTACGTATTATTGACACTAGCTGGCATTTTATAACGTTTACCAAACCGGGTAATTCGCTGACATATTAAATGATCATTTGCAACTCTCCGATGTTAGATATTTTTCAGTTTTCTACAGCTGTATATTCAAGGTCTTTTTACAAATTCATTTCGTTACCAGAGACTAACCCCAATACCCCAGGGGCACGTAAATCACTTGAACTTGAACTTCTTCTTCCTACGTGGGTTAGAAAATCCTGCGGAATAGATAGATAACACACATTTTTATACATGCCAGCATTTCCAGTATTATTCAATAGGTAGACACTTCTCTCTGAATCTAAATTCCGTTCAAGTTTCCTCTGCAAGGTTGTCGAGTGATTGAACAAAATTTTATTCGAAAATATCTGTTTCAGGGCCTGTTTGCCGAAAGTACTTTCAAGAACAAAGATTACATGACCTTCACAACGCAAGAAAATGAGAGAACAACTATCTTGGGGAACTAAAATGTATCATTTTAACGAGATTGTGAAGCGAAGCAATTTGCATAGCTAATATTATTAAACAAAAGTGGCAAGTAAAGAGCGAAGGATTGCGTACAATCACGCTTGCACGGCAAGGCGTGAGCCGCCGCGAACATTCTGTGTCACGGAGCCTCCGAGGGCCGAGGAGGGACAGGAGATAATTCTAGAAATTTGCATTTTAATCACTATATCGCCACCCCCGGTAATGGCCAGAGAAAAAATTGTATGAATTTAAATACACAGTTTGCATAATTTACATGTGACGTGATGACCAGCTACTCCAGCTAGATCAGACTCTGAATGATCACAAAGATAGCCATAATTTTTATAATCATTCATGAACATCTTCGTTGTGCAAAAGTTCTTCGGAATGAATCTATTGTTTATGCCAAGAGCGGCGAACATTTCAACCGAACAACTTTGTCACGGAATACCTTACATTTAATAAGAATTCGGTAAAGTGAGTCGCCTCAAAATGGTCGCATACTTCATTTTGATTTATTCCACTTCGTGGAAATGTGAGAGTAATAGAATTTTAAAAAGCGGTGCTGTGTGAAATAAAACGGAGGTGATTTACTTTATAACGTGTCACCATACTACGTTTATTATTATTTTTACGAGCATTTACATAAAAAGAATAGTTCACAATCCACTCCGTTTTGATTATTTTAAGAAAAATGTATTAATAAAGAGAATTCAAAGCTACATAAAACGAAGGGTAACTTTTCTCGTATTTCCTAACATTATCAACCGAAATTTTCGTAGAAAATCTGTGCCGGAGTGAAACACTCGTGTAATTACATGGCCCTCTCAATTTGACGTAATTCCCTCTAAGACCTCCGTTTTGACGCCTCACTAGTCTCCGGGGAATATGTTTTTACGCAACTGTATCAAAGTTTTAAGTCCTCGCGTCAGATTTAAGAAAATCTTACGGAGCTTTTCTTTAAAACATTTTAAATGGGGGTGGTGACTTAACTCGTAGATTCGTGGAGAAATAATTGCAGTCTATTATTGGACGCAGATGTAAAGCCATCAAGCTGGCTACATAATAGATATCTATTGTTTCAGTAAACCCCAAATCATAAAGAAAAATTCAGTAAATAACAACAAAGTATAGGTGTCATAAGACATTTAGGCGAACCCATCTGAGAACATTTCTCGCGAAGTTTTGCAGAGATCGCGAAGTTCAGACTTAGAAGGCGATCAGCGAGACAGATCATCGATCAAACACGTCGCGGTGAGAAAACACTTTTAGCGAAACATTTCTTTCCGATTGCTCTTATGACCTGTGTCATAACGCATTAACTGTCCTGTGATCCGCGGATACCGAATAGATTGAACAGAAAAAAACGAAACATGTCGGGCACAAACTACATATTATCGGAGGAGATTTTCATTTAAGAGCACTGCTATTTCCACAGATCTTGATATACCTTGCATAATCTGACTAGAACACATAAAGCATTCGTAATCCTCAAATCTACAATGCCTTAAGAGGCCATACATATCACGGAATCGGGCCCGAAATGTATCAGATAGCTCGCTAGTAAACCTAGAACACTAGGTATTTGTGTCACGACAGCCTCCGGCATATCTGGTCGCATCTCGCGTCTCGCCAGATGTTCCCGAATTGGGTCAATGTTCTAACACTAGTACCTATTGACTTATGCATACAAGATTCTGCACATTTGATGCGGATTGCTATTCTATTTTTAGTTTGAATTGCGGTATCGATTTATGAGGAACTTTCAGCTTTATGTAAAAACATTTTCATATCAGATCAGGATTTTTCCAAATAACACTCGGGTTCTAATTTCAATCATACAACAGCAAAGCTTAGTCTATATTTTGCTCTATAAAAAGTTTAGTTTTTAAGATCCTCTTCCCTCTAGAATTTCAAAACTCCAGAGTACAAAGCTTTCAAGAGCAAAATGTATTAAGGATTTCCTCGGAACAACATTTTATTAAAATTTACGAAGGTGCTGGTTTACATTCTCTTTTTCTTGACTAAAATAAAACTCATATAATGCGTTGGATCTCCGCTCCGCCTACTGGGTGTCATATTGACACCTGACCTTCGACCTTCGCTCATGTATTTTCCAGTTTCCCGCTGAATTATGAACACATCGTTAGCATACGGGCAGCTCGTCATTCAGTCTCGCGTTAATTAACGGGCACCTCGTCCCGGCCGGGATTGGAACCGACGAACCGTTGCGTAGATTGCCTATTAACGCCACTACGTCTGGATTGTGAGACACGTGACAAGAGTAATTCTAAAGTACTTTGATTGTAACCTCCCGACTCAGATCATGCTTATCAAAGAATTATCTGTAGAAGTTAGTAATAGATAAGTAAGAAATATATTGCAATACATATCACATATCTACGAGACGAACATTACACTTTGAAAAATAGCTACTTTCACCTTTGAACTTATTATTTACTGCAAGATGAAAATAGACTTCATTTGAAACACAAGACGGGTACATAAAGCTATAACTACATACCAAACAGCTTGGAGTAATATTCTTGTAAGTCGAAATAACAACATTTATATAAACGGAACAATGTTGATCTAGTCATAAACTCAAACAGCCCTGTCCAACCGCGTCCGGTTTTCGGCCAGCCGGGATTGGAACCGGCGACCCGTTACCCCGATGCCCTATTAATGTCACTTTGCCAACTGATTTGTAACGGCAGTTTAATGGTGTGCAATCGACCGGCAGTTCTGCTGCTAACATTATTACTTGGTGATAGATATGGTATTTGGTCCAGTTGTCCGAGATTGTCTGAGAATTTAGAAATACTTGGTCCATAAATAGGTAAATGGTCCTCTCTATAACTTCGCTGTAAGCGAAATAGGCCGACAGAAGTGAAAACTTAAAACTGTTATTAGCGCCATCTATATTCTATAGTAAAGCACTAGCGAATCCATAAGTTTACCCCCTACAAAAATCGCTCAACGCGCGTAAAGAAGTTTTCACTTCAATAAATGAAAACCTGTAAGGGTTGTACTAAGAGCAAGCCTAAAATCTCGAAAATAAAATCAAGCTGTTCACTACATTTTGTCGAGTTATGTGAACGTAAAAGTTAGGAGCACTGTTTTTTTACGCGATTTTAGTCTTGTTCCCATAGTAACTGTTGTTCATAATGATGGTATAGTAACCCTTTTTCAGGTTTTCAGTTATTTCTACGAAACAAATATAACTTAATACCGTTCGTTAAGCTTTAGAGAGTTCAGAGTTTTCAAAAGTGACGTATCCTTCCATTAGAATTTAATTAACGCTTAATTTTCCGAAACCCGTACTGTGTGGTCAAAACTAATATCTGGTTCCGTCCAGACAGGTCGGCAGTTTGTGAGTAATTCCTTAATTGCCATAGTTTAGAGCTCCATCAGTCAGTCACAGGCCATTTGTGTTAAATCTTCAGTGAAAGCTTTGATGTCTAACGTGGGACGTAAACCCAAGGGTTGTTTTATGTAGTTTCTAAAAACTGTTGGTTATGAACAGTCGTTTTCATTTGAACTCTGTCTGAGATTAAGCCTACGCTCGGCAGCGATTATTTTACCTTAATATTTTAGTTAAAGATGAAGTTACGTAGTGTGACAGGATTTGTGGTTTAAGTTCCAAATTTAAAATGTAGACAGTAGTCAAATATGCTAGGTGGACAACAGACTATTTTTTTAAGGAGACACGTAACGAATTACCTTAATTCATATTTGATGGATTTCAATACTTCAATATTTACAAGAATTTTCATTTAGGTATATAGATTTGTATTTGTTCTCAAAATGACACAACGACAACTTTAAATCACTAAAATCCTATCTTGCCGATTAGCTTTCGAGGAAAAGACCTTTTTTTTGTTAAAGATTGGGTTCTCTTTCTAATGTATCTCCTATCTAAAGTAACGGAAGGCATATTTTAACTATTGAAAGATAAAGATAAGCTCAAATATAAACGAAGTCGAGATAAAAGGAACCGCCGGAAAATAAACACAATAATTTTCTGAAAACGAGGCGCCGCCGTTTCAAAATAAGCGGCTATTATGAAAACCTGATTTTTAGGTTTGTCCTAAACTTCTAAGCTGAATAGTAAATTTAAATGAGGCCTAGACTTGAGATTACTTTACGCAGGATCTCGCGTAATAAGTATAATAAAGGAAATTAAATTATAAAATAAACTTAGACGCTGTTTCTAGAAATAACGAGGTCAGTCACACAAAATTCCAGCTTTTAGTTATCCACAGTACTGTTATAAACACAGAAGTTACTTTGGTACATTATGAAAGCTAAATAGCTGTGAAAAATAAAATAAATTAAGAACGGAAGCTCGGTACCTGGAAAAGGTACAAAGGTATACACTTTTTATAAAGGATTTTTTTTTTAATTTACGTGGGCGGCTCAGGTACAGCTTTCATTTATTAATAATAAATTAATGTTCTTCCTTCAATTAATTTTCATGTAAAATTATTTCACATGGCCAGCATTCAGCTTTTTCGAAAGCCCAACCAGCAGTACACAGAAATTGTGTTACGTAAGTTGTGGAAAAATCCCGTGCCCTCATAACACGAAAAGCCATAAAACTTCTATAAAACAAAAGACCAAAATTCACCCTCATAAAATACAAACTTTTCCGCGAAACCATAACAAAATAGAAAAATAAACAGCATCAGAGCCAACAGGGTGAACATGAATCTATTTGTGTAACAGCAGAACAATGGCGGCGCGGGCCGGCTACGTAACGACTACGCAACGGGTACGCCTGAGTGTCGAACAAACAGGTACCATTGTGAGCTATAAAAAATGTGGTAGCTAGTGCGACATTGAAAAGGAAAAAGGGAAATGAGTAGAAGATACAATATTCCGGCTTTATATGACACACCGAGCTTTAGAGAGAGACTGTCATAAAGATATGAGTGAGAGGGATGACGCTCTACAAAGCCGAACTATTTTCCTTCGATTCGATGTGCCATATTTACGGCCGGGTAGCATAGGATGATTGACCGTGAAACTTTAACCAAGTGGGAATAAAGGCTCACAGAAAATACACGTGTTTTTTCTTCATATAAGTTATGTAAGTTATGTATGTGCCTCCTCGGGCCACTATAATTAGCGGTCGTAAAATTTCTATTATCGCCCGAGGTGACTAACTGATTAGTGATCGCGATGTTGTTATTTTCGCCCATAATCCCTTATCGTCTTCAATAAAAGGGGTGGGTTATTCACTACATACAGTATAGCAACCAGTTTATTGTTTTCTGTGCTTTTGTTTGAATTGGTTATCAAAAAAGTTTTGAATAGCCCTTTTGTCTATGACTTCTATAGATGCTAACAATATAAAATAGTTTGGCGATTGTGATTTGTACATAAACAGCTAGCTTCGAGAATGAACTACCAAATAATGATCTCGGATTTTGGTTAATTACTCGAAAGCAAATACCTACTTAGCACTATGAGACGATCTTAGCAACAAATCTTTACTTGCTAAAGCTTTTAAGATCTTCTATCCTTGTTTTGTTTACAGGCCCTAGCTAGAGGCATCAGTGAGAAGTCAAGTCTGGCGATGATGAAAGAGGCACACATTATTTCGTTGGAAAATTGGCGATACAAATAATCGGGCGCCATTTCACACTTTAATTCCATGTTCAGTAAATTGAGCGTGAATCTGAATTATTTCGACATTCACAGTTGTTCCGATTGTTCAATTACAGGAAACGCAATCCCAGAACAAAATGAACCAATAAATCTGGTTAATAATTTTCCTATTAATCAGGCATAATTGGCTGTCTGCTGCAAGACTAGGTAACAGACACAACACAGTCTGTATAGAGACACAATTAATCTACATTTCAATCTGTCAATCCGCAGCCGGCTTGTTGGGAGCGTGTCTATCAAGTGCAATTAAATGCAAATACGAGGGGCACTTGCACACATTCATTTGTAACCCATATCTCAATTTATTTGTTTCAGATGCCTTGGATAGCAATCATCAGTGTATTTCGCCATCACGTAGTTTAAAACTTTATTAAAAGTAAGATTAAAACAAAGTTTTAAGTGTAAACGTGATCAAGTCATTAGTATACAGTTCATTAAAAGTTATTAAAGAACTTGCTGATATTTACATTTTATAATACTTAAAGCTAAAACTATCATCTTTATCTCATGCTTCAGCACGTTAACAACTTTTATAAACTTGAGACCTTGTATAACATCTTTTTGTGAAACTTTGCAAACATTATTTGATCAGGATAATGTGAAAATCAGCAAGACAGGCCCTTCAAAAGATTTAGAAGCACTTGAACTTCACACAGCTGTACTGGACCCGTATAAGATTTGATTAAACAAAGTCTGCAGCGTTGATTAAACAAAGTTCAGTGCTCAAGATACCCATATTTCGGGACCTATTTCATCTGAAATAATAACATAAAACAGTATCCGAGTTCAAAGGCAACTTGCTTCGCGTCAAGTTTTCACGCTCGTTCGCCTGTTCCGTTACGTATAATTTGTTGTTCCGAAGACGGCCGAGCGCCCCCGACACTTGCCGAATGTTTCATGGTAACTTAGCATTGTAATTTCTCTTTGTTCCGGCTTTAGAGAGGGTTCGTCATTGTGGAAAATTAGTCAACATTTCTGTCCCATTTGGACACAATTGCCAATTATCTTTTTGAGATAAAATAAATTTTATTGCGGTTTGATGGATTGTTTTTGAGAGTTTTGGCACTTTTTGCGGCTGAATGGAGTTCAAACAGTTCAGTTCATTTGAAATGAAATTATAATTGACATCAAAAGCAGTTTGAAAGCCATTTACAGTCAGAGCAATGTTCTGCTTGCTTACATAAATGTTCACCAAATTCAAGTTCCAATATTTGTCATTATTCCCATATTTTGCTAGTATATAACAATACCCGCCACTGCCATACTACCATTACATAACCCACTGAATAGTTAACATCCAAAAACAGCTCAATATAGACGACAGCGCTCCAATTTAATATTGCATCGAAACAGAAAGCTCTAGCGCCCCCGGGGGGTCGCTTCCGTACTGATGCAAACAAAGTATTGTAATCGTACTGCCAATGTTAATCAATGATGAATAGTAATGTAGTGCTGCTCTTACTTATGTTCCAGACAAATATAAAGCAGCTTGTGTTAATACATGAGTACCAGTTCACTATGTTCTATCTCGATTAACGGTTAAATTATACTCATGTTAGTTTAGTTGTATTCATGTGCTAAAATGTTCAGCACGAAGTGATTATGGAAACTGTGTGATCAATAGAAAACATTTTAAATATTCAACGGATAAACAGTTTCAAGCAAGAAATCAGGTTTTAATTTTGTTTGTTTAACCGCCTTTACTACTAAGTCCAGTTAGCACAAAATAATAACATGACATGACATTGTATAATCGCTTATACCTGGAAATGCATCGAAAAATATCATGTCCTTAATCCCCAAAAAGTGGTACGTGTGGCGGGCGATAACATTGGGGCTGATATCAGTAGATTATTCGCGCTTTCAATTTTCACTCAAACGGCTGGTAACACAAAAATATGGTTTTAATGAAAAATTGCGGATTCTAATGAAAAATGAAAAATTAACAGGAGTGGATGCAATAACAACTTGCCTGCTGGGTAACAACCAATTTCTCTATGCTAGGTGCATAGGTTTAAGGTTATACGTGTATTAGGCTTATCACTGGATCGTTTTGATTAGTAAGCAAAATGTGTCAGAACACTATTTAAAAAAAATATACCAATGAAATAACATTTCGATGAGAAAAGAGAAAAATAAGGAAAGTAAATAACAGAAGAGAAAATAAAAGAGCTAACACAATATAGAAGAATAGAACGATGAAGAAAACTTCAAGAGAGAAAAACATTCCTTTAGCCGACGTTACGATAGGTGAAACACTAGGAAATGGGCATAAGTGGCCACATTAATTAGAAAAACAATCCTATTCTCCAATAACAACAATATAACTATCAGCTATTTGTTACAGAAATGATCCCCCTAGGACCCAACTGCTCATTGTAGATATCCATTAGATCATTAATTTACAGATTGATAATTACGTTGAGATAATGGAATACAGTATGTCTATTGTATAGTATAATTGTCGTTTCATAAATTGCCATCAAGGTCCTAACATATTGCTTTAGTACTATAATTATAGTATACTAGCTGTTGCCCGCGACTTCGTCTGCGATCCAGGATGTAACGTAGCCTATGTCCTTCTCCAGGTCATGTCTACCCCTGTGCCAAATTTCATCCAAATCCGTTCAGTCCTTTTAGCGGGACAGCGTAGTCTTAAAAATAAAACTACAATACAAATACTGAAATCTCCCTGTGCAATGTACACCACTAGAGGCAGCTAAATAAAAACAAAGCATATTGTTAAAGTTGTATTATTCAAAAGAATGCAATTATGAACGAATAAGATAAGATAAGATAAGATAAGATAAGATAATTTATTTTGCAAATACGGGTACAAATCAAGGTGTTACATAATATAAATACAGAACAGCCATATTTTGCCAGTTACAGGGCATGCAAAAGTATAGAGTTTAGGTAAAATTAAAATACATAGTTCCTAATAATACATAATAATATACTAATTCATAATTCATTAATAAAAATAATGAGTCGATAATAAAATTAATGTCACAATTTCTAATAGTTATTTAAATACAATACTTAAAATAGTCAAACAACTTCTTTCTCCAATAAAAAATCTTCAACCCTATAATAAACTTTGTCTACTAAAAAATTTCTAAGCCTTTTTTTGAATAATGTTAAATTATAGTCCTTCCAACAACTTGGTATTTTGTTATATATCACCGGTGCCATGCAGCAGACACTTTTGCGCATCAGAGTAGTTCTAGCACTAGGGATACACAGACAACTATTGTCACGCCTATTCCGTGGAAATACGTCAGCCATTCGTGCAAAGCGATCCGGGTTTAATTTTACGAACACTGCCATTTCCAAAATGTACAAACATGGTAGGGTTAATAATTTATATTGTTTAAAATATGGCACGCAGCTATCAGTACTTTGTAATTTAAAAATAGACCGTATGCATCTTTTTTGGGCCTTAAATGCAGTTTCTTTTTCTGTTGAGTTGCCCCAAAAGATAACTCCGTATCGCAAATGGCATTCAACTATACCATAGTACGCAGTAAGGCATGCATCCAGATTAGTAATAGCCGATAAGGTATATAATGCGTATGCCGATGAACTTAGTTTCTTACAAAGCAACTCAATGTGTTGTTTCCAGCCAAGTTTTTTATCTATTACAAGTCCAAGAAATTTTGTACTAACTACCTCGTTAATTTTATTAGTGTTATATTGCACCTTGAGATTGTCCATATCAGTCATGCGTTGATTAAATTGGATTATTTTTGTTTTATTTAAATTTATTCTTAAGTTATTTTCCTCTAACCATTTTATAATCAATTTTAACGAATTATTAATGTCACTTTGGTATGTGTCAACGCTTTTCGAAGGTATCGTCACGGTACTGTCATCTGCAAATAGAGTCAATGGTTGTTCAATCCACTCCGGTAAGTCATTAATATATATTATAAATAACAAGGGACCCAGCACACTACCCTGTGGTACCCCATATCTAACTATTCGCACTTCTGACCTAAATATCTCGTCATGTTTATTAATTACATTTATCCTGTTGATTTCGGTTACTTGTCGTCTATGTTTTAAATAAGATTGAAAAAGTTCTAGAATATTACCCCGTATGCCATAAGCTTCTAGTTTTTTTAGTAGTGTAGGATGGTGGACGTAATCAAATGCCTGCGTCATATCGCAAAAAATGGCGCAGACTGGGTTTCGTTTATCCACATTTTTTATGACATTATATACAAAATCATAAATCGCCATATTTATTGATTTTCTTGGCCTAAATCCTTTCTGTTGCTCACACAGAATATTATATTTCTCAAGATAATTATATAGCTCTTTGTGAATATATTTTTCAAATATTTTTGAAATAATAGAAATCAGTGCGACTGGCCTATAATTTTCCACTAGCTCTCTGTTTTCCTTTTTAAATAAGGGTTTAACAATGGCAATTTTCAAAGCATCTGGGTATACGCCAGCAGCTATAATGAGATTAAGTATATAACTTAAATGGACACATAATTTCTTAGCTACAGATTTAATCACATTCGTGGAGATGCCATCGTAACTCTTTGTGTTTTTCAGTGTCCTAATTATTTTAATTATGTCATCTGGTACGCTTGGTGCCATGAACATAGACTTACATCTTGTATATATCTTACGTTGTGGGTTAGGCTGGCTACCGTCATTGATTAATGGCTGTATTTTGTCAACAAAATAGTTGTTAAACGTATCAGAAATGTCCTTAGGATCTAATATATTATTGTTATTAATTTTAATTTTATCAATTTGATGTTTGGGAGTATTGAATTTATTTCGGTTTATAATTTGCCACGTAGTTTTTGCCTTGTTTGTGGCTTTTTCAATTCTGTAGTTGTTTTGTGCCTTTTGTGTTAGATTTATTATTTTTTTATACAACTTAGAATAGTTGACCAACTTTATTTTATTGTCTTGGCTAGGGTTTAATCTCAATTGCCAAAGAAGGTTTCTTTTCTTCCTGCTACATAGTTTAACACCTTTTGACACCCATTTAGGTTTATTTATTACGTTTATTTTGACTCGAATAAGCGGGAAACACAAGTCATTAAACAACTTTAAAGCGTCGATAAATGCATTATAAGCTATATTAGGATCGTTCGTTTCATATATCTCTGAGAAAGAAACATTCTGCATGCAGTGATTGAATTTAACTAAGTTTTCTTTACTATAATCTCTTCTTGTACTATACCAATAGTTTATGGCACACGCCTTTGTAACGGGACATTGAAGTAGCTGTGCTGTGTGATCCGACAATGCAAACTCTATTACTTCACTTTTACATGCTTTACTAAAATTATGCGCAAAATTGTCTATGCATGTCCCACTGGCCATGCGAGTCGGCTGTTTAAATACTAGTTGTAAATTATAGCTTAATAGTAAACACTCAATTGTAGCAGAAAGTCTATTAGACTTTAGTAAATCTATATTGAAGTCTCCTGCTATAACAATATTTTTCCCAGTTGTCTTTGATATCATTTGGATAAGTTTCTCAAGCTTATTTAAGCAATCATTATAATTATTTACATTTGGTACCCTATAAATACAGACGACAATTATCTTATAGCTTATAAGCTCAATGGCGCAACATTCAAAAATCCCAGAAGTTGATAATTTACCAATTTTAGGCAGTTCTTTCCATTTGTGGCCATTTTTCACAAGGATACATGCTCCCCCTCTTTTTTTCCCTTTTCTGCAATAAGACGACGCTAAACTGTAATTGGGTACATACAATTGGCTCTCATAGCCTTCCATAATGAAATGTTCGGTGATGCATACTATATCAATACATATTTGATTATCAGCTAGTTGATTTAGACATACTGATAAATCATCCGATTTTTTCAACAGACTTGCTATATTTTGATGTAAGATATTAATATACTTATTCGAGAAAAAACAACTCTTTAACATTTGCATCTGAGTTGTTAGTGGTGTCAGTTATTAAAGGGAATAACTCCAGGTCAATTTTGATCCTATTCATTATATTTTTAAATATGAATTGTATTCCAGCTTTATTTAATATACCCGATTTATAAGAAAACATGTCAAATTCAAATGTTAGGTCATAATTAGTGTCAAAATAGTATGCGCAGTCATGATATTGGAGGTTCATATACAGTAATTCATTAAACATCTCAACCTTATAGTTATATATAGGCGCTCCTCGTACATACGAAGGAGTGCATACTATAATATTTGTATGGGTTATCTGCGCTAAGCTTCGGTTAATAACTTTTATTAAATCAATAAAATTATGACTATATTTAATTTCAGTGTCTCCAATCAAAATTATACAATAGTCATTCATATTGAAATCTCTTAATTTCGACTTTAAATTAGCTAATAGTTGTTTTATCTTAGAGTTTGGTAATGAGTAACTACAGAATTTAAATTCGTTAGAGAAATTGTCTTCAATAGCTTCTAGTATACCTCTTTGTGTGCTATTACTTAATACACACAGATTCCTATATTTGGGTTCATTGAGTGTGCTCGTTCTTGGAGTTTTCTTATCAAGTGTTGAATTTTGCATTGGCGGCGTCAGTTTTGTATCATTGGGCGATATAGCTACATTTGATATCTGATTTTTAATTACCAATGGGTTATTGTTATGCGTTTCTTGTGCCTCCTCCAATTTATTCTTCACCTGTGTGCACCTGTTATCTCCAGCTAGTGAGGTTTGGTTTTTCTGCATCCTCTCACCAGAATTCTCCACCACCGGTGTGCATGTTATTTCTTCGATAGGTAGTTGACTGTGTTTTTCTGGGGTCATATACTGTAGGCATGCGCTTTCTCTGTTACTGTCATGTAATTTATTTCTTTTATTTTTCCTACTTGAGGTTTTTGGGGAATTCTCTATGAAGTCTAGTTTTTTGTAGGCATTTATAGTTCTCTGGCAATTTAACAGTTCGCATTTCAAATTACTATTTTCTTCATGTAATGCATCAATTTCGTTATTAGCAGACTGTAGTTCACCTGCCAGTTGATTGATTTGTGCTTTGAGCACTTCACAACATGAGTGGCTTACATCCAAGGATGTGTTTGGAAGACTTGTCATTGTTGAGTCAAGTATGTGAGAATTAGAAAAAATCAGTTAATGATTTGGATTGCTGTAGATTGGCAGTAGCCCTCTTTCTTTGCGTTATGTTGTTGTAAGAATCCATTCTAAAATGTGTTATTATTTTATTAAACCCTAAAATTGTTTTTAAACTTCCCACTTTAGTAGAAAAAAAAAAAAAAAAAAAAAAAAAAAAAAAAAAAAAAAAAAAACCAGGCTTGCAACACTATGTAGTTTTCAATGCGCAAAATAGTATTCACTGTTGACCTGGAATGTTTCTGTTAAGTTCCGCTACTCACAGCTAGATGGCGGTAGATTAATGCACGTATGCTAATTATGTGACATTCTGTCAAGTTTAAGACTGGAACGCGATCATCGGTTGACCAATGACAGCAATATTATTGTTTTATTTTGAAAATTAACGTTCACAATAAGTGCAATTTAGCATTTATATCACTTATTTAGCGCGCTATTTATTGTAACAAACTTAGTTGAGATAACATTGGTTCATTCATTGTCTTTTTATATCACTTTTGTTACATTATTGTTGCTTTTTGTAAACAAACACTAAGTCGTCACTTTTTGCCAATTTTTTCATCACAATGGTTCCAAAACTTCTGGATAACAGTGTCACTTGGCTATTAGTTATTTTTTTACAGTTTCACTTAATTATATTCATATACATACACTAAAAGAATTTTTTAAGATATTTTAGAACAAAGCGTTTCGAAATGCGCTTCGAAAAAAAATATTATCCGGAACCCTTTTGTTTTCGAACACATTATCATCTCCTGCACAACAGCGTGTGCAGCTGACGGTTCATGATTTCCTTGTAACTCGATAAAGCTGCTGGTTTAACAGTATTAATTTCTTTAATATCTTCCTAAGATATCAGAAAAACGAAAGTGTGTAAGACTACGATCAAAGATTTGGATAAACTATGAAATGAAATCATCCTCATAAAAGAATTATTGTATACTATTAGTACTATTCAGCCTTTTCATTCATGTCTGTTACAGGGGGAAAGCCAGTTTTTTTTTAAAATGCCTCGTGGTTACGCAACTGTGCCAGTAACCTTGGCCACGCGCCGCGGTAGAAGACAATAACGCCACCAATGTTAAATGACTCGTTTTTAATGCCATAATGCTGATAGTGAATAACAATATTAAAGGAGTGTTTTGAAATCAGAATGGTTTTTGGATCAATATAGCTTCTGTGTAGGCCTGTGTGCCTATTTGTGAAAATAAAGTAGATTGGTATGCAGCATTTACGCTAAGTGCCTCCAGAACTACCTTCTAAATCAAATCCTTACCATATATTAACATCATGACTGAATAAAAGTCAAAAAATCATCGCAAAAACATAACCACCTCCGACAATTTTACAATGTCCTGTACATTGTATTTGAACTTACCTGATTAATTAACAAGCAGTGCAAACAGTTATATGGCGAGGATTACCCAGTCTGATCCGTATTCATTACATTCAAATTCATTCGGATTGAACAGGTCTTACTGAGAGGTGAACCGAAAGTGGGGTCCTTTAGATACATAATAAAATTCAGGTATAAAAAATTTAAGTTCAGGTTAAAATATTTACGTGAGCATATATGAAACAAGTCGGACAAAGTGCGCACCAAAGACACATCCATGGGAACTTTCGACGCGAATAAAAATGGGACCAAAAATTATTGTAGAGGCAAAATAAATTCAAACCTTGTCCGAGTACATTGTATTTACCTAAGGGTCAAAGTCCCTGCTAAGTTCCAAAGTAAGTAGGTACAAGGTATATTCAAATAGGGGCTCCTAACTCGAGACTCTTTAACTTTTCTCTAAGTTGAGCTGACACAGGATTTCAGTTTACATTATTTTACCATCAGAACTAAAGGTACCTAAGGTAAATAAAAATAATGATAGCAATAACCAACTATGATTATTAAATGATCAAACCTTAATTAATACAATCACTAAACCAGATTAAAAACCTAAATATGAGAAGAATTAAAATCAATTAGGGGCATCATTTGTAGAATCAGTATTTTTTATAGAAATGTAAATTTAAAGAATTGGTCAATTATAGACTCTGTAGCCATTTCACGAATCATTAATTCCTAGACTAAACCAAACTATCGCAATATGCTCTGCAAGTCCAACAAAACCAAGGGACACTACTCAAAATGAAATAACACATCTTAATGAGGAACCATCGTAGTCTTAACCACCCAAATTAAATGACTGGACTGAGAGGCAGCTAGCTTTCAAAGCCACAGCTCCACAGCTCTCTATATTTGTAAGAAATAAACCATAACACCTGGAAGCCCCTGACTATCCTAGCTCATACCCCTGGTCTGGCGCTCCGCCAACACTGAAGCCCCACATTTCATATTCAAAGCGACCGCTGTAAAACACTCGAGCACTCGCGGATAATTCAGTCCTAAGTGAATAAGTAAACAAATCTATTCGAGTTTGTTTACAAGCATGGACACGGGTATTGATTTTGTAAGTAAGGGCTGTGTGTGGTGTGGCAGTAGTAAACAAACATGAAGAATAGTTGAGTGTTATGTAACACTAACCAACTAGTGGGTTCAACTCACCGCCTTTCCTTTAGAGTCTAGTAGGACAATCAGGAAACATGAATGTAAATTAAGGTTTTCGCAAAAACTTGTCGCGGCTGTCTCATGTCGCTAATTCGACTCTTGTATGAATTTAAAGCCTTATAGCAGTTAACAATCATGAACCGCGACATGAGCAGGCGCTTGTGATAGATATCAACCAATTTATCATCATTTTGTGATTAGGACACTAGTACCGAACTTCGACCACTAACTGCGACCATCAAAACTCGTTATTTTTTGTTAAGAGCTTTCTAAAACTCCCAATCATTTCATAGCATACAAACTGCCTATGCCTTGAACAAACAAAGTAGTGCAAACAAATTCATTCATCACCATGACTCACCCTGTTCATACAAACACATATATTACCTACTATAATACCATAAAATCGACGTATTACCTACATATTACCCATAAATTTTCTCGTAATACTAATAACGCATTCAGTTTCACAATCCGGCACAATATTGAACGCGTGTGCAGTTGTGCGTCAGCGCAACATCATATAGTGGATCTCAAGTGTCCACGTCATGGCTGACCACGCTGCGCTCGCGTGGCTTTTGTTATGAATGAACAACTGAAACGTGATTAATATCCGTAGTATATGAAGCATCTTCCCACATGACTTCAAACATTAAATACTCAATATATCTAAGTCCAATAATTAACAAAATTTCCTCTAGTACAAAATAAGTACTTAGAAGAAAGTATCGTCTTTAATGACCACTCCCCAGGCCTGGTCGACTGACAGCAAATATATTCAATTCAAATTCAAAAAATATTTATTTTTCTCTTTACATTGGTTGCCTTAAAATTAATATCAATTGAGACAAAAGTATTACCGTAATCCACCAATGTAAGAGACTGGTGCCTGAAATAGGTTTTTGTAGAAAAACCTGTGATACAGGTCACCAAAACCTCCCCTTGGAAAAAAATAAACACTTATAGTCTTGCATGAGGCAAGTAAGAACATACAACGTGATCAGAACATAAACAAGAAATATAAGAAATGTAAAAACAAAAATAAAAACAGGAACAAAATAGCAGAAATGTAGATTGAGTTAATTCAATCAACTATTCGCAGCTATTGGGTAAACTAATCATAATCAATACTCAATATCTCCCCAATGTATTTATATTACAATTACGCCAAGTGCTTTAGTACCTACATAAATAAACCTGCATGTGTACACAGATAAGATAACTCCCATATTATCGGCCGGTTATCATTTACAAGTGCAATTACTACAAGAAAAACACTTGCGAATATTTAGTACTAACCATATCATCACGACGAGATAACAAGGGAACGAACAAACAACTACAAACATATTTCAATGTGTACAGAAATAGTCACAATTGCGAACGGCGCTACGCTACGTAGCGAAAGGCGCGTAGTAGTTCGTAGCGGCGCTACGAGTTCTCGTAGCGCTACGAGCTACGAGTTTAGTACAATGTCTACGTGAGTTAAATCAATATGGGATACATATTCCATTGCAGAACTGTCTGTATGTCACTAGGTGTTTCGTATAGTTCTGGAAACTACTGAATTCATAGCCATTTTATTTTATTTTGTAAAAAAAAAACATTTTTTATCTTACAAAGTTTTTTTTATGAACCAGCATGTTGCTTTTGTAACCCCTCGCAGCATTATCGTGTGTTGTATGGCACAAATTTCTTCCAACACACGTAACGATAAAGGGTCAACTGACCGTAAGAGGATTAAGTTCATACAATAGCAAGGGACAGTTCAGGATTACTGTAGCACTTCAGCATCCGGCCGCTAGAACCTTGTTATTATATCATTGCAACAACATATTTTCGAAAGCTTACAAGTCTAGTAATATCAATCTTGTAACAAATACACCAAATAGTTAACGTTTCTGTACTTTTTACTTATAGATTACTGACAAATCTTGAAATAGTAATTTGAGTTAAATAATTTACAGAAGTTACTAGAAGTGCGTTTCAGTAAACACCTCTATATTTGCTCCACCATACAAGTAATTCCCAGTAGTCTACAAGTTAAGCTAGAATGTTCAAGAAATAGAATTTACTAGAACTCATCAAGTTAAAACTACAAGCTGATACCTAGAAGACTAACTAAGGTGAGGTACTGTAAAGGTTACATACAAAAGGCGACCTTATGTCGTAAAGGCTGATAGAGAAATAACTTTGGTTGCATGCGATGATCCAAGCGTATTTCGAATTTGTTTTAAATAAAACTCATTAGGTTTTGGTTTCGGAAAAACGTCTGTGTTAAAATAGACGCGTAGAAGTGTAGGTACACGTTTCTTTGAGATATAAGATGACAAATATATGTAATACTAGCTGCGCCACGTGGTTTCACTCGCATAGGTGTCGATCCCGTGCGAATATCGGGATACAAAGTATCCTATGTGTTAATCCAGGTTATAAACTATCTGTTTGCCAAATTTCATCCAAATCCATTCAGTCGTTTTTACGTGAAAGAATAACAAACATCCATCCATCCACACTTACAAACTTTAGCGTTTATAATATATGATAGATTAGATAAATTTTTCTATTATTCTACGCCTCCACTTAGTATTGCTCTACAGTTTGCGCTTTTCTAGCGACGCTCCTACGTTTATTTTATCGCAAGCAATTTAACTAAAAACAAATACTGCTCAATTCTTTGGAATTAATTCAATATTCAATCGAAATAATCTGCTGGTTTTCGATACATTGGATCTATTGTCTGCTCGAAAAAGCGGTCAACTGTATTAATTGTTCACGGAATAAATAACAAACTGCGCAGTTACTGACGTCCTATTTAGACGAGAGAAAAAACTGGGTTTTTTATACAAAATAAATGTTATACAACCTGTAACGGAATAAACGCAAGAGCTCATACACCCCAATTAGAATATTAAATTATAAGACTAAAATAATATCTGTAATTTAATTTAATTAAACGACACCTAGTTTTTTTTTACAAAATAGACTTCCTGACTAAACACGAAACATAGGATAGCTATGAGCGTATTACAAATTTGTTTATGCATTTGAATAGGCTTTATTCCTTTGAGATAAGGCTTAAATTTCCTTAAATAAAATATCTTATTACCTTGGTAAGACGCGGTGGTTCTAATTTCAGTTAAAGAAAAGATTTTTTTCATGAAAAATTAACACATATAAATAATGATGGAAATCGATTCAGAAGCCGATTCTGAGCAAACTACTTTCAGGTCTTGCGCTTATTCTGTTACATGTTGTATATGTAAAATTCTCTAACACTTTTTCTCTTTAATCGCAAAAACATTTTCGTAAATGTATGCATGAGAATGTGTGTTTGTGCCAGTAAGACATGCTAGCAACAGGTTCAAAAACACTGAAATCAAAAACCTTTATCGTACTTCATAAACTCCACATGCTCTTTCCACACGAAAGGAGCCTCACTCACAATCTAACACACTCCGAGTAACCGTTGTACAGTCAGCGTCATAAATACAGGGAAAAAAATGCCTCAAAATAAAAATAACAACTTTGAAAAAATATACTATCTACTCTGCGTCCAGCGCTCGATGTGGCAACACATCGTGTTCTGGTTTGCGAGTGGTCAATCGTCAGGATGCCTCGTCGAGAGGTGAAACACGTGTCGATTTCTTACAGGGTTTCTTAAGACTTTAGGAATAGTTAAGCGGAGTAGGTTACTAAATATATCTACGTCTATTGTATTTTTTTATGGACTTCCGCAGTCACGCCTGAATCAATTAACTAGAGCATACTTCAGTAATACAAGGGGTGTTTCAGAATATACACAGTACACCACAACTGTCATTTTGACCGAAGAATTTTAACCGAACGGACTGTTCGTCTCTATGTTGTTGACGGTACACAACAGTCGCAGACACCAGTGAACGCGCTCCTCGTCGGCTGCAGACGCGACAGATCTCATTGTTGTACTGTGCACACAATACAACAGATTACTTTATGGTTACTTACTGTGCTGTGAAGTCATTATACATATATGACTCAAAAGACAATAATTAACGTTAAATTACTTGGATTTCATTTGATTGACAAGAACCAGTATTATCACTTAATTAAGTATCAACCCAAAAAGATAGGGCACTGGTCGAAAAAAAACACTTATTTAAATCACTGCCTTCGATGAACTACAGAATACTATCGACATCATAACCAAATTACTACAATATTTACCGACAAAAAATCTTGCAAGGTCAAAATCAAGCACCATGTGATGAGAGTTCCGTAGTGCAGTCAAAGAAAAATTTTAAAACACGTGCCGCTTTAAATTGCAGCCTTATGAAAGGGCACCGGTATAAAGGTGCCGTGTAGTTTTAAATGATAGTTAACTGCATAGGAAACTTTCATGCTGTAGCCGAATGACAAACGAAGTTAATTATTATGAGGTTAGAATATGATTTAGGAACTTGTCAAATAAAATTATTTTTGAAGGGATTAAAAGGGTTTACCTAAATTATCCGTATCACGTATGCATCGTAAGGGATTTAAAATGTATTACTTGGTTGGTTTTCATGTAACAGACAACCGTAGCCAAACTTGGGAAATATGTCTACCATTAGCAACCATTAAGTTACGAGTCACGAATGACTTATTTTCCAAATTCAAGGTATAAATACACAGCGCGTTGCTCGTCACCTAATTTCAGTACCATTTTCAGTTTCATGTAGAAAATAATAAAGTACTGGCTATAACGTTATTTGTACAATTCCCTAATGGCGGTCTCACAATTATAGCTGTCCAAAAAGTTACGCTTCCCTAGTTTTAGTCGACACGCCGAAATTCGGTTAGTTCTAAACTTATGCTTCATCCGTCCCATATACTAAAGCCTGTGTACCGGAAGGTAAGTACGTAGACTCGCGACAATCTAAGAAGTCCGTTTTGACAGCTATAAAAATCATTTGGGTAGCGATGAACAAAAAAAATAGTTTCGTTTATACTGATTCTCGAGACATATGGATTAAACATACTTAGAGAGTTTGTAATCGACGACTCATCTACATTACTGAAAACTGATTCTCAAGGCATAACGTTTTATTACAAGTACGAGAACGAAACGTCAAAACTATGGTCAAAACGAGTTTAAGCCAGTTGCTGAATACCACTGGCTTATCGCGCTGCATTGGCTTACGAGAGTCCCATTGCACGATGGATGAAGTGAAATGATGCGTCAGATTGTTTTTTTTTTGCATCATAGGTGAAGTGAAATGATGCCTCAGACTGTTTTTTTTTTTTTGCATCAAACTGTAACAAAGTTTATATTATACATGACCCGAACGAATCAAACTGGCACATACGAGGTGACGTAAATAAGTTAAACGTGAATTGAGTATCAAACACAGGTTTAGGTAATTGCGTGATGCGGAGTAGCAAACGACATTACTCCATTTATCAAATACGAGCACAACTGCTACCTGCAATAGACTAAATTAGTCGCGACATTAATCGGTACATTACTGCCATTTAGCACACACATTGCACTTCTAAATGTTCACTATGGAACAGTCTCATAATTCATAATCATTCCTAGGCTTATTGTCATAGTTTAGATCTACAGCGATGTTGCAAATAATATAGAACTTTATCCAAGAATATAGTCTACGTCAAATCCGCGCAATAATAGCTAAATAAATAATTCCAGCTAAAAAAATAAATAATTCTATAATGTTTATGATAAAGATATAAAAGAGCAACTGAAGCGAACAAAAAATAAACATGCCCTTTTCAGAGAATGTTTTAATATAAACTCACAACACAAAGTATCGAAATAACTTCATACACAAAGGTAATTTAATAAATCCTTCAAATATTATAATGAATATTCTAGATTCCAAACAAAAACCAGGCAACTGGGAACTTCACGCTTGAAATATTAAAAGGTAAATTCCAAAGTAAGGAACTAGGTACGGAAACTATTCGGTGCTCAGGAGAGAATTAAAGAACTTTCATTGCTATAGGACTGGGAACCAGAACGAATAGTGGGCAAAGAGATTTATTACAAAACTACAATAGTACGACTCAGTGAGAAACTTTGTAATTGTTTATTTCATCTTTTTGTTTATTCGGGGGAAAGTGGATATAGTACCAAGAATAATTGTAGTGCTGTCGTACTAGGAAGCATCAATGTTATTTTATCAACAATGTATATTATTTATGACATAATAACAAATGGAATATAACAAACAGGTCTAAACCTCAAAACACCTGCCCTACAAACAAATAACACAATCATTTGTATTAACGAAGCCTGGCGATAGTAATCCGTGTCAAAACTTAAACCTAATATTTATGTGCGAAGGTCAGGAAAGGTCGTACGTTACTTAGAACAAATTCTGTTACGAAACATCTGAGTGAGAACAAATAGAGATGCGTACGGAAGGACCACACGTTACTGCGATGCGAAAAACATCAATAGGTAGATCTTCATCGCGTGCTTGTAAAGATGGTACCTATGTAATGTTTTTTCAATAACTCAATAATGTTTATTTACTCAATAACAAAGCATTGTGGTACACGTTAAATACAGTTTTACAAAATAAGTACTATAGCTACAAACGTGTGGGTGAGCACTGCTCTCCTAGCTAGGTTATGAAAAACCTGTGTTAAGGAGAAGCAGTCCGGTCCCCTAAGGTAACATGACGTAAAGGTGACATAGTGCTTCAAATGTTACTGTTTCAATTTATTGAGATGTACAATTAAGGTTTATGATACGTTTTACTAACTTGAATAAAAATAATTTTAAGACGGTTGTGTGTGTGTGGTTGTGTATGTATGTATGTGTGTATGTGTGTATGTGTGTGTGTGTGTGTGTGTGTGTGTGTGTGTGTGTGTGTGTGTGTGTGTGTTTGCTTGTCCATGTTGTTTATGTTAAGATTTTTTCTGTTTCGTCATATGACTTATTTTGGAGGTACGATTTCACAATCTTTTTGCATTTGTAATGCGGTAGTCCGTAGATTTGACACTCTTCGTTTATCTTATTATATAGGAACGGACCAAGAAAATGAAAAAACTTCTTTGCGAAGGTTGAGCGTACTCGCGGCAGAGTGCATATCCTATCTTTTCGACGTTTACTACGTTTTTTATTTTCTATATTTCGGTATGGGGTTTTGCGGTGTTGCAGAATGACTGTCTGTAGTATGAAGTGTTGCCGTACATTTAGAACTTTGCAGAGATTGTATAGTTGGTCAGTTGGAAAAAGAATTGGACGAAAAGTGGCCACTTTTAAAATGGCCCTATGTGCTACTTCTAGCGGCTTGAGGGTGTTTTTTCCTGCGCCGCCCCAACAGGAAATACAATAAGTTACGATAGATAGGCAAAGCGCAAAATAGACATTGCGTATTATAGTGGGATTGGCAATATACCGAAGAGTTTTAAATATGTAAATCAGTTTGCGAACTCGTCCAGTTAGCTGACCGATATGACATTTAAAATTGAGATTGCTGTCTAAGACTATTCCCAGGTATTTAATGCTTTCAACCGAGGTTAAAAGAGGGCATTGACAACTTGAACCCTGTATTTGTGGACGACAAGTGTGAGCTCTGATCAAAATTGGAGTCTGTGGTTGAGAGACCGAGCTGTTTGAGTAAGTCAGAAATTTGGTTTTGGAGGTATTTAGGGTCAGAGTGTGGGAATTAAGCCAATTTAGCGCAACACCAAAGCCAAGCTGAGCTAAATTCTCGAGTTGTGACCAGGAATCCGCGGTGAAGGTTATTGCGGTGTCATCTGCAAATGATATTACCCTTGCATTATCGATATTGAGATCACACAGGTCATTAATAAAGATTAAGAAAAGAGTGGGGCCCAAAATGCTTCCTTGTGGTACCCCATAGTGAATGGATAGCTCCTCGCTGTTATGGCCATCGATCCTGACTTTTTGCGAACGATTCGAGAGGTAACTTTTGAAAAGATCCAGTTGTATCCCCCTGACGCCTATTTTCTCAAGTTTGATTAAGAGTGTGGAAACGGGAACAGTGTCGAATGCTTTCGCGAGATCAAGGAATATTGTAAGGACTTTTTTATTTTTATTTATATGATCTATGACAAAACTGGTTAGGTCGTGAACTGCGTCGCAGGTTGACTTATTTTTACGAAAGCCATATTGTTGCTGAGAGATTATCTTATAATGCTCTAGGTAGCTAACCAATCTCTTGTTTATCAAGCGTTCAAGAACTTTGGATAAAGCACTTAGAACGGCTATTGGACGATAGTTATTCGACATAGCTCCGTCACCCCCCTTGAAGATTGGATAAATTATTGCCTTCTTAAAAGAAGTTGGAAAAACAGCTGTTTCAAAACAAATATTGAATATATGGCATAATATAGGCGCCAGAGTGGTGGAAAATTTCTTTAATATTGTAGGTGAGATACCATCCCAACCAGTAGCCGCGTTTGGTCGCAGTGAATTTATAGTGGATATAATTTCTTCTGGGTCAGTTTTCTCCAAGACAAAGGATGAGGTTGGTAAATAACTGTTTTGTGGGATTGGTGGTTGTTGTGAGGGCCTCGTTCTTATAACGTCATCTGCAAGTTTCCTGCCTATATTGACGAAAAAGGAATTCACATTGTTGCATGACTGTATGGGTGTGGGTGATGAGGATAGCAATTGCGTGGATGAGTGTGTAGTTTTTGTGGTGTTTGTTATTCGTTTTATGGTATCCCAGAGTGATTTCGGGTTACTGCTTGCTTTGTTGAGTTCTTCCGCATCGAAGAGCCTCTTCGCCTTTTTAAGAACTTTTGTACAGAAGTTTCTGTATCGTTTGTAGGTTACATTTAATGTTTCGTTATCTGGAGACTGCTTGAGGTTTCTGTGCATGGCATCTCTGTTTCTCATGCACCGTAACAACCCGGGAGTTATCCAGGGTTTAAGAATCTTCCGTTTTGCTGCCACTTTTTTAATTACAGTGTGTTTCGCTATTGCTGAAGTCAGTATTTCAATTAATTTGTCGGTAGCGGTATTTGCATCTGTTGTAGTGAGAATAGGGTCAAAGTCTATGTTTGAGATTGATGCACCAAGTGCCTCATAATTAATTTTTGTTATAATAGTCGTAGTGGTGACAGGGATACGTTTGCTATCCAGACAAAGTAGAGAAGAACCATGGTCGGTAACCGTAGACTCATAGACAAACGTGAGTGCGGGCGTCCTTGTTCTCAGAATAATATGGTCCAAGCAATTTTTGCCCCTGGTTGGGAGTGTATGGGCTGGGAGGAAACCATGAAAAGCGAGACAATTCAAATACTCGTGAGACCGTATATCAAGAGAAGAAGGTTTGATGTCGAGATTTAGGTCACCCGCTATCACAACCGTACCGTGGCTATGGAGCGATGGAAGTATGTTATTGAGGGCTGAGAGGAAGTTCTGAATGTTGTCTGTTGACGGTGAGCGATAGATACAGAGTAAGGCCACGCCAGGGTTAATTTTGATTATTAATCCTGAGGCAGATTGGCACAGGTCTGGTTCCTCACATACCGATAGAATTTCTGACTTAATATAGACCACGACGCCATCACTTTGGTTTATGTGTTTGGTTGTTTTATATACTGTATAATTTGGCAGAATTGGAAGAATTGAGTTACTGGAGCATGGCAGCCAACATTCGGTCAAGACTATTACGTCACAGTCAAGTGAGATACGATGCATTAGAGTTTGTAAGTTTATAAAGTTACAATTTATAGATCGAATGTTTTGTGAGAAGACTTTTAGGTATTTCTTTGGGTTTGTCAAAAACGATTGAGTTTGTTCCGGGGTGCATGTATGCGTTACTGATACAGAGAGTTCATCGATGTTATTGATTAGGTGAATTGCGTTATTAGCCATTTATACGGGATTTTATATTTAAGAAGACGGCGATGAAGTTTTGCAAGCAGTCGGTTTATGAAGATGTGGTGTTTATATGTTGAAATGATGTAAATGTGTGTGTAGAATGTGTGGTGTTGAGACTGATTGTGTATGTTTGATTGTAATTTGTTAGGTTTCCTGGGGTTTGTTTGTGTGGTCTCAGTGGAGTGTGTGAGAGTTGTGTTTGTTGTGTCTGTGTGTCTAATTATCTCAGTGGTGCAATAAAAATATACTCTAAAGAAATCAATTAGAAAGAAAAAAAGTAAAAACAATGTGAAAATCAAAACTAAAATTAAAATTAAAAATGAAGTGAATAGAAATATACATCCTTTAAAATCTAGTCATATTCCTAGCCGAGTTTTATCTGCTTCGCTTTTGACCAAAAGATGTTTTTTTCCCAAAGCTTGTCGAAGAAATACTCTGCCCAGTGAAGTCCAGCAAAATTTAAAGTCATTTTCTGTTGCAAATTTCCGTGCCAAGTAAAATAGCCGTTGCGTTTTTGGAGTGAGGCTCTCTGATAGGTAGATTGGTTTAACAGCACCTGTTAGTTTTATATGATTTGTATTTAACTTGTTTTGACTATTCTTTTGGTTGAAGTTCCGTAGATTTTGCAGAATGTTATCTTTTGTAGTGGCGCTGACAAAGTCGACAATGATTGGGGATGTACCATTTTTTTTATTAATTCGGTAAATATCTTTGATTTCCTGGCGTTGCAAGGGAATATCTAAGACGCTGGTGGTCTTCGTAATTAATTTACAGAGATCTTCTTTACTTTCTCCCTCCAGTTTTGGTATATTTCTAACTTCCATCTTGGATAAAAATAATAACCGCTCCATATTTTCAACTTTGTCCTCGAGTACTACTAATTGAATCCGAGCGTAAAGCTGACCGTAACTATATAAGCCATTATATAGTTACGGTCAGCTTTACGCTCGGATTCAATTAGTAGTAATGTAGTATCTTATTTCATGGTAACAACGTGCACTATACCTTACTAGGTGAGGTACAGAGGAGAGACGCACCTCAAGCGTTTCTTGTTATAGAATAAATTTGCAATATCTTCATAGGACTGTTTTATTAAAAAGGTATTTCCATACACATTGTGTCGTTCATCTGGCAAAGAAAAAAGGTACTGGCTAATTAAATTCGAAGCGTTAGTTTTAATAAATTCTTTGGAAAACGAAAATTGGAATAACATCTTTACTGCTCATTAATCAGCCAGAACAGTGGGGTTCAATAACTACGAATTATACAAATCTAGTTCACCAAAAATACCATTTTTACTACTCGTTACAACTAATATCACAAAAGCAACTCATCTACAAATCTCCATAGTAAAACAGAACGCAGACAAGAAAAACATCGCCGGCGTTGTTTTGAAGGAAACTCGTTATCTTTATTAGGGGTTATATTGAGCGCCCTAAAGGGGTTAGGAGGCAGGCAGAAATAGCTCTAGGTGTGCCTCAGCACCGTATGAGAGAAATGGACGAAGGTCGATGACTTGTTTAAGGCTATTCAGGTAAAGGCCGGCTTTTGCCGGTGAATAAAGAAACTAGACTTGGCAATAAAGACATTTTATGAGATGTAGTTAGACGAAAATTGTTTGGGCTTGGTTTGTTACGTCATGTCCTTTACGAGAATCTGAGGAGTTCAAACCTTCGAAACATGAGACGGTAATATTTCAGTTACTGATCGGTCAGACATTTCTTAGGTTACAATCACATTCCATCTTTGAGCATATGCACACAGTTCATCAAATGTGACTGCATATTCGAAGACATTTAGACAACTGTAGCAAATATTTATTCTATAAAAACCATTTTAATAAAGTGAATTTTTTAATGTAAATAACAGAGCTGCATCCCCAAGAGCACAAATATCAATAAGACAGACAATGTTAGTGCAGATTGTAGCACCACCCCGGGTCGCGCATACTCAATGGAGCGTCTCACAGCCTCAGTAATGTTACGAATTCATAGCCACGGAGTAATGTTGGACGATCGAAGCTTGCCGAATACATTGATTTTTTATTCGATGGTTACGTCACAGATTAGCAATGTTATCAAAAACGAATACCCTTAAACAATTATGAAGGTTGTGGGCTAAGGTAATGGCAAAAATGTACTAATGACATATTGTTTGTTTGGAATAGCACAGCGCTAAACCCCTAACCCAGTTAGTAGCTTTTTTTGTGTAGGTAAATAATGAGCGACCGGATCGGTTATGCTTGGGGTAGGACAAGGTATGCTGTATATATGTCCAGCAGTGAACGTCTTTCAAATTATGTTTATGAATGTGAAAAAGCTAAATAGTAATTCATCGTGCGAAGTTGCCAGCTAGATAATCTAAACATGAAAAAATCTAATCAAATAAGGAAAGACTGAATTTACCTGAATCAGTTATCTGTTCTATCGCCATTGTTCCTTTTTCCCTGAATCATGAATAATATTCTGAAAAACGATATAAATGACCTTTCAATAATAGCCCTTCCATTGTTACTTCATTTTGTGGCCTAAGTAATCAGTACGAAGTATAATGAAAACATACATTGTGGGTTGGAAAAAAATGCTAGGATAAAAGCGGCATCGGAGCGGACAAAAAGCCCGCAAGCGATGTTTCAACTGCTGTGGCGTGGGATGGACGAAGATTACAGAAATAGGATAGATATGCCAAAGGTCCTTTAATACAATTTTGCCTATAGCGATTAACGTGATGTGAATGGTATTAAAAACGATCGCTTATCGTACAAAAAAATGTGGCGAATGCTGATGATACAATTCAAAGATCGGCACGCAATTGCGACGTGCCACAAAAGTATCGAACTAATAAAAAAGGAAAAAAAATGTTTGTTACCCGTGCTTATAAAACGAATATTTTTACTTTTTACCAAAAATCACATCCGAAAAATCTTTCAGTAACCCTGCAGTTGCCTTTTGCAAAGAGTTTCCTTAACGCTTAAGAATTTACGCAAGGGCCAATGAAATGATTTGATACCCGTTTTGTTAAAACCAATCTAGGCTTACAGTCTCGCATTTTAAGGATCAGTATCAGCAATGAACATAATTCTTATTTGTCGTTCCCTTGATGCTGAGGATCGCGTCCACATGCGACGCGTCTCCTCGTTATGCCTCCAACAGCCTTCTTGATCGCGTCTGACCATCTTGCCGGTGCTCTGCCTTGAGCGCGATTTCCTTCCACCCGACCCAGTATCATAAGCCTTTCCAGACTTAGGTGCTTTAGGACTTAGAAGCTGATGGTCCTGGCATATTTTAGATAGCCGCTTGGTGATGCTGAGAGGTGATGAATGTAATATCACAGTCTTAAGCATGCCAGAACAAGATATATTCAACAAGCTATAGAGACTTAGAATAAAAACACTATACTTACTAAGTTGTTTCAAATTTTTGCTTTTTTTTTTTGTTATTGTTTGCTACTCAGCTTCATCACGATAGTCTGTTTTAGTTTTGTAAATTAATGCAATTTCAAGACAGCAATATATTGTTGTGAACGTTATGTAATCATGTGCATTAAGTCCTTTAGTTATTAAGATTATTTCAAGCTCAAGCAGGCTATGTTTGTGATGTGACTATGTTTTTTTTTTAATAAATAAAGAGCTCATACAATTTTGATAGCAGATCTCCCTCATTTCTATAATCTTCAAACATGTATGTCTAAGTGCAAAAACGAGCAAATCAGCCGCGGCTAACGAGAGGAGGCTCGCCCGCTGAATGCCAATGTATTATATAAAAGTAGGTCATTTCAGAGATAATATCTCGCCATAGTTTTATCTTTGTGAAAAAAAATGTGGAAAAAACAATTTCTATTTAGATTGCAATCTGAGAAACTTCTAGGGTTTTGAAAGCGTCTAGGTTAAGTGTCTATTTTGTTTTTATTCGTTGTTCTACAAAAACTGTGTCAGAGTTCCGATTTACATAGAGCGTCTTTACATGAACGTATCTAAAGAAATTGATGTAGTTCAAACTTGAAACATACCGCGAACTGGTCCTTCGGGTATCGGTATATACTCGAAGGACCAATTCGAGATTTTTTTTCAAGTTTGATTGCCTTTGTTATAAAGGACATCAATGGAAATCGTGCAAAGGTTTATATCCTCTTAATATAATATAATAAAATCATTTTAATTCGGTAACTAAGAGATCCATAAACTGTTAGTAAAAGGAACTTAAAACACTATTGTTAGTAACTTAAACTAAAGACGAATGAGTGAGAAGACCACCCATCAAATAGACAGCGCGAAATGGAAACTAGGGTATTCTTCTCACAAATTTTATAATTCTCGCCTTATTATGGCGGAGGAAGTATCTGCCGCCACCACCTTCAGGATGCTATTGCGACTGCCTTTTATTCTGCTCCCAGGAGTGAGGCCGTCTTTTTGCGGATGATAGCATGAAATCCATCGGTATGGTTTACCGCGAACATTTCTAAGGTACTGCACGAGGCATTCGCAACAGCATCCTAAAAACATTGTTGTATTGGGCGCGTAGAACATCCAACGACCTTTACGAGTAGTTCCACAGATTACCGGCTACATATGCTTCATTGTCGCGATATAGTGGTTGGAGTTAATCCTATCTAGTATGAAACATATATATTTTTTTAATTTTTATTTAGGACAGAGCATGTGACACTGTTTAACGTAACACCAGTCCAATTTAAAATACTGTGTTTGTGTGGACCGAGGAAACCACACAGCCGACATCGTTAAGTTTATTTTTGAACAAAATAATTTCGTAAAGCATATTGTAGGCTGTTCCCAACAACAGAGTTTGGCGCGCCAACTTAGTGGCAACATTACGTAAAGTAAACCGCTAACTGGCACACGTGGAACTTGCCAGATTCTAGAGGTTTGTACTTGTTGGGAACTGGCTAATTTTACTGCATGAATTTAATTTGAAGGGTAGACCCAGCCTAACGTGTTTAGGTATACAATTTGTTTTACAAACAGAACGTATAGGCAGTAAATAAAGAACGATGAACGGTCTTTACTTTTCACTGTCAAAAGAAGTACAAAGACACATTAATATGCTCGTCCTTAAGTACAAGTACGCTACATGAAGGCTACATTCGGTTGAACAAATGAGACGTTATTCAAATCGCCTGATCCGTTTAAGTAACACGCGCGTTACATAAAACATCTCATAAACGGGCTCTTTCTATTCATCCCCTTCAATAGGCGGTAACCAATTCAACATTTCATAAACAGGATAATTTAATAATTTACGAAATTCCACCTAACCCTCCTCACTGATTTCGCATCTCATTTAATATGGCAACACAATAAATACTGAGATCAAAAGAGCAGCTGTAACGACCAAAAGGTATTTTGATGAGAATGGCGCTGGGCGGACCGTAAACAGCCGTTTGATGGCGATTAGGGCGGGCGGCCGGCTTCCGGTGAGACAATATTGTGTAAAAAACACCCCCATCCGGTTTTATGATGGAAAAATTAAATGGCCACCAAATTAGATTTGTTTCACGGGAATCTGTATAAAATGTTAGGAAAAACAATTTTGAGAGAATCTTGTTAATAAAATGCAGTCATAACGAGCGACAATAGGTTTTTATGCGAGTTATATTTCTCATTTGGCTGTTAATACGACAATAAAACATAGAATGTATGCGCTTATAGCAAACACACGCAAGCCTCGAGGTAGGAGAAATGGGTCATAGCTCTCATGCGGCCGCGAAATTTTTCACGACGAACGCACGATTACAGTTCTGTACCCGACGTGCTTTCTTCTTTTCCCGATTTCTTATTCATACCGAACTGCTCAGAAATTACAGGAAACAAAAGAAAAGGGGGTCGTTGACCTAGGATTTCCCACGACAATAAACAAATGAACGAGACTCACTACTGACAACGCACAGATACCCGCCCGCTCGCTCGTGGGTAGCATAACAAACAAACCTAATACACAAACCACTGAGCTTGGAACAAATATCCATAAAGTAGGGAAAAATGGCTGTACAAATATTTGAAGTATGCCCTAAAGATATTGGAACCGATACAGCAATCGAACTCACATCAATAAGTTTGCCAAGCGAACTTCGAACGTAGGCCGACACGCCCACATATTTCACTGGCGAAAAAGTGCGGAAACTTTTCCAAAAACTCAATAAACAGATTCGAACCCATAACGTTTTTACGATACGCACACAGAAATACTGAGCAGCTACATAAACAGTTGTTATCGCGTCTTTTATGACGGTTTGCCGATCAACAATAAAGATATGGCGTCGTAATAAAATTCGTTCGCTCGCGGTAGCTCCCGTGACAAATACATGGGGAATGTCAGAGGCATCCTGACCCTCTCATGGACGACCTCCAGTTATCAATCAATGCTGATAAAAATATTATTGGCTATCGATTTTACGTAGCCCTTCTGGTTTGAGTGATTGAGTTGTCCTTCACATCTTTCCTGGTAAGTAAAGTAAAAGCTTGCTAGTTTGTTGTAAATATTACTGTAATACTGATACGCTGTATCAATTTAGAATTTTATAAAATTCACTACTTAATAAACAGCCTAGTTTCATCCGCGAAACCATTGATTTTCAGCTACTATTTTACAACTGAAACCATGTCAGATAAATCTCCACACTCGCGAGAGATATCGAACGGAACTTTTACATAATAGTGCCTTCGGATATGCAGAATATTTCGAAGCACGTGCAACTTACTGTAATAGGTCAATTTGCAATGAGAATTTGCCTTTACATTTGTGTGTGAAGACACGTTCCGTGTTGTAAAAGAGCATAATTATTGGGAAAAAGAGACATTAAAATATTACTCACATTGTGAAAATATCACAGCTTTGTCACTTTTCAGCAGAATCAAATTAAAAACGAACGCTAAAATATTTTGTATTTAGTTTTACATAAGTTTCACTTTTAGCACACCACAATCTTTTATAAGCTTCATATTAAAATAAACTTATTAGTCAAAACCTCAAATATTTCTAGGTACAATACAGTGCTGACCATCAACGAACACTATTTAAGCACTCGAAAGACGAACAAACGTAACACAACCAGATAACTGAACATTTTGTAACAACAAGGAATCAATTCTGCCAACCCCCAGACCCAGCCGGGGCGCGATAAAACGCCGAAAGTGAGCATGGCATTTGGCTGATGCCATTGACATTGGCTGTAACGGCTGGCAACGTGCCAAGGCCGAGCACCATGCCCGCTGGAGGTCGCTGTCTTACCATTCTCACATATACCTCCACCATGGGATTTTCGGCCTTACCGCTTTCGTCAAAAGGGTTGTGGTCGTGAAATTTTATCGCTTCTCAGTGTGTCGCGGCTTACTAGGCAAGTTTTTAATAGTCTCCGGTAGACATGTGGGCTGTATATGGTCCAGTTTATTCGGAATAGTAGCCGAATGACATCCGCTGGGAACGTGCGAACACGTGCTGTTTATGAAGTGGCTTTACTTGTTGTATTAAATGTCCAGCACTATGGACAGTCGTTGATCTTAATTAGAAACTTACGACTTTGTTTACGAGTAGATTACATTATAGGTAATGTTTGAGGTCTTTATTTTAATTAAGCTTATCCGAGTTTAATCTCTTTGTCTATGACTTTGAAAACTTACTTAGATTAATAACGGACGCTGAAGATTGCATATTAGCCCTGGTAGTGTAAAATGGCAGGCAGCCAGCACAAATTTCAGCTTGTAATGATCTATCGTCCCTAAGAGAACAGCCCCGGAAGTAATATGTATTGTGCAATCAAACCTGGTTTGTCTTCCCACGTGGATCTGTCTCCTGCCTGGCGACGTCGTATTGATTTAGTGGTGAAACTTACCTGAAACAGAAAATAAATAGTTTTCATATAAGGTAGATAGTAAATATGACGTAGTAAATTCAAAAGAAAGATTAAAAGAAAACACTGTTATGTCGACCTCATGACTACAATGGGTAACAAAGTTAGTTTATGAGCCATTAAAGACGTTGCGACATCACCGTTATTTGTGAACAATCACAAAATTTGTGATCTTATAGCCCTGAGACACAATTACGACAATAACACAAAAAACCCGCTAAGTGCGTGTCGGACCACGCACAATGAAGGGTTCCGCAGTTGGGATGATTTTATCCCAAGAACAAACATAACATTGTAGTTGTAAAACATGTTCTCCCATTCATCGATATACGTCAATTCTATAACTGCAAATGTAAGTTCGTAATCGCAGAAATATATATATTTTTTGTGATGACTAAAAATAACGATTATCGGACTTCTTCCTTTTTTTGCGCTGTGAGACCTTACTTCTTGCCAAATTTCACAAATTCTAGGTCAACGGGAAGTACCCTATAGGTTTTGATTTATTTGCGAGTATCAAAATATATGGCATCACATAAATATGGGTGTATTTTTTTATTGCGTCGACTTAGAAGCTTGATTTTTCTTAAGCTCCAAGACAATTCCTTGGACCTTTAAAAAAATATCAAAGACCTACTTATTTGATATTAATCCCCAAAATACAGGCCCAGACCTAGTTTGGAAGTTTGGATCATCTGATCCATGGAATACATAAATTGTACCTAAGTATATAGTGTCTGGCATATTTCAATGTATTTTTTGTAGTGACAAATAAACGTATTTATGTTATTTATTAATTTCAACTTGATACCTCCACGCGTTCCTAAGAAAAAGGGTTTTGACAGACTGACAGACAGACAACGAAGTCCTATGATTCTATAAGGGTTCCGTTTTTCTTTTGAGGTACGGAACCCTAAAAAGAAGCCAATTACGCTGACTCACTACAACAAACATAATTCGGGACAAGGCGCACTTTACTCACATTTCTTTACTAGGTACAGCATTGTCTCCGTAAAATATTCATAAGCTCATGTTTCAGATATTCCCTTATTTTACCAATTTATTTTCTTTTTGGAACAAGTATCTACTGAATATATATGATTATGATATAGATTAGTTTATTTATGATAGGTCAACTGTATCGAATCAATACTCAGTCAAGATTTCTTACTAAATTTGTATTTTTTTCTTCTATTTTCGTTCTCCCTAAATAAATAAAAGCTAATACAACATCAACATCGTTGAAACCCTTGACGATAGTGATGAATCATAAATTGGAGATATACGAAACCTATCCTCATAAATATACGTAAAGGAATTCTCGCAGTCCCAAAGTTTCAGTTCCATGTTTAAGTAAAGCAATCAGGCTGGCAACATTAGCGGGATAGTTGCAGTTTCCATCCATCCTCCATCGCGCTCGGCTGAGGCGCCATTCTCCGGCGGACCAACTTAAGTTTGCTCTTGACCTATTATGATGACACTTGGCAACACAAGTGGACCACGCTTGCCGGAGCACACTTTTTATTTCTCTGAGACGAAGCCAAAGGATAGAGAAACTATTTGTTATGGCGGAATATTTATTGTCTTTGCGTGTTTCTTTTCTCCAGCCAGCCTTGAAGCTCATGTTTAAGTTTAAGCAGAGAACGTAGCTTATTTATTATTCTCTCATTTTCTATTACATAAACATTTTAGTGAAATTGTAAATGTCGAGTGTGGTACCAAGACACGCATGAAGAATTAAATATTAATCATTTTCTGGCAAAGTTTATCCGCTTTTGACAAATGAAATATTATCCCACTCATCTAGGTCACAAAAGAAACATGACCAAACACAGAAGGACGTAGACAGCGCAAATTCGTACTTTTTGTGTTTTACGCAAATCTAAAATACGAAGCCCTGTATGTCAAGCTCAGCTCCAGTTTTTAACGCCACAACGCTTATATCTTCAAGAGATGATTACCACATACATAAGTTCTACTGAAACTTTTCCAACACATCCGCATCGAAATTTTCGTCCAACAACTACAATAACAAACTCATAAATCCATGTATTATCATCTCCCCTAAAAATGAGGGTGTGTAATCACGCGGGTGTCAGAGTGTTCTTGACATTAACATCTAATGTCCTTGGACGGCAGCCAGCCAGCGAATGCCAAGTTCCACAGATGGTCCACTACACTATATGTATATTAGCGTAAATTGATAAAACATAGTAACGCGACATGAATGGAAGCGTATTGTGCACGTAAATATGAATAACTATCGTTTTGAACACCTGCGGCAGGTGGCTTACCAAATATTTGCAAAAAGTTAAGTTTGACACGGAATTAAGGCACGTAAACAATGAAGGTAAAGGTACAAGCTTTTGTCTAACAAGCCTTTGTTCGTATTCGGTATTAAAATTTTGAACGTTTTTTACTAAAGTCAGACCGCAGTACTACTAAAGTGACTTAATTAATAGTGGAGTTTAGTGGCTAAAACATGTGAACACAGTATGGAAAAATTGTACTCTTTTTTAAAACAAAATAAAATCCTGAATAAATTAGCGGTCAGCCGAGCTGCTCGTTAGAGAAAATAAGAAGTGGATCTCCTTCCCTTACGCCATACATCTAAGCTGGTTTAACAGAAAATCCATACGACCTTCCTTGTTCGAGCAGCGAAGCAACGCTTTACTTCTCTTAATAGCCTATTTGTCTACATCATTAATCTCCTTTAACAATGCCAATCTATACACTATACAGATAACAGGAAAAGTAAATAAATGGCTACCATCTGCTTAGAATATTTTCTCGAAAACTAACAAAGATTTATGAACTGCAGAGGAAATACTATGAACTTAATTAAAGCACCATTAGTTATCGCAGTTTTAGACAAAGACTTTTACTTTGAATCTAAGCTTGGTAACAAGCAACGGCCTTTCCATTACAAACTACCCACGAGGCAATTAATACAACTTGTACCCTCTGGGGTAATAAACTATACAGGGTTACAAGTCGTTGACTGCTAACCACAATCAAATAATTAGGCTGTTTTTTGCCGACACATTGCGACGACCTCTGCCTTTAATAGAAATGACCGACCAAAAAATCTTCAACAAGAAGTCAATGATGATCGAGGCCCATCACACATCAAGATTCCAATATTACTTCAAAGTTGAAAACTTCCGGCTCTAAAACCAGATTATATTAACCCGCAATAAAAACACTTCGAAAATAAACGTTACGGAGATATTTGATATAAATGTTACGCCAATAATAAATTTTTCAGGAACTCCTAAGTTTTAGTTGTAGGTGTTGACTTGTCTACGTTTAGTTTACGAAGATAAAAAATATATACAGCTATAAATTCGTAAATATGTAGGTTTAGTCTCAAAGTTTTTATGTTATATATTCCTGCTTGCTACGAAGAACACGTAATCCTTAAACAGTGTATGTATGTTACATTTGTACACGCACCGCTGAATATAAGATTCTCAATTAAATTATATTGTTTCTATTTCTTGGAATCCAAAATTACAATTTAGGCCACCATTTCGTCTGCATGGAAATATGTATCACTGTATTTTCTCCGACTGCTAATCATTCAACCAATCATCACTATGCCACCAAACTCTCTTAACATTATCTGCAACATTCACTTCATAAACCACTATATCACCAGTTTTTTTTCTGTAAGATGATAATACAATAATTTTGATCAATCCCCAAGGTTACATTCCCCTAGGGAACCCTCCTGAGGGAAAGAAGCTGACTTCATATAAAAACGCAAGTAATTGGGCCTTATTGATGTTGTTGCAGTGAAGGCCACGACACTATCGGCCTTGAGCTTATGAACCAAGGGACCTTGATCCAAGACCCTATAATCAACAGGCTAAAGATACCAAATGATAACGAGCCAAGTTTCGGTCGTTATACTGGTTTAACATTTAAAAGGGAAGTCTATACAGAACTAAACAATATAAAAGGAAAAGTTGATCACGTTAACCCAACTGAACAAAATGTTGTCAGATATATTACTGCTGATGTGTAGATCCCGTACAACACCTTTGCAACAACCGTTTCGTTTTAATTTCGACAAGCATGGTAAAATTAATTGCTGTGGCAAAAGGCGCAGATACCCAAGACTAGTGCGAAGGTACACAATAATTTAAATTCACGGTGTAGGCACCATGATATCATCAAAGTAAGATATTCTGAATGTCAACATTTCGCTTTGTTTCTCTGCGGCCCGGCCTCCTTTGTGGGCTGTTTATTCAGGACTGCCAGTTTTTGCGGTTCACACTCTTTATGTTTTAGTTTTCCCTGTCTGCTTCCAACCGTCGCGTTTGGTGTCATTTCGGTACAGGCGGTACGTATAATTTATGGTCTGTGAACGGCTACTGGATTTACCTATTTGAATACATTTGTATTATTTTACATAGCATGGCAGTATTCATTTGATTCCTGTATCGTTAATTTGAATATTTCATAAACATCATCTCAACATTTAGCCTTCTTCCAGCCTTCATTATATTTTAATAGAAAGCTATTCTGAATGTACGTCATCCATAACGATCACGCAAGTAATACAAACATCAAACGACATTACTCTCTTACTTACACCTTCCAACCTTGCAAGAAAGTCATCTAAAAGCGGAATATTTACGTGTGAAGCTGCGGGATGAACATCGCAGCATTCAGAGCACGTAGATGAGATTGATGAGTGCACAAATAGCGCAGGTGTTGCAGCACGATCCGAACGGACGATTAACAGGATTTTTTCAGTGTAGCCTTTATTTATATAGTGCGTGCGTTTGATTGGAATCGAGGAAAATATTCGCTTAGAGTAGGATGTTTGGGCAGATGCAGGAAATATGGAAAGTATGGAAGTTAGTTAATTTGTTTCATTTGCAGTAAAATTTATAAAGGTAAATCATGCTTCCATATTTATCTGTATGGCTTTACGAAATATGGGAGCAGGAAGTTTTCGCAAAACTACTCATATCAATTCTCGCTACAAATGCAATTTTATCAGCTTTCAACCAAGCACATTATGTCAAACGTATTCCCAGGAGTAGTGCTTGGCACCACATACGTTTTTATAATTGCTTTACCCGCCGGAGCGTAACAAGCGTACATATTAATGTACTTTCAGGGCACAAATTACACCCAAGATTTATTTTTTGTTGAAACAAAACTGTGTATAAGTAATTGAAAAAAAATTTACAAGGGACAAAAGCCAACCGAAGCTAACTCTCCTAATGAACAAAGTGTAAGCTGAAACTTTCAGGTGTTACAAAATTTAAGAGTCAGGTCACCAAACCGAACCTGATCTACTAACGTACTGACCTATTTGTTGGCGACCTTTTCGATATATGAGAGTACAGCAGTCAAAGGTCACTAGATCATCCAAGTATACTATTACAAGATATGTCGTTAGGCTATTTTCGTGGACATGTAGAGGCAATCTAATCGCAGGAAGTCCATTCTACGAAAACTTCGAGATTATGCAGTTTTTGAGTTCGTACTTTCGAGGATTCTGCCTCCGGAGGCTAACCAATAAAATCCACGTTCGTTATTTGTTGACTAATTTGTACTAGAAATGGACTAAATACAGAATAAAATCCGATTATTTTTAAAAGAGTAACCATGGAGTTTCTTGCCGGCTCTTCTCCATAGGAAACGACCAACTGGGACCGTGCACCTAGCATCTGACGTTTCATAAGTGCCCATGTAGGTTTTATGTGCAATAAAATATTTTGATTTTTAATATTAAAGGATAATGTCTGCAAAAATTATTGATACTATGGACGAAAAATTTCCGGGAGAAGTGAGTCGTCAACTATGAATAGACAAACTCATTGTGTTATTGTGGGCGTTATCGATAAGCCAGATGGATGTAGCTGGGATTTCCGTGCTCTAAAACTAAAATGCTATCGGTTTTCACAACATTTGACTGTGGAAAATGTTTAAGCCCAGGTTCAACACCAGATATGTTTTTTTTTTTTTTTTTTAAAAAAAACGTTGCCCCACACTAAGAATTTCTTCCTGTATCGTGGGTGCGTTTACAAACATAGAAACTCACATACACTAATACCCAGACCCGGAACAACTACTTGCAGAGCATACAAATATTTGTTCCGTGCGGGGATCGAACCCGCGACACGTTGCGCAGCAGTCCATCGCTGAGCCACTGCGCCAACCGTGTCGTCAATGTTACTTTCACAGGACACCAAAATTCGTTGCTGTTAGTAAAACTAACAAAACAACATCAGAATGAGATTGCTTTTAACCCATCAACACACACGGTATTCACTTTCCACTCCACATTAAACAACAAAACACAGCACACCTCCGTGGTTTACTCAACTAATGAAACTCTGGCGAGGAGTAAAAATCCGAGGTGACAGGGAGGACGTAATTCACTTAGAACAAGTAACTAGTACTGTAGCGGTAACTTGAGAATAAACTTTGTACACTATACCCGTGAGACAGCTACAACTCAAAAAAAAAATCCTCTCAGAAAATATACCTATGTTTAAGTTTTACCCTATCACCAATGTAACGCTACATAAATATTATTCTAATACCAAACATAAACATTCACAAGATGTCTCCAAAAATCCGAATTAAGGCGATATTCAAAACATAAAAATAAAGCGAGCGCAACTTATCGATAAAGACTTGATCGATATTAACGATTGCAAACCAGACGCACTTGTGTCCCGAAATAACTGCTGCTTCGAGCTTTCGTCGGTTCCATCCGACTCAAATGGGCTGTGACCACGAAGTGTGACGTCACCGGACGTAGCCACTCACATGATACTACCGTAACCCTGTGACTATCGCTGAACGATAATAAAAATCCCAACGACGACTATTAATCTTCATGTCCGGAAATATCGAACATTCTTGGCCTCTTTTATGCCAAAACGTTTGATTGAGGAATTTGATTAATTTCAGATGAAAAATGTGATCAAACGCCCGAAGACTGCTAAATAAGAACAATAGCACAAACAATGGACCTAGGAAACAATATTTCAAAAGAAAACACAAGAAATTAAAGGCAGAAAACACAAAGCGGGTCATTTGCACAATATCCTTTCATTACTCTGTGGCATTCTCTTAAAAATACAGTCGCGAGGTTTCAAAGCTGCATTTTTGAGGTGGATGATGTCGCGCACATGCAAAACTAATGCTCTTCAATTGGTTTAGTTTTTTATTAAGCTTTTGTTAAACAGAATTTTATAAACAATAAACTAGTTTAGATTTTGTTAGGGTTGAAAAATAATCTGATTAACATCTACTAGGTGCAATAGTTGTGGGCGTTGTGTAATCGTAATGTTATCGTATTTTAAACTTACAGTTGCTTTTGCATACGGTACTTACAATGGTATTTGTATTCAAAAGCTCTTTAACAAACAAGGAATATGTGTAAATAAAAGAAGATTATTATTATATCGACGGCCATTTAGAAGCAGTTACTACAAAAAGGTACCTTCAGAGAGTACACAAAAGATTCCCACGTGTCTATTCTAATATTTAGCTTAAAACTTTCGATTTCGCCCAAACTCTACTTCTCTATTCCTATCGCGCACTCCCAAGCATGAACAGCCAATTATTCCCGAGTCAAAGTGTATTGTCCGAAATATATTCGTTGGGTGGCACAATAGGATAATGTTAGTTAGCGTAATCTGCGCCGCGCGACACCTAGGGACAATTTATGTGCCGGTTCGGACACACGGGATTAAACTCTCCACCGGGTACAACGAGCAAAAAGGAATCGCACTCAGTAGTTAGCTGCTTGCTTTGCTTTATTAACGAAGGTTTACGTTAGAATACATGTTAAAATAATATGGTGTAAACTATGTAAAGAGAAGCTTTAAAAGAAAAAGCGAAAATGGTTTTACCAACAGTCAACATTTAGGCTTGCAGTAAGTGGACATGAGACAATTAAGAAAATCAATTGACAACAGTCGCCAGACAACATTAAACGAAGAAAATTGTCATGTCTATTACAGAATGTATAAAGCTGCAAAACAAGTCGTAAGAATTAGAGGGAGGTGGAACAGGTGACACATGCGAGCAAGCTGTGGCAACAAACGTAGCGTGAAGTTTGAGCTCGTCAGTCGTCAGCTCGGCAAACACCGCGAAATTGGCTAACGGAGCCCACTGCTTATTTTGTTACAGACAAACCGAGGGCTGCACACTGCAGAATTAGATTTCATCTAGTCTTCAATAGTTACACTCTAATTTATTTTTATTTTTTACGCATTCTCTTTAAGTCCGTCAAAAGATTTACTCTGGCTACTCCATCAGAAACGAAAAGTATAATATTATAACTGCAGACTGAGATTTTATCTAGTCTTCAAAGGTAACACTCTAAAGGTAATCAAACAGTTATTCACTTTATAGTTCGTCAAAAGATTTTCTCTGGCGTCTCCAAATAAAAGCAACAATGATCGATCAAAATAGGGAGTATTAATCACCATCTCCAGAATTGGCAGATGAGTAGCTTATCACAGTATTATCAAGGATAAGAATGTCATAAGCCCTATTCTCTCGATTCTTTCATGGTACCTACAATTATTTAGGAAAACATGGAACACATGGTGACACTACTGTACGTGGGACTCGTGACGGATTTCGTGTGCTCCGAGGGAAATAACTTACAACAGCGCCTGCAATTAATGCAGTTTAAAAACCATTACTGTATTTTTTGCATCCCGTAAAGTTCAGTACACAATAAACTTCCTAACCGCAAAAATGAAAATAGTGAGCTTGATTGTTCTCTTTTTAATTCAACAGAGCAATCTGAAGAGGCGAACAATAAAAATCAAAGAAGTATTCATAAATACTGCCTGCTCACTTCGGAAAACCGCAAAAAATTTCTGGTAATAATGATTCAAAACCTTAAGAAAATTATGTTATTCTTGGGACTAAGAACAGAAACTAAAAATACCGTAACAACCGAGAATATGGTAGAGTTTGCCAAAACTTTTCCATTTCGGTAATAACAATATTAGCTTTAAGAACCATAGCTGTAATCGTGAAAAACATTTCACGACCTCCGGCGGCAGAAACAGCGAGTAGTCCTATATCATCATTACACAATAACGTGCTACTGGAAAAGCTGCGTATATCATCTCAGTAATCCGGTTCAAATACATATTTGTACCATACAGTAATCACGAAAAAACCATGACCTTTGCCACTGGTGTTTGTCCACTAATGCCTTCAAAGACCTCGAATTTCGTGTTTGGAAGCCGGCGGCGGCGACCGCGGCCGTTAGTTGCGTGCCGACCGCCGACGCGAGCGTACGTCACCCACGAACACTCCCACACCCTCGGAGAGAACCCTCCAACACGAAAAAGTTACATCCAGTGAACAAACATAGTACAAGTGCCAGTGTTGTTGTATAATGTAGGAGCGTGATGTTTGCCTATATCAGACCACTTTGGTAGTCTGTTCGCGCCAATGGCAGTATCGTCGTGGAGGTAAATATTGACGATAGCCGGCACTGGTGAGTCCTCGCGACCACCGTCCGGTGCCAGATAAGTATTTGCTGACCGTTCGAACGGCGTCCATTCCATTTCCCCGCGATTTCATTTGTATATTTGCATGATCATTGAAAGCAAATACGGTTCGGACGTTCTTTCATATAATCCTCAGCAAAGCAAACACTAAAAGATTCGAACTTGTTTCACGGACACACGTTTAATTCTCGCAATAAACGTAATTTCAAGATAATTCCGAGCGTTTAGAGTTTAGCACATCGTTAAAAAAGTTGGTACTGGTTTTGTCGCGTCCGATATGTAAATGCAGGATCGCACGGAACCACGCACGGCGTGTGTAGACATCGCCACAACAAGCTATGAATTAAAGTGTTCTTTGTATTTCACTGTTAAAGTTCCAGACGAGCTTACGTAAGCTTTCGTCGGACCCCCGCCCCCACTTATGTAACTACCCGATTTGGTTGGAATTTTATCTTTTTGGGATTCAATTTTAGGGGATATTGAAATTGCTATCTAAAAGTTGATTGTATCTATCTGCCGGGTCGTGAGTTCGGTTTTGAAGAACACAGCTCAGTAAATTGTCAAGCGGAGTGTTGCTCTGTATTCTGTGGACTAAAATCTTTTCATTTAAAAGCTTTTGTTTCTTTAAAACAGTAGACAATTGAGTCGGGCGTGAATAGGCTTCGGAAGACTTAATTCAGTAAAATAGGTCGCTGCAACCTTGTTACTTGGTGTTATTGTTGCAGACCGTGGCTGGTTCACTATTCGGTTCGTGTGTTGAGCCAGACATTCGATGCACGCGAACTAATGGGGCTAATGCAATCGTATTGTGCCCTTGATCGAGTATCTCTGCAGCATTATCAATGAAGATTGTAACGGATTCTAACTGCTTATTAATGCTCCGCCGCCTGCCAACCATATCTGTTGAATTAGTCGAACAATGGAGATGAATGATGAATCTGCTACGACAGCCAAACTTTACGTTTGAAGGCTATATAACTGTTGTCTGAGAAATATCTGAGATCAGACTTTGGGGAAAGCGAAGATTCAAAGACAGTGCACACAGAGTTTAACCCCGACACTGCTCCCTTCAGAAGTTTTAGATAAGCAATCGAATTAACATTCAAGGGTAGTGGAAGTGATAACTCAGGCTTCAGTGTTCGTAATCCAGGCGCTTAGAGAGGGTTAGATTTGATGGTGCCATTAACCGGTAAATCTCGCTAGATTTGAGACTTATTATCAGCTGTGCTCAGTTTACGACCTCCTACCGGATGCCAACCTTGTGTTTTAAACGGCAAATAAAATTATCGTTTATGTAGGCTATTCCAGGATAATGGTATTAAATAAATATTAAATGGGTAATATAAAGTTAAAGGTATTCGCCTCGAGAATACTTAGACAGATAAAAGTATCAAATTCCGTATCAAAAGACCGCCAAAGGACTCCCACTACTTAAGAATTAAATAAAGGAAAATATGACGCAAAAAAATACAAAAAGCGTCAACTGAGGCTCAACCGTCGATAAGAAGCTTCGAATTATCTATTCCATTACACCGGATGGCCTACATCAATATTGCCCTAGGGGCAGCTTTCTGTATGACCTCGTATAATTTCAGATACACTTTAGCGTCGTGCGCCCAAACCACGGTGCGTTGACCGCCCTCACTTTACATACGTACCGCCTCGTAAACATGTAGCGTTACTACCACTACGAGTACATCATTTTATTGGATAAAAATATAGAGTGAAGGAAGTTTTCAGGGGCAATAAACATTGATCAGATCCAATTTGCGCACAGAGCTAAGTTTCGTGTTATATTGTCGGCAGTAGACGCCCAAAGCAATAAACAAATTTTTTCAACAATACTCATAAATCTTAACAGAAACCATTAAAGGTGCGATGATTACTACCCAGAATACCGGCAATTTTGATCACAGAGTACATCCATTATAATTTCACGGAGTTATGAAGTCAAATAATGTGTGAGAAGGGTCTGCTCCCCAGAGGTCAGTCATGACTCAACATTTCTCTTGATTTTACTTTACGTGATCCGAGTGACAAACATACACTCACCTTGGATATATCTTTCATATATTTTTACATTAAATAATATCTTATCCATTCTCATGCTGATATGGATGGAAAAACAACATAACATGAGTAAGCTGTTTTCATCGTACCTACCTCACAAATATTAGGAATCAATTAGAAGATATAAGTTATTTATTACATGGGCGAGGTGCGATTAGTATTATGAGTTAGTTATAAAGGAAAATATTTAAACAGCACATGTACAACGTAAAACCATATGTAGGAGAACCTGCATACCCGGTATATGCGATATAGATAGAAGATGCGTTCACTGTCAATTTGATGAGAGAAATAGCCAATATCTGTGGGGTGCAATCAATGGGGTTAAAAACCCATTATCCAGTAGGTCAACAGAGAACACTAACGCTTCTGGATTGGACGCTTACGACCAGTCTATGATTGAATTCTGTGCCGACTCTTTCAATGGATAGAGAAAAATGAACTATCGATACAGAATTGATGCTTCGATTGAAAATTCAGACGACATTTTAGGAGCGAAATTGATTTCATCTACACGTTATCTGAGTATTTTGTGATAGAAAATTGGATGATTTACATGTTATATTTTACAAATTACTATCTGAGACGAGCTTAAAATAATAAATTTTCCTTTTATCGTGGAGTAAAACTCGCAACAGTTGTCGCATCAAGCAGGTCCGCGCCGCCCGCCCTACAAGCTTATCAGTATCAAACTTTATGAATAACAACTTATAATATACGGCTACAGGCGTACTCATCATAATTCATGATAAAAAATAGCAAAGGAAATACTATTGAATAGATAATAACGTCGATAATAATAGATTAATATCGATAGCATCATAATGATAACACTTGAAGTGGAACATGTACTTAGTATTCTTGTTTGTATAGGGGAAGCTATGTTATACAAAGAGCTGCTTTAACAAAGTAAATAGATATAAAGTAAATCAGATTAGGCAAATGATTGTAGAAATTAGAGAAAGTGGAGATGACCTGCTCAGAAAGAGGATATTAGATCTTTCTTTGAATACACCCAACTAGAAAATAAAAAGATGATGGATGGACAACATAACATATATTTTCACGTAAGCGAGGAACATAGCACTTCAAAAATCCTCCTCCCTGATATACGCGAGGAAGAGTAAAAGTTCAACTTATGAAGCTCGATCGTTAATTCCGATCTCGGATAGACATATTGCCGACAGCTAGGCAAATTCATAACGCCTGGAACTTGATCTAGAAAATTTAAAAAAAGGTTCTGGACTATCTATCATAGTAGCTTGTCGGGGCTTATAAAATCGTTCTAGACTAGTACACTTTACAAACACTACAGGAATGTTATACAGACACATGCTCCAGTGTACTATTATCCCCTGGAATTTTAGGTTAGTAACACTGTATGGTCAATTTAATCAATCGAAGATGATACTAGGATACCCAGTCGACCCATTTTATCGTTAAACCCCCTGAAGTACTACAAACACTGGTCGTAATCCTGAACAATACATCCACAATTTGGTAAGGGTGAAATTGGCGCTGTTTCATGATAAAATAAAAGTTAATGTTAGAGCAATTAAACGCAGCCGGTCATTTCGGGTAATTTGGGCAACGTGGGCTGGAAATGTTGTTACGCACGGCACGATACCACAGGTTGATAAACATCAATATTTGTATGTCAATTAACGTTTTAATTATTAAATTATAGCCGGATATTTATCAGCATATAATAAAATAAGTTAGATAACAGAGCATAGACAGGATATCAGTTAATGGATAGTAAACTTGGACGAACGGTACAGTTTTAATGAAACGTGAGAGCTATCCGATACGACGGCCTACTCCACAATACGACCACATTCACACTTATAGTCCAACTGATTTTTTGTGCTGACTGTAACAGTTCCGAGAAATGACCAGTGTTACACCCTCAAGTAGCATTTTATGATCGTACCTTTTTCTATGTAAAAGCTCTGCGGGCCAATTCTCTTATTTAATTAAAAAACGTTAACATTCAAGTCGCAATCTGTCAAACTTGACAAAAATTGGTAAATTAATGGTTTTTTTGACAGATTGCGAATGAGATGCGAATGTGAACGTTGTTAAAAATAAGGAAACTGCCCGCTGGGCATTGTACGAAAATCTGTTACTACAAAATCATTACATTAAGTAGTGGAATACATCAATACCAGGAAACAGGATATTACTAATTTTAACTGCAGCAACTAAGTCAACATAATAATGTTACTTAGTCCTATAAGATGTGCACCTAACACCAACACCAGTTACATAATACAGAACTGTTTCATAATTTGTGTGCAATCTGCGATGGAGTTTTTTTATGACTAAATATTTCAAGCACAAAATTAAGGAAAGGTCTGTTGAGTCGTGCTTCACAACATATTAATACTTGATGAGTATAAGCCGGAACTACTTTTCTAGTAATTGGCTAGTAATAATTAATTACGAAAATTAAATTGGAAGATCCATCTATACCTAGTAAAAATATCAGAACTACAAAGTCAAGGTAGTTTGTTGAGTTCAAGGATACAACTTACAGTGGCGTGTAATTTAATACATGAACAACCCACCATTATAAAATATTTAGCTGTACGTTGTGTTAGCTCGTCGTACAACAACAGAACAACTCTCAACAAAGCGAACTTCACTCAAGAAACAATGAAACTTATGAATAAAATATCGCAGCTCCTTTGAGTTACACGATGCCTCGTTTAGTTATTTAGAAGAACTCAGAAAACAAAGTTCTTAATCTATAAACAAAATAAAATCTAGATAAACTTCCAGATGAGGAATTTTCGCTTGACAAAGAAAGGCGAACCTTTTAAATCCATCAGCGCCATATGACGCGTGTGTGGCTTCAATAAAAAGGGGTTCGATATGTAAGAGGTTCTGTACAATGTACAGCTACGGAACCATATGTTTTTCGTCGGCATTCAAAAATCTGTCCTAGCAACGAGGTGAATTATTTTAATTTAGAAGCATCAAATAATCACGCAAAAATGTTAATGGCCAAATTGTTGTCTCAACAAAAGATTAAAAGCGTCTATTATTAGAGTTAATACAATAAAAAGCTTTCTTAAAGCGCTGTCCATCACAAGGTTATTTGCTTTCAGTGTAATGTACACATTGACCGGCGCACCCTTAACACACAATGTAACTTTTATCACTATAATAAAGATGGCGGTGGATCTGAAAGGGTACCACAGTCACCCTCTGGAACCACTATTATTGTCAAGAACATAAAATCTTTTAGGAGATTAGTAATGAGAAAAAAGTCGACAAGAAAACGTAACATTTTCCACGGACATAATTGTAAAAGAAACTCTAGTTGGAAATTATTTTATGCACTCTGTTCAGACACCACAATTGTGTACAAACATCTTTATGTACAAGTAACGTTAGCAGAAAACATGAAAATATATTCGCTTTCATCTCGTAGATGACCTAATAAAATTCAGATAAACACATTTTCGGTACTTCAATCAGTTATCTTGTCCATTAGGTAGTACGCAGAAGTATGTCCTGATTGTATCAATTACTTTTCAACCTAGTGACGTCTTACGGTGAAATAGATCTGCACATCAAAGGAAGACAACCGGACACTCTTTGATGTTTTGTCAATTTGTTTCGGCATTAACGAAGCATACTATATCTACACAAATAAAAGATTCGAGTTGCTGTCTCGGGGGCGTTAAAGCAATTTCCTATAGGCTCCCTAGAGCAGGGACTTGTGCCAAACATATCAGTTCTAAATTGCTTTATATACGATCGTGGAAATAAAACTCGTGATTATATTTGACACCGGAAGGATTCGTTAGGTCCTTTATGATCAAACGAAGGTAGGTATATCCTACTTTGGCTCAAAAGACCAAAATCTTGTATTTTGTTTCCAAGTAAACTATACATGGGCTTTGACGGAAGGAAAAACTATTTTTGTACAATTTCGAAAAGAGTTAACACTCAATGACGCTTTTTATAAATAAACGTAATAAATTTTCCCTAATAATTACCGTGGTTCGCCTTCGATAATGTTTACCTTAATAAACATTCGAAATTGGTACTGGTCGATTTTTAAACTACTTTACGCGAAATTAAGCAAACTTAAAAATGGGATTTAAACACAGGAGAACCTGCTGCAGCGTCAACGGTATATTTTTATACCTAATACTGTAATTTGGTACTGGGTTCAAAATTTACCGTGACCAAAACTGTATCACACCAAACACAGACACTAAATGGGTCTAACCACAAAAACTTGGACACTTGTTAAACGCGTGTCTACTGTCAGTTTTATGTCAAACTCCATACAGAAATATCGTGTTAAAAAGGTGTTTAGGCTAAACAACTGATAAACATGGTTTTGTGGTAATAAGGATTGTGTTTAAGTGCTTAAAGTAAGCAAATTAACGGGAATTAGCGGCTCACATCTGATCAATTAAACGATCTTAATGAAAAGCGCCGCTTTACCCTTGCGACGTAACGTGGTAACGTGTGAGATGTCGTCTGTCACACGATGACGGAACTGAGATCACCGAACAATTAGGACGCGGTCCATTGAGGCGCGCCGATGCGAAGTGTCTTTAAAGACTATTAAGCTTCCCTGTGCAATCGCGTTTGTAAATTGATTTATAGTCGCGTGGCTTTTGTTATTAAAAGGTTAATCCACGTGATATGAGACGGGTAGGTGTTGTTTCATGCTACAAAAACGTGATAGCAAGATATTAGCTACGACCAAAAAATTGTGGCCGTATTTACAAACATTTGCGAAATTGAACCTAGCTAAACTTTATACAACTTTCGAGTTCATTACTTTCACTTCAACCTAAATTCTGCAACGAAACTGCAGTTCGCAGTTCAATAAACATTGACAATCAAAGATGGCTGATGTCGACAGATTCACTCGCAACGCTTTTCTACTGTACTCTTTCTATTGAGTGTATCGAGGGACATGTTTACGGGAACCCTGATATCACCTCACACGAAGAACACTTAAAAGTTAGTAGTAATCAGAGTGATATGCTTGACGTCCCCGGTATGTGTCTCAGATAGTTATGTAAATTCGATTGGGGTGTGTTTTTGTTCTTGCCTCTTTATGTGAACGGCAATTAGTTTAGACCCAATTTTAAAAACAGTTTGCTGCTTCTATAAATGAAATACGAAAAGCCCTCTAAGGTTATCTAAATTAAAATTTTAAATGCAAACAAAGTTTTGCTGACGTGACTTCAGACGTACCGTAAAACAACCGCAGCGAAACGAAAATTAACTTTGGGGTACCAATTTAGATATTACGTTATGATATCTAAAAAATACAAATTCTAATAGCTGTACTGAAACAGGGTTTGTGAAAGGGCGAAGGTTTATTCGCCGGCCGACGACCTTTCGTTCACCCTAGCCCATGTCTGACATGAGCGATAGCCGCACTTGCCCCATGCAACCGTCCATCAAATATGTGAACCACCATAATCACCCGCCGAGCTATCATCAAGATAACCATAACGTTAAAATATAACTCCATAAACAAACATCTTTTAGGGCACTAGCCGTTTCCTCTGCTATTAATTGAATAATCAATTTGAACATTTTCTATTCAAATTCCAAAGTCCCGAACTAAGCTTTAGTCAAAGGACTTTTTAATTGAGTTCCAGAAAAAAAAAGCTTCTTAATTTGACTTTTGTTTTCACTGATGAGGAAAATACGGGCTTCTAGTAGACAATCTGTACCAGACGTCTGGTAGTCCAAATTCTACAAAATATTACATTAACGCAAACATTAACGTCATTGTTTTGTTTCAATGGTTGTGTCATGTTTATTTTGCGAGTAGATATTACATTGGCCAGTTCTTTGCACTCATGATGTCGTAACGACAACCTTCTGTCAAACAGCTTTAAAAATATAGCTGACGTCACTAATACGCAGATTTCGCTATATTTGCACGCATTGTGCAAGTGCACGATGCCTATTTAAAAGTTTTTCGCAATTCCAAAGCGCTTATCGAGTCAATAATTTCGTAATTTTTGTGGTTATTCCGTCTTTAACGAGGCGGGGACATATGTGTTCTCTCGGCCTCCGCTGTACATCCGGCTTTGGACAAATAGACATTGTACCATCCACGTGTTCGGTTACTTTCCCAGTTTATTCGCGATGTTCACATGCAGCGGAAAGTATGAGTATGTAAGTATCGTGACTCGTATCGGTAATAGTCCGGGAGCTCGCGGCGACGGCGGTAGTTTCCTCTCTCGATGGTAACTTCCAAGCACTTCGGAGCTGCATTTACAGCTCCTCACGTTCGTTCTGGGGACAACGTCCTATATTTTTATCGAGGCCAGCGAGGCTCCGCTACCGTTTTTATTTTCAAGTATATTCCATTCCGCCATTCACTTCTATCACGCAATTAGGTAAATCGTAAACTTAATTCGGCGGAAGCATTAATGAAAATTAGATAGAAGTTTTTCCTTACTGTAGACGTTGGCTTTAGAGAATCGCACTGTTGCGGTCGCCCTCAACTTCGTAACATTATTTCTGAAGTACTAACGAAGTAATGAGTTCATACTTTCGCGGGCGCCTGTCCTATTAAACATTTCATGTAATTTAGAAGGATTATGTGATAAAGTTTTCAAGCGTTTAAATGAAGCTGGAACCGGCAAGTACGGGTATAAATCAAAGTTATTTGACAAGCGAGATTCTCCAATAAAACGGACATTTTCGTTTCTGCGCGCTCTTCGGAACGCGAAGAATGTCGTCACGAAACTTTCTTAGTCCCTGGTATTATACTGTGTTACACAACACAATTCTTAAAAGAATGTTTGTGCTCGCTCGTCTGGTACAATATTGTGCGATGTAACATTTACGAAGATACGGCTAGAGGAAATTCTTTTACATGCGAGTGTGAACTAATAACAAGTAATCAATGAATCACAGAAGTCATCGTTATCGCGCGACCTCTAACCACGTCATTTGATAACGCTGTAGTAAATCAAAGATCACAAAATGTACCAGCACAGATAGACTGCAACCTCTGAATGTTTACTTCCAAACATATTGGCTGCCCTGACCAGCTACATAGTCCGACTGTAATAGAAAGAATATTGATATCTTGATTGAATTGTGGCCAGTAATAGCCGGGCCATTTGTCTTCATTTTTGACCTTTGCCGAATCAAATGGGAGTTTACCCAAGATAGTATGTTTGTGATCGTTTCGCTCTTGGGCGTTGTTTGGATTTACAATATCTATTAAGCGAGAGTGATTAAGACTGCACGTATAGTTGTCGTTATCTCCAGGGCTAGTAAAGTACCCGGTAAGTGTCAGACGTTGCTTTATTTGTTTAAAACGTTACATTATTTAATAGACATTTTGTTGTCAACAATCAGTAGGTACCTAGGTACCGTGCCATTCAATTGAACAGTGACAAGCATGTAATGTTGCAGTTATTGATATAGCAACTTTGCCCTGATATTTACTGAAACATACGTGCGTTTATTCTATTTATAAAAACAATTATTCAAACTGGGTTTCCATGTCAGTAATAGTTAAGAATCGTTCGTTATTTCTTCATATAAATTCAATCGTGACATTGAAACACTAATGTACGTAATCAGTACGTACTCACTACAAAGAAAAAATAAACATTCATTAAAATCGAAATGTAACGAAAAATTAAGCAATTAAAATAGTTACAAGAGTTAGTAATCGAACTGCAGAGAGCGCACGCGACGCTCGCACGCCACCTTACGTAAAGGACGATCGTAGATACAAACACAAAAATATTTATGAATCGATACCAAGTACTGAATACCACTTTCCACTATTTTCTCGATTAACTTTTTTCACAGTGTTATTTTCCGATATTCAATTACGGTACGACTCTTCGAGAAGGTTAATAGAATGCGAGTGACTCTACTGTTTCAAAGTGTAATGTTATTTTATTACATTTGTCCTGTTCTTGTTGTATTTACATTTTTACAATACCAAGCAATAAGCACAAACCTTCATTCAATAATAGCGTAGTAGTGATCTATTTCCCGAGTGTTACAAATTATTTCAATTTAATTTTCCTTCCCCTAATTCAGCGCACAAGGTAGCTTCAGTGTTAGGTAATAAATAACGAGGAGTAGTCCCGCGAGTGAAGTGAGTTGTAACGTGTGATCAATAAGGCGGTTGGCGCCAAATAGCGTAATATTCACAAACATGGCTGTAAAACAGCTCAATCGACGCGTGGGCTCGCATTAGCATACGTCACGATAGATTAATAGTTCTTTGTCTGTTACCTGCTCATCCGATATTATTGAAATATTTATTCCATTTATGGATTTTCTCAATTTATTTGAGTGACTGAACGTTTAGGCGCCAAGGCTACTGCAAGGCAAAACCTCGATAGCTATTGAAATAAAAAGTAGTCCTTACGTCCGCGTAACTTCCAATAAACTTATATTGGGGAAAAAACATAGCTAGCTAGCATAGTCATAGCTTTGGTTATTGCCACACTTGAACTTATAATATAGCTTCGTATAACACTTCCGTGTACCTACTGCTCTTATGTAGATAAACAAACAAATCAGCATTGATACCCTAAGCGCTGTTTATCGACGAAATCTACTTAAGCGTGCTATTCAGCTGTACAGTGGGAACGTGTGGCTAGCATTAGGAGCGATCAGACCAAACCGATCATAATCGAGAGTCCGCAAACCGGCGCCATGAGCGAAGCATAGACAAACGACATTAGTCACGGTGCTCGTAGTGCATGCTAATGCACTAGGCATTGGCGAAAGGGCATTCTAGTAGCCCTGTGCGCCTGTGACCAGAATACTGCCTCAGTCATGCATCTGTATGGACGACGGCTACTAACATATTTGTTTCATCTACATTGTCTATTTTGACTTTGAAAGCAGTTGGTATTTTGAAGTACCTACCTACCTAGTTGTTATTACGTAACAGTTATCCAGTTTATGGCTTCGTTAGAACTTTGGTGTTTGCGTACCGACTTGCGTAAGTAAACGTTGTTGTTTAATGAATCAATATTTCATTAGAATTTTTCATTTCCAAGACAACGGGACTCAATCAACAAGACTAGCTTAATTACGGCGTTATTGAAGCTGAGATACAAGATGAATACTTCTAGTACATATTTTCTAGCACGCCTTATGACTCACATTCAGGTTCAATTATTCATATTCATGAAGAACATCAAAACGAGAGCATCGTATCAAAACACTAGAGCTAAAAGCATTAACGTATTCTCGGAGATAATCATAAATAATTTAACACTACAAACTAATCCAATACGTAGACTACAATTCGCCGACACGCGTCCGAACGTGCGCCAAAATCACACGTGAATAAATCCATCCATCCAATCTAACCGTCGAAATCATCGCGTTACAAATTGCTATCTGGTATTCGTCATCGTTGCCACACAAAGGCATGCAACCAAATTGTAAAACCACTTTTGACATTTCATTCATCAAAACTTCGTTTGGCTTTACTGAGCAATAACGTAGCAACGATCGTTCTGTAACATCGCAATCTGATTTTGATGAGGCTCACTGCTCTCCTATTTTATTAAAGCGTCCAACAATGACACCGATATCCAATCTCGATTGCAAATTTATCGTTTTATTAATAAATGCCAATGAATTGTCGTAATAAGGCTGTCGAACTCTGAAATCTGCGTAAGAAAAGACCAATTCCGTGCAAAAATTCTAAAGCCGTTTCCGCGTCTCAGGAAATTTACGAATACTACCGCGTAGCTACTTCGTTATTTGTCCGAACATAAATTGCCATCAAATGAACGCCGGCACCGATTCCACTTAAACGAAATCGAAATAAATGGACCCGCTATAATTTTATTACTCATTAATACTCAAACGCATTAAAAAAGATATTTCGGAATCGACATTAATGTACAATTATTATTAGTATGGATGTTCAATTACAAATGTTTGTTTTACGGATTTGATTAATTTCTATTCGAACTTTTTATTAGGGATTTAGGAATCTGAAATAAAGCTTCAATAACCAATTTATCTTTATAAAAGTAGATTAACGACAGAAGATGAGCAAAATGGTGTTGATGGATTAAAATTAATTGAGTCTGCAAAGTGTTTTGATCCGTGCCTATTTGTAATTCAGATGGCCGTGTCGCCGCTTGCTCCAGATGAGGCGAATATAATTGACGTTGTCAGTTCCAGCTCAGCTAAATATTTCATCGACAAACAATCCGCCCACTGAATTAATATATAAGAAACTGAAAAAGGCCAATTTTTTTTTAAATAATATAATCTCGCTTCTCTTCTCCCATTTCTTCTCGTTGTAATTCAGGAACTTCTATAGCTGATATTAGGCTAGTGCTAGCTTCGAGAAGGAGATTGTGTAACCTAGACCTACTTTTTTTAAATAAATTTTACAAACGTGTCTACCAGAATCAATCTCAAGCAGCAATCTCTGTGCAGTTTTACTACTTTTATTTCAGGAGCTTTCAACCACGATCGTCTACATTTCCAATACATTGTTCCAGTGCTGAACTTTGCACGTTTGAAAGCACTCATTCGTTACATACCCATATCCATATCCAAAGATCAGTCGCACTCGGTGTTCGGAATGATTTATTGAGTTTCCAACTTGATGGAGCTGCACATGAATAAGTAGGTAACTGCCGCTGAAGGACACCACCTTCAAACATTACCGATTATAATTGTTACGAAACAGTCGCGAGTTTATGAACCATGTGGCCTTCGACGTCTGGAAATAATTCATTTATAGCGGCACGACAACCGATTAGGGCGCAGACAGACGGGGCTCGTCTCACACTGTGTAACATAAATAATTCAGCAGCGGCAGCGGGAGCGGCAACTTCCGACGCTCTCGCAGGCTATCCCTTGAAAAAGTTGATAATGTGATTTAGAGAAGCGTGCGAAGTGGCTCGGTCCTAGCGACTCATTTGTTTCGTGACGCACCGCTGCATACTGAGCGCCTCACACCGCCGCTATGCATTACTTGCGCACACCGCTATGAATTTACAAGGACCCGTCACACGTGCACCCCACGCAGCACATGCCCTAAATACTAACTCGACTAATATCTACACTTTGTTCCAGGTGTTCGGAATCAACAATATAGTGCAAATAAAATGTGCGACAAGTGCAAACGAGAAAAGACCTCTGTGAACATATCTAGTGTATCGCGAGTGACGGGTGAGGGTAACAGTTAAGAGCATGTGCGCGTGAGTTGAACCACGACGTCGGACTACTCGGAGTGGGGGGCGCTGGCGTCCGCGGCCAGCGATGGTATGGACGTTGTATTCGGGAATGATAGCGACTTGGGGTGGAACGCGACCGAGGAGAGGGCGAGTACGAACGTCTACAACCACTGGGGATGGAGCATCGTGGACGGCTCACTGATGCTGCTGATTGTGAGCGGGAACACGCTGACGATTCTGGCGGTGACTATGAGCCGCCGGCTGTCGTCACTCGTGTCCAACCAGTTCGTGCTCAACTTGGCCATATCCGACCTGATGGTGGGGCTAACGCTGCCCTACCATTTGGTCTTTTACCTGAACGATGACTTCGGCACAATCAAGTGGTCGTGCCTGATGCGCTTCATCCTCATAATCCTAGCGTGTCTCGCGTCCATTTACAACATCATAGCGATAGCTGTAGACAGGTAAGGAGAACGCCCTCCGTTTTAAAATTTTAAAGAAATTTCTAATATAAACTTCAATGTCGTGGTTTTGTTACGCCATGAGAACTTGTATATGGAATTATAAACTGTTTTCTGTGTAACTGTTTCTTGCGAATCAACTGACTTAAACTTCTAGTGCAATTCTGTTTGCCGCGCCTGTTGTTATACCTATTAACTTGAACGCTTTATATTTCCAGGTACATAGCGATAGTGCACCCGCTGCACTACAGCCGGTACATGACGAAGCTGGTAACGCGCCTCATGATGAGCTTCACGTGGTCGGTGGCCGTCTGCATCAGCTGCATCCCCGTATTCTGGAACGACTGGCACGAAGGAGTCGCGTGCGAGATGAACATGGTGAGTACGTACACGTACGACCTTACACACGTCCTACCGTTAAGAGTTCAGAGAGGGTTTTAAGGAAGGGCAATAAATCCCCATACGTGCAAAAGCCAGAGTAGACTTTCCGTCTTAATTATACTGAAATACAAACGCATACGACAAACCCTCATTTTTATATGAAACATCCTATGCTTTTTTTATTCATAACAACTTCGGATACCTCACAGTGGGGGCTTATCATATTATGGATACAAAGATTTATGACAGTTTCATGAGATTCAGCGTCCTCTAGACATCTAAAAGCACCATAAAACATGATCATGCTTGTTATAGAATTTGAACATGCTAACCTTTATATTGCCTTTAAATATCTCCGGGGATGAACACTCTGTCAACACATTCCGTAATAAGACAACATTATCCGAAATTCATAGTGGAAAGAAATGGTATCCTCGAGGCACGCTCCGCAAACTACAATATAAATAGTTAATACAGTTGTTTCTGGGAAGAATATCTTGTTACAGAGTATGTACATGTTCGCCTGAGGAGCTATCTCATACATTAGTGTATTAATGTAACCACACACACAAAATGTGATTTTATGCACGAAGAAATAAAGTCACGAGACATTACTATGACAAAGTTACAACAGTTCAGGAAAATTATGATAATATTCGGCGCTAGAATCATTTCTATTATAGTAACTGACAGTAAGTTTTGGACCGGTGCCATTATTTGTAAACATTACATTAAAGGGTTAATAAACAAGCTGCTCTTCGATGTTATATCTGGTGGAGATAAAGTTAATTACCAAAGTCATATAAAACAGGAATGTTCCGATGAATTTTGAACTATTGAACATTCGAGGTGAATAAAGAAATGGAACTGAGTAGGTACTGTTAAACATAGACGTGACAACTAACATACGGATACGACTTTTGTATTCCAGTTTTTGCAACCCGGCCTGTTTAACCTCAAATATTTGCTCGAATAGTTCCGTTTGTTGATCAAATGAAATAAAACAAAGCGAATATTTAATATACATGAGCAAATATTGCTAACGTGAGAATACTTAATTATACTCAATCTATATTTAAGTATGCTAAAATGGATATCGGGCCATCACAGCAGAGTCAATATCCACTAAAGATAGAAACCAAACATGAAAGGAAATTTCTGAGCGTGCACTTTTTTACACGATGGAGTAAACCGTTCTAAACAATCTGGAAATGCTATCTGGCAATACAGCCTCCTGTTGGATCAGTCGCTTTTATATGAGGAACATTATAATCGGAAAACTTTCGGTTGCAGAACATTTGATGATTAATTCGTCAGAGACTGGCGGTAATTTTCCCATTCAAATGGAGTATACCCAAGATATTAACCGAATTTTCATAAATATTGCAGGTGGTGCCGACGAACTACACGACGAGCATCCTAGCTCCGATGTTCTCCCTGATCTGGATGGTGATGTTCATCCTATACTGGCGGATATGGCGGGAGGCCACCTGCCACGCGCGACGCATGAGAGCCAACACTTGCTGCCCAACCGGGGCCAACGATTGGAAGAGCATACAGGTGATAGGAGCCAGCTTTAACTACTGCTACCATTAATTAACATAAGTGATTTATTTATTTTAACATAAAACGGCCAAGGCCAATTACATTAGTTAAAGACACAATTACATTACATAAAATAAAAGAGACCGTTGAAGACCTATCAAATAAGGTGTAAAAGGAAGAATCGATAGCGCTCAAATGAGAAGAAACAAAATAAGTTTTAGAAAATCTGTCATGCATGTAAATGGTTGGAAAATCTGTCATGCAAAAAACGATACCGCTAATTATGCCGTTTACAGAATAAGAAAAAATACGTAATCTAGTTTGACAGCACCAAACGATAATACTCTATCCCTTTGTGCTTGTTAATACAATATTTTAATAGAATAGTTTAGTGAGCAACCTAGATATCCGCAAATTAATCCAAAACGCGTTATACTTAAAACTAGTTTTCTCATTTTAATTACAACTAAAAACGTCGCATTTCTAAATAGTTTACAAGGAAGTTTTTAGTATATTATTGACAGAGTAATCGCTTATCTCTTAATTAGCACTACAGCTACTTCGTGATTAGCTTGTAATGTTTTTCTATCGCGATTGCCCTGAGATCAATTCGTTATATTACTAAGTGTATTTATTCCGTCATGAGACGAATGCGTTATTTCAACTACATAAATATTGTATCATACAATTTCCGCAGTTTTCAGAAGAACCATGACACTCAACGTAATCTAAAACCAACTGATTCCAAAACTTTAATTAACACGAGATAATGTTTTCGCAGGTGGTGCTGCTAGTGCTAGGATCATTCTCAATATGTTGGATGCCGTTCGTGGTGGTAGCATGTGCCCAGACGTTGCCCATGATGCCGCTGCACAACCACATAGCGTACCGAGTCACGTCGTCTCTGGCTATGTCCAACTCGGGCATCAACCCCCTCATCTACGCGTGGAAGAACGCGGGCTTTCGCGCCGCCTTCGCTAAACTACTGCGATGCAAGAGACCCGACACGTCAGAGTATCGAGGTTCACCAGCCCCGGAGAGGAAGCGAGGCTCAGTGGCGCTTCGCGAAGGTTCTATAACCCGGTCCAGCGCCCCAAGCGCGCTGTCGAGCCTCGGCGCGGGGCGGCCGGCGCGCCTGCTGTACATGGAGCACGAGGCGGACACAGCCCGGTGCCGCATCATCGAGAACGCAGGCTATGTGGAGGCGGAGCGCGGCGACTCTAACCCGTCGTACGCGCCCGACGCACCCACGCCCGTGCACCGGCCCGCCGCGCCCGGCCCGCGCGCAGACATAGTGTAGTGTACAAACGATCATTAGACGTTTTGTGGGAAACGTGAAACGCTTCTAGTATTTAAAGTTGTTAGTGACTGTAGGTACCCCTTTCGCATTTAGGTACCTGTTCAAATCTACGCTCAAGTTTTTAAAAGCTTTATTGTTGAATTTTTATTGAGAGATTATAATGAGTTCCCTGCCATAATGATGTTTTAATAAGAGGTTCTCTGTCAAATAAAGATGTTTAAAAGATATAAATAATAATTAAAAGATGTTCTATGTAATATTAAAGTATGTAAATAATGTGTATTATTTAACTCAGACCTATCTACAAAACATTATTTTTGTCTTGGGTAACTCACAACGCCATCTATGACAAAACGCAGAAATATATAAAATGTGTACCCGACTGAAACACGAAAAAATATGTACAAAGATGGCGCTACATTCAAGAATTTAAAGATATTTCCTTACCAAAAATGGATAAGCAAATCGTCTGATTATTTTGCATAATTGCAAAATAAATGAAGTAAGTAATCAATCATAAACTGTCAAGGCAAAAACTTGGAAAGTACAATTTGCATGAACGGATACATATTTGTAGAGCTGCTTTAGATATTTGTGAAGTTAGTGACCTAACTAAAATTAACGAAACATGACTGTTTGACTGATAACGTTGAGAACGTATCACAGCTGATATAATGCTGTTTGTCCGTATTATGCAATCTAAAGAGGTCAGTAACGGACGAGAATTATGCTAGCGCTTAGCTTGTTGCAATATATTTAACATTTTTATGACTTTCTTAACTGAACATTGCATCGAGAATACCACATTAATTTGTAGGTATAATCTGAGCGCAATCAAACAGAGCTATTAGATTAATGGCCCTATCTTTATCCAATTACTCGATATTGAAAACACGTGTATGATTTTGTTATAACAAAAAAGAAATATTAATCCACCGTTATATGACCGTTAACTAACCTAACCAACAATACGAAAAAAAACAGTGTGCAAAAAATGTATGAAACCTGAAAGAAGAACTTTAGGTTGCGGTAAGTATATCAGATACATGCCGTAGAAGAAATCTTAACAAAGACAAAAGTTAAAAATAAGTAGGTAGGTAAGTACCACTAATTTTATAAAAACAAGGCGAGCCTTTAATAGCATAAATAAGGCGATTAAGTCACAGCACCGCGCACCGCCGCGGTATGCGGTCTCATGTCGCATTGGCCTCTATTAAATCCGCTGATGCCTAACACACGTACACCGCCCGTCGAATTGTTAGAGACCGCGGCGGTGCGCGGTGCCGTGTGTAAAGCGCCTAAAGCTACGGGCACAACTATTTGAAACTTTGGTCACACAAGGAATATTAGTGTTGGCCTACATTGAAAACAGGTGAGAATTGCGAAAGCCTAGATAAGGCACCTGTCCCACTGCCGACGATTAACGGGAAGCGAGCAGAGATAGCAACTAAAAACGAGTTGGCGAGCTACGAGCAGCTAGTGCGCGACAGCGACGAGCGATATCTCGCTGGTATACGTATGTACCAAGTGCGAGTCTCCCAGCGAGTGTTCTGCCCGCCGAGCGGGTGTCGCTGAGCGAGTACTCTCTTTGATAGCTCTAGGAGCTGCGACAAACTAGTACTCGAAGGCGCGGCGGTGTGAACAGTTAGCGACCATCTATTCATATATAATGATTATATCTCTTCTACATCCACGGAACGTACAATCTTCCTTACTTTTCTTGAGCGAGAAAATCACTCTTAAGCCAGTAAATTTGAGTCCACAAGTCTCCCACGTGATCGAGAGGCCTGCAGGAGATCCAAAGGAGACATGAACAGAGGAAGAAGTTAACAAAGTAAGAACCTACTAAACTTGCCTTGTCAAGAACGCAAGAATGTCTTAGCAGAAGATCCGTTAAACTTATAATCCACCCTATAGAGAGAGCCTATACTTTATACGGCAGCTATATACCTATATTAAATAAAACCTGGAAAACTTAACACTTTTGTTTTAATTAACGAAATAAGAAAATTTCAAAACAAACTACATTTGATAACCAACAATGAAATAATCGTTAAGACACTCACCTCAACTCCAGTCACGCCCAGCGCTGTCACCATGTTGGGCGTCATCCTGAAGGGCACCTTCTCCGGCACCCGCAGCGTCTTGCCCTTCTCGAAGCACACGTTATAGTCTATATGCACCACCTCACCCGACGTGAGGTCCACCAACACATTGTCCATGTGCCTGTCACCGAGCCCGATAATGTAGCCTATCGTACTCATCACGGCCACTGAGTAACTATACCGACGCGTTATCTGCCACCACTGCTCAGGACTAACACTGCTGCACCAAAACTCTCTCCACAGTAAATCCCGAGGAGTCTCCGCGCCCAACTCTTGCATAACTTGCTTTAGGATCGACACGGGCCAGTCTTTTCTATTATCCGTTGATATACCGGCTTCTTTTAAAAGAGGATTGAGCTTGTTGTAGAATAACTCTGAAGGACGCAAGATGTTAACTGGCTTATTTGTTTTAGCTGATAGCATAGCAGCTTCCCGATTTTGCCAACGTTTGTACACCACAAACATTGGTGTCACGTTGTCTACCCAGCTGATCAGTCCCGATCGAGGACCTAAAGGTATCACCGAGTAATGGCGCGCCCTATACGTTTGATTATCGTTATTTTCAGAATCCCTGGCCATCATCGTATTTGTTATAGACAGCAGCTGCATTATTCTCTCATCTAAATGCAAGTCTTCTAATCCTTTGAACAAATATGTGTAAGGCTTGCCGTCTGACCCGTTAAACACCAATTTCTTTGGTCTTGTCTTTGTTGGCAGAATAGCCACAGTATTTTCAACTGCCTTTATTGTGACTCTAACAGCTCTTTGATTTGTATGTACTCCTGGCATAGTTATCACGGTATTTTTAAGTTCTGCTAATACGGGGCTGATGTCCGACATCTTTAAAATGTATGAAGTTCTTTTATTTGCTTTTAGTTGAAGTCTAATTTGAAGTTGTTTGAATGGCGCCCATGACTCCTGGGGTTTATCAGGATTCGCAGGGTTCTTCAATTTGTCTATCACGTCGGTGATGAGAGTCAGGAATTTATTTTGAAAAGACACCTCATGCGGTGTCTCAGGTTTCGCCGAAGTAACTTGGTAGAGTTGCTCCAACACACAAACGACTGGCTCAAAAATGATGCGATGTTTTTCTTTGATCAGATTTTCTTTATCTTCCGCTGACAAGTGTGCGTTGTTTTTTACTTTGGCAACTTCGCTTTCCAATTGCGAAAGTCGCTTTGTAAACTCTGAGTGATGTTGGACTAATGTGCCCAAGCATAGTTCATCCCATAGTAAATTGATTCTTTGTAATTCTTTGACTAACAGTTTCACTTGTTGAATCGTTTTTGGGGCTTGTTTTGCAAGTGTTTCCACCATATCTAGGAAACAAGAATTAAGTTCATTATTGACAACTTTATCGCTGGCTGCCTCTTCTAAGTCAAGATTCTCTTCCCCACTTTCAGCGTCATTAGACATGAAAGATCTTGCAACATTCAACTCCATTAGATCATTCTGTTCATTTTCCACCGTACCAACTACTGCTGGGAATGTGATCAGGTGCGGTGTGTCCTCTGCCAATCTGCACAAGAGATCAGATACACATTTCCTCACGTACGTTTCCGGGTGGTTAAGACGTGAGAATAACTGTGGAATGATCACTTTCCAAGGTTGAGTAGGTGTGTTAGCTAAGCCGGATTCTAATACTGTTTGCAACTCCATTGCGTGTTTTACAATCAAACGTAGAAGTCTCAACGTAGCATTGACTACCGCGTTTTCTCCGCTGTGATTGATATAGTCTGATGCACAAATAAGCTGCAGGAATTTGAAGTAAGCATCAGCCGAAAGTTCAAAGTAAGAAAATACTCGTTTTTGTGCTTGACGCCAAATATCCACTAACAATGCAAGGTGTTCAGGATAAGCATTGCTCAACGATGGAACTGTCCGAAGTTGACTTTCAATCATTTCAGATGTGTTAATTTCGTTCCAGTCAATGTCTTCGTCGTCGCAACTAGCTTTTGTTTTCGACAATATTTCACAAACCTGCTCCAAATCTTGAGGTGAGCATCCAATCATAACGCTCTCTATCTGTAACTTATCATTTTCTGTTAATTGCTCTCGTGTTTTTGAACTAAATTCAACCATTTTACGACCCCATCTGAAGCACCAAGCAGCAAAGCTTGCCCAAGCTTTAGCTAGTCCTGGGCATTGATTAACACCAAATTGCAGTAGTTTACCAACGGCGGAGTCTGATACTGGTATCACATTCTCCGATATATTATTGTCTACCAAACCGATTTCTGGTAAAGCTGACACCAACTTCAGTAAGGGGGAATCTATGTCCAATATATTTTCCGTTTCGGTTTGCACCCACTTCGAAAGGGTGAGCAGTAGTCTTGTACCTTTTTCCCTCAGTTCATAACTTTGTTCACTCATTGCTAATCTTTGAGAAAATCCAAAGGAAATGCTTGCGCAAAGGTTGACAGCGCGTACTTTAGTTTCTTCTTTCGCGTAAGTCAATTTGCAAAGCTCAGCCAAAGCAGTGGCGTTGTTAAGAGTCCAAATTTCGAGATCGTAAGTATTAGTAGACATAAGTAGTGCTTCACTTAAATCATCCAAGTTATTAACGCTGCCTAAACACATTTGAAAAGCAGAATTTTGTTTGAAATGGTTTAAAAGTTCTCTTTTTGCCATTAACAAGTTAGCGTTCTTCCTAGAACTTTTTATCACATCTAGGCGAAGGCATTCTGCAAAGAAAACGTTTTCTTCTGTCATATTAAGCTTAGTAAAATATTGATTCCACCATAATATTCTGCTTAGGTTTTTAAAATTAGTTCCGTACTTATAATCCTTTACTGTTGATGGTTTAAAAGGATTTGGGATTACTTTTCCGCTCTTGATAATGTTGGTTAACCCGTGATTTGCTAATTGCAATACTGCAACCTCTTTTAAGAAATGTACGGAATTCGTTCTGGCGAATTCTTCCGCTTGTGACTTAAGCAAGATGTCACATTGTTTTAATAAGTCCTCATATTTGTCATTGTAATCACTATTATACATCTTCACTGCAGTGCATACAAGAGTCGATTCAATTTTGTTTAATAAACCTTGATAGGAACATGTATTCTTCGATATCTCATTGGCTTCATTATCAAGTATGTCCCAGTTAGTGAGGTCTTGCGGGATTTCTGAGGTATCTTCTAAAAACTTTAACGTCGAAAAAGAGCTCCATTGTGAAATACTTGAATTAAATTGATCACTGTCTTTCCATGTTTGCATGTCTTCCCAGTTTTGTATGTGTTTGTAACTTTCCATTACCTGTTCGTCAATGAACCTGGTAATTCTTTTATCTACATGGGATGTTTCACCCTCTTTCGAATCTTCATGTGATTTTATGTTGTTTATTTTTTTATAGAACTCTATAGCTAATTCATGTTTAGAATTTGCTTGTTCAGCGGCTCCTTTAAGCCACAGTAATTTCTTGTCAAAATTCTGTTTTATCCAGACGTATAAACCGTGCAACACTTCTGGCTCTTCAATTTTTATAAGTGCTCTTGCAACGCTAATCGCTATTGCTTCGACGTCAATATTTGTATTCGAATTAGCAGCTGTTTGCAATATTAGTGAAGCATGGTAGATGGCAGCCCCGAAATGTCCAGCGTAGTGGCTGACGGCAAGCGCAGCGGGACGTACTCTAGTGAACCACTCGCGGCAAGTCGGCCTGTTCGTATGAAAGAATGTTTTTACAGGTTTGGCGACAGCTGGCAGTACTGTAGCAGTCCCTTCTGCGGCATTATAAATGTATTTCTCTAGGAACAACATGAACTCTGTTATCCAGCGCGTTCGCGTTTGCTCTGAAGTTACAACTTCCACCAGTTGCTGTTGGTCACTGCCAATGTATTTAGTTTCATGGGATGATATTTCTCTTGCTATTCCTTTCAAAGCTCCTTCGATCCTCATAAAAGTCTCTTGTGGTTTGCCCAGAATAGTTCTTAATTTCAATGACACACAAGTTTGAGCTAGTTCTGAGAGTGCCCAACCAACGCAAACCGATGAGAAACTTGTAGCACATTGCCGGAAGAACAAAAGATTATTTTCATGAATATCAGCAGTTTGTAAAGGCCAAGATGTTAAAAATGCATCTACTAAAGCTTTTTTATCCTCCATTGTGTTAGGGAGAAGACAATTCATTATTATTTTAAAATGCTGGTTTGATAGGTTACAAAATGATCCTCGCATCAGATATTCTTTAAATGAATTAGCCTTTGTATCACTGTTGAGCACATTCAGGCTCATTTTCCTTGCAGTAAACACTTTAACAACTTGTTTGTCCAACTCCAGCTGAACAATATCCCAAGGCAATTCAAATAGCACATCTTTGCAAACATTTGACAAGGTTTTATTTTGACTATCAATGTGGAGTATACAAAGGACTGCTATTGTTTTCAACACCATAACATTCCAAGTGAGGGTCTTATTTTTCAGTAGATGTTGAGAATTTTTCATTACAAGCAAAACAATATCTTCGTCAAAATGATATGCCAATGACAACATATTAGTTGTTAATACAAGAAACCCCTTTGACATGCTTACTATGGGTAAATATTTGTCTATCTGGCAAAATATATCAGATATCCAATTAAGGACTAAAATCAAAGTTTCTCTGGGGGCATCTTCATCTAATACCATGCTTAATGTATTGAGGATCACAGCTAAATGTCCAGATGTTGGGCTAGAGCTAGAGACATCACCAAGGCTCAGGTTTGATAGGCCAAATATATCATTCGCTCTTTGCTGGGTATTTGATACCAAGTCGCTAGAAGCAATGAAGTGATTGTTCTTTTTGCAATGTGAATAAAGCAAGTAAAGTACAGAATACTGAAGAGCTGGCTTCTCCTTAATTAACTTTTCATCATGAGGACACATTTTGAGAGCTAGCAGTTCTAGTATGCTGGGTTGTAATGCCCACATCCCAATAATAGAGTTACTAGCATTAGCCAGCTCTGATAAACATTGTAAATAAAATATAACATTTTTCTCTGCATCATCTTTGTCTACTTCTTCTGGATACTCCGGGCTTATTATTTGTATGTCGGGTATTATAACTGAATAGGAATTCTGAATATCGGTCAAAACATATTTGTAAGTTTCTTGTAAAAGTGGAATATTCTTCAAGTTCAACAAGTTACTGTATACTGACATCACACTGTTTAAAATGTGAGAACTGTCTGAATAGCGCAGTTGACGCAAAAGTGATTCAGGTCCAATTGTTTGTGATATGAACTCAATGGGAAGGTTTGAAGCAATCTCCTTTATAACAGTTGATACTAAGTCAATGACACTGAGGCTAACACTTTCCTCTCCTTGCAGAAAGTTACTCATCTCTTTTGTTATTAATGTAAACAGGGCTGGAGAACAAGATGACGATTTTGATTGCAAATATTTCAAAAGCAAAGCAATACATTCATTACCTGCCAGTATCAGATCTGCTTCGGCGTCATCCTTCAGAGTTTTAGTTAAAACTTGCAAAATCTTTGTGAATGCTTCTGTAAGAAATGACCACGACACAATTTGTGACACTGTAGGACTCAAAAGTGTTCCTAAGCTCTTGACAACAGTGTTGAAAACGTTGAGGAATGATGTGATCTTCTGCTTACAATCTTCAGGTGTGGTAGCATCACTTTGTTTGTCAGTATGAGTTGAATCCATCTCTGTAGAATATACCACCATGTCCTCTACGAACTGATTCAGAAGGTTTACTGAAAATCCAACATCTGCTTGCCAGTGGCGACTGAGTTTAAACAATGATTGTAGAGCAAAATCTTTGATCTTCTTTGGCTGAGCATTATCTACATGCCAACCAACCAGAATGTCAACTGTGTCCACAAAATGATTTGCAAAGTGTTCTGGATATGAATTTGACATGATGATCATGGCGTTTATAGCAGACATGAACACATCAGCTGAGTCTGTGCCTTCAATGATAGTCTGAAACCTATCTAGAGTCAATTCAGCAAAATCTGTTAGGTGCGGAGTTTGGTAATCCAGCTGAAATGTCTCTGTAAATGAGAGAGTCAGAAAATGTTTTATAGTTGAGTTATGCACTGCATAACTAGCGGCAATCCAATCTAGATGCTTCCTGAAGTCAGGACCCATGACGTAGCCGATCCGCCCGAGCACTATGGATGCACCTTCTTTAGTCTCAGGGCCAGGGGCATCATAGAGCACATCCAGGAGTGACTCTACTAGTATATCGTAAGAACGTCGTATGTAGCGCGAGTTTTCCGGCAACATAACGGCGTCTTGTAATTTACTACATATGACAAGCGATTTCTCCATGTCCACCTCGGCACATAGTCGACGCAGCAACTTGGAGATGCGAGGGTCCTCGGGAAGATTGACAACCAACTCTGAACGTTCATAAAACTTGTTGCTGCTATTTCCTTGAGACCAGGTGTCGTTGGAGGCCTGGTTTAACGATTCGTGATATTTATAGGAATTATCAAGAGGTTCACGATCGCCGCGGGGCGGGAATCCGCCGCGGCCCCTGCCTCCGCGCCCACCGCCTCGAGACGGCCTGAACTCGGTGACACGACCGCGGGACCGATACCTGCCATCTCTGGATGGCCCCCCAAATGACGAGGATGCATCGTACGCACCAACATAACCTCTGACCTTATCGTCCGTGTTTTCTTGTCCAATTTCGTCCCTTTCCGGAGTGTCGGTACCCTCCGTTCCTTTCGGGTTTTTCACTTTACTGTTTGCAGTGGTGGGTATCATCACTAGAAATTTTGTCTAACACGTAATTGTAAACACACATGGCCGTAAATTTTCGACAAAATACGGGCAAAACAGACACTCTTCGCCAACAGTCACTGTTTATCATAGACAAAATGGTAATTCTGTCACGACTGTCACTGTTATTGTTGAAAACTGTCAAGGTCTGTCAATTCATGCGCATAGAGATTGTAGAGTAATAAATAAAACCGTATTTCAGAACGCAAAAAGTAGTTCGCTTGCAGAATTCCCTAATTTCAATGAATATTTATATTTATCATTTCGTGAAACGATAAAGTAGTAAAAAATTATAGTATACTGATAATATTTTTGTTTGAATAATAATAAAGTGAAATACAGTTGGAATACTGAGTTGAAACTTATAGCATAAAATTTGCAGACTTTGAACGACGATGCAATTGTCAATAACGTATCAAACATAACCTCTGCTTAATAGACATGTTGATTTGTGTATTTTTATTACAAAAGTAATTATCCCACTATTGTTTGTCAAATGTGCTACTAAACCTACAAACATGAAGGCTGCAAAACGTACTCAAGATTTTAAAGGTAAGAATCAATTCGTTCGTTTTTGTTTGAAACAGGTGGTTTATCAGTTTGAGACAAGTTTCAAATGTATTCATGAATGTTGTTTCTCTTTCCAGCTTTAGAGCTCCAGTTAACAGAGGATTCAATGGCACCACACACAGTATATCTCAAGGAGCATATCGTAAGAGAACACACAAAAGACAAGCCTCAGGGTCGTACGTTACTAGTAGTGAATGTGCCACCTTACGCTGATGAAAAAGGATTGTTTAATGCTTTCAGAGAAGCTGGCACTGTACAGTCGGTTCAACTGTGTTTAAAACCATCAACTGCTGACATAAAGCATATTATAAGGTTCATACCAGAAGAAAACAAAACCACATTCAGAGCAGCATACATAGTTTTCAAAAAGGTTGCAGAGTTAGATAAAGCATTGAAATTATCTGAATTACAACCGCTGAACTCAAGTGCTCACCAAATGAAAGTGGGAATAAAAAGATGGATTGATGAGTACAACAGTACTATTTTGTTGCCCAAAACACTCAAAGAAAATGTAGAAACATTTATGAAACAGTTTGATGAAAATGCACAAAAAGCCGACAAGAAGGAAAAAGAATTGGAACAAGAGGATGATGAGGGATGGGTCACTGTTACTAAGAGAGGGAAGGTCCAGAGCTTTGCACGAACAGAGAAGGTAGAAAACAAAATAATGCAGAAGGAAGAGAAGAATAAAAAACGAAAAGAATTGAAGAACTTCTACACTTTCCAAATAAGAGAATCCAAAATGAAGCACATTGTGTCACTGAGGCAAAAGTTTGAAGAAGACAAGAAGAAAATAGCTCAGATCAAACAGAGTCGGAGATTTAAACCATTTTGAAATAAATAACAATTAAGTTTATCAAATTATCACAGTATTTTATTTACATTATGTACACATAATACATCTATTCCATAGTACTTCTTTTTACATGTGATGACTTTCAAATTGATTCAAAAGAACCACCATAGTTTTACAGGCAACTGAAGGAACATCGGTAGGTTTTAGTCAGGAGTCTGACGCTCCTAGAGCGGGAGGAGTTATTTGATAATTTCCTAACTAAAAAAAAAGTTATGGCTAATTTTATAATTACTTACAATGATAATTATTGTTATTGTAGAATCAGTTACTATGATTTTTTAAAGCAACAGCTTTTGTACCAACGATTTTTCATATCATGTTTGAATCCTTCAAATCACTAAAGTAATTCATGGGTAATAATGAAAGCACTTGAAGAACCTCCTATCATTGTTATGTACTGAACAATTCTTTATCAATGTTCACTGTTCATTATTTAGTCAAAGCACTTGTCAGATGGTCTGCTGGTGAGTTTTGATGATGATGCGCAGCAGTCTGTTCTCTGGCAATGTGTCTAATGCAGCAAGGAGGTTGTTGATATTGCCATAGACACAGCCATTTGCTAGAGCCACCTGCACTGCCTGCCCTATCCTGTCTAGGCAATCCTGTAACAACAAATACACATCCAACAAATCCCACTAGTACAATAAAAAATACCCTCAGAGATACTAAGTATTAACAACAAGATCCCCTGAAAACACTGATTACTTCATTTTATAATGCGAATGCAAACCTAATGCCGGTGAACCTACTCCAAGGTCCACTTCAGCGCAAATGTAATGCTGGTGACCCTCCCGGAGGGTCCAGGTGCAATATGTATGGCGGCATGACGTAGGAGCTTTATGAAAAGGGAGTATGCTTTTTTGGATAAATTAGCAAGTGTTCTTGAAAAGGGAATTACCATTTGTTAATATAGGAAAAAAGTAATAAAAACCTGTAACTTGTAATCAGTGTGCAGCTTGCCCCCTCTCTTGAGCACAGCGTGCGCGTAGCCCTGCACGACCGGCGCCAGCGCGGCCAGGTGCTGCGCGTTCACCGCCGTGGGGGGCCCGTGCGTGCGCCGGCCGGCTCGCAGGCTGTGCAACACGCCGAGGTGAAGCTTTATATACAACTCAGATTCTGACAGAGGCTTGTTCGTCACAGTTTTTATGACTGATCTATCAATGTCCCCTTCCAGTTTTATTTTTTTGACTGGTACTGGTACTTCTACCATTTCTGTATCTGTAAAGAGTAATCATATTTTAAATATTGTTCGCAAGATTTTCTAGACCAAGGAATGTATAAAATGACTACCTTCATCAATATAAAGTGGAGCAAGTGCACACCAGTGTATGAGACCAGCCAGGGGCGTCACAGCAGCCATTGGTATGGATCCACTTGGGAGTGCAGCAGGATTCAGTTGTGCTGACATGCACAGAGTGGGGTTTGAGTATACCTGCAAAATCAAACAAGGACTCCTCATTCCATAAGCAGTTTTCATGTTGTTGGGACAGCCTAACTTTCGCAGTGGAGTGTAAAAGCATGATAAAATTGAAGGTTTCTCAAACCTTCAATTCAGAGAAGATAGAGATCAGCCTCATCTCACAACTAATCAAACAAGAACAAATATCAAGAACAATGATCATTTATATTATACTCTTAGTATTCTGTACTAATTTGTGTTTAAATGACTAACCCAAGCTGTGATCACTTCTAAAAGGTTCTTAGGTGGCAATTTAGTAGTTCCTTGAGCATCCCGCATGTACAACTCAGTCACTGCTGTGATGAAGTTCGACACAAACTGTGGGGCTGTGTTAGCTAGGGACTTCAGAGCCAGTTGATTGGAGGTGTTCAGGTAGAAATGGTCTCGGATGACATTCTCAACTAGTTGCAGGGACTGTGCTGATGAGCAGCCCATTTGTTGAAGCCAAACACCAACTGCAAGTAACACCTGAAATGCAGAGTAAAGTTTGAATGCTTGATTATAAAACAAAATAAAACCTTTTAATTGATCGAAGCGACATAATAATTATAGTGTTTCTCGAATCTTATAAAAATTAAATGACTTGTAAGTACTTACTGGTGTACTAGATGCTGACACTGCCATGCTGGCAAGTATACTAAGTATTTTCAATCTCCTCTGACTCTCCATGCCACCAAACAGTGATAAGAATACTGTATTCTTAGTAGTCTCATTAGTACATGCCGACAGGTAGTCGCATATGATGTCAATGAGCTGTAAGTCCTGGAGCGGGGTAAGGCCTGCGCCCCGCCGGCCGCCGCGCCTGTCTGACTCGCAAAACACGAATTCTGATATGATGTCCATTGCTATGTCTAGTTGCTTGTTCGATGGAGCCGCACGGCCTACCAACAGTTGTTCTAAAAACAATATAGTAACTCATTAGATACCTACTAGTCTGGATAAAAGAAGTCTTGCTCTCGAGTGGTAAGACTTACTGTTAAAGGAAAGAGGTAAACTTATATTCATTGTTTATTGGTGGTTAGTAGATGGATACCAATATAATAGATTAATTACCAATTTTACTGAGAGCCTCCTTAGCACATACAGGAAACTCATACTTCCTCAGAGAATGTTTCAAATCGGATATAGACATTTTGAAACCAGTTAGCTCCGTGTATTTCCCCAAACTAACAAAACAAGCTAAGTTAACGAAGAGAAATAAAATCTGCCTGCTCAGAATTTTTGACACAACAAGACAAGACAACAATATTTTTCTTTCAGTTCATCATTGTAAGTAAAACAAAGATAGTGGCATTCTTATGCTAAAAATACTATTTTGGAACGCTTAACTTGCTGGAATTACTGGGATGGAACGCTTATTTTGTTGCGTTTCGTATTATTTTGTTCGGATAGTTGAATCAGTAAATAATTTGCTAGATGAATACATTTCACAACGGGGCCCGAGTGAGAGGGAGGGAGGAGAGACAGAGGGCTAGCTCCTGAGGCTAGCTCGAACTCGATTAGCTCGTTCTTAGGCCAAGGAGTTAACATTGCTATCATTATACAGAGTCATTGGATAAAAGGGGATGTAGGCATCGAGATATAAGTACTGTACGTTAGTACTTATATCTCGATGGATGTAGGAGAGATCATCTGCAACCAACGGGGCCCGAGTGAGAGGGAGGGAGGAGAGACAGAGGGCTAGCTCCTGAGGCTAGCTCGAACTCGATTAGCTCGTTCTTAGGCCAAGGAGTTAACATTGCTATCATTATACAGAGTCATTGGATAAGAGGGGATGTAGGCATCGAGATATAAGTACTGTACGTTAGTACTTATATCTCGATGGATGTAGGAGAGATCATCTGCAAATTACCCCTGATGTGATGAACCCTATGCCAATGTCAACCATTTTCGACTAATTTGACATGACTGTGTCTACAATTTTATTTACAATGAATTAATTATAAATGTCAAATAACGTCAAATGGCTCGAAAATTGTTGACATTTGTTTGCGTAGTTCTAAAGCATTTGGCTGTAAGTGACCTCAGTCTCCTCTCCTACATGCCCTTTAAACAAAAGGAAACCTAGACGTCGAAGTAAGTACTTCGACGCCTAGGTGTTTTTGTATTTACTATAAGAAATATATTTCGATAATTAGTCATTTCATTTATTACCAGTGTGCTAAGTCACACGTAAGAGCCAGTCCACACGGCGCATTGCGTTGCGTTGCGTCGTCGCAACGCAAAGATTTCACCCTATCAGCGGGCACACAAGCCGTGATACGTGATACGTGTGCCCGCTGATACGGTGAAATCTTTGCGGTGCGGCGCCGCAACGCATCGTGTGCCCACGTAAAGTTACGTTTAGTTGTAGCCGTCAAATCGTAGTCCAGCCAGCTGTCCTGTCACATTTCACTTTTTTTTTTGTTTATCTGTGCTGTGCCACTGCTGTGCATTGTGAATGCGATTTTTTGCCGTTGTGTTCCCCTGCGTTTCGCCAGAAGTATTTTTCTTTATTACCACAAGAAAGTAAAAATAATCTGAGAAAACATGGAAGTCATTGTCGCTAACGTTGACCACATTAAATTTGATATAGATTATGCTTTAGAAGAGCAATATGGAGCGCTACCATTACCTTTCCCAGGAATGGATAGTAAGTTGTTTTACTTCCAATACACATTCAATTATTCAAGATTATATCAATAACTACTACTACTATGCAGTATTAAGTAACGTATTAGTTACCTACTAAAAAACTTATTTTTTTTAGAGTCAACCGCGGCAGTATGTGAATTCTTCAGTCAGCCTGGAGGTTGCGGGAACGGCCCTCAGTGCCCCTACAGGCACGTCCGCGGTGATCGCACGGTGGTCTGCAAGCATTGGCTGAGAGGCCTCTGCAAGAAAGGCGACCAGTGCGAGTTCCTTCACGAGTATGACATGTCCAAGATGCCTGAATGCTACTTCTACGCTAGATTTAATGCCTGTCACAACAAAGAATGTCCCTTCCTGCATATAGACCCTGAGAGTAAAATTAAGGATTGCCCATGGTATGTATTCAATAATAAATACAAAATTGTACAAAATAAAATTTTAATAAGTATTTTGTGTGTGTATTTTTAGTTTGAAGTCTTTTTCATTTTGTTTTACATTAAATTTTCAAAATAATTTGTGATAAATAAAATACTGCAGAGATTTACACTAAAATTTCAAGGTTACTGGATATCTCTTTAAAACTCTTGCCAACTCCATGAGACGGGTTCAACCTAGTGTGGACTCCACAAGTTAAAATATTAAAATTATGTTTCCTTTTGTAACAATTTTTGTTCACTTGTATTAATATTTGGGAAATGTAAGAACATGTGATTTGGCAACTACACAATTTATTATTAATATTAGTAGTAGTAGCAAAAGAATAAGTCATACACTAGTAATTGTATATACATTTGCCTATGACTTCATAACTATAGAAGAAGAAAGAAAAATTGTTCCTTCTGCACAAACAAAACGCACACACAATAATTATATAATAATATACACTCAATAATGCCTACAATAAATATTGTAACAGGATTACAATATTACTGTGTAACATATCAAGCTAATTACAAAATTATTTTGCAGGTATGACCGAGGTTTCTGTCGTCACGGTCCCCATTGCCGGCATCGACATGTGCGCCGCGTGTTTTGTATGAACTACCTCTCCGGGTTCTGTCCTGATGGCTCCACCTGCAAGTACATGCACCCACGGTTTGAGCTGCCTGCCCCTCCGGAACAAACCAAGGATGCTAAGAGACTGCCAGTGTGTCATTACTGCTCTGAAGCTGGCCATAAAGCTTCCTCTTGTAATAAGATACCAGCTGAGGTTAGTTATAGTTGTAATCATTTCTGTATTGTGGGTACAGGAAAACTGTTGCATTCATGAATCTTTTGTGGGTCAATTTTTGGGAAAACATTTACTAAGTATCAAAGATTATAACATTATTTATTTGATGTCTAAAATCCTTCATTTAAAATTTAATTACAGCAAAGAGAAGCAGCTCAAAGGCAAGAAGAGGCGAGATATCGCGCCCTCGGCTACGTCAAGCCAGCCACTGACAGCGATGATGTCAGCACCCAAAGACTGCAGCGGATTGTTCATAAACCACTGGAAGAAGTCACCTGCTTCAAGTGTGGTACCAAAGGACATTACGCCAACAAATGTCCTAAGGGCCACCTGGCCTTCCTGTCCAGCCAAAATCAGAACCATCAGAATCAGAACCATCCAAATCATCAGAACCATCCCAATCATCAGAACCATCCCAATCATCATAATCATCAGAACCATCACAACAATCAGAACCCTTTCAAAAAACCTATTTAGTTTAAATATGTGAAGCGCTCATTCAACAGGCCAAGTGCCAGGCCAGGTGTCCAAACTATAAAAATTCTAAAAATAATTGTAAATTTTAATTACTAATTGTTAATGTGGGTACAAATAAATGTGAAACGTAACATGAATTAATGTAACATTTCAGTACGCGGTTTGGACGTGTAGCACGCGGTTTGTGCGCGTGACACGTCCAAACTAGGCCGATTTGTTTCAAGGTCGGCAATATTATAGATGCACACGCGCGGCAGACGACCACAGACCGCCACGCACCGCGCACTGAGGAACTTCCGATGTCTGCGATACCCCGCACGTACACCTTCCCACGGTCCGACGTCCGGGCTCGTCGGTGTCCGTCCGCAAAATCGCAGATCGTGGGATTTCGGTATTACGTTTCACATAATATGTGCACACACCATTATAATGTGACACAAACTTCAACACCAATAAAGGGTAAAAATCAAGAACAGAAATCCTGCGCTGCGTTATAAGAAATACTTTGGCACCAGTTCTGGTTGTAGGTATTTATGTATTTTCCATGTGTTCTTCTAAGCTTAGGGCAAGATTCGATCGCACTTTGCTAAGCGACAATTGACTGCAAAGATACAATTATGAACATTCTTCGTATAATTTTAACGTTCATACATATTCGTATGCGACTCTTGCTCACATTCGCTTATACGAATATGAACATTATACGCGTTTAGAGTAAGGTTCATATTCGTATGAAAGCGCTTACTTAGCAAAGTCAAAGTGAGCGCTACGAATCTTGCCCTTAGTTTCCCAGGTTTTCATTCAATCGTTGTAATAAATAAATAATACCTACATAATTTCCGACATGATAGGGTTGTGAACTGATTATCCTCGTGTGGTTCCCTATGGGATTCCAATTGCAAAAAACGTAAGAAAATTTGAATTCCGCGGGCTACCTTATCGCATCCCCCTTAAGGCCTACTTAGACCAGGACGGCATGGCAAGGGATTTAAATTTTTACCAATAGACATTCAAACGTATCGATATAGAAATACGACATAAATTGCTATGCTTTAAAATGATGCCATGGCATCGAAAGGCATTTCATTGCACGGCATTGAAAGACGCGCCACGGGCTCCCGCGGCGGGATGCCGTGGCATACTGCGGTAGCCAACGGCATGCCGAGGACGCCGGCGCTGGTTGTGACATACCGCGGGGCGCGCGCGCCGTGGCAAGGCGCTGGAATGCCGCGGATCTAAGCGGCTAGTGCGCGCTGACTGACTGCAAAATCCTTTGCCATCCCGTCCCGGTCTGCGTTGGCCTCTACATTTACACGGTGCCAGTTTCTGGAACGTTCAAGGCAATCGCATGTTATAAACCACGTTCAGTTATTGCCATTCAAGAATTGCATGCATTGTGTTTACACGCGTACGATTTCCATAAAATTGTATACAATAATGGAATGCAAATTTTGCCATTCAATAATTGCATGCGACTTCTGTTTCCACCAAAGCAATTTGTTGCATGCAAGTTTATTTTCATGCAGAATTGAATGCGATTTTATTGTACCTACGTGATGTTTACACGTATACGTCCCGAAAAAGTTAATTTAATCGTGAATAGGATTCACTTCAACTACTTTCGGACGGGCCGGGGCCGGGTATCTTCGTTGACTGACTGTGACCCCCAGTTTTGAACGGCAACTAACTTGCCCATAATGTGGAACAATAAAATTGTACCTACGTGTTGTTTAGACGGTGGTTGCTTCAATTTTATGGTACGCCTTAACATGCGCTAAGAGCCCACAGACCAATACGAAGTTATAATCTTTAGAATCACTATCTTTTAGTTTGTTTGCAATGCAGATAAATAAATGAATGTGAAAAAAAGTAAGAATCTTACCGCTTTACTAATAAACACAACGCTTGGCTTCTTCTTTCAAAAGTCAAATTACTTTTGAAAGAAGACAAAGCGTTGTGTAACTATACAGGCGCTATACAACGTTTATTAGTAAGGCGGTTAGTCTGTAGTAAGTATGTCTAATGTAGTTTGTTGCAACATCCATGCATATATGAGTGTGTATTGTAAATTGAAATGAAATAAACTTAATATTCAGAATCGATTTATGAGATGGGTCGGTAATGGGGAGATTGATTCATAGAGTTTCTATTGAATTTAATGACACGGCGAGACTCGCCGCTATTTTCTTGCCCGTGGAGATGGATAGCGTCTAAACAGGTTTCATGTAGCTACAACGATTAACGAAACTAACCATTACTGCCCCGTTTCATAAAATCAACCCATATGTTTTCAAATCCATGTGGCCTTCATGACGATTCTCGAAGGAGGCCTATGTCCAGCAGTTGACGAGTTTCGGCTAGGATATATAGTAAGTGACCATTGGTCACACTACTGTAATGCTAGCTGTTCAAAAAGGGTCTTACACCTTTTTGAACAGTGAGATCCTGTTGTAAGGTTTAACTTCCGTATTCCAGAATCCATACCACTTGTCCACTCTGAAATGACGCGCCCCACTATCCCATTTTACGAACAAACCGCGGCGCCGCCGTGTACGTAACTTACCCCCTGGCCACAGCCAAGAGCGGCGTGGATTGCGGCGCGGTTTGAGACGCGGCAAGCGGTGAGCGGCGAAAACAAATTAGAGATGAGAATATTGGTTGAAATTGTTTATTGGTTAATGGTTAATGGTTAAATAAAAATATCGATATTTTTATTGGTTGAAAATATTAGTTAATATTTTTATTCAAGTATCTGCAACATGTTGAAAAGTTGAATATTCTATTAACTAATGCATGTTGAAATTGTTAAGTTAAACTTCCTTTCATACTTTAACAGGCTTTTTTACAATATTTACAAGTTGCGACTTTTTCCACCCCCACGATTATCGAAATGGTTCCACGTATCATTATTTCGTCTCGGCATTTTGTAAAACAAAAAAAACAACAACAACGCAACGACGCGACTTTGTTATTTGAGTAAAATATCAAAACTAACTAATAAAATAAACTTATATCAAAAATCAACCATTAACCGACCGAAATATTGGTTAAAAATATCAACAACTTTCTTTAGAATAAAATATCCCCAACAGTAAATGTGTTTTAACGTAACAAAGATAGAACATACAATTGAATGCACGTAACGGAATAAATATTTCTACCACACTGACGACACTGCGTTGCCGCTCCGAAGGTCAACCCGAGCGAGCGAGAGACAGCGCGTTGTTCGAGCGAGACAGAGAAATATTCGTCCTTGCCAATTTTGCGCCGAAGAAGTTGATATGATATTTTTATTCGTTAATGTTAATTTTATTTATTGAATATCATGGTTAATTTTAAATATTAGTTAAATTTAATGGTTGATGGTTATATTCATCATCTCTAAAACAAATGGTAGACAACTTATGAAGTATGCCACAGCTATCGGCGACGCGCAGCGCGGCGCGACCTGCGGCGCGGGAAGAGACGCGCGGTACGCGGCGGCGACGGGCTGCGCAGTGTGCGAGCGAAACAAATGTACTAGCCAGTATCGAGGCGGCCACAGCTCAGAGCGGCGCGGGCGGTGGCATCGGTGGACGCATTCAGGCATCGCGCGACGTGTACGTTACCCCAGCAAGAAAGTGTCTCCTAGAGTTATATGAGTAGAACGTATAATTTGTGCCTTATTTGCTGTAAATGTGCCCCCACATAAAAAATGTGTGCCCCCTGTCGTTTTGGAAAAAAACGGAAAAAACGATTCTTGCTGGGGTAACGTTTTTCTAGCAGGAAAATTCTAAACGAATGATCGGAGAGAGAAAAATTATGCATGGCCATAGAGCTTATTTGTGTGCCAAAATGTGCCCCCAAAAATAAAATCTGTGCCCCTTCAGGTTTTCGAGATATTGCATTTCCTGCTGGAGTAACGTTTTGATGAATCGTATATCTCTAAAACCATTGCATGTGCCCCTGTAGAATAAACATACAGGAGTAGCTCTTAATGTGTGCCCCTTAGTGCCCCAATTAGATTTAAGAAAATATTTATAGTTTTCAAGTTATCGCGGTTTTATGAAAACCCAAAAAAACATCGCAGCGCTTAAATGAGACAAGGTATAAGTTCGCTGAAAACTGTATTCGGTCCTTCTTAACGCTAATAATAACCATACAAAGTTTCAAAACTTCACATGCATGCGTTTTTGAATAATCTTGCTAAAAGTCAAGACGATGGTGTCATAACTTTGACGGCAAAATACAAGGAACCGGCTCAATCCCAGATGTGTAGGTGTAAACCAAAATCTTGTGCCTTTAGTCAAAAATATATGGTGAAAATATTCAGCTTGGAATGTTTCGCATTAAGTAAATATTAACAAAAAACCAAAATATGTAAGCAACGGCTGGCTATCCGACCAAATATGAATGACTACTAAAAAGCGACGGATTCATACATATCGATGACCTTCTTTACTTTACTCACTAACCGGTTCACACGTGTTGTGCCTGAGTACAATGAAGTAGAAAAGTAATAAGTAATAAAATAAAGTTGTTATTGGATTATATCCTACTAGCTGCTTCTATGACCTTACACATGATTAAGTACATTATAAATAGTAGCCTAAGTGCTATATCCCAAGGTAAGCTATCTTCTCCATTCTAAATTTCATTAAAATACATCCAGTAATTTATTTATGAACGAAAGAAATACATCCAGATATTTGCCATTTGCCAGGTCTTTGACCAAAAATTTGATTGGTCCCGATGTTTAAAAAAAAAATATAGTTCATGAAATGTTCATCACACATTTCATGAACTATATTTAAAAAAAAAAAATATATAGTTCATGAAATGTGTGATGAATGTGAAAATGATGAAAATAAAACTACTAAAAATAGGTAGCTCTTTTTTGTATATAAATAAAAAGCCCATATTTGTCTTTATATATATATATATATATATATATTTATTGATAAGCCGTAGGTTAGATAAATTAACAGTAAACACTATACTACTTTTTATTTATATATATATATATACAACGTGCCGCTACCATGGCGACATTAATTTAACACACGTATCCGATTTCGCGTATTCGTTTTAGGAAAATATTTTAATTTCATTAAATGTAATTATTAATGATTTATTTACAATTTTCTAAATTACCATCCTGGAGCAACCTGTACTTAAAGAAGTGTAGCGAAGAGTTCATTTGCCGGGGTCACGGATCATATGTAGGCGAATAAAAGGAAAGCCGCGCAATTTCCTAGAAATTATGCCGACAAAGGATCTTGACCGATGGAACGTAAGCCAGCTGGTAGGTACCTACATGAATGAATCTTTTACAAAGAGTGATCTCAATTTTGGTTATGTTTTTATTATTTAGTTTGTTTGAAAATTATTTTTTTTCAATTTTCGAATTATTTTATTTTATTATAATTTTTATGGTTACTGGCCACTAGCCCTACCCGTGTGTTAAATTAATGTCGCCATTGTAGCGGCACGTTGTATATATATATATTTATTGATAAGCCGTAGGTTAGATAAATTAACAGTAAGTCGCGGCTGTAAGACGTAAGTAGTTACAGAATTATAATCATCAAAATCACCAATACAACCGTCCAAGTTCATAAAGGCGTAGGAACAAAAACAAAAAATAATTCTGACGTGGTGTCGCAAGGAGTCGCTTTGTCTAGCTTGGAGAAAGTGAGACAGCTAGCACGCGTACGGTGTTAGTGTGACAGAGACAGTTACGTGTAACGTCGCTCTATTATGAATAATAGGTACGAAGTGTTTGTTGACTAGGAAGTGCGTTTATTACTTTAAGAATTAAAATTAAGGGAATAAAAATAATAATTTCCACATCAACAAGCTGTTTCATTTATTATAGTCACAAGGTGCATTTAATATATATTTTAATTAGCCCCAAAACTTTTGAACGCGACTGTACGGACAACAGCTTAGGTATAATACGTCCAATAAAGAAGGTCATCGATATGTATGAATCCGTCGCTTTTTAGTAGTCATTCATATTTGGTCGGATAGCCAGCCGTTGCTTACATATTTTGGTTTTTTGTTAATATTTACTTAATGCGAAACATTCCAAGCTGAATATTTTCACCATATATTTTTGACTAAAGGCACAAGATTTTGGTTTACACCTACACATCTGGGATTGAGCCGGTTCCTTGTATTTTGCCGTCAAAGTTATGACACCATCGTTTTGACTTTTAGCAAGATTATTCAAAAACGCATGCATGTGCAGTTTTGAAACTTTGTATGGTTATTATTAGCGTCAAGAAGGACCGAATACAGTTTCAGCGAACTTATACCTTGTCTCATTTAAGCACTGCGATGTTTTTTTGGGTTTTCATGAAATTGCGATAACTTGAAAACTATAAATATTTTCTTAAATCTAATTGGGGCACTAAGGGGCACACATTAAGAGCTACTCCTGTATGTTTATTCTACAGGGGCACATGCAATGGTTTTAGAGATAAACGATTCATCAAAACGTTACTCCAGCAGGAAATGCAATATCTCGAAAACCTGAAGGGGCACAGATTTTATTTTTGGGGGCACATTTTGGCACACAAATAAGCTCTATGGCCATGCATAATTTTTCTCTCTCCGATCATTCGTTTAGAATTTTCCTGCTAGAAAAACGTTACCCCAGCAAGAATCGTTTTTTCCGTTTTTTTCCGAAACGACAGGGGGCACACATTTTTTATGTGGGGGCACATTTACAGCAAATAAGGCACAAATTATACGTTCTACTCATATAACTCTAGGAGACACTTTCTTGCTGGGGTAACGTACACTCGCGCGACTGAAACAAATAATTTTGTTTCTACCGTGCGTTTTAACTTTAGCTTTCAAGTCTTCGTGTATATGGCCGAGTATATAATCAAAAGTTTCTATGCTTGCCCTCGTATATTCAAAAAATTTATCAGGATAGTTCCTATATTCATAATAAAGAGTATGAAATTCGCCAAGTTCTCTCCTTTTCTGGTTAACTGGGTGCGCTCCTATTCTTGACTGAATGATAGCTTGAGCTAAGAACGCACTTGTTTCGAGGCAATACCGTGCCACTTTTGACAGGGGCATTTTAATAGTTTAGCCGTTCCCTAAATACGTCCACCGCTGACGCCGCCGTGGTCGCTACTAGTCTAGCTGTGGCATACCACCGCAATTCACACCGCCCGCCGCGCCTCTCGTCTCACCGCGCCCCGCACCGCCAGAAACTGTGGCCAGGCCGTTACGCGGTAGTGGGGCGCGTCATTTGAGAGTGGACAAGCTATCCTACCTAGGTATCTACCTACAAAGACAAAATATTTGTATATTTTACTACAAACGGAATTGTAACAATGAATGAATAAATTGTTTATTATAGTCAAATGTTCTTGATTATTTTCCAAAAAGAGGCAACACCAATACCTGTCTCTGTGCAATGTACCTACTTTAGATAGCATTGCAGATTCAGAGAATTGTTTTTTAGGGTTCCGTACCCAAAGGGTTAAACGGGGCCCTATTATTAAGACTTCGCTGTCTTTCTGTCTGTCTGTCAGTCTGTCACCAGGCTGTATCTCATGAACCGTGATAGTTAGACAGTTGACATTTTCACAGATGATGTAAGTATTTCTGTTGCCGCTATAGCATCAAATACTAAAAAACAGAATAAAATAAATATTTAAGGGGGCTCCCATTTAACAAACGTGATTTTTTTGTCGTGTTTATAGATAATGGTACGGAACCCTACGTGCGCGAGTCCGACTCGCACTTAGCCGGTTTTTTTTTATATGTAACATCTTTCCTGCAATATTATGTGGGAGTGATTTCGTGAAAAGGGAAGGAAGTGTGTTAAACTAACGCACAAGGCGTTTGTATAACACACTTCCTTCCGTCGTAACACTTTACTATTCAAGGGTTTATTGAATAATTCGTTAGGCCGTCCAACAAATCTCAAGTGTGAGATGTACTCGCCGTTGATGTTAATGCCGCATCCTTCCCAGTTCAGCGTCTTAAACACATCCTCTAAAGCGTTAGAGAACAATCTCGGGGAAATAACGTCCCCTTGCCTCACACCTCGACGCAGGGGGATATGTTCAGTTTGCCGGTTCTGAGTTTGGACGGTCATTGTCCCGTTTTCATTAAGACATCTCAGCACTCGGATGCCAGTCAACTTGGCATCGCTGCATAGACTCCAAAACAGAACGGTGTCGATAGAGTCAAAAGCCTTCTCATAGTGTGGACTATAAAAGCAAGACATACGGGCCGATTATACTCTTCGGGCTTCTGTATAATTTGCCGCATTGTGTGGATGTGGTCTATGGTGCTGTAACCTCCTCGAAACCCGGCCTGCTCTCGGCTGAAACTCGTCGAGTCTTCGCGCTAGACGATTCGTGACGACTCTTAAAAACAACTTATATACGTGGCTTAGGAGCGAAATGGGTCTGTAATTCTTAAAAAAAAATTAAAATCGATATTTGCCCGGATAACATCTATTTTCATTAAAACGATTCAGTCATCCATACCATCAACTTCCCATCCCTATTCTGTCATTTGTTTACTTTGTTTGTGGTCACATTCACATTTGTCAAAAAGTGCTGAGTGCTGCGGAGTCGTGCATCTGCTATTTCTGGGAATTTCACAATTTATTAATTTCCTTTCTGTTTACAATAAGTAAACCGAGTAAAATTAACACATTATAGTCTTCGAGTCTTCTCTGTGATTCAAGATCCTCAGTGAAGCGAGAAATCGCTGAGAGGTTGACTAAGAAATCAACACTCGGTATAATACCAGCAAACAATCAACATGGTAAGCACGTGTTTCTATTTCACCATATTCCCTGATAAACTAGCTAAATTGATTGTTATCAGTGCATATACATGAAGTAATGTAAAGATTTAATGGATACTAAAACAAATATAATTATTATACGCGGTATCACGCGGTAATGTTTTTAGGTTATGTTGATATTATCGCTTCTTTTTTTACATTTTAATTATTTGTGCTTTCAGGGTGACGAGGCTGCCGTTAATCCCAAGGCATATCCCCTAGCGGATGCCTCCCTCACAGCGAAGATCTTGAACTTGGTGCAACAAGCTTCCAACTACAAGCAGCTTCGTAAGGGCGCCAACGAAGCTACCAAGACTTTGAACCGAGGACTCTCAGAGTTCATTATAATGGCGGCTGATGCCGAGCCATTGGAAATTGTGCTACACATTCCTATCCTCTGTGAGGACAAAAATGTACCTTATGTATTTGTTAGGTCTAAGCAAGCTCTGGGCCGGGCGTGTGGAGTGTCCCGCCCAATCATTTCTTGTTCTATCACAATCAATGAAGGCTCGCAGCTGAAGCCGCAGATCCAGAGCATTCAACAAGAAATTGAGAGACTCTTAGTATAAGTGGTGTGTGATATCAAGTGCTATTTTTTTAATAATACAATTTGTATTTTTAAATACTTTGATGGGTTGATTTGTAAAACAATCTATTGAAATTAAAAAAACTTCTAAGAAAAATGCTATCTTTATTTTTATCATCCTGTGCATGTACCGTCTTCAAAGCATTCTTAGTGCAAAATTCTGTTTCCACTTTAGGTACCTATTACTAATGTTTCATAAATATTTAAAAAATCTTTTATCATCAAGAGTGTATACTTAAGGGGGATGCGATAGGGTTGCCCGCGAAATTCAAATTTTCTTACGTTTTTTGGAATTTGCAGGTCAGTATCAGGTTGTATGTTGATCTAAATATTATTAGCGCTCGTAACAAATATGAATTTACAGAATTATAAACATTAGAATCAGCAATACAACTCTCTCAAGTTCATGAAAGTGCCAAATGTCATGATTTCATGAAATAGTCATTCAATACACTTTCATGAGCTTAGAGAGTTATATTGCTGATTTTAATGTTTATTTATTGTACCTAGGCTACCCTAGCGCATCAACCTTAAAGTATAATTATTAGGGTATATAATATGGGCCTAAGATTGAAATTAACTGCCTACCAAATGCACCTACATCTGCAATGCAATAAAAGATTATCTTTCAATAATAATTCAATAATATTTTTCTTAAAAAAATAAAGTTTTCATTTACATTTACATTGGCCCCTAAAACTAAAACAACACTTAGGAGGTAAACAACTTTTTGATTCTAAGGTCCCAGTTGGCCTCCCAGCTGGTTTCCCTGAAGGTGGCAATTTCCTTGCACATCCTCTCTGCTATCAAGTTTTGTCTGGTGTTGCCGGGGAAGTCCAGAAACCAGCTTGCTAGCAATTTGAAGAGTTCATCGCTAGACCTGAAGGTGTACCCGTTGACGCCGTTTTCGACAAGCTCATCGAGGCTGTGGGAAAGAAGAAGAGTCATGATACGAGATTGATTTTCAGTGCTGTAAACAAAGCTAGAAAAGCTTTGACTTTATAGAATGTATGTGTACGCAGATGATAATAAGAGTGATGCTGTAGTGTAGATTATAGCTTCAATACCCACATTACAATCAGCCATGCCTGACATTTTTGTAGATCTTCATAATATTTTAACTTACCAGAGGAAATCAAATGCACAAACAGGGAGTCCAGCCCCAAACATGTCAACTACTTTCATTGGCAAGTCTAGGCCTGATGAGCTGGTGTGGAGACACACACCAAGGTCTGCGCTAGCCACCATCTTGGGATAGTCTGCAGCCTCTAGCCACGGTGTGTAGACCTGGATGTTCTGCCACTTCCGTCTCTCAATTTCCTTCAGATAACGCTGCTTCTCAGGACCTTTCCCGGTGATCACACAGACCAACTTCGGCAGGTTTTTAGATAGTTCATAACTTGTTTCATAGACTGTAGACAACAATATTACTAGTTCAGAATAGTTTTTAAATTATTTGTTAAGTAATGAAGACAACAGTTCAGCATTGTCAACATTTTAAGCTGTATGTACTTGTACGTGATACACTGCAAACAATACTATTAATTTCATAAATAAAGTCATAATATTATTAAACAAAGTAATTATTTCTTACGCTGTAAAGCCTCCATCAGTAGTCCAAAGTCTTCATCAGCGGTCCAGCTTGTGCTACTAAACAAAAGGCCAGGTCTATCAGGCCTCAGTTGAACCTGGCCATTAGTCTGCTGAGTAAACAATGTCTTTCCAACAACTTGCCCGTTGTCCTCATTCAGCTGCTCACGTCCGGAGCCCGCTAACCCAGAGTATGTCCTGCTTAGTGCCACAAACCAATCATGCTTCTCTTGTATAGTGAGTGGCTTAAATATTTTTGGTGGTCTATCATAAAGGACTGTTGCATTGCTAAAGTAATAACAAAGACATATTTTAATCACAGCAGTTCCGTTTTACATTAGGGAGTTATTGAGAACATGCAATAAATGTAGTCTGAATTAAAAGCATAAGTCACAAATTAATTTAGTTGGTAGCAACATATTTACTGTTCATTAATTTATATCATAAACTACTAAAAGAAAATACTTACTGAACATTCCAATTCATTATCAAATCCTCTTTCATAGAATATGTAACACAAATGCTATGATCTGCAGACTGACCAAAGAACTTCTCTATAAATCTTGCTATTCTAACAAATGTGTTATCAGGAGACAGAGACATAGCCATGATAGAATATGCATAGTTGTGCCAGTCTATTATAAATTTGGCTTTACTAAATAAGCAGTATAATCTACATACTGGCAATGTAGGGATTGCTGGAGGGTTCTGGCAGAGCACATAATTACATTTTCCGGTGACGAATAAAGTAAAAAGTAAGCTTATCGTCTGCCATAACATTTTGGCGACATATCTCACTAATCTGGGACCAATATTTATAGGCTGAAGCTCTGTTATCGCGATGTGAGGATGTTCCAAGATTTCCTTGAGAGGTTGAGACTCCAAATATCCAATAATATTCACTTCCAATCCAATATTTGCAAGAGATAACGCATGATATTGCATACGTGGACTTCTGCCGATATCGCCCAAAACTACGACTTTTACGACTTTTTTTTCTGGGTTTGATGCCATGGTGCTCATTACACAAGTACACAATCACAATTCTGTAATGGAACTCATATTTTTTCGAGTTTATTCAACTTTTCCTCATTTACCGGCTATCTAATTCGGGTTGTTTTCAAACATTTTTGGAGCACCGCCGCACACGCCGCACAGATCATGAATTCATGAGAAAATGACAGCATTGTATTGACAGTCTGACAGGAGCATTGACAGCTTGTTACTTACAAATAAAATCTCATTTTTGGACACTTTCATTCTGCTAACTCAAATTAGAGGTATACTTTTGCAACTGCGAGGTCTGCGAGTGCGTAGGAAGATTCTTGTCAAATCAGGCCTTAGACCATTTATTGTAGATTAAATCAGGAATATAAATCGATGGTGTAAGCTTAGACCTCTTTCCTTGCATTTGGTGCATCCGAATCCGTCCCATTGATATCCAGCCGTTTCAGATTCAGCCACCTGTCAAAAACAACAGCTGGACATGACATTGTTGACAAGTTGACAACAAACTACATTTTTGGTGCACGCTCGACGAAAAGTTGATATTTTGTTTGATCCTGCTGTAGTTAATAAAAATAAAAACATGTCTAAAGTGTTAATAATAAGACATTTACCAGCTACGCTATCGTTTCAAGATAAGCAACAACTTCTGAAGCATTTTGGGGCTGATAAAGTTTGGGAAACGCGATCGAAACGAAACTACATTTTTGCTTCATTTAGTTGCGCAGATAAAGCAAAAGCATCGCTTTCGCGCCTTCATCAACTTGAAATAGCCAACAGGCGACTAGTAGTTGAATATTCTCAAGAAAAGGAACTGGAAACAAGCGATAAGCCAGAGGCAGAACAGAATTCGGAGACTACTAATTTAATAAAACAATTCCTAAAAGTTTTGAATGCATGGAATCCATCTATCGACTTTTATCAACCTCCGCCAATTCATTTAAACTACAAGTACCCAGACATCAATCCAGAAATAGCGGTCAATATAATTCATGCATTATTTTCTCACAAACCATTTTATATACAAACATTGCATTTGATGAACAAGATGTCTCTTGATGTACCCTTCCAAGAAAATACTCAATCAATGGAGTTTTTCAAAGAAACATATCGGCATTTCTTTGTAGGAGATATACAATTACCACCACAACCCATGAGCGAGCCAGAGTCTGAAATATCAAGCGCAGAGGATGAGCACAAAGTACAAACTGTTAGAAAAATTGTCACAAGGAAAAGAAAACTAGCAGTACCCAAGCACAATCCCTTGAAACTACCACCTGCTGCTCCAGCAGCTAAGACTAAGAAAACTGTAGTTCAGCAAGAAGAAGTATTCGAAACTATTATTCCAATTCAAGAACCAAAGAAAATTATGCTGAATGTACATCAAGATGCTTTACAAAAGCCCACCGAAGAACCAGAAATTATAGGAGAACTTGGAAAATTCCAGAAAGAGGAGCAACCAGTAGAAGTTGAACAAAAACAAGAAGAACCTGACCAACCTGTCATTACCAAGAAAGAATTGTTACGAAACAGAATATCATACAAGGATATGAAGATCCTACCTGTCTTCAAAAACTATCATCCTGGGCAACCATCAATGAGATTATACATTAAAAATTTGGCTAAAACTGTAACTGAGCAAGATGTTAAAAGTATTTACAAGCGTTATGTTGCAGGATTGACTGATGAAGAACTAACAGGCTTTGATGTGAGAGTCATGCAGGAGGGAAGGATGAAGGGACAAGCGTTTGTGACCTTCCCTTCAGTGAGCACAGCAGAAACAGCACTGAATGAAACTAATGGCTACATGTTGAAAGAGAAACCAATGGTTGTGCAGTTTGCTAGAGCAGCCAATAAAAAGACTATAGAGTAATTATTTGCGTAGATTTATTTATTTAGATCAATTTAGATCATTGCCTGTCATATGCCGTAATTACGGTAACAATTAACAAGCCATTGTGTCTCGCATAGATCTGCATTCCAGCACAGGAAGGGTTAAGCTTCTTTTCCAGTAGGTAAATAAAAGTACAGTTTAACAATTACAATTTTATATTTGCATTAATTCAATGGCATAAGACATAGAATCTTCATCATTCTCAATCATCTTACCAGACAACAACTTGTTTATGACAGGTAAGATCTCACTGACGTTGTGTAGCTGCTTTATAAGGTCTAATACAATATTCAGAGTGTTTTGCAAAACTGAAGTAACTTTCTCATCCTTTGTCATCAGGTACTGTTGGTAGAATGCATCCATCAACAGTGTGTACCAATCAAACAGCTTGCTCTCATAGCCTGTATCCATACTTTTATCAGAATTCACAAGTACATACGCCATGTATGTCATGAGAAATAGAGTGTCATCCAAACTGAGCCCACTTCTCAAAGGTGGGATAATCAATGCATCACTGAATGAGATTTGCAGAGTAAAGTTCAGCAATTCAAACTTGGCTCTGTGCACTATCTGTTCCTTCTTAGTTCTGTGCTCACCGGAACATAATTTCGTGAATTCTTCAGCATCAGTGACATCAACTTTATTTGGGTTCACTAGTTTTATAGAATACTTTAGCAATGCCACTAAAGTTGTTTCTGGAATGTCTTTGAACTGCTTGAGTGTTTGGTACACAGCTCTAAAGTCATATTTTTCTAATAGTGGAGGTATGACATTGGCACATATACTTCTTTCAGTGAGACCTAGTTTCACAAGGTCTTTTGTCTCATCATTGACTGGGAACTGCAGTTCAGTTGGTGAATCCCAGTCTGCTATCTCCATACACTCATCTTGAATGACTTCATGGGATCCTAAAAGACTTGACAGGTTCCTTTTTGTCTGTAGGACATAAGGTAACATGCCAATGTGGTTTGAAGCTTCTAAAATAATGCGTCCATGGAAGCAATATAACTTAGCACCTTCTGAGTACATTTTCATGGGGTATCTGCATGATCCCACTCCAAGCACTATGTTATATGCTATAATGATAGCTCCATCTTGCTCTGTGTTGCTTCCAAACACTATGAGATGCTCCTTGCCCATCCAAGCTAAGGATACACTGGACAGAGTTGATACCCACGGTACACTACCTATTGTTTTCCAGTCCTTAAAGTTATATACTGTCATTTTCCCATCACTCCCTGAAAACATAAATAACAATTTAGTCCCATATTATGTCCTATAGAGTTGAAAATGGACAGTAAATGAATCAATACTTACACAAAATATATACAGCATTCTTCTCCTCAGTGCAGATAAACTTTCCAACAACATAAACATCATCAAGTCTTGTAACTTTGGTCCTCATCAACTTGGATCTGTCCATGTCACCAAGCTCGTCTCGTAATGGACAGTTGATTATTTCATAGCTATCTTTATTATTCTTCACAATATAGCAAATGAAATCTGTCTTGTTCACTGTGTAACAAGCTGTTTCAACAATTGTATCGGTGTCTTTCAACAGAGACTTGCTTTCGTAAGTCTTTCTGTTGTCAAGTGCATACGGTAGAGATGCACAGTTGCCGTTAGAGAACACAATGAGTGATGACTGCTTGTCCCTAGGGATGACTTTTAAGATGTTCAGGGGAAACTGAAAATGAAAATATAAGTAAATTATTTACTTAAATATAGAAATTAAACACTACAAAGCATACAATGGGTTGCCTTATCGCTTTCTGCAATCTCTTCCAGGCAACACTGCAATGGACCGTGGTGAATGTGAGAGTGTGTTATCAGGTTCCGAAGGCCTGATATCTGTATAGTAAAGCTAGCCTTTACTTTAAAATGAATGGCAAGTTAGTCATGCATAGCTACCTTAAATTTCTTGATTTTATCCAAATTGTCCGAGTCCTCTTTCCATATTTTGATGGTATTTTTATTGAACACACCGACATAGCTCGCTTGCTCCTTATCATAGATTACAGTAGATGTGATGTGGTCTTTTGATGTCCATCCACCGACCTGCTTCTGATCTGAAAGCTGAAAATGTAAGGTACGGTCATAACCTTTATGGAGGTATAAATACGGCTTTAAAACGTAATAATAAGTTGTTACTGTGTAAATTTGGCATTGGAATAATCTTGTGATTGTTTAAAATAGTTAAAAATTAACATACTTGGTATTTATTAACGACATTTCGTCCCAAAGTAACAATAACGTGTTCTTCTTCTTTATCTTCTGCAACGCCGAGAAAACTTTTCTGATCTATTAATGGGCACAGCACGTAGTAATTATGTAATTTAGCCATTATTTTTCACACGTATTAATTCATAAATATGAAAAAACCGCGTGTACAAACACGATGATCACAGACGATGATGTTTTCTTCTCACAGATGACAATGACAGAAATACAGAATAAATAAACCACAGAGTACAGATTTTAGAATAAACTGTCAGTCTGTCCAACTGTCGGACTCGGAAATTAGTCAAAGTCAAAGTCAAAGTCAAAGTCAAAGTCAAATAATTTATTTCAAGTAGGCCTTTTGAACGTCAAATACATAGAAATAGATTAGGAATCGGTCCAATCGTTGACTTTTACGAATTCCGCATGTTTTGTTTATTTTTGACATTGACAGCAGCATTGTTTCGGTTCGTTTCGGGCAAAGCAAAAATCGTGTGCTTACCGGAGCCGAGTGTGTGTGTGTGTGGAAGGCAAACGCTGAGTTGTCTCATGTCATGTGACATTATAGGGATGCAAGAAGTGTAAAAAAGTATCGATATATATCGTATCGATATTAAAAAAAAATATCAATATCGATTTCGATATATCGACAAAAAAATATCGATATATCGGTGAAATTAAAAAAAAAAAAATACTTTATGTACTTCAAGTTTTATAATCATTTTAATACCAACTAGGAAAAAAAGTACTAATCATTTTTACGGGTCTGAATTCCAGCGGTTTTAGTCAGCGGCGACAACAGTATTGCTATTGAAAATATATCGTTTTTGATACATTTTCGATACTTGATATTTTATATCGATACATCGATATATCGAAATAATAAATATCGCCTGAAAATATCGATATATCGGACAAAAAATATCGATATATCGATATTTTTTCTGCAAGCCTATGACATTACACCACAGAGTACATATTATGATATTACACGGATTGTACAATGCTTAAAAATTGTACTCTTTGATTGTACCTGACTGTCTTGACTCTATAAAAAAAAAACAACATTGTTGTAGAATAATCGTTTTTTTTTTATTTTAAATTAGAGTTCAAGGTTACCAGCTTTGAAGTTTGGCTCTTATCGTTCATATTACATCATCACTACGTTGTCTCGAACGTGGTAGCCTCATATAATCAGCTAGTTGTGTTGTATATTTTACTTATTTTGTGGCAGTCATCCAGTGCACACGAACATGTCGACAGCCGGGAAAGTAATAAAGTGTCAAGCCGCCGTCGCGTGGGAGGCCGGCAAGCCACTATCCATCGAAGAGATCGAAGTAGACCCGCCTAAAGCCGGTGAAGTGCGCGTCAAGATCACCGCGACTGGAGTCTGCCATACTGATGCATACACGCTCTCCGGTAAGGACCCCGAGGGAGTGTTCCCTGTTGTGCTGGGGCACGAGGGCGGCGGCATCGTCGAGAGTGTCGGCGAGGGAGTCACCTCCGTCAAGCCCGGAGACCATGTCGTGCCCCTGTATGTTCCCCAGTGCAACACATGCAAGTTCTGCTTGAACCCCAAAACCAACCTGTGCCAGAAGGTGCGCATCACACAGGGCCAGGGCGTCATGCCCGACGGCACTCGCCGCTTCCGCTGCAAGGGACAGGAACTGTTCCACTTCATGGGATGCTCCACCTTCAGTGAATACACAGTTGTTCTAGAAATTTCTCTGTGCAAAGTTAATGAAGCAGCAGCTTTAGATAAAGTGTGCTTGCTGGGTTGTGGAGTCCCCACTGGGTATGGAGCAGCTCTCAACACAGCCAAGGTTGAACCTGGAACAAACTGTGCCATCTTTGGTCTGGGAGCAGTTGGTCTTGCTGTTGCATTGGGCTGCAAAGCTGCTGGAGCTAAACGCATCATTGGAGTAGACATCAACCCTGATAAATTCGAAGTAGCTAAGAAGTTTGGAGTCAATGAATTTGTGAACCCCAAAGATTCTGACAAACCCATTCAACAGGTCCTTGTGGACTTGACTGATGGAGGTCTAGACTATACTTTTGAGTGCATTGGTAATGTGAACACCATGCGTGCTGCTCTGGAGGCATGTCACAAGGGTTGGGGTGTGTCTGTCATCATTGGTGTGGCTGCTGCCGGTGAAGAGATTAGCACTCGCCCATTCCAGCTTGTTACTGGAAGAACCTGGAAGGGAACGGCTTTTGGAGGTTACAAGAGTCGTGAGAGTGTACCAAAGCTTGTTGATGAGTACTTGGCAAACAAACTTCCTCTGGATGCATTTGTCACCCACAATGTGCCTCTCAAGGAGATCAATGAGGCTTTCCACCTGATGCATGTCGGCAAATCTATCCGTGCTGTTGTACAGTTCTAATTTTAAGGAAAACGTTCTATTTTTGTAAGTATTTATATTATTGTCCTTGTTATTCTGCATTTTACATGAAGTGATAAACATGTCAAACATGTTACCCAATATTTATAAATATAAACTGTCTTGATACTATGACTGTTTTTTTATTTTTCCCTTTCGACCTTGATTGTGGAGAGGCATGTACTTGAAGTACTGATAACATAACTATTATGTTTACACTGATTTTGATCACAGAACTATAACTTAATACATAACTGTATTACTAAAAGGGATATGCAGCTGCTGTGCTGCCCTTATGCATCATCACATCGTTGAGCTTAGTTGGAAGTGCCCAGACAAGCCACTAGACTTCTAATAGTAGCTAGGTAGATATTTATGTAACTATCCACTCCCTATAGATAGGTACTTAACGAATGCTATTGTCCTATCAGAATTTATTATAATCTGATGTCAGAGGTCTCTGTATATACTGATAGGTAGGTAGCCGACAGCAATAAATACGTAGCCATGTGTTTAGGTATTTATATAAATGACATTATACGTATGTATGTACGTACTCCCGTATGTAGGTATGTGCTCCCGGTAAATGAGTAAGTACCTACCTTCCTAAATAAATGGGGTCCTTTTTTATAACATTACATATGCATACCTACAAAGTTCATTTGTATTCCACATGTCAAAATTACAAGACAATCCTCAAACTAGGGGCAAAGGACTGCTGAGCCTGACAAAAATATACAGTAGGTACAACCTCAGTCTCTGTGAGTAGAACGTTAGTCGTGTCTATAGTCAAGATTAGGAATATGTATGTATGTATTCATTTTAAATCTTATTCATGAATTTCTGAAATTCCCCAAGGGATTCTTATCACACTTGTTCGAATCTAATCTACCTACAACTGACATAGCATTATAATAAGTATTACACTTCTTGATAGTGGCTAAGTAATGAGGAGCTCGTGGCTAAGTAATAACAGCCGCTCGGGTCGATCCATCAGGTTAAGCTACGCTTGCCGGGGTTGGCAAGCGTGTCCGCGGATGGGTGACCATTTTCACATATCGAGACTCCTCCGTGCCTCGGAAAGCACGTTAAGCCGTTGGTCCCGGCTGTCATTTGTGGATCTTTGACAGTCGTTACGAGTCGTCAGAAGCACGAAAGTCTGACAATCAGTCTAACCAAGGGGTATCGTATTACCCAGTTAGTGGGTTGTGGAGGTCAGATAGGCAGTCGCTCCATGTAAAATACTGGTATTCAGCTGCATCCGGTTAGACTGGAAGCCGACCCCAACATAGTTGGGAAAAGGCTAGGCAGGCAGACTTCTTGATAGTTTCTAATTGACGATAATATAGTAGGTACCTACCTAAATTGTGCCGACCTTGACTTACGCTTTTCTAAAAATAACGTACAAAAATCCTCATGGATACATTTATTTAGTGCTTGTTTATCTCTCTAATGGCGCAAGTAGATGTTTTATATTATATCTTACATAACACCACGCCCGTGCTCCTCGAAGGAGAGGCAGAGGTGTATTGCATAGACTACTATTATATACGAGAGTGTGTTGTGTATGTGTTGGATCATTAAGTTCCCTTCAAAATGGTTGAGCTGAATGGTGCTGATCCATGCGTCATGTTCCTGAACGGGCGCCATCAGTAGGGACTGGTCATCTATTAGCTGCCACGGCTTATTTTGATTTATTTTAATTTTTGAATTGTTTTGTATCGTTTTATCTTTTATTTACGGACTCTTTTAACCTGCACGTTTTTCTACATTGTACTCACATGTATGATTCCAACATGAATGATGTAAACAACATATTGTAACAATATTCTGATTTAAAAGAGTGTCCGTGGAGTTTCTTGCCCGTTCTTCTCCATAGGAACCTACTACGCTTTGGAATGGGCAACTAGCTTCATATTTTCTGACTGACCGACCCTTTGACAATTCAAAAGTGCCTGTAATTGGTTTATTTGAAATAAATGCTTTGAGTTTGAGTTTTGAGTTTGAGTTTATGGCACACAAAAAAGCAGGTTTATTTAGGCATCGTGTTTTAAATCTAGACTCACTGCTATAGCTGGTCCACTCTAAAATGACGCGCCCCACTACCGCATTACCATGTGCGGTGATGTGCGTAAAATGCGATAGTAGGGCTCATTATTTCAGAGTGGACGAACAAGCTTTACTGAGAAACTAGTTAAAAAACAAGATAACACCCTCCAAACTGGGAACCTAGGACCTTTCTTAAAGTTGGGTCTCCTACGACAACAATGGCCGCTACATAACGGCAGTGTTGGCTCTCATAAAAATGATGGTACCGAGGTTTGTTTATACTCTCCCAGTCCCTAGGGAATCACCAACTTATTTCATAAATAACGTTTCAGTGACGTGGTAAATATCACAGTTATCTGTAGTTTATATCCTGCGGTAAATAAACATGGTACCTACTCGTAACCAGTCGCTCAAGACAAGATCCAAGACCGAGGGCGTCGCTCAATAAAATTACATCAGTACCTATGTAACTACCTATTGTATTGTATGATCAATAAAATCGGTACGTATACGAATGTTTAAACTGCGTGACGCTAATAGAGCCATTAGCCGAAAAGGTCGACCTTTTGATCAAATATGTGTAGATAAAAAAAACCAGTCAAGTGCAAGTCTTACTTGTTCAATGTACCTACTCCTTATAGCATCAACAAACAAAACAATAGTTAGGGTTTAGTCTACAGTTAGATGTTTTTTTTTTGCGTCAGACGTTCGGTCGGTCGAATTAAACGAATACATAAAGCAGTATTTTACAGTAAAACGATGAGATCACAAGTCAACATCCTCTTCTTCGTAAGCTTAAAAACAAATGCAGTATCAAACGTACATTTTGTGGTGTGATCCGAATATTATACAGCAAAATATCGTGCTTCTGCTTATCATCACTCTGTGTGTACGGGGCCTAAGTGTTCCGTTTTGACAAGGATCACTAACAAAACCAATATATGAAAATAACATTTGTCTAAGTATATTCATAACAAAATATACATTGCATTACTTAATTATGTAATTAACCAACATTTTTACAAACATTTATCTACAATTTACATAATAATTTCTACTAATTAGAGAAACATTGTTATAATAATTATAAATATTTTGTCATAATTATTACATCTATAAAATTTTATGATAAACAATGAAAGATAAGTGTACTTCTTGTAGGTACATCTTTGTCATAATTTTATAAAATATTAACTCTAGCACTCAATAGGAGATGTACACAGCATTAAACAAACATAAATTATAATTCAACTAAACATCTTACAAATTACATTGGACAAATGCGAGGCACAATTAAATTAACGCCTGTGAAGGATGATAAATTAAAACATTGCATAATAACGGTAAAAATGAACACTGAAAACATCACACTACTTTTCGGCAGTTGTGTAAAAATTTAAACTCGTCTTTACACACGCGAGAGACTTGTTTCATTTGTGTTAAAAACTGCTATGTATGCTCTAACTAAAGTCTAAAAAGACTTTAGTTAGAGCATACATAGCATTTTTAATGATATTGGAAGAGTTCAAGATGCTTCAGTAACTATGGTCGATACCCGACAATAGAAGGTTCCAGCAATTTTGCGAATAGCCAAGAGACCGTGTCGGGAGAACAAATCTACTCTCACAACATGGTCTCATATTTGAGTTTCTTCTTACATGACATTTAAAACTCTTGATAATCACTAATCACGTTTCATCATTTCAGTAGAAAGACGTCCACTGTTGAACATAGGCCTCCCCCAAGCACCGCCAAATCTACCGGTTGTTTCCCGCATCCAGCGGTTTCCTGCGGCCTTCACTAGGTCATGTTTAAAATGCATAATTTTTGTATTGTTGTTCATAAAACGCAGATGACACTTAATAAGATTCTGAATCTAAAAAAGGTAAAAGGTATAGGCTGAATGTGAAGTTAAAAAAGGTAAAATAATTTGGCCAGGCTGTTTCGAGTCTTGTGTCTTTTAGTAGTCCATCACAAGTATTTGTCTTTTACTGTGGTTCAGCAGTGATCTGTTTGTAGTACTCCACGTAACTGTCGCATTGTTCTCCTGAAACAATACAGCTTTGGTTAACACGGACTCAATGGCTGTACAAATTGTTTTGAATTTGTGAGTGAAGAATGAAACGTTGAATGATTGTAAAAGAGACACGCTTTATTATAAACCCTTGCAAGTAATATAAGTGTTGCACACAATTAGTCATGTTTAAGTAATAAGAATTCATGTGGTTCAGTGCTTACCGCATATATGATTAAAAATCGTCATTCTCTGTAGGTACCCTTCGCTACACCAACGGCTTATCACCGACATAAAACAGAGTTTATCTGAGGCACAACCCCATGACATCAGCAAGAGATTCTCACATTAAATGGTGTCGATAAGTTATCAGCTGAAAAATAACCGACACACCATGATAATGATGTGTTTTTTTAAAACTGTCCTGAACTGGTTACGACTGATGCAGATTTATTAGTATTTTAAGGTCAAGTGTGATTTGATAGTGAAAATATTATTGCCAAAGATATGAACGAGTTTGGGCGACATTTAGAAAATCTTTTAGAATATATACGAGCCGACGTTACCCAATCGTGCATATTTTCATATCTTGTAACAAGATCTGCAAAAAATATTGCTGGAAAACATGATACGCGTGATATTTCGTTGCGTATTATTTAATGCATTCTCACTTCATCATGAAAAGAATTTGTATTAAAAAACTGCAACTTTTTATTCGTTAGCCTTTTCTTGAAAAAAAAACTTCGCACCATAGGAATCCAGTCCAGTCGTCTCCAGTATCTCGGTCGAATCAGGAACATAATAATTCCACCACAGTTTGCGCCGCATGTGCCTGTCACCTGAGCACTTGATGACCATATGACGGCGTCAGTTAGCGCAGTTCGCGTAGCTGAATTTTGGTGTTTGGCCCAAAATTCAGCTACGCGAACTGCGTTAAACTGCGCGAATTTTTTGCCATCAATATGCTAAGAAGAATAACAATAATTTCATGCGTATTGTATTTTTTTTGTATGTGGATTTTTTTATACGGTCGATCCCGAAGCATCCTAACGGCTGGATGTATTTTAATACATTAGGTGCGTGCGATGGTTATTGGCTTTTTATAAATCAATATAGTTTAGACGCATAAGTACATCAAAATAATAAAAAATTAAAGAACTAGACCACAATTAAACAGTTCAAAACCAGCTCACTTTTCAAGTAGTCTGACGCAGTCGGTAGCATCAAATATGAGATTGAATAAAAATAACTTGTAGCTTTTTAGTCGAACCTTTCAAGAAGTGCGGCGCCCCCCTGGTCCTCTCGTTCCGTGCCTGCAGCGCGTGGTACACGGCGGTGAAGGCGGTGGGCTGGCCGCGCTCGGCCCGCGCGCGCGCCGCCGCCAGCAGCTTGCGCGGCGCCAGCGCGCGCCACGCGCCGCCCGCCTGCCGCGCCGCGCCCAGCGCGCCCACCGGCTCGCTCCAGCTCAGCAGGACTTCCACTACTTCCTGCCGCACGATACGAATACGATCCTCTTTACTGTGTACATCATATATCTACACTATACGTACGTGACGCCACACACCGTGCACGCTATAAATCCATTAATATTATTATGTTGAAAATGACTTCTCAAGAAGTACAATGTGTTAAGATTCGAGAACTCGCGAGATTAGAAATTACGAGATTTTGGATAGTTAAAAAAAAATGGTTGAATTCGGATGACTAAAAAGCGATGAAAACTGCTTAGTTGTGATTATGAGGACAACTAAGATAGAAATATCCGCGCGTCGCCCAGCGCGCCGCGCCGCAGGGCCGCCCGCAGGCGCCCGCATGCGGCGCGCGTCACGTACCTCATATCCTCGCAGCCTCCACAGCATGTAGAGCGCCAGCTGCGCCGCGGCCGGGTCCAGATGGCCCAGTGACAGCAGCGCGCAGGCCAGCGGACGCGCGTCGCCCAGCGCGCCGCGCCGCAGGGCCGCCCGCAAGCGCCCGCATGCGGCGCGCGTCACGTACCTCATATCCTCGCAGCCTCCACAGCATGTCGAGCGCCAGCTGCGCCGCGGCCGGGTCCAGATGGCCCAGCGACAGCAGCGCGCAAGCCAGCGGACGCGCGTCACCCAGCGCGCCGCGCCGCAGGGCCGCCCGCAGGCGCCCGCATGCGCCGCGCGTCACGAGCGCGCGGACCGTCACTTCTGCTGCGGCTTGCTGGACTACCATGTCGTGACGGCAGAGAGAGGCGATGTACGCTGTTACGACCTAAGGGTAAATGGTGTTATTTGTAATGAAATTGCAGCATGTTGTCAGAAAAAATATTGATCGACCTAATAAACAAATTATGCAATCTATGACTGAATGAAGGACGGATTTAAAGCGAGGGTCATAAATTAATTACGAGCAAGTGAAGGATTCTAACGATTGAATCACGACCGCAGGGAGTGGTTCCTGATGATTGAACCACGAGCGTAGCGAGTAATTCAAGTGTTAGAATCCTGAGCGACGCGAGTGATTCATGGCCCTCGATATAAATCCGTTTTATTCAAGAGTTGCATACTATACTTTATACCATGACTACGAGAAAAAGAAAGATTTTAAGAGACGTTTAATGAAGAAAAATTTCGGTTTGTAGCCTTCTGATAGACTTTTAAGGTAGACTTGCAACTTCGAGTAGGTATGTTTTAATGTCAATATTATGCCTTGTATAAAACGGTAGTTATAGTAAATGTGCCGGAAGCTTGATTTTCATTTTTCCGTGTGCAAAACTTATCGTAGACTTTGATTTAAACCAGCCATGATTTGTTTGGTAGCAAAATTTTTCTACTATATCAGCCGCCCTCTCTTTCATAAACTCGGTTGTTAAGACATCTTCTTCATCACTTGAATGCATTTTCAATCGATTTATTAATAATTAACACTAAACTTTGTGTTAGTAAAACTTACAGTATTCAAAATGGGGCCAATTTACTAATGACAGCAAAGAACACAAAACAATTTTATTCTAATGCTAAACTCCTTGTCGAAAATGTCGACCAATCAAATCTCGAGGAGTTATTTGCAACAGGCGTTTATATGTCTTGTATTCTTTGCACAAGGAATTTGTTCAAGTATTTTTTCACAAGGAGGTTTTAAAGCATTGAGATGGAGGTCGAATGTATTGGTGTGTTCTACATTCAAACACCAAAACGACAAGTGATTAAAAGTGGTTTTTTTTCAGTGAATAAAATAAGGTTTTTAGAGGGAGAATGGTATAAATATATACATGTAAGAGTTGTATGGCTGACAAGTCACCTGCACCAAGTACTGGTCGTCCGCATGATGCTGCAGCACGTGGCTGCACATGTCGGGCTGCGACACGAGCACGCGCAGCTGCTGCGGCCGCGCGCTCTCGGGCGCCGGCCCCGCCGTGTTGCGCGCCACCTCCAGGTCGGCCCACTTCCTGGGGCGCCACGGTGACAACTCTTGTTAATAGTATGCACAGGTCCACTCAAATCTGTACGGTTCATTCTTCAAAATACCATTTCAGACACTAATCTACATGGTCCTCACATGATCTGACCAAAATTATGTCTGGCCTTAAATGAGGCTGTATCCTCTGAGTTTGTTTCGGTGTTTCGTCAGAGTAGTCGGTCAGAGTAGTAGATAGGAAACACCGACCTCTGATTTATCAGTTTAAGTTTTATTGATATACTAACGACCCGCTCCAACTTCGCACGACGAAACATTAATTGTCGCCCTTCGATTTTTTATTAAATATGTCCCTGGAAGGTGCCTGTTTATTCAACTCACCTGTACACACCGTTGATCTCGTCGAACACCTGGGACAGCTGCACGAGATAGCTGCCTGCCTCGCTCACGAGCTGGTTTACAATCCTGTATATTGTGTCCCTGCCGTTAGTTCGACGGAGTAGTACTGCTACTATCTTTGCTATCTCGTCTTTTGGAACCTGAGGGTAATATACGATGCGTTGAATATTTTAGGGTTGGGCAGAGGTATACCTATAGTACACCCTCAACACAACCCTTCGGGGAAACAAGGCGTCGCGTTCTGTTATGTGTTTAAATATTTTTATTTATTTAGAGAAAGAAAGGAGATATGACATAATGACACAATCCTAACTAATATTATAAATGCAAAAGTGAGTTTGTTTGTTACGCTTTCACGCTACAACGGCTGAACGGATTTAGATGGGTAGACCATGACCTGGAATAGGATATAGGATACTTTTTATCTCCATATTCCCACGGGATCGAGCCATACGCGGGTGAAACCGCGGGGCGCACCTAGTTAAAAAATAAAGTCAAAAGATAGATTATGTATAAATAGTTGTTGTAGTGGTTGATATATTTGTATAGATAGTGTGTTGCGGTTGAATCAATCAATCAACTCGGCTTATAGCTGTGCAATTTAGTAATCCGCCTGCCGCATCATTTTCGTTAGCATTTCTTACATATCAACAAGCCTGTATGCCTTGAAGAGTTAGACAGAGGTGTATTAAACAGCCACATATCACCTGAACCATGCGGTAGGGGCCGAGTTTGTTAACGATTTTAGCTGTGAAATGAAAGTATACATTACCGAGTGCGCCAGCCCGGAGGGTATGAGGTTGACGCGCCACAGGCAGCCGAGCCGCGCATCTATTATGTAGTCCGGTTGAAACACCACCCACGTGTCAGAATCTATGCTTCAGTGAAGGAATTACTAATTATTGGTCTCAACTGTTACGTGCACTATTTATTGTGAACATTTCGCGTTTTCGTTCAAAGGTACAAATAAGATTAATCCATTGAATTGAAACAACTGACGTAGACTGGTGACATTTTTAAGCGGTTTTCAACATCATTTAGGGAATTTATTCTGGAATGTTTGTGTATAATACATCAATATTTAACATAGATCTTATAGCACAGAAAACTCAATGTTTTGACATGCCGACACTTCAGTATATTGCACCAGTGTGAAGTAGACTTCGTTACTCAATAATCAATCGTTTATTGCATTCCATAATGTGCAATTAGGAGGTAACTTAAAATTTAATGAGATCATTATGAACCCTGCCGGGCACACCTAAATAGTAGGAGAGAGGAAGGTTTAAAAACTTAACTTATGTCTTCATAACTATATCTAATGTTAATTCCAAAGTGTTCTTTGACAATTTATAAGTGCCTGTAAATGTTTTAATTGAAATAAATGCTTTGTGTTTTAGTATTAGTTTTTGTTTTTCCTAATGTGTATGAAGAGTTTCTAGTAGGTTATCGATTGATGGTAAATTGTATTAAAGGATACACATGGGACAGTGCAGGTCGCCGACGGCCGCGGGCTGCATGGCGACGCCCGGCGCGCACGGGATGTGGATCACGGCGCCGCTCTCGGCCCGAGACTCCTCCATTATGTCGAACAGCTGAGATGTTCGAGTGGCCTGTAATGAAGGAGGTGACTCTAAATAATATTGTAAAAGATAATAAAAATGACTCTTAAACAAAACACTGTCTTGGCAAATGGATTTATGACTTTCCAACACTTGTGCCGTCACTCTTTATACATCATCATCATTTCAGCCCGGAATTACTCAGTACTGGGTATAGGCCTCCTTTCTTTTGCCATAAATCCCTGTTATGTGCGTCAGTCATCCAGATGTTTCCCGCGACTTTAATAGTTTCGTCGGCTCAATGCGCTTTTGACACGAGAATCGTAAACAGTGCTTGATTACGGAGTGCCTGATAATAGTACTATAGTAGTAGTATTTTCAAAAATCTATATTAATCGGTTGGTTCAATCTCTTCCAGCCTTACAGCCTGCACGGCTTACCTGATGATGCACCACGACCAGATCATCGACTACATTGACAGCGAACCGTCCGACCAGGCCGGTCTTCAGCACGTGCGTGTAGTGGAAGCCGGACGGACCCGTGATCGGCATCAGCCAGACCTGGAGGAATTGTACGAATGTTTTTGTTATTTGATCATGTGTGTTATTTTTGCATAATACACATAATCACCCTATAATGTTCCCTCTGCTGGGACACAGGCCACCTCTCTGTGAGAGGGAGTGGGCCGTAATTCACCACGCGGGCCCAGTGCGGGTTGGTGGATGTCACATGTCTTCTAATTTTGGTTCTCGGACATACTGGGTTCGTCACGATGTTTTCCGTCACCGTTTTGAGAACAGTGGTGAAAATAAAACACAAATTAAAGTGCCTGACAGGGTTCGAAGTCACGACCTAGCGACCTACAACTCGTAAGTCTTTATTTATTTTATTTATTTATTTATATATACTTTATTGTACACCAGAAAATACATTGCGAAAATAAATAAATTTAAAACTATAAAACATACAATGGGCGGCCTTATCACTTTCTGTGATCTCTTCCAGGCAACCTTAGAATGGACAGTGATTGCGTGGACATAAAAAATGGGGTTGTCATTGGTGCAAAATAATAAGTAGGTACTTAAACTTACCAATAGATACAATATACTATAATAGATATATATATATATATATTTATATATATATGCTATATAATAGATACATAAATAAATACATACATACTGACTTTAAAAGAATATATAAGTAAGCAACGAAAAATAAATGACGAGTACAGATTATTACAGCTATGAGAACAAGATCACAACAACAAGTAATGCTCCTTCACAAGTCTCTTAAATACAGGTAACGATTGAGCGCGTTTTATTTGAACTGGCAATGCATTCCACAAACGAGCGGCCTGGACAGAGAAGGATTTGTCGAAGAAATTTGTGGAATGCATTGGCATTTTAAGCTTCAAGTTATCTGATGACCTTAAAAATTTCGTATGGGAGTCGCATAGATACTCGAAACGTGTCTTAAGATAGACAGGGGTGGAAGGAGAAAAGAGCACATTATACAAAAGGGAAAGAATATGAGCTTTAATGTTGAACTTGCATCAATCTGCCTATCCTTTTCCCAACTATGTTGGGGTCGGTTTCTAGTCCAACGGGATGCAGCTGAATACCAGTATTTTACATGGAGCGACTACGTATTTGACCTCCACAACCCAGTAACTGGGTAAGACGATACCCCTTTGTAAGACTGGTTGTCAGCCTATCAGGCTTCTGACGACCTGTTATGACTGTTAAAGATCCACAAATGACATGTTAAATGATATTTATTTCTGAAAGTAGGTTTTTACCAACACTTTTACGTCTCGTGTTTAAACAGTGAACAAGTATAAGATCAGTAGTCAGAATGTGTGGTGCAATATTCTATCTATAGCTTGCTTACCTCAGTGGGTCCAGGAGCTGTGACTGTGGCGGATTGTGCGTGTCTGAAGACTGCGCACCACGTCGCGTCACACAGGCGCAGTATAAACACGTCGCGTTCTACAACGGGCCTTGTTGCATCCACTGAAACATGAATATCACGAGTTGTTTTATCATTTAATTAATTTATTTAACTTCTATCTATTCTATAATATTATTCTCAATCTATCTATGGTTTATTAGCTGCGCCCCGCGGTTTCACCCGCGTAAGTCTCGATCCCGTGGGAATATCGGTATAAAAAGTATCCTATTTGTTAATCCAGGTTATAAACTATCTGTTTGCCAAATTTCATCCAAATCAAATCAGTAGTTTTTACGTGAAAGAGTAAAAAACATCCATCCATCCATACTTATAAACTTTCGCGTTTATAATTACTAGGATTATAATATTAGTAGGATGTATTTCTATGAAATACCTTCTGTAGCTAGCAACACATAGGTTTCATAGAAAACTTAAATATCATCTAAAGGTTGTTATAGTGATAAAAAAAGCAAGTCATGATTTCTTACATTCTAACTTCTGTAGTTTGGTGATGGTGGAGTTGTTGAGTGAGAATGGCTGCAGCAGCACTCCATTGTTGCCGGCTAGCAGCACTATGTTGCTCTGGGAGCACCATGAAAACCATGCACAGCTGGGAGGTAGAAAAACTAATTATTGTTCAGTTTAGTAAAAGTCAGTCAGTCAGTCTGTTGATATTCTAGGACTAAACACTGTAGGTATTTGACATGGTCACTTGGATTACATTTTAGGTAATTGAGTGATCACAATCAAGAAAAATAAAACTGCAATTGCCCAGTAACAAGCTAGAGGTTTAAAGATAAAATAGTTTTTTTTTAGTTTTGGCCTCTAACTAAGGTAAAGATATCATATTATAGGTATATTCTTGCATTTCGCAATATTTTTTATAATAAGTAATAGTAGTTATACCTGAATGAGGTGTTTTTCAAGCTCTTCAACTGTTTCTTCTCAGGTAAAACTTGAAGTAACTCTATACCATGGTCTGTTATAAATGTAATCTCATTCACTTTAGGCCAAACAAAGCCTAAGATCTTGGCATTCTTCCATTTGCATGTGTGTGAGTATTCCACATTGGTAGGGGCCAAGTCTTTGAAGTTTACAAACTCTACAGTAGCATTCTGATTATCCTGATTTCTTTGTATAGCCAGAATTTTGTGGTCTGGTGAAAATTTTATTGATATGATTGGCCCACGGTCCTCCATTCGGAATGAAGTGGATTTTGAATTATCCATGCCATTGACCGTGACTCCTGTGACGCCCCCAGATCTAACTGTGAACACCTAAAAGAGAGAAATAACGATGTGTTTATCACACACAAAACATGCGCATAGAAATAGCTTTGATTAAGTTAGAGGAGCATTTCCTTTAGATAGCGCAACTCTTTAGGTTAAGTTATACTTAGAATAACAAAACATGAAGTAGTCTAATAACGAGAAAAAACTGAAGGACACAAAAAAAATAGATGAGCATTTTTACCTGCCCATTACTGTCGTCGAAAAATACGTTTGTAACTGGGCTATCAGCGTCGAATCGTTTTGGCTGATCAGACAGGGCCAAGTAGTACTCGTCGCTGTCTTTTAAACGGAATCGTGCCATCTTTTGAACATAATAAACTTTCGTTTGAAAAATTAAAACACGAAACTTTTCCCTTTGTTGTGACACTGTCCTCTCACTGTCAGTAGTTTCACAATAGTGACATTTTGATTTCTGTCCGTCTATGGTTATTACAGTTAATTCGACTTAACTTATCGGCTTTTAAGAATATTAAACAAGTAAGGAGTAGGAGTGTCACAGCTCATCTGTTAGCCCAATAAATTGTGTTATTTGCAGTTCTCCTTACCCTCCTAGACTTTGCAATGGCGATCCAGTCTTCGAGTAAGGGGGCGTCACATAGTCAGGGCGGGCGGCTAAACAAAATGAGGTCTTCTGGTCTTCTCAGTTTACGGAGCTATTTTTAGTATTTGCAAAAAAAAAAACACAAAAAAAACTAGTAAAATAACGTGCGTAAGTATAAGTGCAAACACATACGTGGCAACATCATACTAAGTATTTACTTATTTGATTTTATCAATGAGATTAGAAAAAAAGCGTTTGCGTTCGGGGGACCCCCTCCCCGTCAGGAACGAAGTTCCTTCACACGTAGGATTTAAAACAAAAACAAAATTTTCGCAGCCGCCATCTTGTATTTAATGTCACTATCACATGGTTTCATTTCATTTATCGGCTTTGGCACCCTCGAAAACAACGAAAATGACACCCATGACCTGCGAATTTATTATTCGTGAGCATGACGAAAAATTTGATAATTTTCGCAGCCGTCATCTTGGATTTTAATTTTGACCAAATTCACACTTTGTCTCTCTCTCTGTCTCTCCGCCATGCAGTGTTCTCGGGCCGATGTGTACAATTGGGTCATGACATGACCCCCATGACACCCCCCTGGAACCGCGCTTGAGACTTTGTTTGTATATTATGCAATGCTTTCTTTCCACTCATACTTTTACAAAAAAAGAGGGCCACATCATCCACACATCATCTTATGGCATAGACAAAGATGATCATTTTAAAATATTGTATTGCCATAGCAACGAATGGCGGTAACAATAAGCATCGGAAGTTCTGTAGTGTTACGAAATGCATAATAATGAATGAAAATATAGAATTGAATACTTGGACGGTGGATGATTCACTTGAAAATGATATTCAAGAGTATCACGAGATCAAACAAGACACTACACTCGATGATATCGAAACTTCGTTTTCATCAAAACAGTCACCGAAACACTTGAATGAATATGATTTCTTTACAAGACATGAGGTAAAAACTGAACCTAAGAAGCATTTAAAAAAGAAAAAGGGCAAGAAGAAAGACAAACCATCGAATTTAATGGACATAATAAGTTCTGAGATAGCCGCCTCCGTAGCGCCTGTAACCGAAAATGTTGTGACTATGGTGGATGTTACTAAAGAGCGGCAGAATAGTTACCTAAAAACGAATTCTAAAATCCCTACATTTCACAAATCTAAGACATTTTCTTCTGATTTAGAGAACGGGTAAGTTTAGAATTCCTTCTACGGTTCTACCTATGTTGTAGAGTTAAATCTAAAACTTATTCATAAAACGGTGAATAACTTTCCTAAACTTACATAAAAACTACAACCTAATTTACACAATCTAAAAAACTCAGAACAGATACATAAGTATTTCATTAAAAATAATTTATAAAATGAATGCAGTATAATTTCATAGTTATTCAACTTTCAGGTGGGCTCAAAAATCAGGAGCTGTTAATTTGAGCCCCATATTTCCGAGAATTCTAGAAAATACTGTGACTGAGGACTGTTTAATTGCAGTCGAATATGTTGACCCCTGTATGTTTAATGATATAGTTGCTAGCAATGATAAGGATAACGATGTTCCCAACAAGTTTATAGACATCTCAATAAAAAACATTACTTCTAAACATCATCATTCTTTCACATTAGAAAAACTACTTTGTGTGAAAGTAGTAGAAAGTTATGATGGATATAATCATATTCAGAGACTGTTAAAAGATCTTATAAAAGACATTATAGTCATAAGAGAAACAAAGGATAATCTTAAGAAAGATCTCATCAAAGTCAGTCCTAGTAAAAAAGATGATGTACGATTTGATAAAACTGTAAGAAAATACACAGAAAAAATAATTAAGCTCAAAGAAAAATATAAAGAAATACTTAAATCCAAAAAAGAGATTATACATACAATTATATCACTATGGTCAGATATAGAAATGATTAGAGAGAAGCGTGAATGTATTGAAACACCGTATAAATTGGAAATAACGAAAAGAGTTTTAAATCAAACTGAATATGAGAAAGAATGGAATGATACGTTTAACAAAGAATACACAGATATGCTTGACCAAATTGAATTTGAATACGTTACTAATTACATAGAATATAAAGAAGCGAAGAATGAACAAAAAGGAAATTCCGATGGTAAACCGACTAAGCCTAAATTGCATCTAGACGAAGAGAAAATCAAAAGTAAAGTGGAAGCGTTTGTGAATGGTGTTATTATTAAAGATCAAATAGAAATAACGTTGAAAAAAGACGAAAGCATTCTATCAGACATACGGCAAGCGGGTCAACGCTTCCTGCAAAATAATTATAATTTTTTGATCTATGTGGATGATGTTTTCGTATGCGAGTCTGAAAAATATTCTAGTAATAACATGTTTAGTGTAGAATTTACTGAGAGCTTCTCCGTACAGATTTTACCAAAGAATATAGGTATAAGAGTAGCATTAATAGAGAATGAGACAAAAGTTTCAGATTTTAAAATAAACTTATTCGAGGTAAGAAAAACAAACGCCAGTGCTGATTTTGTTGCTGAAGATCTTATTTATGAAGAAATAGTTGAACCTAACTCTAAATACGTAGGCAGTGGTATTAGTATCAAAGAAATAGCTCACGCAAATAAAGTAAGACTTAAAAGTAGCAATCTGTTCAAAGAAAAACTATATACGAGATACGAAATTCACATAAAAGTGGGTTGGAATGATAAACTAGAACAAAATCAATCTGAAGCTATCAAGTCTTCCATGGAAACTGGTAGGCAAATAAAAAGACTGTTACATGGCATTGACAAACCGAATTTAAATGTGTTGTTAGATGTCGTTAGTAAGATTTATGAAAAAGATGTAACTGACGAAAACATGATAGAGACATTGCAAAAACTTAGTAAAATGGAGGTTCTAGATGATGATACTTTTACTATGGACCAGAATAATCCTGACATCACTAGATTGAAGTTGCTTCATTTGAGAAATATTGGGGGATTCAATAAAATAGACAAGAAACTGGTTCCTCTCCACGCAAGCCAAATAACGACTGAGCAGTTAAATTTTCTTCAAAATACAAATGAAAAGGAATTCGACATGGACTATCTGAATGATAGAGAAATGGAAATGGATCCAATCGAGTTGCAAAGGTTTATTGGAGCCAAGTATGTCCAGAAGCTAAATAAGAATATGTTGAGGAATCTGAATGAGTACCTGCTGCAGAAGACCCATAAAGACGTAGTTAAGGAGTTCAATTTAAGTTTAAGGTTTGTGTTTCAATGAGTTATTTTGTGCTTCCAAAGATTCGAGAATAACCTGAGGACCGAAATCAATTAACCTTTTTAAACAACTAAGCATTTGTTTCTATGACTTCTTTCTCGGTAAATCACGGTTATGAAAAGTACGCAAATAAGTTTTCAGTTCGATATTAAATGTACCATTTCCTTCAAACGTTGAATTACAAAATAATTGTGCTACAAAACTGAGCACATTTATTTGAGCTTCTGCGTTCTTGATTGCAGAAACCTATTGTCCAATCAGTCCAACGTAGGGGCCCTAGCGGCTGCATCAAACACCACCAAACAGCAGATATTAAAAGAGTCCTTGAGCAAAGACCAGGAGATTCACGTGACTGTGTTGAGGGCATTCAATCTGCGCGACCGCAGTTCCGTCGTGCTGGATGAGCCATCTGAAGATGACGAGAAGATCGCAGGTAAGAAAACCCAGAAAATACTACAATTGAATAATCATAAATTATTTACATCCCGAGTTCCCGAACAACGTACAAACCGGTGCGGTGTACCGTGTGACTGCATTTTGACCAATTCTATAATATTTTTTCCAGGTTTTAAAGTACGACCACTAAGGCCATTCGTCCGGGTAAACTACAGAGGGACTTCAGCTCAAACAGTTACTGCCATTGGCTGCCACCCATCGTGGAGTCATACGCTCAACATCAGCACCAAGTTAGTAATCGAAGTATTTTACTTCCTCCATACAATAAAATAAAAACATTGCAGACCGCATGATCCATAAAAACACAAGTAAAAATAAAAAGTTAATAAAAAAAAATACAATAAAATCCCATACCCACAAACATAAACGCCTTTCTTCTCTTGCATATTAATAAAAATGTATGAAGTTATGTAACATGACCGCTAGAGTCAATCTGCCTAACCTTTTCCCAACTTTGTTGGGATCGGCTTCCAGTCTAACCGGATGCATCTGAATACCAGTATTTTAGTAATATAGTACTAGATGTCCTAAAGTAACCCGCGATATTATTTTGATGATGCTTTTTTTGCATGTTCAACTTCTGTACCTATTACGTTGTAAGTTGGTCTAAATTACGACAGAGCTACAAGCGAACAACGCTTAAAGATTCCCTGGCAAATCCGTAACAAAAATTTCACAAAAGAAAGAAATATTGTTAATTAATTTGCTTACTTACAGACTGGAGCCACTCTCGTCCATCCACATTAACGTCTTCGACGAGTACAAGGCGAACATAGTGGAAGGTTTCTCCGAAGAGGACCACTCGAACAAGACGGTTCACTACCGCTACTATAACAAGTGGCTGGGAACCTTGGAGGTTCCGCTGTATGCGGTGCTAACTTTGGGAACTGTGAGTACCTATCTAGCAGACACACTAGGAATTTGTCCTAGTAGGTGGTACAAACAAGATCTCGTTATGTGCTGCAACCATCCAAAATCGGAACAAGGGAATCAGAAAAATACAATAGAGGCAGATATATTTAGTAACCTATTCCGCTTGACTATTCTTCAAGAGTCATAAAAAACCCTGTAAGAAATCGACACGTGTTTCACCTCTCAACGAGGCATCTTCAGGATAACGATTGACCAATTGCAAACCAGACCAATTGCAGAGTAACACTCTGCGTCCAGCGCTCGGTGTGGTAACACGTCGCGTTCTGGTTGCAATTGGTCCATCGTCATCCTGAAATGCCTCGTTGAGAGGTGAAACACGTGTCGATTTCTTACAGGGTTTTTTATGACTCATGAAGAATAGTCAAGCGGAATAGGTTACTAAATATATCTGCCTCTATTGTATTTTATAATGGATTTCCGCAAAGTCACGCCTGAATCAATTAACCATCTAAGGGAATCAGACACGCAAACCGTATTGCAGAACTCACTAAATCCAGCCACTGCACTTATCGACTAAGTACTTGTTGATTATTACGCTGATCCTTTAAGGCCAAAAGGTTGTGGTTCTAAAAATATACCGAAGCCTTCTGAGTAGCTACGATTAAATACTTAGGAAATTATGTCAGTTTTGAATCCTACAAATAATACTAGAAGAAGGTAAATCTTGTCGAAGTACGGTCAATAACTCTTCAAAGGGGTGTGTCCATTCAACATACCTATGTGAGAGTGACACATAGTAGTCAGTGCGAATGAATGTCGCGAGGAAGCAGCGTGATTCATACTCAATCCAGTGTAATTGAGAGTAACGTCCTGGCAACGGACATTGCACGGTGACGCCAGCTGGCGATGGGCGTGTCGTACTGACGTATGTGTAGCTATTGGCTTCACAACACATTTAGCATGTCTGAACAATATCACCGTTAAGGATTAGCACTGCAAATTACACGGAATAGTCATGATAAAGTGGTGGCGTCAATACATCAATGTGACCATGTAATCTATTCGTGTACCTATTGATTCTATAGTGAAAAATTATATTGGTCAAATTGTTAAGATGTACTATTTAGAATTTGCAAAGAATAAGTATTTGGTCGTAGGTATTTCGTCGCTACCATAAGAATTGCGCACGGTCAGCGACGAAAGTCGATTAACACTGCTACATCATCGAAGTTGACACAAAATGATACGATAATCGACTTTGTAGCATTTAATATAATAGCTACGAGTTAATATACTCCAAATTTTACTTCAGTTCCGATTTTTTATTTAATTTAGAAAACTGAAGTGTTTATCGACTTTCGTTGCTGACTGTACCACTAAATCCAGCTTTTACTCATGTGATCCCTACATGATTTGGATTAAGTATAATATCCGCACGCACACTTAAAATTTTCGGACGGCATGATATCATCATATATTCAGCCGAAAGTTCCCAGCCAGGATAAACCCTAAGCAAGTAGACAAATTGTCCAACTGAATACCTACCGCTTGAGTTTGCACAAATATTGACCAAACCGATATTGATCTAACTATCACGCTTTCAGCTACGGGGCACATTCAAGATCACGACCCCACCACTCTTGTTTGGATATGAAACCCTCCAGACCAAGGAGTCAACATCACTAATCCCAGAAATAACCCAACTCATGAAGAAAGACACCGCTTTCATTACATTAGAAGTAACTACCAGCCTCTCGCACTTGGGAGGATTACATGCTTACAACCAGCCGTTACCAAGCTCAATAGAAGACGATTATTTGATCAAACATTTGAACAATTTCGTAACAGAATACACAAATGAATTTCCGATGAGGAATATTTCGTTGACTTTTATAGATAGCGCGGGTAGGAACAAATGCGTCACGCAGTTTTTACAGCCGATTCCATTGCCCGAGAGGGACTTTATTCCGAAGAATCCGAGGGGTGACTCTGCTATTTCGAAGTCCTCTGTGTTTTCGAGAAGTTCGTCTTCGAGTGGAAGACGGAGAGATCTGGATGTAGATGGAGTGAGCCAGGAAGAGAGGGAGTCGATTTATAGCGCACGTGAAGGAGACAGTTTAGCCAGGATGATGAACGCGTGCATGCGATAAGTGTCGCTGATTCCTAGCTACGAAGTGACGGAGTCGCATGCTGTAACGCTGTTGGGTCTTGTTAGTATTGCCTTCATATTTTTTACTCGTTTATCTTGTCAGCACTGAGTCCATTTAAAATTAGTTTTATTTCCTCTGCAGGAACTGCTAAAAGTCCTCCACGGCTCGCCTTTTGACCACACGATCCTGCTAGCCAGCTACTTCATATACCTAGGCATCAAGTGCTGGGTGGCTATCGGCATGGGCCTCCCCCGAGGTCACAGCAGCTTCATCCTGATAAAGTACGACCTGACCACACGCAGGATAGTCCTGGAGAACGATCAGCTGTTCAGGAGTCGAGGGTTCTTGAACAAGAGTGATGGGTATACATGGTTTGTATGTGATGCGAGCACTGGGGAAAGATACGAGCTCAGAGATGTGGGCTGTCCTTTGAAGACCGTTGACTACGTGTTTGATAACGAAAATGTAGGTAAAAAGAAGCGAAAATGTATGCAATAAAGGCGGTTTTGTTTTGAAGAATATTGGAAACGTGTAACTTTTTTTCAGATATGGGTGAATGTGCAAGCGTCTCAGGATTGCGAGAATATGGCGTTCGATTTCACAAGGTCGTCAGATTGGCAAGGTGTAAGTGAACTTTTTTTCGGAATAGAAGAACAACCTAAATACGTCAACAATAAGGTCCAATATCTACCTACAGGTGTTCGACAAAACCGTCTTCGTAATGAAGCAGCCGGTGGTGACAGACAACGCTTTATACACCTCTCCCCCTAATGTGGAGGGGCTCAGGGTGGCTCTGGAGACTAAGATCAAGACTAAGGTTCAGAAGTGGCGGTCGCATATGAAAACTATTTGGAACAGGTAAATGGAGGTCTATGGGTACTAACCGGCTCGATGACAACAGATGGCTTCTTTTCCGACCGCTATTGAGCGTGTTCGTTTTCCTTGATTTTTTTATTCAATTGCTGCAAGGGTTAGTAAGCGAGGGGTTCTACGAATGGATCTCTGCTACCTGTAATGAGATGAGATGCGGTCTTTAGTTTTATTGTTATTCTGAGATATGATTTCTAAAATTTTATCTATGGTTTTTATGATAATTATTAATTAAGCTTGAGAATACCGGAAGGTATACAGTACCTTCGGCCGTAAACATTACCGCTTTCTCTTGTCTCTTTCACTCATACCTCATTGACAGTCTCTTTTTACAGGTGTCATATTTAGGTACGGCCAGTTGGTGTTTCTAAATTCTATAAGGTTTGAGATGTCTGAGCAACTATATATTTTTAATTTTCAGGTATTGCAGTACGCTGTTACGTGACATGTTGCTTCAATGGGAATATTGGGTTTTCAATCCAACAGGAACGAAGCCAGGTTTCAGTCAAAAACTGAAACATTTGATGGTCACGTTTAAGGTAAATTCTAAAGAAAATGGTTAGAAATGGTTCTGGATCGACTATTTTTAAAATTTTCTTTTCTGTTTTCTAGATATATGGCTTCCCTCTAAATATGTCATATGCGAACACAAAGTCCGTCATATCCGCCGTCAAGTCCACCGGCCTGCACCTGTGCGACGACCCTAACGCGGAGTTTGCTCTCGGCGTGGAAGTGTGCGCCTACCCTAACAATGTCATTAGTGTCTGGGTGTTTCTGGCTAGTATCGCCAGGATATGAATGATAACTTTCCGGTGTTTGTGTCAGTTCAAAACATGTGTTCTTTAATTTGCCTTCTTCGTACGACCAGATTGTGTTTTGTAGTGTAGTATTATTTGTGTCAATATGCAATGACGTGTTTTGGCTTCCGACTATTTGAATAGGATTACAAAATACGTCAAGCAGTTTTTTCTGAAGTCTAAAAGCAGAGCATTCTGCGTCGCTTCGCAAGGTAAATATTTGGGTAACCACCGTCCACTAAACAAAAACTTTACAGAAGAGCAATATAAAATGTTTATTTTTAAAACTCATTTCATCAGGATTATAAAAACGCAGATTAATTAAAATAAAAAATAGAGCTTGTATGTCTTTTCGTTTTAATGCTAACAAAATAAAATTAACATTTATTCCATCGTAGTATAAAAATATACGTAAAAATAGAAAAAAGGAGATGTTATACGTGTGGCGTCTGCGTCGTCATGAGCCCAACGCTCTGGAGGCGCGGGGGCGGCCGCGGCTCGATTCAGTTCCGGGCTGACTTAACCTAGGGGGGGGGAGGCGCGGCTTAGCTGCCGGGGTCGTCAGGCTTGTTCTGTTTAGAGCGGCGCAGCTGCTGGATGTAGTGGCGCTGGATGGGCTTGTGCAGCGCCAGCTGCGCCAGCGCGTCATCGATGCTGAACCACTGCCGCTTGCGCCCCATCAGCCGCGAGTCCTCCCACTCCGCCAGCTCCTGGGTCACCGTCATCACGTACACTTCTGTTCGGTGTTTGTGCTCTCGGTTCTGGAATTAGATAGAATGAAATATCTTAGTTATGTTCATTTATCTGATTTATCTTCCCGTATCTGAATCTGAACATAATTTAGGGATTCATAAACGGTTTTCATGTAGGTCAGAGACCCGACAACACATTAGCAATCTTGGCAACACATATTGGGTTTAAACGAGACATTCATTCGCCAATTATGTGTTAGGTTCATAGAGTTCATACAGATAACCGACTTTTATGGTTGATTTTAGTGAATAAAGTGTTGACCACGACCGCAGAACATGATACCCTACAGCCCACCTCGTACGGCGGCTGGCCCTGGCAATATTTGACATTGCCGACTAATGTAACTTTACACACAGGTAGCTTTGCACAGCGATTGTCGGGATCAAATGACGTCACGTCGCTTGTTATTTTTTCCCGCAGTAATGAAACCTGTTTGGAAGTTAGCACTACAAAAACAGAAGCACTGCAACAGTAGTTGGTCTCCAATAAAATCTGGTTTGTAAACAATAGAAGTGAGGCATGACGTAAATACCAATCAAGCGATCTTAATTAATTTAACGACAAAGTAATTGCTTACGTAATTAGGAACGTTAGTTAGCGATTGATAAGTAAGTCAGGAGTTCAGTCTGATGAGCTAAATCATAAGCTTTATTATGTAAATAATGCGTATAATCCGAATGGAATGAAGGCAATGTTTTTCTTATTCGCACTTGAGTATTCATTAGCTATTGTGTCGCCTGTGGACTGAATGCCTCGATCGATTAGAGTAAATAGGATATCGTCTGATTGGTCCTGTAACAGCTGTTGACCCCCACCTGTTGGTTAAATTACCTGTTGCTTCCGTCGGAATTTATTTCAACAGTAGGTACGAGGGGTGTTCAATAAATAGTGAGAATGAGTATGACGCAATTATCTGTTATTAAATGTTATTTTATTTTCAGGGTTATACACTTTGTATAACTTTTTTATAAAACTAAAATTTCCTTTCTAAGAAAATCTTCTTTCTGATCCCTTAAAAAATCGTGTACGGCTGTGACTACTGCGTCATCATCTTCACATTTCTGGCCCCTGAGATGTTCCTTTAACCGCAAAAATCGGTTAACATCAGTGGAGCAAGGTCCGATGATTATGGAGGATGTGCCATCAATTCGAAGCCAGCTTCTTGAATGGCAGCCATCGCAACTCTGGATTTGTACGCGGATGTGTTATCTTGGTGAAACAAACAAACAACAGAACACATTCCGAAACGACGCAAACAAATGACTTCTATTTTTTTTAAACAAAAGAGAATTGATTGTTTTTTTTATTATCATCATAGCTAATGTCTGGGCTATGATTGCCAGTATTTATTTTTTATCTGTCCAAGGAGAATGTATCGCATTCTCACTATTTATTGAACACCCCTTTTAAATTAGAATGTGTGACCGGAGTTGAGCTTTCAACATAATAAAGACAGGTGTTGCAGATAGGTACTTAGAAAATATCCCTCGGACAATCAAAGGTGAATTAACGGTCGAACGAAACAATGTAATCGGTAAACAAGTCTTATCTGCGGGAAATTCACACAACGTTAGTCAAGGGATAAAATTCGTGAAGCTCCTCCAATGCTGATATTGGTTTTGGAACGTTCATAAAAATGCTAATATATTCTATTGGTACATTTCAATGTGTATGAATGTTATAAAAGAAAAACAAACAACTGCGCTTTTGCTTACAGTTTTACTAATTCACGAAAAGGTAGGTTTTGCTTTCAGCAAGTTTTTTTAATTCTGTCTGAGAGCATTTTATAGGATTCATGTAGGCTAGGGAAACTGTACAAAGTGTAATAAGCTGTTAAATTGAAATTTCCTGCAATGATTAGCTGTTCGTGTGGTTTCCCGAACATACATGTCATAACAGGTGTCGTAAATGAAGGCATTCCTGAGGATGGGTAGGTAGTAGCATCATGCGCGTACTATCTGCGGTAGTAATATCCATAGGCAATATTCCCATATCGAATAATTGTGTATTTAATACGAAGTTGGAGGAAGATGACATTGTTTTGAATGGATGTGATTGGCAATGGATGGAGAGTACTGACTTCCTGATACTTGATTGGATGAGAAAAGTTTGATGTTTGTTTAGTATCTAGGTTGTTAGGAGTTTCATAAAGCGATTGGTCTGAGTGAGTCAGATAGACAGCCTTGAAATACATTCAGTGGATTTAGAGAGGGAACTTAAAATAAATACGGACCGATTATGACAAATTCTAGGTCAAAAAAATATTTTATAGTAAAGTACAGATTCTACCGTTCTGCCTAGAATTAGTCATCGACTTCCGTGCCTCCTTGATTTATGTTAAGTATGGCATAACTTTTAAAGTTTTCGAGAACCTTGGCAGTTTTATAATTTGTCAGGAATAGTCTATTACAAGTTACACGAATGAAAGGGAATTCTGCGCAGCATAATATTATTTCAATGAATCTCGCAAATTTAAGCTCGCAAATTTCCTATTAATTCGCCATTCCCACAATAAACCCGTAACATTTCCTTATAAAACAGCGGGATCGCTTCATTGCAACGTTTTGCTACATTGTCGGCAAAACTAATTTAGATAGGGTAAACAATGGATTGTTTACATTCTGTTTATGATGAAGTGTTGTTATTGTGACATTGTTATATATCGCTAATGATTCTGTACTGGTTGGGCAAGGGCCACCGCTTTGTTTTACGATTGATCCTGTAGATTTAGACGTGGGGGTGGGAAGTAAGCTCGAAATTGGGAGCTTCCGACGAAATATAGGTAGGTACTCAATCATCCCGATCGGCCCTAAGGATATCGAGGTCAAAGGATTATTTTATATCCCAAGAGATTGGACCTTAGGTATTGATTTAAGTCTCTATAGAAATAATAAATATTGAGATTTCAGTTTAATAGCTTACATAACTGGACAGAAAGTACCTAGTGCCTATCCAATAAGCCGTTAAAGGTACTTTAGTATATAATAATTGTATAGGATAAAATCAGTGCATACCTATGTTATTAGTTGATCTGTTTATGAATATTATTAACTCGAGCACGACTCAGAACACATAGCGCCTACGTCACATAAAGGACATAAAGTTACGATTGGTTTGTATCTAAAAAAAAATCGGATAATATTTTTTATTTTCTGATTCAATCACAATCCAATGGCAAAACTTTTTAACACTGCACACAGGCTGTTCATGTTACGAAATAAGTAATGTGCGTCTATTATGTGGCCCATATTTATAGGCTAGTCATAGAAGCCTCTTAAAACATAGAGACCGATCTGTTAGGTATAAAAATATGTTAATGCTACCCTCTTCGCGCATGAAACTACATGCCAATAGCACCTACGTAATGTCCATAAAAATATTTAATAAATTACCAGATGCAATAAAAGATGAAACCAGCGATACGAAATTTATAGATAAAATCAAGCAAATATTAATTAAAAAAGCATACTACACAATAAACGAATACATACAAGACAAAAAAATTGATTTAACACAAACAGACACCTTAAACAGTTAGTCGTACATTTCATACATAAGTACCTACATAGAAAAATATTATAATATTATGATTTCAATTATTGTTATAAATTTAAAAATTGTTTGAATTATTTAATATGTTTCTTTTATTTTTTTTTATAAAGAGTTTGTAATTTTATACTTTTTGCTGTGCCCTACAGGGTCCGTAATTGTACTTTTAGCTTTAAGCCATTGTAATACCTTATCTACATTATGGAATGCAAATAAAATATGAATATGAATATGAATATGAATAAAAACTCGAATATATGTATACTGATTGATCGATTCCAGCCAGCTAGAAAACAGGCAGCCAGGATTAGTAGATTGGATTATTTTGTTAATGGCATCCAATGAGACTTGAAGCGCCCCTCAATTATACGTTCGGGGTCTTCCAATTTCGGCAGGGATTGAGTGAGTGACAAAATATCGTAACAAAGTAGGTATAACATGAATGTTTTAGTTTTAGTGTCAAAAGAACACGCTCTACATGCAAAGGTCGCATTCGCCGTGTCCTTCAAAATTGTCAGGTGTGCGCTACACTGAACCTGGAGCTTATTTTATTGATTATGAATTAAGCAAAGGGTCTATGTAGATAATAGGTAATGTTTTTGTGTAGTGAATGTTGTATAAGCTGACCTCTAATTGCGCGGAAATCCTATACTATTCGAGATCAGCATGAACTGGAAATGTATAGCTTGATGTGTAGCCGAAAAGCAAGGTTACAATGTACATTCTGCAATCAATTTAAAATTAGTCCCATATTTAGAAGTTAGGTACATCACGTTTATCACATTACAATCACATAGAAAACAATAAAATTACCATATTTGCAAGTAGGACATAAAATCCGCAGACACATAATTCAACCGGCTAGGTAACGTGAATATCCGCCTAAATAACGAGATTTGGCTGAAGTAGGTTTGTTGAAATAATCGATATTTGTGCAAACCTCACATGACTTAGATGCAGAGCTTTTTCTTTGGCTCCACTCCTAATAGCCTATTGTGTAATAGTCTGTTATAAACAGAAACAAAACTTACTGTGAAATAATTCATGACATGTTTATCTATTGTAAAGATTTTTTTATCCAATATGTATTATATGAAATTTTATTTCAATAAGTAGTTTATCTTGCATAAAATATTGACGTAAAGGCATAGAGTATTCAATATTTACTTATTAAACTATGTACTAGCCAGTAACAGTATGAATTCATTGGTGCCATTTCATAATTTAAATTATATTCAAAGGTCAGATATTAACTATTTATTTATTTATTTAATGAGAAAAGAGTGCTAAGGGGCACTTCCCATATTTTTAAGAACATTTCTATCAAAAATAACTATGTTTTTACAGTGATTTTAGCTGAGATGAGAATTTAACTAGATTTTCTGTTTTTAATAAGGGGAATTGGCCTGTTGATGTCTTAGATGACACAACCGCTATAAAAAAAATATTCTCTCAGGTCTTCAAATATTTTACGGAAAGATTATAATTATAATATTATTAGCGATAGAAGTAAGTAGTTACCTATATAAAATATGCAAATTGAAAATTAATCTTGTCATTGGATTTCTTGAATATTGCAATATGGTCATACAATATCTTTTTTATTAATTAAACACTTCTAAAGACACCCTCCCACTGCCCAACTTCCTCTATATAAAAAAAACCGCCAAGTGCGAGTCGGACTAGCGCACTAAGAGTTCCGTACCATTCTCTATAAAAAAGGCAAAAAATCACGTTTGTTGTATGGGAGCCTCCTTAAATATTTATTTTATTCTGATTTTTAGTAATTGTTGTTATAGCGGCAACAGAAATACATCATCTGTGAAAATTCAACTGTCTTACTATGACGGTTCATGAGAAACAGCCTGGTAACAAACAGACAGCGGAGTCTTAGAACCCTAAAAAGACAGTTATGGCCATCAACTACTGATAAAATACATAAGTGTTAGCAGTAACAGAAAAAATAACTATAGGAACTTTGCAATTATCAACTCACTGAACTTTAGGTCATTTCATGCTTGTTTTAGTTGTTTTATGTAATTTCTGATTTGTACAGATAATTACTATAGAGGAAGGAAGAAACATTTATTTGTAACTAATTAAACTCCAAATTAATCAGTCAAAGATAGCAACAGTAGCAGCATTAGCTTACGTACTTCATGAAAGATATTAATGATGATCTAACATTACATATCCAAGCAGAATGAGATTATAGACTAGAACAATATTGGACTATGGACTGTGTGAAAAATGTATCTGTCAACATAATTCAGATTTTCATGTTTTTTTAATTAATTATAAACTTTTATGAATCATTCTACTATAACATCACATAAACATCATTGAATATGTTTAGACAGATCAGGTTCGGTCACTTTTGATAACATGTGATGAACTAAGAAATTGACCTTTAAAGTGATGATTACCATATTCTTCAATCCTATTTCACAATGATAAAGGATGGCTCCCTTATCGATTAGTACAGTAACGGCTATGATTCTAATCATGTACTATCAATGGCATCAGGTTCCAGTGCCCGATTGACACTTTGTGTCGTACATGACACATTTTCATGTTTACGTGTAGCTCACCTCGAAAACCCCGAGACACCTGCCCAGCTTGCCGATGACGCCAGCTTCTTCGAGCACCTCGCGCATAGCGGTCACCGAGGGCTCTTCTTCGGGCTCGACGCCGCCGCCGGGCACTATCCAGTTGTCGGGACGTCGCGACGATGTCACCAGGAGCACCTACACAACACAGTATCAAACACACGTACTTTACAACCTCACTACATCTCAAACAACACGAAACAACAGAAATACAACGCTAACCTCTGTTTCGGCGTCAGAACGAACGCAGATACACGCCGCACGACGTCTAAATCCCTCGTCGTCGTAAATCCGAATCGAATTAGGCTTCTCCTTCACCATTTTTACATTAAACACGTAAACACGAACTAAACAGACGATCACAAACGAAAAGCTGACATCAAATATAAAGAAAAACTATGAACCGAACGTAATTTTTTAATGATCAACAAACGCCATAACCGAAGTATCCTATGTTGAACGTATCCATTTTCTACTAATAAAGTTACACAACGTACATGTAAAATGAAACTATAATAACAATAACGCTACAATTAGAGCAATATTTCAGCTACAACTAGCTTTGGATCGCGTATTTCAAGCCCATGTTGAATGGTGCCTGACGTATTCTTTCTTTGCGAAAATCGAAATAGGTTTCGGAAAGCAATAGGGAGTCTATCAGCTGACAGCCGGAAGTCGGAAACGGTATTGCCCTTTAATTCGATTTTATTTCCCGAATGTTGCTATTCATTGGGCGGTATTTCAATTTATTTTAGCATTCAAGGTCACCTGCGTCAGAAAGCAACTAATAAAATACTGTATTAGATTCATGACTAGAAATAGAATACCAGAATGATCATGATAAAAACTGCCACTTGCTCACATAGGGTGTTGCTACTATCACTAGTCTAAGAATATGACAGCCAGTATATGTCAATGCATTTTTCAGATAACACTATTCATACTTATTTAGAAAAGCTAGCTGTAGTCAACTGTAGTCACAGACTACTAGAGATACTACGTACTGTAGTGTATAGTGTCACCATCACCACTATCCAATCTACACATTTATAAAGGGGTGATAAACGTGCGAGCAAGTCCGCGTACTTATGGCTCGGCGAGCTTACTCGCCCATCTGTCATCGCCGCGAGGCGCGAGCCAATTTGACAATGAAATTAATGAGCAAGCTTCACGTGTGTCACAGACGGCGAGCCGAATAAGGTCGCGAACTTAAAGACCGCGTACTTTAAGTACGCACGTCTATCACGACTTCTGTGATTCTGTGACGCATAAATATTTTCAGATACATAAGTAGGTATTTCTCGATATTTTTAAATTTTCTACAACATAATCACTACTATTTTTCATGCGAGTATCTAAAATGTACTTACTTAGTCCATGAAAATAGTTTAGTAACGTTAATATATATAGCAAAGCGGCAATGTCTCAAAACCCTCAAAACGATTAAATGACGCTTACCGCACTTCACTAGTGCTATGACTTTTTTGTTTGAGTTTGTTGACAGTTATTTATTTAAAATTAATTTCTCTTTTTAGTTTCAGGTATTTAAAATATGGGTAAGATCCTAAAATATTATGTTTTCTATGTGATGAATTACATGTTTGAGTAAATGTTGTACGTAAAATTATTACTTGGTGTTGAGAGACTGATTGTATGCGTTATATTACCTACAAATTGCAGAGGAAAGCTTCGACTTCGGGAAGCTGATGAAGAATCACGCGAAGAAGCACAAGAGCAAGCCCTCACAGTTCGGCAGCGTAGCTGGCGGGGTGTGTTTCTAGTATTTTAGTAATAAATCATAAAGTTTAGTTATCATCATGCATGAGGTAGAATCCTCCCGTAATGTAGGTATATCAGGGTGCATTCATATCGCTGTACTTTGTTTGTAATGTTGAGTGTAATAAGAAACATGCCACTGTTCTATATCTTAAGTTGCATGACTGTAGAGACAAATATCCTTAGCTCTTAAAACTTTCATGCATTATTATGAAACGCCAAATGTTTTCATTATATTTTTACTTATTGCATAGCATTGAAGCAAAGTATTCTTTATGAATGCACCATTTTGGTCCAATAAGATGATACTTACAACCAGTTTATCAGAATAACTTTGGGTTTCAGGTTCAAAAGAGGCTAGAGAAAAACATAAAGTACAGGAAGAGTAGCCGATTGTCATTCTTTGACAATTTGAGGAACTTGTCAAAATGCGACAGTCCAGCTCCTGTAGTCAATCCGGTGCAGTGCAAGGTGGAGCACAGGAGACAGCAACTAGAGAAGTGGAAGGAGGAAAAAGAGAAGAAGAAAAAAGAAGCTGCTTCAAAGAAGAAGAAGCCTTTTATAGCGGGAGTGGCACATGCACCACTCAACTTTGTGCCCCCACCTCCACCTCCAAAGCCTATGCCAAGCACTTCTGGGAGGGTGACACGGTCCCAGTCCGCTAGGACAGCAACTGGCGTCAAACCTAAGGAAACTAAAGAGACTAAGGCAGCATCACGGTCATTTGCACCTAAAAATGCATCATTTAAACCACCAGAAATAAAAACATTGACAAAACTGCCAAAACTGGCACCTCCAAAGACTAAGAAACATAATATAACATTTGACCCTGTACTACCTACCACTCAGAAGGAAACCGGCAAACAGGCAAGATCTAAAGCTGTCAAACAGGCTGCGACAGAAACAAAAGTTGTGCGTAAGCAAACAGAGAGACCAACCAAAGGCAAAGTAACCAAACCACTTCCTAAAAGTAATAAAGTAACTCCACTAAAGAGTAGTTCATCAAGCGAAATAGAGCAGAACGAATTTTCACCAATTTTGACAAGTAAGAACTTGAGGAAGTCTTTACCTCAAATTTCACCGAGAATAAGTACCAAGACACCGAGGAAATCGGTTCAGAATATCACTCCTAACAGACCAGTGCCTAGGAGTGAGTCCAGCTCTGAGGAACGTCTGCGGTCTCCTAAGAATTTGGATGATTGTGCTATGACTCCTGAGCAGCTGGTGGAGGAAGCTAAGAACATAAGCCCTTGTGTCACCATGTCTCGAGGCAAGGCTAATGCAAGGAAGGAGATGAAGCAAAAACTTGATGAGGGTATGTCATCCCCAATCATATTATATGTTTTGCTCTTTGATTTATATATACTAGAATTATTTCAAATTTATTCTGCTACTGTTATATTCTGTAATTAGGAGGGCAAAAGTATGTTAATTGTGTGTTACTAACAGGGCCTTCTAGAACAAAAGTTTGTTCCCTTGCCACACTAATATCCTCATGATCACAAAGAACACTCAAACTACAATATTGTCTATGGAACAGGTCTGCTGGACGAGGACACTAGCAACATTGACAGTGTGGACCACTTCAGAAGACAGCTGGCCTCAGAGATCAAGCGGATGACAGACATGTGTGTCACCTGGGACAAGATTCTGGAGCAGACTGTGTTGCCAGAGTCTGTGCAGGTAAATAGTCAAGATTTTTTGAAAAATTTTGTGGTGTAAGTCTTTCTTATATTTTATGCCTTTTATCTTCAAGTTATTTTTTACTGTTCTTCCAGAAAGAAAAACTTCCAGTTTTGTACTATGGTTGACTTACTATTTATAACTGTCTCATAGTGTTTGTATGATGAAATGAAATTATGTTTTTTTCTGCAAGTAAATCTTTTAAGGCACTTACAAGTGAATTTTTTGGTTGATATTTTAAAAACTAGATGGCACTGGCTTTTCCTAGTTGAAAGACAACCGAGACTGAGAAGAACTGCTGAAACAAACTCATAAACAACTATGTATGAGAAGAGTCATCTCCTCTGCAGCAGCAAAACATAACAACTACAGGCTCCTATTGAACCATGCTTTACCATGTTGTTTTCCAGGAAGCAGTGCTATCAGCAGTGGGCCAAGCTCGGCTGCTGATGACACAGAAGCTGCAGCAGTTCGCGTCGCTAGTGGAGCGATGCGCGCGGCCCGAGCCAGGCACCGCGCTCATCACGCGCGCCGATCTGCACGGATTCTGGGACATGGTGTTCATGCAGGTAACTGCTGAGCCTGAACGTAAAGAGTTTTAGAAGAAGTTCAGCTTTGTAGAGCGACGTCTCTGTTACTCACACCTGCGAGGCAGTCTCTAGAGTAGTAGTGTTACGGGAGTGCTGTGTGCTGATAACAGCGGTAAAGAATCATACAGGGTTACAGGTAGTGTTGTGCTTGAGTCATAAGTCTTACAATAATAAGACTTGAGCTCTCTTTGAAGACAGTCGTTTTTGAAGTACTAGTACCAGACTCAAGTCTTCAAAAACAACCAAGTCTGAGACGAAAAAATATTCAGAGCTCAAGTCCTTTTCAATTTTAATAGGTTGACTTGAGTCTCATCTAAAAGAACTTGAGACTGAATCTTTTCAAAAGTACTTAGGACTGTGACTTGTAAGTCTCGAGAGAATAATCCTAATCCTATCTAGCAGTTTCTTTGCAAAAATTCTAAATATTTTGCTTCCATAGGTAGAGAATGTAGACATGAGGTTCAAGAAGCTTGAAGAGTTGCGTCTCTGTGGCTGGGTGGAGGACCAACCGGTGGAGGTCAAGAAGAAAGTGGTCCGACCTACTGTGAATGTGAAGAAAGCTGCTAAGCCTGCTGGTGGACCTAGTCGGCTGAGGGAGATGATTGCTGGTGAGCATTATCTGTTTAAATGTTTCTTGGGCAGTTAAGAGGATAAATGACGTTCTTGTAAACGGGAAATGGCGCACATTTGACGCATCATTACGTCGCGCTTAGATGCTTTTCACACGCACCGAATGGTGGCAAATGTTTGAAGGCTTTCGTTTACTTATCCATACCCTACGCTTGAAAATTTCGGCCCCGAACACCCGCGCAACTGCACTATAAAGAACATTTACTTGGATTTCAGAACATTAAGTTCATGTTTGCCAACAAAGATATGGGGAGGATTATTTTCCGGACTGAGCCTGATGTAATTCTATAATTGAATGCTACTTCTAGCTGCAAGAAAAGCAAAGAAGGAGCAAGAAGAGGCCCCAGCTACCCTACAGCCTCCCTCGGGCGACAGCAAGACGTTCGAGGCAGGGTTCTTCAGCGTGAGCTCGCCCGTGCGCTCGCCCGCGCCGTCGCCCGAGCGCTCGCCCGCCGGCGCGCGCACGCCGGGCTCCAAAAGCAGTCTGTTGAAGGCCGTGCTGTCCAGCGAGGCGAAGAAGGCTTCGGCTAACAAGGTAACCACTATGAAGTTACAGTTTTGTAGAGTTATTTAAACTCATATATGGACCGAATGCCAATTAAAGTTTGAGACTGTAATGTTATTGCTATTACAATTCATACATTCACAAAATCAAAATGGCTGAGAATCACTACGAGCACCTTTCGAACGGTGACGAAGGTAGGATAAACACAAATCCTAGAAGCAATATTATTTATTGTATTAAAACCAATAAAGATAATTAAAGACACAATAAACAAACTACAACAAGACTCAATATTAAAATCATGTAAAAGCTTATGATTTTTATTGAGTCTGGTTGTAGGTTTTACAAACATTTTTGGGATGGGAATTTATATCTGTCGCAGGAAATTTGTATGATTCGCAACGGCATCCGTCCGTTTAAAAACGCTCGCAGTTATGAAATATACCGAAGGCAAAATGTAATTTGCCTTGTCACTTTATAATATGCCACAACTTTTGATGGATTCCAACGCCGTTTAAAAAATGATATTTCTTAAGGCGTCCGCCGCTCGCAGTTCTAACCTAACCTACAATAACAATCAATGTCGAAATTATAACAACTGAACGAGTTGCCAATTTGTCTTCGGCACCTAATCCTAACTAATATTATAAATCCGAAAGTGAGCCAACAAACCAACAAACAAACTCACTTACTTCGATTAGAATGTGAGTTTGATAGTTTGTTTGTTATACGCTTTTTTTTTAGCTGAACAGATTTGGATGAAATTTGTAATTTGGTATAATGACGATTCATAAAATCTACCTACGACATATTCATTATGTTTTTGTGTGTATGAAAATTGTAGATGGTGTGCAAAATTATAATTTTACTAATTCCATTTCAGAATTCAACATCGTTTGCGATGCTGCGTGCATCAATATTTGGCAAGAATGTGGAGTGTGATGGGTTCTCTCTCCTACCGGTAAGTGTAAAAAAAGAACTATGTGCTGTAAATCTACGTGCCAGCTTTACGCATTCCCTAACATTATTCAAAACACAAAAGATTACTTCATATTACTAACACCAAACTTTTACGCAGCAAACCCCAATGCCGATGACTCCTATCAATCTATACGCGACTCCGGGTCGCAGCATACTCAAGAACACCAACACAGAGAAGAAATCCAGCAGGAAATCAATTAAAATGGTACTATTCAACCGATCCGATACCGACATACAAGACATATCCTACCACACTCCAGACAGCGAGATAAACGAACAGAAAACTGATGAGTTACAAACTGATAGTGGAATTTCCTCCATGGATCTCGAAAAGGTGGAGAATAAAGAAAATTCTAGAAGAAGGTCCAAGTTAGTGCGGCAGGATGCTGAAGACAGGAGTCCGGTGGTGACGAGGAGTCGACGCAAGAGTATGAATACGACGCAAGATGACGACCATGATAAGGCTACTCCGAGGAGGTCCTCTCGCAAGAAGGTGCTACATGAGTCAGAAGATAATGTGGCGGAAGAGAAGACCAAGCGGTCGACTAGGAGGCGGAAGAGTGGAGTGCAAGCGTAGAACTGATGGAGGGGATCGAAGATAGAAGGACCCTTGAAAACAGTTCCCTATTTAGATGCGAATCTTGATGCTTGACTGACCGGGAGGTGCAGCCCTTTCAGATGGCATGAACTTACGTCTTGGTACTGTGAATGTCTATTGTAAAGCGTAATTTTTTGTTCAATAGAAAAGGATTGCGCTATCCATATTGAATAGCTTCATGTATCTAAAAGTAAAGTATTCTTGTTCTGATATTTGAGACTAGCGTCATCAAGAATAAACTTCTTTTATTTTATGTTTTCTCTTAATAAAATGTGGGGATGTGTTCATATAGGGTGAATATAGACAAGTCGTGTTTGCCAAAATTAATATAATAAAATTATACAGTAATAGTAATTTAAAAAATACCACATAAGTCTTAACAGAAGTCGGCAGGGTGGTTAGTATGGTCATAAAGAGGCCAAAACTGCTATTTTATGTTACTCTTACTTTCAAGATTCCAATATTAGACATTTCAACTACACATTCCCAGAAATACAACAATCTGAAGAATAAATCGCATACGTAAGACTTACCAAAGGACCTTTCGCCATTTTCACTAAATACCTTCTTACAGATTATAAGATTTCACTTCATTTTTGCTTTAGCTAGTATTACTTATTTTAGTGAAAATATTGATATTAATCATGTTCAGTTATAGTAGAATTTATTACTTTTTAGACAATTTATTACCTATGTTGATTGTATGAACGATAAAGATGGGAATTCGATTAATTGTATCCAACTATGTAGTTTGTGTAGATGTAATCATTTGTTTTTTTTAGTTTATATTTGGAGGCAGTCTTGGGGAAAGTGCCTTTTAACAATATGATGCAAGTGTGCCATACAGCTGCTCTGAGAGACATCGCTTACAAGAACGTCCTACAGCCTAATGGCGTAACACGCAATGGCAATTTCTTTCAATTTAATAATTCAATAATATAAATTGCGTTATTTACGTGGTCGAGCAGAATTTTTCAAATGTGAAGCAATGGGTTATGAATTTCCTTCAAGGTAGTTTGAATTGTCATTGCAAATGAGTTACTCAGTTAGTTAATAGTTGAAGTTCCTAAAACTAAAACCAAGCTCGCCCGTATTTCACACATTTGCATGCTTCTTGTCTAGTTTTAATTTTCTCTTTTTATTTTAAATCGCCTGTTTTTATAACACTTAAAACAAGTAATTTTATGTTAATATTTTAAGTTTTGGAAGAGCGGAGTCTCCTAACACAGGCTTTTTTGCTTAAAAGGAGACTCCAATCACCAGTTGTTAAATTTTACTTGTACAATTAATAAAACATTTTTCATTTTCATATTTTTTTTTTACTCAGGGTCTTCGTGAAGCAGGCACACTTGCGTGACTGGCTAAGGATGCCAGTGTAAACTGTGCCTTGTCAATGTTATTTCTTCCATTTCAGTTGAAACCGAGGCTGCCTCGGATTGAGTTAAGTTACATTATAATAAGACTGTTAGGTGTGTGGGTGTGTCTCTTGTGTGTCTCGATTATTGTACAATAATTATTATTATACAAAAGTTTTTAATAAATTCTTTGTTTCATTTATTCGAAGTGCCACTGTCATCCCCATACTTATAAGAAAGTTTTGATGCGGTTTCCATCAATAACATCACCACCTTGAGAATTTATTCCTAAACGAACACTTATATTTTTATTCGATGTTTTGTCAAGTCGTAAAAGCCGTGCGAAGCAGGGGTATGTCGCTAGTAACTATGTATTGCAATCGTTATTATCTTCAATTTGGGAGAATACTACGGAAGGCCCGAAGACTCTTTTGGCGGTACCTACCTCTTTTCTAATCTTATCTCATACTCTCATGATTTAACCTTCAGGTCTTTTACGTAAGTCTGTCTGTTCTTACATTACCGTGATCAATGCTGATATTTTTCGCAAACCAGCACCCTAATTGATCGATTCGATCGATCAGAATTTGAATCGGTTCGAAACAAATGTTCGAAGAAAAACTGATCAACAACTTACGAACTTATGAAGCAATGGATTAGAATTAGACATTTCTTTCGAACAGGGAATATGCATGTATTTTTTTATTTTTATAGTTTACATCGTCAAATAATAGTTAAAAAAATTCGACGGCTAAAAAACAATTTAAAGTACTTAAAAAAAATGATAAAAATATCCACGCGATCCGGGCTATCTAAACGCCCTCCATTTGGCGCGCTTGGTGTGGTGACGTCACAATTCATGAAAACAAACAAGCAAGTGTCAAGTCCTCCTATAAAGGCAATGATAAAGGAGTGTTTGACATTTGACTTTACACTTGTTGATTGACTTGACATTTGTTACGTCACATCCGCTCTTAGCTTTTCTAGTATTTGAATTACCCACACTTTGTTGGGATTTAAAAAAAAAATATTCCTCGCTCAAAAATAAATTTTATTCAAAAATATTGATGGAGGCATAATTCTAAAGTAAAATAGGTAGTTTATAAAAAAAAATACTTGACCCTTATTTGAATCACATGCATTTTCCCTATTCTGATTGATCGTTTATTACGCAAGGGAGTTGCAAATTATACGACCTGTTTAAAAACACCCAGTTAAGTATAATCTGTAGCAAAGCCTGGCTTACGTAAGCGACTACGATCTAACGCTGGCTGGAGCCGAGCGAGCCAAGTGGAGGGTATAACTAACAGGAGTTATCCCCTGGCCCACTGCCGCCTGCTACACTGACACATTAAGCACACTGCCAACTCGTTATCGCGACAACGGCAACGCGGCGAATAAAAACTCAGTACAGTTAGTTAGGGTACGTCTTTTGTTGCTGATTTGAATATTTCTTGGCCTGATGTTAGTATCTTTACTTGCTTTGTATGAGGGTACTTGGAATGCTCACTCCACAGAGTACTTTTACTATATGGGGCTCACTCATGCAGATGCTCTGATTTGATTTGAGATTGTACGCCTTCATGTTTCCGGATAGCAATTGCTAGTAGGTAGGCGTTATTTTATTATGCAACGAGGCACTACAACTAAAATCTTCATAATGTTTGCCAAACTTTTTGATATCACTAGGTTTCATCTGACGATAAAGAATGTAATGCTATCCAGACGTTTTTGAAATTAAGACCTTTATGGCCATGGGTTATCATTAATTTGACGTTATCTTAGTGACGTAATGACGTTATCTTAGCCTAACATCAATTCTGTAAGATTAATTGGTAGTCCTTAATCAGCACCGAACGTCCATTAGGCCAGCTTCATCTAAAGGGAAATCTCAAACAATTTCCCGACACTTGACGTTCCAAGAGGCCCATAATTAAAAGAGACAATTAAAAATGGCAGTAAAGGTTGCGATAATAATAATCAATTAAAGGACTCTTCCGTTGTTAAACTGGGGATAACAATGGGTCAGATTATGTAAATCTATGCAAATTCAGTCAGACTGGGCGGAAGACAATAATAGAGGGTAATTTGGGTTGTCTCGCTGGCAATACTGAAAATGGCGAGCGCGCGAAACTGCTGCGTAAATATTGTAGTAATAACGTTAATTGTTTAATCTTCTTAATAGGGCGTTTTTTTGGGTCAGTACCTACTAATAAAATTCATAATTATGGCATTCTGCTAAAGAAAAGACGAATACATAGGTAGGTATCTACCTAATATTATGGTCCAGTATGTAGATAGTTTATCTAGCCTGCTATGTACGTACCTATAGGCCTACAGGTAACTATGTGGTCCTTTCTGCTATCTAATTGTGTAGGTAACACATTTTCGTAAACGATTAAGACATCATTGAAGAAGAACTGTCAAAATGAAACAGATTACTGTTTCATTTTGACAGTTCAAGAACATTCATTGCGTCATTTACGTTGTTGAGCACAAAACTTTTCCGAACTTATTAAGCAATGGATTAGCAATCTGTTTCTAAAATGATTCAGATTGTGATTGATCGTGTATTACGCAATTAGGGTGCTGGTGCACAATCATAGCGGGTCAAAACAGTACTTACATTAAATATTAAAAAAAAATGACATTGCTACGAGGTCTTGGTAACGATTCTAATGTCGAAAGTGGAAAAGGGTTCCGTAAAATCATGTCTATTGTATCGGAGCCCTACTTATTTTTTTTTTAAATTTTAAGAAATTAGAGGTCTAGAATTCTTCCCTTACTTTTGTTAGATGCACCCACTGAAGCAAATAAATTATTTGGTTTGATTTGATTTACAGTTGTTAAAGGTATACCACAATCATTAGGTTATGATGAGCAGAAGTCTACTGCATACTAGGTATCTACTACATCATAATGCTATCAAAACTCGACCAATTCATTACCTCCTCCTTTTTTCGAAGTCGGTTAGTAACGATAAAATACTTATATAAGTAATTGATTGGTCAAATAACTTTCGATACACAAGCTATCGATCTTCCATGACAGAAGACTTAATTTTATTCAGAATGAAATAAAATAAACTTGTCACACTTTATGAGATTTCAAGTCAGAATATGCAAATACCGTTGTTTCAAAATTTCGGTGCGCCATTTATTTCGTTATCTCGTAATTACTTTTGGGACAGAATTACAGTTGTAAGTAAAAAAATCCGTTAAAATTTGTCTCGTGCCAGAGCGTTCTAAAGACGCGAACATTTTGCGCAAATAAAAAGTAAAAACATGTGCATTTCGCGTGTGCTGAGATTAATGTCGATGTATGTCTGTGTAGTGATGTAAAGTTGGAATATCGATAGTATTTGTTATGTACCTACCTAAAGCTGTACCTAACATAATATATGTACCTACATTAGCACAGCTGTTGTATCCATTGCAGACTATAAAGTGAAATTACCAGTTGTTAGTACCTACCTACATATACCTACCTAATGGTAATAGGTATGGTACCTAACGTACTCAACATAAAGTTAATTACAAATTAAATTTTACACAACTCTTACAACAAGTAGGTATCAGATTCAGCCCAAGATATTTGAATTGTTAATTAAAAGTATTATTTAATTTTGTTGTCAATATTTAAGTTGCCCGCTACTTCGTCTACGATCCAGGATGAAAAGTAGCCTATGTCCTTTTCCAGGTCATGGTCTACCCATGTGTCAAATTTCATCTCAATCCGTTCAGCCGTTTTAGCGTGAAAGCGTAACAAACAAGTAAACAAACAAACAAACTCACTTTCGTACTTATAGACGGCTATGGTCTTCAGGCTAACTATCCTATAGTTAGCCTGAAGACCATAGCCGTTCACAGCTGGTCATTGGCGTCAATTAGTGTTCTGGGAAGTACAATTTCGCACTTATATTTCGCATAGCACATAATGTTATAAGGTACCTATTAAGTTTTCTTAAGGTAAAATGAATTTCTTCTCGATACCCACGTAGGTATCGACACTCCAGCATCCCTTGTCGACAGCCGCCGTCTCGTGGCTGCTGCAGGAATTTTTATTTCACTTCATTTCGCCGTGACATGCGCCACGTTAGCCAATAAGGATGATGTAATAACACATTTTTTGGATTGTTTTTAAGAAACTACAGTTGAGAATGTTAACATATGATCCATGACTCTTGCACTCCATTTTGTGGCGTAATTTTTGTTTTAATTGTAATGGCCCCGAAAATTAATTGAAATGAAAGGGGTGATGATGGGATCGTTTTACGGACACTAGTTATCTTATCATTTTACGGAAACTTGGTTGGGGTTCGGCGCTAGTCCGGGTGTATAATTATCTATATCTATACTTCTATACTAATACTAGCTGTGCCCCGCGGTTTCACCCGCGTAGGTCTCGATCCCGTGGGAATATAGGGATAAAACGTATCCTATGTCCTATTCCAGGTCATGGTCTACCCGTGTGCCCATCCTTTCCTCTCTTGAGTAGGGAACGTCGCGCCGGCGTCGAACGGTTCGCGTATTGCATTTTTATACTCGTGATAACTTCGAAATTAAATGTCCGATTCGAATGAATTAAAAAGTATTTTACTGTTACATAAATACCCTTGATGTTAAAACTATTTATTTGAATAAGAATTAATATTATGTTGATAAAACTCATTCGCAAATAATGCATTCATTTCGAACAAATTTGATTACCCTAAAAAAGATTATAGTAAGTCAATCTTAAAAGATAGACATTATGCTGTCGCGGACTTTTTTTTATGACTTTTAAAGAGGAACAATTCCGTCATACATGATATTTGCGTAACTTAAACCGTTTACGCAGCGCACGCAACGGATGCTCTCAAAAAGGAATAATGGTTCCCGTTTTTACAACATTTTTAATTTATGCTCCGCTCCTATTGGTCGTAGTGTGATGTTATATAGCCTATAACCTTCCTCAATAAATGGACTATTTCTTCTTTCTATTTCAAATCCAACCAGTAGTTCCTGAGATAAGCGCGTTCAAACAAACAAACCTCCTCTCCTCTAGAGAGGAGAGGATGGGCACACGGGTAGACCATGACCTGGAATAGCATATAGGATACGTTTTATCCATATATTCCCACGGGATCGCGACCTACGCGAGTGATACCGCGGGGCACAGCTAGTAAATAATAAATATTTAAGAAGTTAATTAGGTACTACAAGGCTTCTCCTCTCCCCCTTTACTTTTAGTTTAAGACGATACATCTTCATCCATCAACGCCTATCTATTTCGGTATTTGCCCATAAAACCTTCTCAGTGATGAACTCCATGACCTCAGAGGGCAGAGGCTGAATAGTCATTGTTTTTGCCCCGAGACTGTGGGGAGGACGCAAAAAATACTTAGTTGTCTATGGCAAAAGGACGGCGCGCGCTGCGATGCGAATAATCCACTAGTAATATAAACAGTGTCTCTTCTCTTCGCTTTGGTTAGGGGGAAATTGGGGTGACTATGCGTTTGGATTAAAAGGGACAGTTAGTTGTTTCGGAAAGTCCCTTAGATCTGCATTTCCTTTGTAGAGGGAACATGTTAAGGTCAAGTGATGGTTTCCATATCCATGTCCAAGTGTCTAAATAACCAAATATAACACGTCTGTCTTTTGGCTCAGCCTCTGTCTTTGTAACTTATCCATACTAAAAGTACTAATAGCTATAGGTATTATAAATTTGAAAGTAACTCTGTCAGTCTGTCTATGTTACCTTTTCACGCCTAAACCACTGACGCATTCTGGGGAAAGACATAGGCTACATTTTATCGACATACCACGCGGGCGAAGCCGCGGGCGAAAGCTAGTGGATTATAAATTAGTATAATAAGAGTATCCCATTAAAATAAGTATTTTACGTATAAAGTTGTCTAAAGTAAGTACTTAGATGTTTATGTGCATCACTTGAAACTTTATGCTCTTCAGCATGGAAAAAGTAGCTCTGCCTGCTGCTTCGGAAGTTCAGATGGGACTTACGATACGTACCTACCTACCTAATTATTTTTGACTGAAATAGAACGACGTTATGTCCCAATTTTCTCACAAGCATGGTTTCCCTTCCACGGCTAAGAGAGTGAGTTTATTAAAAATTGGATTTGCTCGTAGCGTGGCATGCGGCGCCGGCGCCGCCCTCACACCGGCGCATTATTATTATTATTTTATTATTACCCCGTAAGTGCGGAACCCGTAGGCTCGTCGATGGGTAAATATTTTGTTTTGATTTGACGATCGGATTCGATTTCTTTTTCTGTAGGTAGTGTATTAAGAAAATAACAGTTTTATGAAACAAAATGATAAATTACCTAACTTTATATCTACTTCCTATAACCGAAAATTAAAGATGTTGTGCAGTGGGGGACAAAATCATCGGGCCAGAAAACATTAAGCAGGTAAGTAAACATGCCTCTACTCTACTAATAGATACATATAACACAATTTACGCATGATAATTATTTTATCATATCACTTATTGGTTATTATAGCACATTTCATTATCGTTATAACAGTATTGTTTATTATTTTAGTATAACAAAACACACAGACACACATAAATAATGGGAAATAAGATATCTTTCAGCTTGTACAAAACCTAATGGCTCTTTCCTATCCTATGTTCTTGTACTGGGGCATTTTTAAATCTACTTACGCTCACTCTTCTCTCGTTAAATCCCAATACACGAGCACCCTAAAGCTAAAACCATAAAAAAAAATCATAGTAACTTTTCAATCTTTTTAAAATTAAATCTACCTAAATCCAAGTTCTTTACCCTTTTGCCTTGGCTTCTGCGGATTAACGAAACCATTTATAATTTAATTACCAATGAACCTATTAAAGTTGTGCAGTTTTCCGCCCAAGATACGTATTTGTAAATTAGATCGGAACTTATTTAATCCTGTTTGTGACCCTTCACCCTCTGCCCTCCGGCATGTCGACTTAAAATATTGCTGACATTTTTCAGGGACTTAGCTCTCTGCTCACCCCTCTACGATGAGGGATAGTTATAACGAGATGCGTTTGTTTGCTATGCGAAGGGGCAGGAATTAATTTTGTTGTTTTCAATTTTGATATATTAGTGTACATTTGCGTGGCCGAGTGTGTAAACGATATCTCAAGGTAAACTAATTTAGTCGGACTCTGGAGTAATTTATTAGATTGAAATGGTTAGTCAAGTAAATAATTCATTTTAAATATTTTTAACCGACTTTAGCCGAATAGGTACGTTGATGAGCAAACAAATTTTTGGAACATAGGATGGATCGATAATGACAATGGATTAGTACTTAATATCTTTCAAAATTATTCAGATTGGGATGAAAGTGTGTTAAAAATGCAAATGGGATGCTGATGATGGAGACCACAGATGGCCACCACAGATGGATTGCCGATTGCGATTCAATTACTTTATGGTTGCTAAACAATGTATGCTCGTCACAATGCTTAGGGTGGAGTTAACGTGAAAAACATCGGGAAAGGCAATACCTATTTTGTAAAAGGCGATGAGCAGTTGACATTACTCAGGCACTAAAAAGCGGAACCATATCTGAAAAGTGAAAAATAAAAACTTTTTACAAAAAAAATACACACCAAAGTGAAAATAACTTTAATTTCGGAAAAAATTTAAATAAGTACCAGAGAAAAATTTAAACTTATTTTTCACTTTGTAAAAGTATTTTTTTATGGAAGTCGGGTTTTTTTTTAACGGATTTGGATGAAACTTTGCACAGGGCTGACCTTGACCTGAAGAAAATTAAATAAGTACTAAGTCACCTACGTCAATGGCTGGGTGGTTAAATAACTCATCCAGGCATTTAATAAGGTATAACGGGTGTAAAAAGACACAAAAAAACCGAAAGCCACTTGTTATTCCCGTCATTTCCGTGATCATTTTCATGTTCTGGACCATACCTTCTGGTTACGGAGATATTGAAGGTCAAAATTCCAACATTTTCAGAGGTTTTTTAAAGACAGTAAGTTTTAAATGTTTTTTTTTTTTTTTTTCCTAGCCTATGCCGTCCCACTCCTGGGCAAAGGCCTCCCTCCACCTTCCATCTTTCACGAGCCCGCGCGTCTTCTTTCCAGTTTTGATGGAACCTATCCAGCTCGTCCCGCCATCTCCTACGTGGTCTGCCGCGACCCCGTCTCACTGTCTCAGGGCACCAGTTCTGCGCTATTTGGGCCCACAGTTTTTCAGGCATGCGGCAGACATGTCCTGCCCAGTCCCATTTAAGTTGGGCAGCCTTTTGAGCCACGTCGGTTATCTTTGTTTTGGAGCGCAGTTAAAGTTAGTTAAATGTTATACTTAAATTAATTTTAAATACCCCCACAAACCCTGAACCGTTGCATGCACCCATAAACACAATGTTTTGCGTGCGTTACGTAGCGTAAACAGTGATTTTTCACACCAAAAATAAAAGTTGTTTCCCAGCAATTATTTTTATGCTATGTTACTTAATTTGATGTACAGAAAGCGTAGTTGACGGCTGTGTGATGGCTCTTTAAACACCCTGTATACGGACCGACTAGCTGTGCCTCGCGGTTACACCCGAATAAGTCTCGATCTCGTGGGAATATCGAGGAAAAGGTATTCTATGTATGGTCTACTCATGTGCCAAATATCCGAATCCATTCCGCCGTTTTAGCGTGAAAGCAAACAAACAAACAAACTCACTTTCGCATTTAGGATTTGGAGAGTTCTAAGAAGTAGAAAGTGCATGGCGACCACCAAGCGAGTAGCCCATGCATCTCCAACAAATTGTTTCCCTCTGCACTTCAACAGCTAGAGAGTATCAACTAAAGTATAAATATAATTACAATCAAATCAAATATAATCAAAGGCTGCATCCACGGTGGGTACAAATCTATCGTCCGGGTGGTCTCGAAGCGCGCCGTCATCAGCATCAGCGCAGCGCCCGCGCAGCGTCGCCAATCGCTTAGACGCGCCCGCCATTTGTACCGAGACGATAACGTTACGGCTTTTTCTTTTAAATGCATTTGAAGGAAGTAATCTGAGAGGGGAAATGAATCCGACGATAAGTTTTTAAAAGCGATGAGTGCTCTTGGATCGATGACTCTTGCCGATTGATAAGTAGCAGGGCAAAAAGATTTGAAAAGCTCCAGTGAATCTCCTGTGGTCTGGTGGCGAGCTTGATCAATTTGAATAGGTACTTCAGAAAAAACCTAATTTTAGTATGTTGTATACAGTATGTTAACTAACAAAGGGCGTTCCCGTTAACCTGCAATAGTATAGCGTCTATACATGCTAAAAAAAATATTACCGTTAAAAAAAAATGTTTTTTTTTATTTTTGTATAGAAAAATATTCACAAAAAATATTAAATTGTTACGGAAAATAAACTCTCTGTACACGCCCACTTGTCACACTTGTTTTTCTACGTTGAAATACAAGTGTGCGTGTACAGAGTGTTTCTTTTACGTTTAAATTTAATCTTTTTGTGAAAATTTTAATACATATATTAAAAATTTTTTTTTTTTTTTTTCAATGTTAATATTTTTTTTAGCATGTATACACGCTATACTATTGCAGGTTAACGGGAACGCCCTTTGTTAGTTAACATACTGTATAGTTATATTTCATCAATCATCATCAAGTCGTCGTTGGTCCCGGCTGTCATTCGTGGATCTTTTGACAGTCATTACGGGTCTTTAGAAGCCCGAAAGTCTTACCAAGGGGTATCGTATTACCCAGTTACTGGGTTCTGGATTCTGAAGGTCAGATAGGCAGTCGCTCCATGTAAAATACTGGTATTCAGCTGCATCCGGTTAGCGTGGAAGCCGACCCCAACATAGTTGGGAAAAGGCTAGGTAGATAGGATATGTATATTATTTATATTATATTTCATGAATATGATATAAAATTACATTTAATTGGACTTCTGGGAATTGAAGAGACCCAATAGGTACTTACACTTTTAAAGGATTGAACTCCTCGTAAAATAGATGCAACAGAAAGATAGAAAGCCCAAGGATGATTTAAAAAAAAAAACTTAATTAGGAATAATGTGGAATTTTGTCGGAAAATGACACCATTTTCCCTTAAGAATTTAGAGTTTCTTGATAAAATGCTACATAGGCACAATAGCATAATTATTAACAATTATTTATAATATTGTGTGCCATTTTTGTCTCTACATCAATACCTGTGGCCCATGTCTCTATTTCCTCGTCTGTCCGTGCGGCTGACAAATCAATCGGCAACACATGAGCGATAGCCGATCGGCGGGGTTCCTATCCGACGGCCATTTGCATTGATTGATCTGTGATTGAAGCGATACAGACGTTTATATCATGATCATGATGTAATGCATGGACGGTGGTTATATTTGAAATGCCGATACGTTTACTGTAAGTAATCAGTACATTATTGCACGCTTGATAGAAGTAGGCCTCCTGAATCGCAACAGGTTATGCTAGTGAAGGATTGTTAAAATCAGACTTGAATTTCCTGATGGTGGTTACGGTTCACGTATTAGATTAATTAATTATTAGGTTATTCAACTTAAAAGCCTATTGACATAATAGTATTTCAGGCATTTACGAGTATTTATAGCATAAAAACAAGATTATAAACAGAACTGATAGCTCATGTCTTTAGTCAAAGCTTCGTTGCCAATTGATATCAGTTAATTTCAACCTCATTTCTAGTTACAGTTCTAGGTAACCCACCCAGCAGCCAGATCCAGGATAATCCCTATCCACTAGTTAAATCTCTGCCGTCACTACAAACGATAATTATGCGAACACATCGACTGCGACTGGCATCGCGCCTCGCGCTTCTCGGAACTATCCGTTTGTCACCACTCTGAACTGTTGTAGACTCAGCTTCTTGTACTTATGTGTTGTTTGTGTAAGTACCGATATTATTATGTGAGATATTGTATTTGTTGAGACTGGATACTTTGGGAAGGTTTGATGGGGGAATCAGACCACTAGATTAGAAAACGGCATGAAACTTCTTTTAAGGCAACCCCGTCAGGCCATTTTGCTGACTGATTCATTTACAACTATGGCAGATAGATGGATATTCTCATGGGAATACTTTTTATTTGCAAAATCTCCAAGCAGGTGCTATACGAATCTCAAATCTAATCTCTCTAAAATCTTTAAATACTATACTTACCGTGCGTTTGCCCTGGCGAAACATTCAAGACAAAACATGTTGAAATCTCTAGTTCCTGTCAAAAATTCTATGGAAAATTGACAGAATGTTATGGTATGGCCCGTTAAGAAAACGTATGACTTGGTTAGGCTTACAGTTAACTAAATCTTATAAGATGTTGACCCAGCCCTTTATGAAATCACGTCTGATTCAATCCATATTGTAGTTAATGACTTCTTGCACTTACCACATAATTATTTAATTCAAACAACCTTGCCTTAGCAAAAGTACATTCAAATCAACATGAATGCTGAGTCACCTTTACCTAGATCAGTGGATTAGTTCACTAAGTTAACTTGACTTTGTAGAATTCGGTCGCAGACTCGCAGTAATAGTTTAATGTCTTATTCAAACGCCAGATGATATACCACGATTGTTGAATTCACTGAACTGGACTCGTGTTTGATTTATTAAAATATGTGCCTTATCTAAATAATGATTTAGTTAATATTACAAGTTGGTTGACATAAACGTTTGTTTAGTACGTTTTAGTTCAGTTTCAGTGTTTAGTAAATAATTTCTTAGACCTGACACAATAAATCTAATAACTTACATGGGTTTAGCTGCGTTTTAAGCAGTAGGTTGCTTCCAAGATATTTTCTCTAGATCATACATTCTGGTACTTAAACGTTTTATCATAATTATTATTGGTACCCACAAAGAATCTCCTTTTGAAATCCGTTCAGTAATTAACCCTTAATGATTATGAAAGTAACACCGATTACTTACATTTTACGTAGAAAGCTACATAACATATTCATTTGAATGTTTATAGCTTCTTGTTTATGATTCGGTGTGTCACTGTATTCCCAAAAACTGTTTTATTGCAAGCGTTAGGAATCTGGCGAGTGATGAATCAGTATTTTCCTCTTGAAAATAAATTATCACGATCAATCCAATGGTGGTTATTTTTGGTATAACCCTGATTCGACATATTTATCCAGTCCACCGCTTTTCTGTCTTGGGGCTGTCTGTGTACAGTCGAGTTGAGTAACTTTTGAAGTCGCATTTACTTTCATTTTCGGGTTTTCTTGCGGATGTTTCTCTCCTTAAGACGTAGGGCGTCTGGACTGCTACCCAGGGTAGGCCTTAGGCAGAAGACCAGACGACATCAAGACTACGACACGGTATAGTGACAGCAGACGAGAATTTCTTAGAAATCGTTTAGTTAAGGAACCATTTACTAAATTTTCTCATATTTGATGAGAATGGACAACTGTAACTGTGCACAATTTATGCACGTGCATCAATGCATATGTATAATGGTGTTAATTGTGTAACTCGGTCACTTGTCGGAGTCTAGGCTGTCTAGAGTCTGGCACTTTACGATGTACATGTAATACAATTTCTCCTAGTCAATTGTTATTGTCACGACTTGATTGGGTGACACGCACTGTGATGGTTCTATTTACACACTATAAAGTTAAGTGACAGTTACAATTAACGTGTTTGTTTCGCTACAAGATAGTTTTAATTTAAATTCTAAAAGCTTCTAAGCAACTTGATAAAATCTTGTTTGTAACTTATTTGAGTGATCGCTGAAACTGCTGATAGTAGTTCAAAACACTGAACATTTATTTCATAACAAAATTATTGTCCGAAGCAGTTACAACTTATTTCCGAAGTTAAAGCAAGAACAGTCCGAGTCACAAAGTAATTTATTGGACGAGAAGAGAAGTAATAATAGTTAGCTCAAGTGTTAGCCAAGTTTTACCGCTCTTACTACTACGTAACTTCCTACTCATTTGTGGAGTTGTGAGACTGAAACAATTAATAGAACATTCGTGCCATTGAAGGAAAGGGAGAGCTTTTCTAAGTTCTAAGAATTGAATCAATTCAACCGATCTGGGAAATTAACCTGTCGCAGGGAACTGAGTAAAAGTAATTTGGTATAAGTACCAAACAGCTTTTGCTTTTGAAGCAGTTTTAGCTTTTGCTTTCACTAAGGTCTTCATCAAGTGCTGCATTTCTCCAAGTTTGCCCTAATTTTGAAGCCCCAGCTTCTGTGTTCCCTAATTTCACCCGTCAGCCTTCAAAATAAGAAGAAGCGGGTATCTTCTGGGCACGCCCGTTCGATCGTAGACCTCATTCATCGCTTTCCATCAGGTGAGGTCGAGGCAAGAGTCATCCCACAAAAATTGGCTTGCCATTTACCTCAACATAATCGAGCAGAAAACATTACATTTTCTAGCAATTGAATATGTAAGATATAATTACATAAAACACAGGTAAATAACATTGAAATAATAAAACAATCACCTACCTGTCGGAGCACTATTGATCCCTTTCAGTAAGAAGTGACATCTAATTGAAATGTGAAAGGAGAGGCATGAAATCCCACATAATGCAGGAAAACATCTCGTTTTATGTGACACACTTTCAGGTAAAATATTAAGAAATGTAATACTTGCTACATTGTTGTTTATATGAAAATCGTAGATGTGTAAGTCTTTACAAAATACGAATTGGTTTTGATACAATTTTCGGGAAAAATGGTTCCAGAATTTGTTAATATAATCTTGTTTCAATAAGATTGCTGTTTATTTTATCGATATGTTCTGTTCTGGCCCACACTTGATACCTACCTTGTTTGTTCTCTTTCTAATTTTTCCTGAACATGGAAACACCAAAAATTAGTCCAATCGTTCCAATTTTTTTTTCATTTTCAACTTTTCAACTCAACAGAAACAGCAATGTATTTGGTAATATTTCGTTATGGAAATATTTTTCAACACCTACAAAATGTTCCATTCAACCCTATAACGCGCCTGGCAGGTTGCTAGTTGCTAAGGGTTGGACGTATGATAACGGTCTATGCTGCATCGACGCACCCTTGAATAAACTGACAGAATTATCTTTATACAAGCCTTCAGTGGAAAACTGAAGATAAGACTATTATTTATGTGAGAAATAGAAACTAATGGATGTGGCATGTATCTAATAAAAGGCATGTTGAAAAGTTACACTGATCCCGCCCAGAAATAATAAAGAAACAGGCAGGTGCCTATTTGAGAACCCTATTTACTGTAGGTAGTATTTTAGGTACCTATGTTGGTATCTTTTTTGATCGCAAATGAGAAACAGGAAAAAAAATAAGGTTTCCAATTATTCAGAATTTGAAACCATCTTGAAACTCTGTAACGTATTCTACATGCAATGATCGTCCGCTAGGTGTCGCTAGTTGGCAGTGAGTGACGTCGCCACTCTCAGTGCTCCCCACACAATGAACATCGCATCGAAGAGGTAGTACTACTTTGTGCCTGAGGTTTAGATGACGGTCACACTCGTAGCTAAGAGAATAATAATACGTAGAACAAAATATATATTAGAAATACCAAAAATGTATGGGATGCAGCCTAATATTCAACAATAATATTCTGCGTTCGCAATTTAGTTTCCAAAAAAGTAAACAAATAAATTGTTTTTGGAAAAATAAAATAACTCCAGTATGTAATCGATTAATCCTCACATTACTCACACAAAAGTTCAGTTTCTGCTACTACTTGAAACATTTATATGATTTTTTCAGGAAACGATACGATAAAAAAAAAACTGAACTGTAGGTTTGTTGTACAAACACTTACACGTCAACTATTTTTTTTAACTAGATCGATATTTCCCATCTGACTACTCTGGAAACAAGGAAGAAACATCGAAACAAACTCCGAGGTCACAGTCTCATCAGTCCGGGCATTGTCTTGGTCAGGTCATGCAGATTAGCGTAGGATATGGTCTTTTTAGTAATAGGAATATTACTAGTCATTCTAATATCAACTTAATTTACAATAATATAAAATTGGTATGTACTTGATAGAGGAGTTCTGAGCATCATCTTATATTCAACATTTAAAGCATAGCGTAGCATTCACTACAGTCCTGCCGCGCCGCAAGCACTTCTGGTGGTATCACGTCATTGTAATTAACTCGCTTCAGACGCAGTTAATAGTACTGGGCGAGTAATGCCTTGTAACTGCATTGTCTCAGCCTATCTGTTACTTGTAGGGTAGGTAAATATGGAGAATTCGTGATTAGATTCATTCGTTACTTGAAGTAGCACTATGAGTCAGAAGGGTCAGGCAAGCTTTTACCTATCTACTAATTAAACTACATTTTTCTAGCCTTTCGGTCGCTGAAAGTAAAAAACTTTGTCAAACAACGCAGTGCTTTTGAACATAATTTGACAGCAAGCAAACCAACAAAGCTCACCATTTTAAAAACAAGAAGAAAGATCAAGAAACCACTCCAGCATCCTGTAATAATTTATTAGTTCTGTTTTATAAAAGAAAGTATCAACTCTTTCCAAATCAAGCACTGGACAGCCAAATCTTCTAAAGCCTGAACAAACAAGTATAAATCAGCTGAACAATAGTGAAATGATGTACCGCCGCCGCGATATCGTCATAAATCTCTCCGGAACATCTATAAATTCATTACGACCACGAGGGAGCTCGGCAGTACTCATTCTTTTAATTTATCGGCTCCTAGTCGTACGGCGGTTAATTTGATACTGGTTTCATTGGCCTGGATATTAGGGTTAATTTTAAATTGTAAAATTGTCTTTTGTTCTATAACGCAAGCTAAAACCAAACTATGTTATCTTACGGTAGAAAATACACTTCTATACAATTTTACGAAAATACTGAATTCTGTACTTCAAAATCAAATTCATATACATATTTGCATTTTCTTTTATAACTTCCTGCTTTTCGAATAAGAGTGCACTCTATAAAATGCGACAGCTTTCTAGTACACCTTGTAAACATTTTTATTCTGATTTACATGACCATTTCACATTTCCAATACCATTTCATATCTATATAGAAATCGTTCAATTTACTACATTTCTTGTTTTGACATGCGTCGGATTTATGATTATTATTTACCTCCTGATGATCCCCAAAGAATACGATGTCTGTATAGCGACAATTGTATATAGTTTATAGTAATATAGTAATAGCTGTATTGTCGAAAGTTTTGAGCGTTAAGAGTTATAAGAGTTAATGAGCTTGTAAACCAAATGCAAGTTTTGTAGCGCGACAATCGTCCTTAGACAACTAGACCATTGCGATCAGACAATGTTTGTAGTAGTACTTGAGTTGAGAAGTTTCACTATGGATAGGTATTCTCTTGTTGTTGATAGTCATCTCAGTGTCAGTCATCGCAATGAATGCAGGATGCGTGACACCTGACGTATTCGTGTCGCATGCTCAGCATAGTCAGCATCGCTCAGGTGGCGCCACCTGTCGTCATTGCTCGGATTCTTCACGTGTTACGGGTAACATACACAGAAAGAGAGAAACAATTTGTTTGACATTAAGATTCAAAGGCGAGGAGAGATTTATTACGGGTATAACGTGCAAGACAAGTCGTGGAATAAAATTTGCTTCTGATGTTCCTCTCAATGCCCGTTATAGACTGACAACTGTCAAAAATCGCCTCACTTTGCAAAAGAAATTGGTGATACAAATTCACAAAAAAAAAAATCTGGTATGACAAACTTTTAGCCTTACACAAAGGGACATTCTATCAGTTAGAAAACGATGATGGAAAAGGCAAAAATGTATGGGACTGACATAAGCTATCGAAAAGCTTATGTCAATCTTTTTGAAAATCGTTGTAGAAATACGAAACGCTTTCGAAGCTATTGTTACTTGTCTAGGCCCTCTATGTCAAATTCACTCAAAAGGAAAATTTTTGAACAGCCTCAATAAAGTCTTAGTTAAAGTTCGAATACATTGATTAGTGGTCGGATTCGAACCCGCGATACCGACCGCACCGTGTCTCATTCACCACCACTTATCGCTCGGGTTATCACGCTACTGTTCTACGAAACATAAATCAAGTTAAAACAATATACTAATACCTCCTTATTTGGAAACTGGTTTATATTTATCTACTGCTTTATGTACACGATAAACCGACATGGTTCATAGACCATAGAAATAAAGAAGATATGCCATAATTTGAAACATCTACATATAATATACTAGCTGATGCCCGCGGGGATGACGGTTATTATGTACTTAAACCTTACTCGAGAACCACTCTATCCATTGGTCAAAACAACATGAAAATCAGTGCAGTAGTTTTTGAGTTTATCGCGAACAGGACGACAGATAAACGCGGCGGAGGACTTTGTTTTATAATATGTAAGGATAATCTAGCTTCTTGTGAAAGTAATTCCTGGAAGAATCCTGTAAGGTACTGAGCGGTTATAATTAACACAACTAACAAAAGTTTGAACTTGAGGAAACGTTGTGCTTGACTCTACTCTATAGAGCCTGATTGATATTAATGGTAACCGCCACCTGTAGAGACAGACCTGCAAGTTTGCCAATGTTTTGCTAAACGAAATGCTGCGGTTGGAATGTTTCATGCCCTTGTATTTCCAAAAAAAATAAGAAATGAATTTTCCACTCTCACGCACGGCTCTTGTAATTCATCTGACAATAACTTAACTTGTATTATTTTCTTCACATCTCTCTTATTTCTATGATCGTTCTTCGTCTTCAGCGGAAGAGTTTAATTATAAATATATTCTGGAAACAATGGCGACAGCGACAGGATTAAGATTTCGTTGTAATAATAAAGGCGTTTGGAGAAACATGACCTTGTTCTGAGTACGGAGCTTAATATAACGCGTATTTAGTAGAGGTCAAATCCTTTACAGGATTTCTGCCGTACAATGTTTTCATGTAAAACAATTGTACCTACACAACAAAGAATGTTAATTGATTCAGGCGTGACTTAGCGGGAATCCATTATAAAATACAATAGACGCAGATATATTTAGTAACCTATTTCGCTTGACTATTCTTCAAGAGTCATAAAAACCCTGTAAGAAATCGATTGACTAATTGCAAACCAGAACGCGACGTGTTACCACACCGCGCTGGACGCTCGGTGTGGTAACACGTCGCAATCGTCATCCTGAAGATGCCTCGTTGAGAGGTGAAACACGTGTCGATTTCTTACAGGGATTTTATGACTCTTGAAGAATAGTCAAGCGGAATAGGTTACTAAATATATCTGCGTCTATTGTATTTTAACAAAGAATGTGCAAATTGAAAATGTTTAAATGCAAAAATGCAGATCATTTACACACACACTTTCTTGATACATACTTCTCAACTTCAACTTATGATTTCAGACTTATAAGGACACTTCTCCATTTAATGCAGAAGAAACAAGCACAGCCTTCAAAATCATGTTCTTCACTCCTTACGAAAGTACGAGTTTCCCTTAATTTCTCCACTGCAAGTCGAAATCTGTTGGGTGACATGCAACAAACACTACTTAATTGGTTCAACTCTGCGTGTGACTTTAATGGAACAGAACATTTTAATGACACTGGGACATATTTTTTTACAAAACCCCGCAGAAACCAGTAGTCTTTATAATGAAGATGTCGTTAGTGCCTGTAATGATCGCTAATAGGTCCTGAGACGCGGGCGTGGCAGCATCCATTAGTTTGATGGGTTCCGGCAACTGAGGAGCAAGTTGTGTCACGTGTAATCAGACTCTGTTACCGCTAATTTTCTGCACGATCATACGTCAGAACAAGTACAAGAAACATTTGGTAATCTGCAGTGCTGTGCTGTTCACATGTTATTAAACTTCTCAACCTGTTTTTTTTTTCATTTAACAGCCTGCAACTTAACTATAAGCATTGTGAAGTGAGTTCTTATGTCAATGATGAATGATCCAAACCTGGGACTCGTCGGAGTCTACAAATTGGTTTATCGGGCTTCATTATAAACATTGCAGACTTGACAGAGGTTGCGTTGTGCTCCATCTCAGCTGTAATGCTACTTGCAGATCCCGCAAATAAAACAAAATCATAACCCTCCTTTTTGCTTCGCCGTAGTCGGGTAACAAAATGGTCAAAATATCTCTCATCCATCCCATTACAAGAACTTCCGCACAAAAGGCCGCACTCTTCAGCAACTAGTCTAGACTTTACACAAAATAGCCGCTGGCCGGTATTGGGCACGCCGGTCACGTGCCGGTAATGCACTCGGAACGGCTCAGCTCCGGCAATGAAGGCGTGTTTACTTTACAGAAGAATGTTCCTAATGGATACATGTGGATGGTGGAGGATGAACATGGTTCTGTAATGTGGAAGTGGGTGAATTTTCTTCCAAGTTTCTGGATATATGCGTATGTGTAAGGTGCTGCATCTGGATCGATCGAGTTCCTGGTTCGTAATTAATGGTGATTATAGAAAGATCGTGTTCCTAATATTAACAAAAAATAGATCATTGTTATGACTAGCAAATTAAACACTGAGAAGCAGGATTCATCATGATTCATGAATGGCCTCTAGCTAATGTTGCCTTCTGAAAACCGAAACTATTGTTCATCTTCTAATTTCTTTTAAGGATTCCTAAAATTCCAAGTATTCATGATTCTGAAAACCTCTCTAAACTAATTATGCTGGTTCCTAAGAGTTGGTTCACATCTAAACTTAGTGTGATGGGTAGTTCAGTATTCAAAGCTAAGATGGGAATACGCCGTTTTATCACTCGCCAGATCGCGCATTTCCCATTAGGCACGCTGAGCTAATATATCAAAAGTTGAGTTACTGTATAAATCGCCATCTTTTTCTATAACGCATGAAAACATCGCCAAAAAAAAACATCACTAAATCAAAAACGCATTTCCGAATCGAATTCTTCAAATGTATGATATAAACAGAAGGAATTATGTAAAGTGAATCGCGGCAGCTGTTCTGTCATGAATAATTCAGGGCTCGTCTCCCAGAGTGCTGCGGTCCATCGTGAAGACTTCCCAATGATGTGGGAAGCCCCGGGATAAATCGAAGGGGTTAGGAATTAGGGACGTTTAGTTTATCGTTGCATTTGTAACTGCTGAAAGCGGGACTCAGGGCGAAAGGTAAAAAAAAGTTAAAAAGACCTCGGAAATGTTTCTACAGTTTTAGGCTCTGTTTTATATGCCCTCTTGTTTGCCGTCGTTCATCTAGCTTGCTATGCAGTGTTGCGTTTTGATGGCTGATCATTTGTAAATCCTTTTTTTTCATTATACCTAGAATCGCGACAAGCTAAGAAGTCCGTTTTGACAGCTATAACAATGCTTTGTGTAGGGATGAAAACAAAACTTGGTTTCTTATAAACTGATTCTCGTGACATATCGATTGAACATATTTATAGAGTTTGTAATCGACGACTTATCTAAATTACTTAAAACTGATTCTGGCATAACGTTTTATTACATATACGAGAACGAAACGTCAAAACGGACGCCTATTTGCAATATTTACTTTTAACGAGACAATGAGATGGGCAACCTCCTTTGTTGCTACTTATCCAAGAACGTTTACACAAGTGAAAACGCGAATTTGCCTTGCGTATAACATCTAATCTAAGTTGAAAGCCGCCGCGGGCATCACCTACCTTACTCCTGCCGGTATAACGGAATAACTGTATCCCGGACTACTGCGCCGAACTTAGGCACCGCTGCATGCGGAAGTGCAACCGCTCGCAATTTCCGCCCGTCGCTCACAGCGCCCTCTGCGAATTAAACTATTAATATAGAATTACGGGATTGTTATTACAAGTGATGCAACGGCTGAAGCCTTCTGCCTTCAGGCGATGAACAAGATGGCGAGTTGTTTAATTACAAATTTGAATGTAATAGACAATTCTAGCTGGTCTGGCACAAATTAATTCATAAGGTTATCTGGGGCTCCTCCACTGTGTTCAGTTCAGGTCTTAGTTCTGTTATTAAAGGCACATGATACACTTTGACTTTCTCAAGAATCTTGAGAACAATTCTTTGGCAAAATCTTGGTGTTTACTGGTAGGTATAACTGCTTAGTTATACAGTGTGTCCGGACATGGACTAGCGATATTCTGAATATTTAAATAATAAACTATTTTACAAGTACAATTTTAATGATTAATTTTTTTATTGGATTAATTTTTTTATGATTTCGTGTTTAGGGTTCCTTGCAAAAAGCACAAATCTTGCGCATTCACTATGTTCAAACAAAAATAACTTTTAAAGTATTAGGACAACGGACACACTATTATGTAAGTACATAGTACAGTCAGTGATGAACTGATGATAGTAGTATTTAGGCCTATACATCACTTTGAGGTACACTAAACGCCCAGGCGTTTTAACTATAAAACTTCTATTGTATCTCATTCAGTGTCCGTCAACCGATTAACATCATCCCTCTTCTGGCTGCAAGCTTTTCAAGGTTATGTTGTATGCAAAATATTTATATGAATAAATTAAACCCTGAGTCAAACAACAAATTAATTACAAAAAGACCAGCTAGTCACAATATAAATAACTACGCACCCAAGAATGCAGGATTTTGCGTATTAACGGGGTAGCCACCCCCTGTTAATTAAATGTTTTCAATGGCCAGGGGAGGTGGGGAGGAAGGGGAGGGGCGCCAGGGTAAGGGGGTAATCTTTCACAATTTGTCACGACATTTGATATTGTATTTATTGCGAGGTTCAATAAAAAGGTTAGATCAGGTTAAAGAAATGAATTAGTTTGTGAAGCTGGGGTCTTTTATTAGTTAGGGGTTATAGAAACAATGCTGGATTGATATCGGGAGATACATGTTACAACTTCATCAAGGCTAGGATGATGATGGCATTTGCAAAACATTTTTAGAAACAGTTTCTTTTGTTTTTTCGATAGATAAGAAATCCAGGAATAATACTGGTGCATTTATTGTTACTACCCCGGAAATTATGTATTAACAAAAGGAATAAAGGAAGTGTACTCTAGGGAGTTGTCTTATCATTAACAGAAAGATTGAAATCTCTTTATTGCCTACGCGCAGATTAAGAGAAGGGGCGTGAATTCTTCTAAATATTCAAATTATGTCTCATCCTCTTACATATTTATTTCTGTCTAGCCTTTGAAGGAGTCGCTTTAAATATACAGACATCAGACAGACGCTACGTTTTGTTAGCAACTTGTTTTTGAAACAACGCACATCGTTTCCAGGTAAAATCGATAGAATAACATAAATAAAACAATATGATTGAGATGGCAGACGTCTACTCTTGGTATAAACAGTTCAAGATCACCTCAAGGTGGTCTGACACTTAGCAATAATATTGGGTGAATTTGTGACCTAATTGTTAGCCAATTGTTTACTTTAACACATCAAAAATATTTTAAAATCTAGATGAGGTGGTGTTTACTATGCGACTACTCTGAAACGAAACAAACTCACGGTCACAGTTGTTAGTGGATTATGTGAGTACCATGTACTATATTAGTGTCTGAAATTGTCTTTTGAGGAAAGAATCACATGGATTTGAAGGACACGATTACTGACACATGCGTGCACTGACTGGATCAGGGCACGCTGTGACAGTAGTCGTGTAGCTCAACTCGTGTAGAACTTAGGAGTTTGACTAATGAAATGTTTGTTTAAGTTCCGTGATGGTTTGGTTTCTCCTGTCTATTTCAACTGCAATAGGCACCTAGAAAGACACGCCTGATTTGATGAGCCCTGAATATTATTGTGCTGCACTCGTCACATCGATATACACTCTTGAGTAAGAAGTTCAGGAAAAGTCTACAACTAAAGATGATGAAATCACAAGTAAACACATAATATTGTAGGTACAATTTGTGGTTATGGAACACTATTCTATATACTTACCTTCGAGAATCGTGTATAACGGATCATTTAAACCACTTAAGCCTATAGCCTAATAATTCGTGACTGGTACTTAAACCTACGTCTAACAATAATTCTATCGATTTAAATTCGCATGAGAGGCTGTGTAGTAAAATTCTGTTACAGCAGGGTATTGCAAATATTTCTCGATTAGCAATAGGACCTCAAACGACACGCAGTGGGTGTTCAATAGTCCACCTTTTTAGGGAATGTTCACTCTAGGTTTATGAGTTTTGTGTACTAATAGGGCATTATAGGGCTTCTCTAACTAGGACCTTAATTGTATAGCTGTACAGTGTCCCATTGAATGTAGAATTTTATGTACGCAGTGAACAGACCAGATATGTGTGTCGAAATCAGCGAAAAAGGTTCTAAAATACAGTGTTAACAAAAAGATGACATCGTGATTTTACCAACGATTTGATTTTTGAAAGTTGAGACGTTCGGTGACCAATTTCATCATTTGATGGCAGCGCTCTATACCTCGACATGTTCAATATTTGTTCAGCAGACTTCCTTGTTGAATTACTGATTATGTATCCTTCGTATCAGCACCAGGATATTCATTGCACCAGGACATTGGTCAAGAGATCGTTATTCTGATAAGGAGAAGCTTGCGACGCCATAATAAGATGGAAACTGATTCACTTGCAGTAAAATGTGGCTCAAATCGGAGGTATCTCCGCGTTATCAGTAATTGGACGTGTTCGTGTGATAACGAGACACGCGGACAGACAACTGTAGGGGCGCAGTAAAAACTCAATCAGGAACACACCTAGCTTGGTCGGAAGATGTTTATGTACCACGACACGACTGGCTAGTGTGATCAAGTAGTCACTAGACATTATACTGTAGCCATACAAATGTATTTGGACACTGGTTTCTTGGCTGAAAACCTTCTACAATGTAGAAGCGAATAATAATTGTAGAATCGCTTTTGTATGAGCTCGTGGCTAAGTAATAACAGCCGCTCGGGTCGATCCATCAGGCTAAGCTAGCAAGTTGATCCGTGGATGGGCGACCATTTTCACATAGCGAGACTCCTTCGTGCCTCGGAAAGCAAGTTAAGCCGTTGGTCCTGGCTGTCATTTGTGGATCTTTAACAATCGTTACGAAAGTCTAACCAAGGGGTATCGTATTACCCAGTTACTGGGTTGTGGAGGTCAGATAGGCAGTCGCTCCATGTAAAATACTGGTGTTCAGCTGCATCCGGTTAGACTGGAAGCCGACCCCAACATAGTTGGGAAAAGGCAGGCAGATTTTAATCGCTTTTGTGAAACAGGCAAGTCAACTGTGAAAAGGATGAACCTGAAACGCTTATTTGAAAAAGAACTGCCATGATGGTTTTCTATTGATAGTAAGGACTGCAATGCAAAAGATCTTTTTGCCCATGAACGAATAAATATACCTATAGTAGTAAGGTACTCATTGACAAATACAACCATCCGAAATAACAGTCGTCCATACTAAATAGCCTACAGCTATCCGTTTTATTCGACCACTTTATTCCAAGTTTGTTTTAAGGTCTATAAAATTTACAACCAGTCCCGATAAGGGCCCTGCCATAGCCCGGTGTTTGTTCAGATTTATCATCTCATAAATAAACATAACATGTTACAATTATACGGATTCTTCGCCATGATGTATTTCAAGACAATTTCGTTTCATTTGGAGGTTATTTCGGTCATAATTTTGGGAGCAAAACGGTTAACTTGGTTGTAAATTAGAAGAGTGGTTATGGATTTATGATGTATGATGTGGCAATATCCATTAACATTTCGTTTAGGTAGGCTGGCAGGCTGATTACTCTGAAAGAAATCTATAAATTTAAAAATGAATCCCTATTTCCCTTGGTCACGCCATCACGCGTGAACAGCTGAACGGATTTGGATGAAATTTGGCACATAAGTAGACCATGAACTGGAGAAGGACATAGGATACCTTTTATCCCGATATTCCCACGGGATCGAGACTTATGCGAGTGAAACCGCGGGGCGCAGCTAGTCGCTATATATTTTTCAAACAGTAGTTGATGGACTGGTAACCATGATGACCGCTTACTTGAGCGAGTTTCCTCTGTATAGCAATGATAGTTGGACAGACAAGGAATGGTGAGATGGAATGGCATTATTTTTATCCTTGAATATCATTTTATGATCCAAACAAAACAAGTCTAGGATTGCATGCAAGGCTAGGTCATTCTTGTTAAGTCTATGGGTATAGGTAGAAAAGCCCAGCAATTAACATCATTACGTTAATTGATTAAAACAGAGCCATTACATATTTGAATCTATTGTACCTCATTAGGTACAATAGATTCAAATATGTAATGGCTCTGTGGGGGTCCCAAAATATCAACAAACAAATTCATCAGTTTTCTCATCAGAACCATCATGTAATTTAAATCCGTATTCCTCAGCACACTAACCCAATTTACTTGAATTATTTGTGGAATGAAGATGAGTTGCGATCGTTTTGTCACACTATATTTACGCGGCGCTTTCGACAAAGATGCGTGCGCGCATACCGATGTGATCCGCGCCTTCCTGCTGATTCGCGTGACACTGCGCAGCTTTACAGTCAGACAGGTTTCAGTGAGATTTTAGGAAGAGATCCGTATGATTTTAAGAAGCTCTTTTTAATTATTTGTGTGTAAATTCGATTCTGCTTGATTTAGATAATCTACTCAAAACAGCACACCAACTAATGTATTTAAAAACCAGGGTTTTTTTGAAGAATTTAAATAGGCTAGCATCACATTGTAAACTGTCTCGAGCCCCTTCGTTCTAGTTGATTAATGTTAGGTTGGTACTTCTGTACAACATGTAACAAAAACCCTGTCCGACCCGAAAGGTGGCGCCTAGATATATAATTAGAAAAATGTTTTTGGTGAAAATATGAAAGTTATTACTATTTAAAATTCACATTTTTTATACCAAAATTACCCCAATTTCATTAGAAATTAGCAAATTTTCTACAGAGTTCATAAGATATGACTTGTAGAATCGACGGCCAACGGCGCCCCATGTTATAAACCGGCAACATTCCCAAATGAAAAAAAAATGGAACGGAACACCAGATCAAAAGTCATTTTAGCGGTCTATCTTCGTATTGCAATAGGCTATGCATGAAAGTTACCGAAATTTTGATGCGGAACTCCAAAAAATGCTTTAACACGTTTTTAGGGAATTTATGTTAATAACTCATTCAATATGCAGATTGAGCCGTAAATACTCTCGCAGCTAATTATTGTGTAGTCTTACGAGCGAAAGTGAGAACTTGGACATTTTATCGATTTCCTCGTACATTGAGTTACGAGTATTCTGAGATTGCCTACCATAGTGCAATGTTGAACGAAGATTTTAGTTGGGAAGAAGAAATTGCCTGAATTCATCATTGACTGTATAATAAAGAGAGGAGATAGAGATATCTTTGAAGAGTGCGTGTGTCTTTGGTTAATTTTACTTCCATTCTGCCTCTCCTCTTGAAGAACAGCTCATGCTGTGATTAAAAGATCTGCGGGCTTACCACCACCGCTTACAGCAGTATTATTTTAATCTTACTTCAGTGGGGGAAAGAGATGAAGCTATACGTCCTGTAGAGCTTCATCTCTTTCCTACACTGAATGTTGGGGAAACACGATGACACAATCTGAAATCTAATAATAAGAAACATGTAAATACATACATAGGTTCGAACCCTATGTAGGAGCCATGTAAAAGGCACAATGTACCTCATAAAGTAGAGTTAATGAAAGTAAAATCACTTAAAGTGCTATGTATAAACCTTATATGCAAAATATATAGAGGTTAAATTAAATAAAGATGACTTTAGCTTTATATACTTATCAGTAAACCTCGTACAATTAATAATCCGATTTGGAAAAATGAGAAAAGTATGTAAAACCTCTATATATCAACAAAAATGTGAATAACTTCTTATATAGAGCAGGTACATAATTGTAATTACTGACAATCAACTAGTTTGATTAAAATACATCGACCTAGTCAATTTACATAAAGAAAATGGGGCGCGATGTACGGTTTGCGAACAATTCTATTGTTTCCTTATGTAACGCAAACGTAAACACTGTTAGGTAAAGATAAGGAATCCCTTTACCGACATACCCCTTGCCTCTCCTTCACCCTTGGCCGACAAAATTGAGCCGTACCCCGCAGACACCCGATCCCCTTCAACACCCCCTGCCTGATCGAGGTGCCCAGATTTATTGGATAGGCAATTAAAATTGATACGTGACTCACACGCTACTTGTACCTATGTAACTAGTTTACAAATATTTCAATCTTCACTAGATTGAGTTAGTCGTCTCAGAATCTCCAACGTAGCAGCACCTTTGTCGCGTTCCGTGTTTCTGCTGCTTCGTATCGCGCTCAGCCATTAGGACATCTAGTTTCCCTAGATCTAGTTCTATTTAATAGTTTTGCTTCTTATATTTCTATTTTCTCTGTAAAGTCGTGTTTTAAATCGTAGTTTGTTATTATACTAGTAGTAATTATAGTGTTAAGTTTTTCATGTACACTTTTGTGACATAACTGTGATTCTCGTGTAACGTGTGATGCAATATACGTATTAAGCTGACAAGTGGTTTTTTTGGTGAATAAAGCCTTCCGACACCCCCGCCTAACAGACTGAGCTCTCGGCTGTTACATTTTGGTCCTTCGAGCCGGATAAGGTCGTAGTAACCATGAGTCAGAAGAGCAGCATCACGACTAGAAGCAAACTACGGAGGTTGGCAGAGGAACAAAGTGCTCGTCGACGTGAAGAAATTGTGTCGGACTCCGGTATGCATTCTGAACGAGTGCCGGGTTCGCCATCCGTCGCGCCGACTATGGCGTCGACGTCTGCCCTCAATATCCCTCTGACGGGTGGTCGAGTGATCGACTACAGTGCTAGAAGTACGTCAGAGGGACCCCTGGGAGGACAGGCGCCTGGAAGAGGTCGCCATACGTCGCCACGGAGCAGAGCGTCTTCAAAGAATAGCCGCAAGAGCGTCGAGCACATAAAGAAGCGCATCGAGTACGAAGCTGAGCGTGAGCTAGTACAGCTCAAGGAAAACCTCTTGAAGAAGAGGATGGAAGCTGACATCGCTGAGATTGAAGCAGCTGCTGAGAGTGACGACTCAGCCTCGGACGTGGGTACAGCACAACGAGTGGAGCAGTGGATCGACACGACGCCTCAAGCTGGCAATAAGGAAACAGTGCGTGTGTCTAGCCCGGTGTTGTGCGATAAGGATGCAGTGCCCAGTGATAAGGATGCAGTGTTGTGTACCCCGTCCGTGGGGCGCGGGCCTATTGAAGCGGCCGCGCCTCGCAACATAGCTGGGAATCGCCACAATGTGAGTACGCTTACCGATTACCGTAATAATATTGTGTCGCATGTGTTAGGGACGCCTGTGTCGGGGCCGTTTTCGAATGTAACGGTACCTATGTCACAGGCGCGCACGCCAGTCGGTGAAAGAGTTTCATTCCGTCTGCCTGCCACGTACCCAGTGACTACCACGCCGGCCGCAGGTGCACCTTCCGGTTCGACCCGGGAGTCGGATGCACGGCGGACTACATACGGTGCGGATGAAAGAGAGTCACGAAGGGGGGCGTCTGGCGACAGAGACAGTAAGATAGACCGACTGGCGGATGCAATTACAAGCATGGCTCGACCACGGCCGGTACCTAGACAGGCGTACGAATTACCTAATTTTAATGGTGACCCAGCTGATTGGATATCTTATAAGAATATGTATTGGGACACGACTGAGATGTATAATTTTAGACCTTTTGAAAATCTAGCCCGGCTTAAAACCTCGTTGCATGGAGAGGCTAAGATATCGGTGGAGGATCTATTGCGGTCGGGTACGGATCCCAATGAAATAATGCGTGCTTTAGAGGAGGAATACGGTCATCCGACTTTGATATTACAAGGCGCATTAAAGAAAATACGGGAACTACCGCGTGTTACGGAAAACGGCCGCGAATTAAGAAAGTTTGCATCAACGGTCAGGAACGTTGTGTCCCTATTTAAAAATATTAGAGCCGACGGATATTTAAATAACCCGCAAATTGTTAGCGAGATATTGCAAAAACTAACTTCAATACAGCGGGCACAGTACGGTGACTTTGCAATGGGGTTAGAAAGCGCGCAGGGGGGGACTTAAGGGTATCTCCAGACTTACATATCATATCGCAATTCCTAAATCACTTGACACGTGCAACGTCGTATTACGTGCAAGCTAGTATGTTTGAACCCGGTCCTTCTAAGCCTCCTGTAAGGCAACAGAAAGCGGTCGCGCGCCCCTTTAATAGTAGAGCACCGCCGGCTCAAAAAGTCAACATACAGAGTGACGAATCAATGGTACCGGCCGAATGTGTAGTATGCAATAAAGAGCATGCTATAGAAAACTGCGACACATTCGGTAAACTTAGCGTTCAAGATAGATGGGCTACGATTAAAGCCAAGAACACGTGTTTCAAATGTCTAATAAGAAAACACCCTAAGAGGTTTTGCCGCGCAAAACGTTGCGACAAGTGTGGATATAGCCACCACTCGTTGTTGCATGCTGATAAAGCATCGGGCTCAAACAATAGTAGCAAGCCGGTCAAAGAAAAGACCGAAAGCGTCACTAATATAGGTGAATGGAGAGCGACGGCTCTCCTGAAAATCGTGCCAGTAACAATAACTGATGACAAACAAATTGAAAGTAATTGTTACGCATTACTAGACGACGGCGCGACAGTCTCACTTATAGACAGCTCAATCGCTGCTAACTTAGAAGGCCCGCGCATCCCGCTCACTTTAAAGACGGCGGGTGGCTACGGGGTCAGCGACTTGACCTCAAAGGCCGTAGAGGTCAGCATTAGAGGGCCGAACGGACTGCAACATAAAATCAAATGCCGAACGATGTATAATATGAACCTACCTACACAAACGGTGTCCGCTGCCATGCTGAGCGACAATGCCCACCTTCGCGACTTGGGTTGCGTAGAGATGACGGGCGCTAAGCCGCTGCTGCTACTGGGGCAGGACAACTGGCAGCTGTTGGTCAGCCAGGACATCCGCCAAGGGCGATCCGGTAAGCCGGTTGCCTCACTGACCAAATTAGGTTGGGTGGTTCATGGGCCATTTGATAATAGTAAAAATGATAATGGTGAACAATCCATTAATTGTATGGCAGTCTCCCTCCCTGACCTGCATGATCTAGTCAAAGCGCAATTTGAACTAGAAGCGATCGGTATATCGCAGAATGCTCGCAAACACAAAAATAACGAAAGAGCACTTAAGGTATTAGATGACACCAGTAAACGTGTGTCAAACGGTAGTCAATGGGAAGTTGGGTTGCTATGGAAGCACGACCAAGTAGAGCTACCTGATAACTACCATCAGGCCCGGCAACGGTTACACGGTATTGAGAGGCGCATGCGGAAGGATGCCGGTTACGCGGAAGCTTACTCAAAGCAAATAGACCGGCTCCTTGAGGAAGGCTATGCGAGGAAGTTAGAAGGGGAAGTGGATCAAACACCAATTTGGTACTTGCCACACTTTGGTGTGGTAAACCCAAACAAACCCGGTAAACTTCGCCTAGTCTTCGACGCGGCCGCTGCGTCTCACGGTACGTGTCTCAATGACAATTTGTTAACCGGACCGGACCTTTTAAACTCACTTCCAGGCATTCTAATTAGATTCCGAATAGGTCCAATAGGATTCACAGGGGACATTGCGGACATGTTTATGCGAATTAGAATAAGGGCCGAGGATCAAGGCGCACAATTATTCTTGTGGAGAGGCGCGGATCAGACCCGAGAGCCGAGCGTGTTCGCAATGAACTCGATGATTTTTGGAGCAACCTCATCTCCGACAACGGCAATTTACATATTGAACAAGAATGCCAGTGAGTTCGAGGATAAGTTTCCAGAGGCCGTAGAGGCCATCAAAACCAAACACTATATGGACGATTATTTAGATAGTGCTTGGACAGAGCAGCAAGCTAATAAGCTTATAGAGGAAGTGACCCATATTCACGCGTCCGGTGGATTTAATATACGGGGGTGGGTCACCAACTCATCAGAACTGATGAATAAGCTCAAAGTAGACATGCCAGAAAAGGTGGCCCTCGAGAAGGGTCTAGGCATTATGGAAAGAACGCTAGGATTAATTTGGGCACCTAGAGAGGATGAGTTAGGATTTGATTTATCCTTTAAAAGACTACCCGAAGAGATAAAGAATGGTAGCATAGTGCCCACTAAACGGCAATTCTTAAGCTTTATTATGTCGATATATGACCCCTTAGGTTTCTTATATCCGTGTGTAATCCAGTCAAGGATACTAATGCAGGCTATTTGGAAGTCAGGCATCCAATGGGACGAGCCACTGAAAGATAAAGAAGCCAAGGTGTGGTTCGCCTGGCTTAATAACTTGGAAAAGCTTAATGAGGTAAAGATACCACGGTGGTATGGGCTCAACCTCATTGACCTTGAATTGCATGTGTTCGGTGACGCTAGCGAACTAGCCTACGCTGCCGTAGCATATTTAGTAGGGTATGACGCCATCGGGAATAGGGAGGTTGTCATGCTAGCCGGAAAAGCCCGGGTTGCACCACAAAAAGTGGTGTCAATCCCACGTCTCGAGTTGCAAGCGGCCTTGTTGGCCTGCCGACTTGCAAACACGGTGGAGACAGAACTAGGGCTACCAATCAAATTAAAAACTTACTGGACTGACAGTAAGACGGTTCTAAAATGGATAAATTCCGATGCCCAAGAATTCCAACGGTTTGTGTCTCATAGATTAGCGGAGATCGATAAACTATCGGACCGAGGCAATTGGCGCTGGGTGCCTTCGGAGGAGAACTCCGCAGACGTAGCGACCCGATTGTCTTGGCCCGATAACCACGCAGCTTGGCTGCGTGGCCCCTTGTTTCTTCGTGATCCACAGGAGCGGTGGCCGGTGTGTCGCGAAGCAGAAGCAGCGGAGGCGGACCTCGAGCGCATTCAACGGGTCCACGCTACAGCAGAGCCAGCGGCACCACTCCTCCAGTACGAGCGCTACTCGTCGTGGGTGCGCGTGAAGCGCGTCATGATTCAAGTTCTCATCTTCATCGGCCTGTGTCGCAAGCGTCGGTCCTCTCCGGAGATACAGCGGCGCGACCACGAAGAAGCGCATGGCCACTTAATGCGGTTGTGCCAAGAAGACAGCTTTAAAGGCGAACGGGCCGCCATCCTTAAAGGCCTGCCTGTTCCCAAAGATAGCAGTATTAAAGCTTTAGATCCAATGATAACAGACGACGGGCTGCTACGGGTCAGGGGACGCCTGAGTGCCTGCGAGGTGCTCTCTTTCGATGAGAGGCACCCAATTATTTTAGATGGACGACGCCCTCTGACCCGAAAACTCATAGCCTTCTATCATGGGACGGCCCTACACGCCAACCATGAGACCGTCGTTAATAATCTCAGAGAGAAGTACTGGGTAATAAAAGCAAGGACCTCCGTTAAAACAGTTGTATCTAATTGCCAATTATGTAAAAATTGCAGAGCGAAACCATCACCACCCAAAATGGGTGACCTACCACTCGCAAGGGTGACCACGTCCAGGCGAGCCTTCGTCCGAGTGGGCGTGGACTACTTCGGCCCAATGGAGGTGTCGATCGGGCGGCGTCGCGAGAAGAGGTGGGGTGCACTGTTCACCTGCCTCACGACGCGAGCCGTTCACCTCGAGCTGGCTGCCTCGCTGAGCGCCGACTCAGCGATACTCGCCCTGCGGCGCCTCATTGCGCACCGCGGGCAGCCGGCGCACATGTACTCAGACCAGGGTACGAACTTCATCGGGGCAAATTCCGAACTACGTGCGGCCCTGAAAGACCTAAATCAGGGTCAAGTCAGGGCCGAAGCCATCAATCGCGGCATCGAGTGGCACTTCAATCCCCCGGCGGCCCCACACATGGGTGGCTGCTGGGAAAGACTCGTGCGCTCGGTTAAGAACGCCCTACGCAGCACGCTCAAGGAGCGTGCACCTCGTGAGGAGGTCCTCTACACCCTCCTCGCAGAGGCCGAGCTAATCATCAACAGCCGGCCTCTAAGTTACGTCCACGACGACCACGACCAACCCATGGTCCTGACGCCCAATCATCTGCTCCTGGGCACTGCGTCCGGGAGCACTCCGTTCGCACCAGCAGACAGCGAGGACGTCGATTCCCGGCGGCAGTGGCGGCGCGTGAGCGCGCTAGCCGACATGTTCTGGCGGCGCTGGCTGCGGGAATATCTCCCGACTCTGCAACGACGAGAAAAGTGGGCCAATAACGTGCCAAATGTGCGGGTTGGTGATGTTGTTGTGATCGCGGACAACAACAAAGAACGTAGTGCGTGGACAAAAGGTGTTATAAAAGCAGTGTACGCCGGCAACGATGGCATCATCCGTGTCGTCGACGTAAAGACACTAAGTGGGGTCCTGCGTCGGCCCGTAGCTAAGATTGTCGTGCTTCCCACAGACCAAGATGTAATGCGGTGGAACCCTGTTACAGGGGGTGGAATGTTGGGGAAACACGATGACACAATCTGAAATCTAATAATAAGAAACATGTAAATACATACATAGGTTCGAACCCTATGTAGGAGCCATGTAAAAGGCACAATGTACCTCATAAAGTAGAGTTAATGAAAGTAAAATCACTTAAAGTGCTATGTATAAACCTTATATGCAAAATATATAGAGGTTAAATTAAATAAAGATGACTTTAGCTTTATATACTTATCAGTAAACCTCGTACAATTAATAATCCGATTTGGAAAAATGAGAAAAGTATGTAAAACCTCTATATATCAACAAAAATGTGAATAACTTCTTATATAGAGCAGGTACATAATTGTAATTACTGACAATCAACTAGTTTGATTAAAATACATCGACCTAGTCAATTTACATAAAGAAAATGGGGCGCGATGTACGGTTTGCGAACAATTCTATTGTTTCCTTATGTAACGCAAACGTAAACACTGTTAGGTAAAGATAAGGAATCCCTTTACCGACATACCCCTTGCCTCTCCTTCACCCTTGGCCGACAAAATTGAGCCGTACCCCGCAGACACCCGATCCCCTTCAACACCCCCTGCCTGATCGAGGTGCCCAGATTTATTGGATAGGCAATTAAAATTGATACGTGACTCACACGCTACTTGTACCTATGTAACTAGTTTACAAATATTTCAATCTTCACTAGATTGAGTTAGTCGTCTCAGAATCTCCAACGTAGCAGCACCTTTGTCGCGTTCCGTGTTTCTGCTGCTTCGTATCGCGCTCAGCCATTAGGACATCTAGTTTCCCTAGATCTAGTTCTATTTAATAGTTTTGCTTCTTATATTTCTATTTTCTCTGTAAAGTCGTGTTTTAAATCGTAGTTTGTTATTATACTAGTAGTAATTATAGTGTTAAGTTTTTCATGTACACTTTTGTGACATAACTGTGATTCTCGTGTAACGTGTGATGCAATATACGTATTAAGCTGACAAGTGGTTTTTTTGGTGAATAAAGCCTTCCGACACCCCCGCCTAACAGACTGAGCTCTCGGCTGTTACACTGAAGGAATATTAAAATAATACTGCTGTAAACGCTGGTGGTAGGCTCCCGGAAGCAGGATTGGTGCCTGTCCTGTCATCGTCACTCGTCAAGGCTCTGTCAATGCACATACACTTGATACACTTCTGTTACACCTCAGACTAGTACCTACACATTACAAATTGTTTGATTTATTATATTTTGACCACCATTCAACACCGCAGCCTTGATTGACCAACAAAGTAACAACTTTATTTAATGTGTTGCCCATAAATAGTCACCTGATATAAATACTTCGAAGCCCACATAAGCATTACTTGAACGACCAGTCCAACACTTAGTTATATCGCTTGCCATCAAAAACACCTACAAAGTTAATGAGACCCTACATCTTAAGTATTGGTATATCATTGGAGGCTCAAAGAGCCGACAGACAGACAGACAAAAATACTAACCACACCTCAAAAACTCCACACACAACCTTATCAGAAAACCACAAGGTTGAAGGTCAAATGAAGAGTGTAACTTGAAGTGCAAATGAAAGTTGGCATGTCAATACGCGGTACAGACGTCAAATCAGTGATCGTTGAATTGATGTGCTTCAGTTGATGACTCTACATTTGTTTTATTGACTGTACTTCAAATTATTGCTGTGTGAATTTGTTTTACAAGAGAGCTAAATATGTTTTTTGCATTTATGAGTTCTAGTAGATATATATCTATTGTATTTTCAGTAAACGCGTTGCAGTCTCTGGGGAACTGGGACTCTGATCCTGATTTCCTAGGAATTTCGTCAATTATCCTTTTTTTCTTGCACTAAGGCTTCCTGTACATGACGCCGGAACCGCACCGGCGCTGCCGGGCTTGTGTATACGAATGAATGTACCCCCCGCACCCCGCCGCGTAGATTTTACATTTTCATTCGTCGGCGTCATTTAAAGGAAACCTAAACTCTATCCATATTACGTAGCGCTGTTTGCACTAACACGAAAACTGGAGCATTACATAGTGTGTCACAGGTTACAAAGTGATTAGTTTCAGGTTCGCTTTCTAGTCGAGAAGTTTACTAGTTACTTCGAGACTACGACAGTTGTTTTGTGTTGTTTGATATTGTTCTACAAAATAGCATATTTCACTATAGTCTGTTCGTAAGGTATCTGATGAGAGTGTAAACAAACCCTGTTCAATTCTTACGCAATCACTCGCCAGTACCACAGTTATTTGGATTTAAAAGGTTAAAACTCTAAAATGGATTGAATAATATTTTAAAATTTTAATTGAAAAAGTATCGACTAACATTCAGGTTATTAAATTACTTAAACTCAATTGCCAAATGAAAAATATCTTTAGTGTGATTTAAAATTAGAATTTCGAGTTTAAATTAAAATATTCGATTAGTGGCACTTCAAATTGGAATCCACATTTGGCACATTTTCTGATCTATTTGTTTACATTTTCATGAAATACTTTTGAACAGATCACAGCTAACTTCTCCTATATCTCCTTACCTACGTTCCCAGTGAGGAAACTACCGTGTTCCTCACACTGCAGTATTTCGGTCGCGCACCTGATTGGTTCCAGCCTGGCGCTGCGCCAGCGCAACAACAGCTGCTAATAGCCAATTATGTGTTTCCGAGACGTGATCAACTCGTCAATGACGTGTTTTGGAAGATTTGCTCAAGTGGAGCTTGTGTTTTCAGTTTTAGCTTTTTATTTAGGATGATAAACATGGTTTGCCAACACCATTGACCAAATAGATTTGAGACCAAAGAAAATCGTGGTCTCTCTCGATACATTACTTATGATTTGTTGTATGTTATGTTGTTTTCTATACTCGACAAACCCACTTCTCCTTCTTATCTGACTTGCCATGTTCAATACCTATGCTCTGCCCATAGTAAAAATCTTCGCTCCACCAACAATCGTCTTCTACGATGTCCTTCTCACCGCTCTGGTTTTATTCACTCTCCTTTCTTTGTCCAGGCGGTATTTCTTTGGAATGCGCTCCCTCTGAACATCAGGATGGCTGCCAGTCGGTTATCTTTCAAAGTTGCGGCTCGTGAACATATTCGTGAGAAGTTGGCAGAATCGTTGCGGCGCTGATTTGCTGGGCTTGTTTTCTCCTCCACCTATCGTTATTTCTCCTGACAAAGTTTATTCTGTTTATATGTATGTATGTAAGTATATATGTATTACTATTTATCCTTTTTCGAGTTAGCTATCCCGTATGTTGCACCTGCCATGTTTTTCTCTGCATCACCCTAAGGTTGACTGGTAGAAAATGCCTCAGGCATTAAGTCCGCCTTTGTACGGTATTTTTTTTTACTTGTGCATAAAGTTTTAATAAAATAAAATAAATAAATTTGTGTGGAGAGTGGATTCGATGATTTTTCCAAAGGATATACTGCTCTTTAGAATTGCCTACCTACCTTGCTTAATTCTTATTTTGTGTGTCGTCCGAATGTGATTGATTACTAGAGTTTATAGTTATAGAGAAGTTATGCAATGGGCAGTCACATCGTTGAATAATCAACATCATTCTTTCAATTGAAAAACACAAACTAAAATTAAAGTCAAATATTTACCAGAGAGATCCTGTGCATCTTCCACTCGATGAAATATCAAATCGAACTTTGTTGCATTGTAACGACTGTCAAAGACCTGGACCTGCGCTGGACCAAAATATTATATGATTTCTTTTCCGGTTCAGTTGATTTTCTTTCATACTACAATTAATTATTAATCTACGAAGCTAATCCAACAGTGTTTTATTTCTTCTATTTAACTATTTTACCATCACCAGTGTCTCGTTAGCACTTTGTTCCAGAGAAAGCTGGGACAGACGGATAGCTACCGAAGTTATTGGATTTCTAAGGGAGGACTGGCGATGAGCTGTGTGGTGAATATTGAGCAGTTAGGGTCATTATTTGTATTAATTTTGTTTATTATGTAAATTCAGGTAGTCTTGCGATCGATAAAATGTATTGAGGGGCGTTAGCTGTTTCCACAGCAGCTCATAAAGTAATAATATAAGTAATTTTATCTCGTGTCGTGGGAGATGTAAAACCTTGGTAATATTTACTTACCTCATTTCTAAGAAAAACTGAACGTTACTTGATATTAACACTCGTTATTCCTAATATAGAAGCGAATCTTCGTATCCTGAAGGCCAATTCGACCTTGAGACGGGTTTATATACGAGATGTGTGAATTTTTTTCTGGGTAATTGCGAAGGATAAAAAAAAAGAAAGCAATATGATCTGAGGGCTTAGCTAGAGATAGTTAATATAAAACACAAGGTGGTAGTGGCAGGACTACCAGTATCTGGATCCATTTTATCTGTATCATGTTGCTGCACTAATCCTGAAATTCGGCAATATTTCAAAGGAAATCTTGGAAGTCTGCTTTCTAAAATCAGAAAAACAAGTTTCATCTGGGAAATCAAGCATGTTCTCCCCGATTGAAGTCCCTGGTATCCTTTAATAGCTTGTTTAACAAGAACTACAAAAAGTAGCAGTTGTCAATAAAAGTAATAGTGATTATCATAACTTGAAGTTATTGAATGCTCCATGTTGTACAATATGTTCTCGGCTGCCGAGCGGTATCTACATACCTTTTATGAATATTCTGAGGAAACCAACATGGATTGCAGAAGTACGGTGGACATGGCAATAGGTTCATTGCGTAGGTTGCAGGAAGAAGGTACAGTACAGCACTTATCACAAGGTGTTGGACTGCCAATGCGGTGCTTTACCGTGTTGCAGATGTTTAGTACTGGTTTTGTTCGTTCCACATACTTCTTCAGTAACGATAGTTTTGCTTAACCTGAATAAGATTTAGATTAAATAAGGAACAGACTTTGAAATGGTATCTGGATAATCCAATAGATTTTTGCTTTGGAATGGGCAACTTCATCTTTCTGACTTACCGACTCCTTGACAATTCAAATGCGCCTGTTATAAGTTTAATCGAAATAAATGTAGTATAGAGCTTTAATGATCCTCATCTTATAAGTTAAGTATTAACAAATGAAGTCATATCTCTCATTTCCACGATCCTCGTCCCCCGGACTTATCAAGAAGCATTATGATGGATACAGGCACGCGTCCTTACCCGTGCGACCTCGCGGCGTCGCTCAGAAGTGACGCGGCGTGCACGCATACCTTCCGCATCGCTCCTTTTTACCCACGATCCCTGCGAGCGTCTGCTCACCCGCCCCGGATTAGTAGCGTGCTGATACTATGGAGACGGGAGTGCGGGATGCTTATTCTGGAATTATGGAAAGATTATTGGTTGAGTGGCTTTATACATATCAGGGTTGTGTGCAATCCTCAAGGGGTGTAGTTGCCGAAGCTGAAGCTTTGGCAAACGTGCAGCTTGGGGAGTTTCCTTTTTCTTTGTGCTTTCAGGCGGTAATCTTTATTGATGACTAGCTGACCCGACAGACGTTGTCCTGTCAATTTTCTAATTTTAACCTTCTCCTGACAATAACAAACACAACAGAAAAAGAATTAGCGAAATCGGTCTAGCCGTTCACGCGTGATGGCGGGACCAAATAGGGATTCATTTTTATAAATATAGATGTCATCAAAAACACATAGTAAAAAAAGTAGATCTTGTTTTAGGTATCGGAAAATTGTTGATGCTTTCGAAAAGATTTTCTTTTCCAAATACTCGGTAAGTTTGATTCGATGTAGAGTTTCTTTTCTAAGGCGATGGTTATTTACTTATTCCTTGAAAACGACGAAGTTTTAACCTAACAACTTTGGCAACTCAAGACATTCCTGAGGAAGGACTTATCCTTCCAATAAATTACAAACTTGTGAGTCCACGGTCCAAGGAATGCCAACAACGCAAGGCCGGAGTCCGTCCTTCGAGGGTCAAAATATTTTTTCTAACCCTTATATCGATAAGTGTGGTGTTTCGCAGATAAAGCTGGTGGTATGTGCTGGTAGATTTATGGTTGCTGTGTCGAAATGGTTGGAACGGGTTCGGCTTATCAGGAATCTGCAGCAAAATCAGACGGTATGGTTTTAAAACAAAAATGTTTAGAGTTTTGGAGAAACTCTTTCATATTTTCTTTGAACTTTTCCAGTCAGTTTTCTGTCTATATGTACCTAATTGTTCTACTATACTAAATACATAGTAACAACATAGCACTACTGCATCAGAATAAGACGCCCAACAAGACTGACATGTCCCCGGCGTCGATAAGTAATTGTCCACTAAGCAGGCAGCGACTGCCATTCCGTTTTTGTGTCCGTGCGCCCGCGCCCATAAGTGTCCTGCGGTTAGCACAGAGTAGTGTACGGCTAGAGTTTGCAGGATTATTTTGCAAACGTTCTTTTGTAGGGATTGAATAAATACCTGTCTGTTGTAGTCTCTTTTTAACCAAAGTTGATTTAGTTTTATTGTTGGATAGTGATGGGGATTTTTCGGGGAGGCATAGCCTCAAATGTTTATTTTTATACTAAGTAATGCTTCTTCACTTTACAATTTTAGTATTATCGCATGTACTTTGGTACTAACCCCGTGTACATTTTACTCGTAAGTCTTCGTTGGATACCAGGTGATAACATCTCTCAATCAGAAAGCATAATTATTATTCGTGACTCCATTCGGTGTTTCTTGTTTATGTTATTGCTTCCAAATAATATTAAAACAGTAAGCAAGCTGTCTGCCCCACACTACTCTGTGTCGCAGTAGTCCATACAGGGGTAATGGCTGCGATTAGTCGCCATTGGGCCGCTAGTTTTTGTGCGACTATCCGTCAGATCGCATCGCAGACAAGTTCGTATGGTCAGTTATGTTATTACACTTGCTAAGCGCAGTTTTTAAGGCTGCCTTGAGTGGATAGCTACATGGTGTTGGGTGAGGAATGTTGTATGTGCGCTATGTTATTGGTGAGAGACTAATTGGAACATTGTAAAACATCTCGCCTCGATTAATTGAAATTTCATTTGCAATTGCAATCACGGTGTATAGAATTCTGATGTGAAAGAAAATTCCCATTTCGAGAGTTAAAGCAATCGAGAAAAAGGGGTTCTAAAGAGGTGTGAGGAACAGGGTGTAAAGTTCACTCATCCTCCATAGAACAGGGATCCTCTGACCAGACGGGTATTGTGTTTAGTGGGCAACTGCCGGACGATTGATATCGGGATGTTGTTTAAATATTAGTCGCGTGGATGCCGTCACAATTCAAAGGAAGCATGTTTCTTTCGGTACTAACACCGAACTGCGATCACCTATATAACGATTACGTATGGTAGTCCTGGTCATTATGGATATAATTATTGAGCTCTTAATTATAACTGATTGAGGAAAAGCTTTTATACACCATCACTGGTAGTTTACGTCGTGATAAGCAGAAAAAGTTCTCGGAAAAATACGAATATTTACTACATAGTCCAACCATCCAGGTTTCATCTAAAAAACCCCTGTAATTTAGCTACATCATGATCCCGCTGCTCAACATAACATTTCTAGGAGTGGTCCTCACATCTTCGATACAATCTCCTGGCAGCCATTCATACAATTGCACTTTGTTCTCATTGTTCGAGCCACGTCACGCGTAGCATTTGCGTAATCATACACTACGGGATACTCTCAACTTATAATCATACTGTACCTTTTGAAATAGGTGTCTAGAAGGAGGAGAATATAGGCCGGCTTATAAAGCTCTAGGTTTTCGTAACAAGAATAAATGACCTAATTTTGTGTCGTATTCGTCTAAGTTGGGAGAGAGCACGAAATTAAGGTCGTCTATTTTGGCTTCCCAATGGAATTGAATTAGAAGGTTTTAGGTGAGCTACTGATTTATAAGCAGAGCTTGATACTGCACGTTTCAGAGGGGCAATGCCCGTATTTTTACCCGACTACGGCGAAGAAAAAAGGAGGGTTATGATATTGACCGGTATGTATGTATGTATGTATGTATGTATGTATGTATGTATAAATTAAAAATCCGGAGTCACACCTAATCTGTTCGATTTATGCCCTAACACGTGTGACTCCGGATTTTAAATTTGTCTGTCTGTGGTGTCTTGTTTATACCTTTTAAGTCGTAGTTGGGTTTTAGTTTTTATTACTTGATTTTTTTTAAGATCGTTATTATTCAAATCTCAGTCTCAATCTGTCAAAAATACCTCAAATTTTCATAAATTTTTGACAATTTGTCAAAAAAAAATCTTAAATTTTTTTCACATCTTCATAAAAAAATCTGCCTAAAAATTCTTCATGAGATGTGATTGCTAATAGATTTTGAACGTTTCAATTTCGGGAATTGTACTTCAGATTAAAGTACGAATTACGAGATCTTGACATACCTAGATGAAGTAAATAACATATTATGTAAGCAATTGTATTATTTATTTACGTTATCGAAAAATACTTAGTAAGTTTACATATTGTTGCTATTTCCACATAATCATGGAAATGAAACAAACGATATAATTTGAATGAATAAGCCTTGTTTTACTTGTTAGTAACTCGTAAACGATGTGCCAATCTGTTATTGAGTATTGTAAATCGATATATTATTTAAAACTTAACCGGAAGTTTTAATAATAGTTTTTTCACAATAGGCACGGAAAATAATGGGTAAGTATATATCTAAACTGAACCTACATACATATTTATTATCTATGTATTTGTGAACCTACTTATTAAGAGAAGTCAGGACGTGTTTAATGTTAATTATCTGCAAGATTATTAGAGAGGTCTTTGCCCAGCCGTGGGACAGTAACGGCTAATAAAAAAATAAAAATAAAGCTTCAGTTACCAAGAAATAAATATGCAAAGCCATACGTGCTCAAAGTTGTACCACAATTGGAACTACCATCCAGAACTCCTCCCTCTGACATTAATACGTGAGATAGCCACACAAACTGTTTCAGCCACATAAAACAAAAACTTGTTCAACGAAAAACACTATAAATTGCGCAAATCTCTCCGCCATTAAAATATGAAGCCCATAAAGGTTGCAGGGGTGACCGGAAGTTACGGAAGTGAGTAATTACCGTCCGCTGGCCGGCGGGAAGATAACGTAACTACGTCATCCATGCATTCCGGAGTCCGGGCCGGAGTCAAGTGCAGAAGTTAAAATTGTAATGAAATTATGCACGTCCGGAATTTTAAACGAAACTTAAAGAGGACTTTTTGTAATTAGTCGAGTGCTTCCGGAATTTTATAATGTGCGCTTTTGTTATATAAGTTTCTTTCTGGTCTTCGTGTTGTGTAGTAGGGTCGAAGCTAGCATGTGACTGTAGTTTCTGCCTCTTTTTAATTATGAGGCATTTCATGCATTGTCTTATATCATGATTCGTGCACTGTATTCTTGTGTTTTATTGTTATTTATATTATTTGTTACGATTAATCTCTAATCGAATGTGTATAGAGGTCAAATAAATTAATCTCCGAAATGCTGCCTACAACAGGGAAAGAGCGCTGATGTTTGAAATACAGATATTTTTTGTCTAGTTCCATAGATATTGCGTGTCTAGTTTAGACACAGATGTTACACAGATCTGTTCATAATAATAATAATATAATAACAAAGGATTTTATAGTGTGTCATCATATTATTTAAATGTATGTATGTTTTTGAACAAATAAATTATTCTTATTATTGGTGCCATGTTTATACGTGAGTAATCTGTACGTTTAGCGGCGAACAGTCGAGCGACAATAGTCGGTAGCGGATCGTTGGGTGCATATCGACCGCAACAGCGATGCACTGCGTTAGAACGCACTCTGTCAGCTGAAGTAACAATGACATAAACTGAGAGTTGTTGATTTACAGAAATATATGTGTTTTTACCATTCCTATTTGGATTTCTAGTGCAAACGGCGCAAAAACATAATGTTTTCAGACTGCTGCTGCACTGAGAACAATGTTGAACTTTTGCTGAAGCTCTAAACAAAATGAACTTAATAGACTTTTCATTATAAATAAAGAAACATACATACACACTCACAAATTAATTAGTGTACATAAACCTATTCTATCTATCTAAACTTTCAGTAAGATAAATAAGAACCGGTCATAAGTGGAGCGTTCCAAAAACTCTTTAATATAAGTGTAATTTTTATGAAAAATAATTACATATGAATCATCGTATTTGTGAAATAAACGCAAAAACAGTCGGTGGCTACCATCAAACGTACGCTGACAATATCCCCGTGAAGGGCTTAACTTAAATATGAAGAAGGATCAGACATCAGGCAGGTCCCCCTTGGAGTGAAGCGTGATGTAATGTACTCAGTTTGAGGCTCGGTGACACATGACGGACGGACAGACAGCAATCTTATGTCTGTGTAAAAATGCACATAATTATTATAACCGTTTGTAACATTGTACAAATGTAGGTACATGTAGTAATAGAAAGTTCATATTATTATATATTAATTAAGGTGCAAACTTGGGACACAAATCTATTTAATTTTGTGTGTGTTTTTAATAAGTAGGTTATTTGGTTTATTCCACTAATCCCCATTGACAATCCCCATCTATGGGGATTTGTGAACTTTCTGGTCCACAAATCCCCATCGGTTTAAAAATAAAATACTAACAACATAATTAACTTATAACTATCACGAAGTCTTTGGGTAATTACCTATTTAAATTTTCCATTTTAGGTTAAAAGTTTTTTATTTGAAACATGGAAAAGTTTCACTTTTATTCGAAAAATACGCAAAATAGATAAAAAAATAACCTTCTCTTCTAAAACGTAAGTGAAACTATCTCTATGGGCACTTTGCCAACAGATTATAGCCAATTTTGAAACAAACAAAACAGTTTTAAAATACAAACAAATCACAATGAAATGTGAAAGCTATTTAATTAGTTAATTAACTACATGTCAGCGGATAATGAACGACGTGATTGATGAACATAATTCGCACATATGAGTGACGAGACCGTTAATTACAAGAAAAAAAAATAAGTACACATACATTATACTGCGCTTAGGATATTTAGGTAATGGAGTTCAAGAGTTAGATCTAAGTTATTTAGTGCTGAAGTTAAACAAAGGTAGTTTAGCTGAAGTAAAGTAACTTGGTAAAGTTAAAAGTAAGTAGCTTAAGGAAAAGTTATCAACCAATTTTAATAAATAAAGGTTTGCGAAGTATGGGAGAGACCTTCGCCCAGCAGTGGGCAAAAGGTTAATGAAAAAAAGTTTGGACAAACCAAAATACCATTGTTCCGAATGTATGCTGCTGGTATCTGTAGGAAAGCTTTTCGTTTATTTTGGAGACCTTAGTGTTTACAAGCTTTTTATTCATTGCTTCATTTGTACGTGTTTTTACCAGTGTGGTATGTAACTCAATTTACAATGTTGGTCAACAAAAAGGTTGAATAATAAAAAAAAAACCATTTGATCTTTATTTTTGACATCATTCCATTTTTGAAAGAAGCAAGTACCTACATTCAATTATATTTTTCGAAATACAATTTTCATTTTCCATCGAACACCATTCGGGCATTATGAATCTATGACACATCGATGATAGATTTTGGTTTTCAGAGAGCTTTTGCTAAAAGCGTAATAATGATTACTTGTGAAAAGCTTTCAGTTTGCATCCCGTGTGCACACTACGGACTACGGGCACTACCGCCTGAGGCGATAGTTTGATGCGGCCTACATAGTAATAAATTGGAAACTTTCCATACCTGGGTACTGTACGAGCTTTTAATTATAGTTTAATATTATAGGTAATGTTAGTGCCCCGGAAGTTTCATGTTTTAACTTTTTACGATTGGCATATCCTACTTATAAGGTAATTAAAGAAAGAAGTAATTAAATTAAGCGAAAGGTAGGTATTATGGCGATAATACTAAGAATTTAAACTATCCATTGCAAGTTTAAGGCTTGTACAGATTAAGTATTTGATATTAATAACATCGACCCCATCGACCCACACACAACTCTTTAAAAAGTGTACATATATAAATCTACCAATTAAAAAATTAACAGAGCGCTAACAAAAAACACAAATAAACTGAATAAGCAAACATCATAAAGTCAGACCGCATTACACGGAGGACTCAAAACAAAACCGTTTTCAATGGAGCCGTAGGGAACCCTAGAGCTCAGGGGTCCGGGGCTCCGGGGGTAAGCGAGTTATGAATTAGTCTCAGGTATGATGGGTGCGCGGAGGGGCGCATTCTTACACACGCGGGATCAAACCGTCTGGCAGAGGCCACGTCCCTATTGTGCGACCCTAATGCAGCAAACGTATAAAAGATCAGAAATAAAGGCTACATGGATAGCTTAATTGTTGATTCATGTGATAATTGTAAAAAATAGCAAACATAATAGTATACTAATCTGAGCAGTCATATTCGAACAATCTTCTAAATAGCATGAATGATTACAGTTAACAAGACCCGCAATCACGGAAGAGAGCACTTAGCTGTCCACCGCCAAAGAACGGCTCGTTGATGTCGTTTGTACAACAGAGGTAATTTATACGTATCTACTATCTAATCAAATCACACACGATATTAAAAATAGTAAACTTTCACTGCGCGGCGGGTGCCGGCGACCGCCGTGCGCCGCGCGCCGCGGTGCGCGCCACCGCCAGCAAAGCTCGCAAAGCTCCGCGCCCCTTCAGTCCGCCGGCGGCAGTCGACCGGCGAGTACGTGCCGCTCGCAACGCCTTCCCACGGAAACTTTACGCGAGTGTAGTGACAGTGAGTGAGCATGCCCGCCCGCGCCGTGGCCCTCCTAGCCACCGCGGCCCTCGCGCTCGCCGCCACCCCGCCCGACCCCTGCCTGGAGGACGGCCGCCCGCGCCGCTGCATCCCCGACTTCGTCAACGCTGCCTTCGGCGCTCCTGTTGTCGCCTCGTCCATCTGCGGAAGACGAGGCCCCGAACGCCTCTGTGACCCACCCGGAGACCAGCCTCCAGAAAATTCCTGCAGAGTGTGCGATGCTGCTAGGTCCGACCGACGACACCCGCCGACCCATCTGACTGACTTGAACAACCCTCACGATGTTACCTGCTGGAGATCCGCTCCGATACCCCCGACCTCCTATGATTCTCCACCTGACAACGTATCCCTTACTTTATCTCTCGGTAAAAAGTATGAGTTAACTTACGTGAGCCTACAATTCTGTCCGAAAGCTGCTCGACCTGACTCTGTCGCTATCTACAAGAGCGCGGACAACGGCATTACCTGGCAACCCTTCCAGTTTTACTCCAGTCAATGCAGACGGGTGTATGGGAGGCCCAACAAGGCGACTGTTACTGCTGCTAACGAGCAGGAAGCCAGGTGCTCCGACAGTCACAGACTGACTGGAGAGAGCTCTGGCGGAGCGCGGCTGGCATTTAGCACCCTTGAGGGACGTCCAAGCGCTGCTAACTTCGACATATCCCCAGTTCTCCAAGACTGGGTTACTGCGACTGATGTGAGGGTAGTTTTCAACCGCTTGCACATGGTCAATGAAGGCGACGAGATCGACAACAAGAAGCAGGCCGCTCCGGGCAGCCAGCACTACGCGGTGTCAGACTTTGCTGTCGGGGGTCGATGCAAGTGCAATGGCCACGCTTCGAGGTGCATTCCTATGAAGGGCGGGGAGGGGACAGCTGGTGGCGGAGTGCAGCAGCTGACCTGCGACTGCAAGCACAACACGGCGGGGAGGGACTGCGAGCGCTGCAAGCCCTTCCACTTCGACCGACCCTGGGGACGCGCCACCGCCAGGGATGCCAACGAATGCAAAGGTCAGCTCCATAATACTTCATCCTGCTTGCTATATTTTATTATTTGCTTCTACGAATCGATGTATTTTTTATTGCAGTATCCGTAGATTAGAGGTAATTTACATTCTTGTTTTCAAACAATTAGATGATTTGCTTATTTTTTGTTGCTCTCTGTTTGTTTTACGACTGTCCAATCAAAGTTATTTCCGTAATTACTCCGCAATAATTGTAGAGCGATCATTAAATTCTACAAAGTTACTTCAAGATGAAAAAAAAACACTTGAATTAATAACGATCTCTCAACTTAATTGAAAACCTTTATCTTAATGATGAAGAGATAAAAGTAAGTATTATCATTTTGAAATCGATAACTCAAATCAAAAGAAATAGAATCAAAGAATCTGAAAATGTAAATCAGCTCCTTTCTTATTTTAAACTTAACTTTGAAGCTAAAGTTGAGTAAAAGACTACGATGAAGGAAGATTACCATTCGCCTACACGACTTACTGAAGTGTGAGGCCTACGGCTAACAAATATATACATAATACATAACCCGAATATTACACATTATTTTTATGTAGTGCGAGTAACGAATATACATTTTATGTACAGCCCATTGTCGTCATCAAATAAATTTTCCGAGTCGCACAGGCACTGCATGAAAATTATGACAATGAGTTTCATTAGTTTCATCCTTATGTATTACTGCTGTAATTACTGCGAGTTTATATATTTAAACGAGTCTTGTAAAAACATATCTTTCTAATCTTTCCGGAGTTATAGAGATCCTTGTACCAATGCATGCTCGTGTTACGAAGTTCCTGATTTTTTTTAGTTTTACCATAGGCTTGAAGATATTACAACGAAATATTTTATTTGTAATTAGTTTAGTTGGGAAAATCTCCCAAATAACCCATTTTGGAAATATTAATGAGAGTTTATCAGATACTGAAAACGAATACGATCTTATTTGAACAAATTCTCTTAATTTTCACCCAGATCAACTGACATTGCTTGAAAGATTTCATAAACTACCAAATAATAGCTATCTACAAACATTACTTAATCGTAAGTATAAGATACATTTAACCCGTTCCCTGCCGCACTGCAAGCTAACTGCTGGTTAAATTAATTGATGTATTGCACGGCATAGCTGTCCGTTAATTAACATTTATGAGTTATAAATTTTTACGCTGAGCGGCGCGAGCGCAGCGTAACCCCATCCATCATAGATTGATGGCCGTCAAGTTTATGAGAATACCATATTAGAAAATTAGAACGTGGATGGAAAAATTGGTTACCAGTTTTGAAGAGCAGAATTACTGTTTTTATTGAATGGGAATCAGGGCATCGGTATTAGTATGCTTAAGAAGATGAAGTTTTTAATTTATGTTACTTTCATGGGCTTCTGACAATTAGAACCTTTTTAAGAAAATCTATATTAAAGTATTTGGTGGAAGCTTTAACACAATAGAAATTTGAATTGGTATCAACAATTACCGTACATTTTTGTCCTCACGTAATTACCCATCCATTTGGTACCACAATGTAGAGCTAACAAACTCCGCCGCGATAATAGAGGTGCGCCCACGCATCCCACCTCTATGATTTGTGGTCCACAAACGCATATTATCATAAATTTACCAACTCTACTTTTAAAGACGTCTCAAGGATATTTCTTTTTATTTTTTCAGTATTATTATCTCCCCTTAAAAGTAATGGTCAAGACTTATTTAGATTTTTATGTAGATCGTTAATTTTTTTTTGGATTTTTTAATGGATTATTTGGTAACTGGATACATTGAATTGTTAAACTGCCGTCTTACTTAGGGGAGATAAGTAATACCGACTTTTTACGAAAACTCAAGAACACTTGCTTTTTTGGCAAATGTAACAAAAAGGTTAATTTTGGCAATAACTTATACGACAATTTCCGAAAAAATTACAATTTGATATTGCATATAACCTACTAAAATAACGGCAGAGCTACCTTTTAAAAAAATAATACTAGTTTTATTAAATTCCCGAGCTATATTACTTTTCCGAGCATTTTATACTGACAGAGATTGCCTACTACATAGGTGGCATTGATAACATAAACAAAATTCATCCCATATTCTAATACAACTTGTTTTACCAGAAAGTCATAAAAAAGACGTCTTATTTCTGCAGTTACTGCATAAAATATAGACCAAAAACAAGTTTCAACAAAATTGATATCAGAATAAAGCTATAAAACCATGATTCGGTGTAATAAAGGCCATTTCGAGCCATTTCACTATCGCTACGGACATTCAGAAGCACCCACATAGCCGTGACAATATAAAAATATAAATAACTAAACTTTGTACTATTTCAATAAAGTTATATTATATACTTTGTTGTGGCAGTTGACGGAAAGCTTGATAAATTGTTTTTTTTTATTACCTGTGAAGTAAATATATGCTAAGGGGTCATTTTTACAGTTCCTGGTAACAAAGCAGGGTTGGGAAAATCGATGTATTCAATGTGGTATGGAAAAATATAGTAAGTGGTCCTTTGGATGATTGCAATGCAAATCAAGTAGTGTTCCAAATGTGCTAGACGGCGATGTGCAAGTAACTACGTATTTTTCCCTTTTACCTATAGAGTTGTAATAATCATTTTATTCTGTGCGTCAAGTCTATTAACCTTACCAAACTTTTATTCATGGACCTTATCAAAAATGTCTTAGATCTGGGTTAAATGCATCATTATCCTTTTTCCATTTAAGGCTTTAACCGCTTAATACTTACACGCCTGTGTCACGCCGATAACGATCCAATGATACCTTTTTCCTTAAAAAGTACTGACAATAAAAAGGATAAAAATTAGGATGAATCACTGCGCGTCGATCGACATCAAGATAATGTTATTTTATTGTGCTAGTTTAGTGTTAAACGTGCTGTTTGTCTCGGAATTCTAGTTTATTGCTTTAGACACCAAACAGGGCTGCCAATACAGGAACAACTGGATTTTAATGACGTAGCCGCGTAGCTTCGAAATTAAGCACTTTTTCGTTATGAAATTATTATAAACCGGCCACTTTTACCACATTATGTATTTATGTAGTGCGTATGTTTTTTTTTAATTTGTGGAAGCTTTTATATGGTTTTTGTAAACGATAATTGTTCATATTTACCTATATAGATTAGATAGGTGAGCTGTAAGCAATACATAAAAAGTACAACATCTCGAGAACTACTTAGTCCTTTCTTATAACTACAAATCTTTCAAAATACATTCTCCTTATCTTTTAAAAGTGCGTTGACCACAAAATTCTTTCTGCCCCTGATAACTAAGTAAGGAGTACAACTGATAGCTAGGAATTTGCGCTGAAGCAAATCGAAATGTCCTAAAAAGGTTCATTTAAATCAGTAGGAGCGTCCAAAAGATATGGGAAAGCCTTTTTCGTTCACTCACAGCAGATTAATCACTCAGTTTTAGCTTCAAATTCGATTCTCTGAGACTCGCATGCAACGAGCAAAAAAGACTAGACATCAGATAAATGGATTGCAGCAACTCCGGAGTCTCATGTCGTATCTAATTTAACAATTCCCAAAGTTGCAATTATAGGTAAGGGATTACTTACATGCAATAGTCACTATACGAAACAATCAGGAAAGCAAACTATTTCTAATAGTAGAATGTAGTTTATAGTCATTACATAAATTAATGAAATCTTGTTGAGGAATTTCTGCTATCAAATCAGAGTTTGGCAACATATCGGGTACCTTTAGTTCAATATCGATTTAAAATGGCAATTGGAATGCTAACTATCCTATAAAAGTCAAGTGTTTTGTTGTAAAAACTGGTCGCGCCAACCCTATCAATTCCAATGATTGATATTATCAAACTATTTGTCGAGAAATGTCGCTACGGCATGTTTTATTGCCTTAGGAAGTGATAAAAAGCATGTATTTGATTACCAATGGCTTATTTCCTTTACGACATGTCTAATGGCTATTTTTGAGGAACAATCGGCCATCTCCTTATTGTCTATGGTTAGGTTATGCGGGCTTATGATGGCCTGTGGTAAGTGAATTAGCACTTAGTAATGGCTGCTGTTTTTAATTTGCCGGTGAGTTTTTAATAAGTGTTATATTTTTATTGCAATGTTTAATAGCTTGGCTATTATGCTGGCTATGTAAATGCAAAATAATTGAAAAATATTCAGTCTGTGTTTGAAAATAATTGCAGTTTTTCAGAGGATGAAAGCTCATGAAATTGAAAAGAGTTTTCAGCTAGTCAAAAACATATTTTTGACCTGCAGAATTAAATGGAACAATGTGTAATAAAAGCTCCAGGCTCTAACAGCTCCATAATTACATATCCTGCATCGTAGCAAGTCACTTACTAACTCACTTTACTCTCCCAGTCCCCAAAACCCATGACTGATACATTGCAGCTAATTTTGTTAACAAAACGCAGTAAAAAACCTTTACAGATAAGCGAGTATTTACGGCCGAGTGTTTATCCGGACCTATCTAGTCGAGTTGGCAGCGCTTCAACGGGAGAGCTACTGGCGCGAGTTACTAGAGCCAGCGATAATCGTAATTGGCCACATAACATTTGTATCTCTGTTTGTTGTAGTATTTACACTACACTAACTTGAATAGTGGACTGCTTTTCCAAGTTGTTATATAATATATTTCTAATGAGTTTGAACACTTTCAACTTTTTGTTTTAAATAATATTATACCTCATCATCTACCTAGCCTTTTCCCAACTATGTTGGGGTCGGCTCCAGTCTAACCGGATGCAGCTGAATACCAGTATTTTACATGGAACGACTGCCTATCTGACCACCACAACCCAGTAACTGGGTAATACGATACCACTTGACAAGACTGGTTGTCAGACTTTCGAGCTTCTGACGACCTGTAACGACTGTCAAAGATCCACGAATGACACCCGGGACCAACGGCTTTACGTGCTTTCAGAGGCACGGAGGAGTCTCGGTATGTAAAGATGGTCACCCATCCACGGACCAACCCCGGCAAGCGTAGCTTAACCTGATGGATCGACCCGTGCGGCTGTTATTACTTAGCCACGAGCTCCTCAAATAATAGTATACCTATCTTCCTTTATTAGATAGGCATAACCACGTCATTAGATCTTTAAGTTTATTCGATTTTTAATTTTAAACTGCCAAAGATATTTAGTTCCTTATGGTATTATTTGTTTCCTTTGTATGTTTTTGATTTTTCGTAAATGCCAGATACACTTGCACATAACTGACAAATGGAATGAGGAAACACGATCATCTATCGTCTAGTCATTAGTCAAGAGCGATGTTTATGTCTTGATCCATTTTTTGCATGTCCTACACCGCTTTACGGTTGAGCCCCATGTTCAAAAGTCCACTTCTTCTGGTTCTCAGCATCCATAAAATAATAAACATTCAATAAATCGAACCTATCTTGTAATTTTTCTTGCAATAAAACGAGACCGCAATAGTTACGTGTGTTTTTTTATTAAACAAGTAGTTTATTTATTGATTTAACTATTTTATAAAATGGTAATCTGGTTTTTCTTTGCCTTTGATATGGAACGAGGCGTAGAAGTATTATCGACTTATGTACTGCATGTAGAAGTATTAAATTCCAGTTTTAAAACATAAATGACATTATTTTGCTACCATATAAGTTGGAAGATTAAGTACATGACATTGCAGTGCATGTTATCCTTATGAATCTCACAAAAACATTTAGAACATAGGCTGCTCACGTACAGCTAGAGACAATATTTCTCGAGACCGAAGTCTTCTTCATTTCATCAAATGTACACTGTCTTAATATCAATTTAAATGATGTCCTTCATGTTGTTAGCCTTGGATGAAGATACAGAGATGGTGGCACTGTACAGCTTCATTATCTAAATCCTTAGATATTATAAAACAAAGTCCTCCGCCGCATCTGTCTGTCTGTATGTTCGCGATAAACTCAAAAACTACTGCGCCGATTTTCATACTATTTTCACCAATGGCTAGAGTGGTTCTCGAGGAAGGTTTTTGTATATAATAACCGACATCCCCGCGGACATCAGCTAGATGTCTATAATTTTGTCTCCAGAATACTTTTCATCCTCTCACGCTTGTCAAAAGTTGATCAAGGAATTTCCAAAGCCACATTATAAAAAAAATCCCGCTAGATACCCATCATTCCTATTACCTAATAGGTTTACATACTATCAGTACTTGTAGAGTAAATAGCACAGTTATCATAACTGACCGTATTTATTCGGTTTGGATTCGAGTGCTGCTCTGAAATAACACTCGTGGATACTGCTTGACCCATTAGTCATTACGGATCATGAGAATTGAGTATGAGCATAATATCTGTCTATTTAGTCTGCATATATTGGAGATTTATGATACGGCAGTTTTCAGTATTTTTTTAGACAGCACATAGACTGTGATTACGTTTTTGCATTTTATTTGATTAATAATTTAACAATTCATAGAAAATGTAAGATTTTCGGTATTAGATTAAAATACTTGTCGAGGACAATAATTCTCCTATTCTTGTTTGAAACTTGGGATCAAACAGAGAAGGCCTAACCTAATCTTACCTAATTATCTTATCGCAAAGTGCCTATCATTGACTAAGTAGGTATATTGTTGGGTGTTTACTTTAATGTTGCCTATTACATGTCTTAGCCTATACTCTAAGTTATCTAAGCGCTGCTGGAATGACTTCTCTTCTTTCTTGGTTTAAAACATCTCTTTACACAATGAGCCCTCGTACGCACGAGCGATTTTTAACCGCGAATATTTTTTATGGCCCACTGTATTTTCAACTGAGCAACTTTTTTGAGCGCATCCCAGTAGCCCAGCGCGATCAAGAAGCGCGCTGTTGAATTTTCAACCCTCGCAAGATTAAAAACGTCGCGTGAAAAGTCGCCCTAGCGTACAAGGTTTTTCATAACAACATAAGCATCAAGACATGATCTTTACAATAAAATGGAGCTAAAAGCTCCGGTTGGCGTGTCCCCAAGTTTACAATAGAGCGATGGCATTCACGAGCCCAATGAGATAGTTACAAGTTATTCACTTTGACAAACTACTGCTGTTTACATAATAGCCTGCTTTATTTTACATAGATAGTAATGTCACTTCTATTCTTATATTTTTGTTTATGTTTATTGTAGCCATTTGTTATGAAAATGACTTTTCATAATGTACCTTTAAATAAACTTTCTTTATAGTGGAATAATTACATTGTTTTGTATTTCAGAAAGGGTTTTTATTAGTAATTTCAAGTTAAATAAAGTTACAACACAGCACACAAAACACAGTAAGTACTAACAACACATAAACCATTAATTTTCTTAATGACGACCGCAATCATCATCAACCAACGATTTCAAATGAATCATTGTCAGCGGCATTGAGATTAAAACCAACACAACCAGACAATTACCTTCGGAAGTCATCATTCAAATCATTGTTTATTCATTCATTCAATACAACTAAACTGACACTTTGTCCTTTATGTCACTATTTCTTACAAACTTAATATTACCATCCCTAAAATCTACAAGTCACCCTTAGCACTTCAAAGATAAGTCTTAAAATCGTTTGGGATGTAAGTAGAGTAGCAGCAAATGAAGTTGTTGAACTGTCAATATAATTGATGTGTAGTGAAGTTTTGACCGCCCACTATGCTAAAAGTTTTTTTTTTAAGTTTTAGTACAATGGCTGTACAAAAACAATTGGTAGAATAATAGTTGTTTTGTATCGAGGTAGGGTGGTTTGACTAATTTCGTATAAATTGCTGGTAGTATGCATTTTTGTGGTCGGTTGAATGTCCTGCTGATTTCCAACAAATAGATTCTTGAAGCTTGTATTACTCAGAAAATGTTATTTTGCGTTGACGTGTTGTTGTACAAACAATTGTTCAATTTAGATGCAGTGCAGGTAGGATCAAACTTTCAGCAGACTGCTAATGACTACAGTAACCTACTTAAAAAATGTTTGATTCTTTCGATAATTTAACAATGGCAAAGTCGGTCGTTAACTATAATTTAGGTTGGTCTATTCTTTCAAATATCACCGTAGGGTAGGTGTAAGTGAAGTGAACTGTCATACTATAAGGCCTCTGACGCTGGAAATCTAAGGATTGACAGCTCACACACGAATTCTGCATGACTTAACCAGTCATATTTTTTGCCATAAAAAAGTAGAGCCCTTATAATTAACCCTATCTCAAGGCCCCACTTAAACAATCATCATTTAAAAGATAAATAAAGTGTACATTTAAAAGGTATTGCTTAGTCATCCATTCTAATAATTGAATCTCTTCACCAAGACCTCAATCGGACCATTCCTTACATCCCATGAAGGAGGTCTATGTTAATAATAACATTAAACCTAGTTTAATGTACCAGGTAAGCAGGACCCCAGTATCAATATAACCGCGTCGGCATCAGTCAAAGCCTGGCAAGCGACGTGTTGGGTCAGAGATCAGCGCGAGCGCAAATATAACGGAGGCTGGCTGGACTCGTTAGTTTATTTATACACTAGGTACTGATTTTTATGACAAGAGGTTGATAAACCAGCTGTAGTTTTTCTTGGTGCACTGTGGTAGCCTTAATAAACTATGTTCTTAAAGGTGTCCTAAAGCCGCGTTCGCACTGTGAAAGGTAGAGCGAATATTATTAATTATTAAACGTGAAAAGTAATAAAAAATACTTGAATGTCTAAAACATAAACATAACGAATTTTTATTTCTATATTCATTGTTGTTCATGTTCCGTAAAATGGCTGGCTTTTTTATTTCAAGTGTCGCAATCACTTTCAAAAAGCTTAATAATTCATTTGAAATGTTATTAAAACTAATCAATGTGACATCACAGTAATTTTTCTCACATTCCCAGACCAGTACATATTTTCTCACGTAACCACACTTATTAACATAAGAAACAAGTTTTCAATGAAAACAAACACTATTTATTTCACTTTTCTTTCAAAACAACACTTAAGTCATTTCCTGAGCATTATGTATGCAGACACGCGAAGCGTCAATTACTAGACAACCACTTTAAGATGAACCCTCATTTATTTTTCTTAATACTAGAGTAGGACATTTAGGAGGCTTTGATAGGTCAACGTAATTTGGTTGATAGGAGCTTATTATGATAAATTGTTCTCAAAAATATAAAATTGTAAAGCTGGTTGTCGAGTTAATAGTTATTTGCTTTTATAATGATAATAATGTAGCCCTTATTATATGTTGTTAGAATTAGATGAAAGTTAATCTTGTCCCTTTTTGTGTTTTGTCTGTGTGACAAGTCTGGTTGATGTCCTTTTTGGGTGCGGACCTTAAGTGCCGTTTTGGTAGTTGTATAACGTCAAAATCAAAATGAAAAGTCATTTATCCAAATTAGGCTGAGAATCTGCAGTTTTTGAACGTTAAAATTACTTAAGACAGTCTACCAAAAACGCCCACCCTTCACCACTTCCTAGTGCTTTAGCTGGGAAGAAGAAGTGGCGCAACAAGCTCCCTAGCAGCACAGGTACATTATTTATTCATGTGGCCAGCTGTCTGTTAAGTCAGCAGAACTTGTGGAGGCGAAGGTCTTAGGGAGTTGGTCTTACTGTTTTCCTGTTAGAATACCCTTCAAAGGTAAGGCACCGTTAAATCTTATTATCAGGTTGTCAACAATAACACAATAATAAATAACTAATTTTCAACTTTATAACAATTATTTAAGTTTATTGTCACACTGAATCCTGAATAACTATAAAGGTCGGTGACCGCTACCACCTAGCATGACTTTGAACGTAGGTAGATAATTATATGAGCACATATATACCGCATAAAATTTATGAATAAAAAAACCTTAGTGCTTCGTAACGGCTAAAGACTGCCAGGCAGGTCGCTGCTAACCTTGCTGATCTTTGACCGACCACGTGTGGCGAGGTTCGCACTTTATACTGATAAATAACCCGCTAGGATACAGCTACCTGCCTCTTAAGATTAATTTGGCTAAAATTAACTAACAGCTACTTAAGACAGAATGTATAATTCCTACTTCAAATATTTAACTGGTAGCTATTTAATGTTGAATCCTACAATAATGGCGTGGCATCCATGAATAATTCGTGAGTTTGCATACATGTGCTTACCATTAATGTGCGTTTTACATGGGAAAAATGATTATGCAAAGAGCCAAGAGCTAATCAACTGTCTTTTATAGTGACAGTTTTCTGGAAAACCATAATAAATCCAATAACGCGTCATTCACAAACAATGTTTATCAGTTGTTTAGCCTAAACACCTTTTAAACATGGCATGAGTTTTTGTGGTAAGGCCCTTGGAGTCTAACCACAAAAATATAGACACTTGTTAAAACGCGTGTCTACTGTCAGTTTTATGTGACACTTTTGCTAAAATTGGCTTTACAAGTTTAAAAAGTGAGTAAACTGCAAACAAAATATTTTCTCCGGATGACGTCGAGGCGGCCACTACTCTATTCATAGATTACATTATTATAGAAATAGGCTCATCCGTATTTGTTATAATATAACAACGAGATAATTCAAAAATGCCTTGTTCAGAGGACGCCGCCGCCCGATAGAATTTAAGCCGCCATGATGGATGGTCGCTGATGACAGTAATGACAGTTAAATACGTTCGGATATTCTTCTAATAATATGTCATTAGCTGGAGCTTAAGGCTGTATATGTGTTGACGTGTGCCTATTAAGCAGTGTTGCCAAGTTTTTATTCATGTTGATGATTTGAAAAAAGGTGGGTGGGGATTGAATGTGTAAAAAATGGACTAAAGAAACAAATGTGGAGTAAATCTAGCTTTGACGATAAAAACTGCTGTAGCTGTCTAAACTAATATTCTCATACTGAAAAGTTTAAATACTAACGTAGTAGGTATACATTGTTCCCATTGACGGATAAAGTCACTTCAAATCCAAACTTCATAAAAACCGTCTCATATTTTATGAAAACCATTTCCTTATTACACGTGCTTCTATTTGAAACCTTCGAGGAAGCTATGAAAGTCGCCAGTTATTATATAGTTTTTAACGTCACATTTGTTTAAAATAACGATACGTTTAGTTCGAATATCAGTCATAAAACCGTCGTTGTAATAATAACTAAAGCTTTAACTATAGCTCGGTGTAGTGTTGCCAGATATGGGGCGCTACATTTTGGGATACGGAATTTTAAATGTTTCAGGTATTTTTAATATTGCTATGAATAGATTGTTAGTTGCGTTTATGGAAATGGCTTAAGGAAAATCAGATTCCGACATATTTGATGTATGAAACTCAAACTCAAGCTCAAAGCATTTATTTCAATTAAACCATTTACAGGCACTTTTGAATTGTCAAAGAATCGGTCAGTTAGTCAAAAAGTTGAAGCTAGTTGTAGTATGTATGGGATTATTTTTCATTACATGATCATTACATAAAGTTTCTCTTCTGTTTAAGGCCGCACAAATGGCTTAGCTTGATCCTCCGTTATGCCGAAAATACTACACATTAATTTTGAAATAAATATTTATGTTAAAGATGAGGATTTATGCTAGGTCTTATGTTTGGCGAAAACACGATTACACAAAATTTTCTCTATAGAAAAAAAATCCAAGTTGCCTCTAAACCGAATTGTAAACCGCTGGTATTAAACAAATACTTCAAATTAGATCATGAAACTTTGCAAAATAACTGAACTAACTATAAAGCAGGTCTTTAGATTTTTATTTTCTTTAAATTACCATTATTTTCGCCATAAAAAGCAATTACCTAAACTTTTCGAGGCTTGAGAGCCGCCAGCACCGCACTCCTCGCTCTCACTCAGGCTGGAGCAGTATGGTGCGAGCGAGATAAAATCTGAGGTATGGTAAGGCCTTAATGCTTTGCATCAAAATGAAGATGCTGCGCTGCGTATAGTACTGATAGAGATCTCCCAGTATCTATTGCTAAAAACTGCACAAGTTACATTGTTCTTCTGGTCTCATTTCATAAAACCTTTCCCATACAAGGAAACGAAACGTTTGACAGGTTACTTCAAAGTCCCATTACAAAATCCAGGTTAAACATAAACCCGTGGTCCCGGCACCGGCGTCCACCTGGCCACTCTAACCTCAGGTCTATTTTAACGCGGCGTTAAACGCGCGGTTACTGCTAGATTTATGGAGCGCTCGGTAACAGGACTCTTTGCTTTTTTAAACAGCCGTCAATGGAAACGTTTGTTGCCGTTCTGTTATGTAATACGAATATACGAATTTGTTTTGAGAATAAGGAGTGTGTTTATTAATGTTTTGTTGAAACAACAGGTGGTTTGTGAGGAATAGGGTAGCTATTTTTTCTTCTATATTGTGTAAGCATAGGCAATGAAGCTCGTATGCAAAGGTACCTTGAGTACCACGGTGTTAGGTAACCTGAGGCCCTAGACAAAGTGACATTCTATCAGCGATAACGATGATGGAAAAGGCAAAAATGTATAGGACTGACATAAGCTATCGAAAATTTATGTCTATCCTGTTGAAAGTCGTTGTAGAAATACGAAACGCTTTCGAATCAATTGTCACTTGTCTAGGCCCTCAGATGTATTTTAGTTTATGCCTGTGCAATACTCATTTAAGGGCGGATTTCACAAATGAAACTGAACGCGATCTAAACCTCGTTCAAGAGCTGTCAGTGTCATCATTGTTATGAAATATTTGACTTGAATAGCTCTTGAACGCATTTGAGATGTGCTGATCGCGTTCAGTTTAAAATTCGGCCATAATGTCTTTTTGTTGTCCATGAAGAACACTGCTCTTGTTAGTTTAGTAACATCTGTTTCTTCTCCGTCATCAAGGACTTTAAGCTGCACCGCCTACGCTTAGTCCTAAATTAACACTAACTTAAAAAAAAAAACAATTTATGTAGCCGACCTTCCCACACGTTTGCAGCCTGCCTATAACAAGATACACCGTTGTCTCACAAATGACTGCAATTTGTTCTATTTCAGGCTAGGAGCCATTCCAGCTCGCCTACATGGGCTCTAAATTGGCCTTTCGCCAAAATAAGTATGTTTCCGAGTTGTCAAACAAATACCGTATTTAGATGAATCAGATCTTAAATTGAATCGTTTCGTGTAATTTATGAAGTTATCAAATGCTGGATAGTTGGTGTGTTAGATGTGGGGCAATGGCGTGCGTGAAATAAGTAGGTGCGATTAATAACATGGTCGTGGTTTTTGAGATGTCGTTAAATTATGAGTTGTTTGTTTCATTAACTTTTGATTCTAGGAAATTGTAAAGTGGTTTGAAAATGTTATCGGTATTGAAAACAGCATTAATTATTAATTTGAAACAAGTATGATCGTCATTCTTATCTTCAGTATGCAACTTTCACAGTGTGCAGTCTGATGAATGACTAGCTGCAATGGTTTATGTGCCAGAGGGTGGACATTGAATTACGTCCGGTAGACTTTGTGTAGCGAGTCATTATGCAGAGACAAGCAACAGATGATGACAATGGCGAGTGTCCCTTTCACACGCGTTCATTAGCTTAATAACATTAATCGCCTTAATTCAACAGCTGTGTATTGTTACAATTCAATTAGGACAAATGAAATCGTCCCAAAGTTAACGCAGATGTTCGCGTGACATCCGGCCTGCAACTGCAACACTGACACCCCCACTGACCTGCCGTCTGCACTATTATTGCAATACAACAATACAAAATGGCCGTCCAACTGTCATCCGATTCCAATTCGCGCGCTTTCTATACAAATTGTACGACTTCATTGTCCACGCCAAAATTTTGGGAAACTCGTAAATACGGCAGATAATTTGATATATGAATAGAGTTAATTACGGCATTTATTTATTGTATCCGTTTCATTGCACGCGGGGGTGGCAGTGCCCCTGTTTTTATTAGCAATATGCGCCCTAAACTTTACGGTTTCCACTGGGGTGAGTTTAGCCATGTTGATTTATTTCTATTGCGAAGCATGAAAACATTATTTTTTGTCTATGCCACGCACAAAGGAGGTTACGAGAAAGGTTGGATTTTATTGAGGTTATGTTAAAATTGGCGGAAAATACAGTTTTTTTGTATCGCCCGTGACGATTGTAAACACGTAGAATTTAGTACGAACGAATCAAAAGGGGGCTTTGGCCGTTCAGCAAAATAAAGCGAGTTCTTTTGAAACGAGATTAACCGAAGTTAAGGCGAAGTCTATGCGTTAGATAATTCGCATCAGAATTTGCTTTTAAAAAGCTCGTTTATCAAGCGGACGTTAATTTATTTAATAAATCAGTTTGGAGGATGGCGGGGCTGCCATTAGTCAAACAGAGCGGGCTGAGATTCAATACGGGGATTGGCCGGGACTGGCGAGTGGCGGGAACTACAAATGATGCTGTATGACGGAGATGGATGGAGCCGCGCCCGCCGCCCGTCTGCGGACAGACGTTTAACTTAATATAACGACACAATGCTAAGTACTTGTAATTGGAAAACCTATGGGATAACTGTGCTTATTGATAGTCAGTGTCCGTCTGTGGGAGACTGTGGATATTGAGATTTCATGATGCGGTATGCAATTTAAAATTTCATCTCTTCGGGTTTTTATATGTACTACTTTCATAACGCAAGAATCTATAAGGACTTGTCGTATTTACGTATAGGTACCGCCATTTTTCAAACTTGGGAACTTTTTCAAACTTTCCAAAACAAACATTTGGGTCAAAATGTTATTAAATACGATAGAACAGCGAAAACAAGATTTTTCAGTTATTCCGGCAGTAAAACCATTGCTTAAGTTCTTAACGTTCCAAGTTGTTTGAGTCGTAATGAGATGAAAAAAGTTTGCAGCTTCCTTCCTTGGATCACTCGGAAGACTTCGGTCGAAGTAAAATGTATTATGAGTTTATGACCAATATCGGGAGCCTTTAAAAGCAACATATTGGATATTTATTACCTGCGTGTCCTAACTTTGTTATGAAAATGTAAGTTTCCAACCTTTTACGTTATTGGGCCAAACGTGCCGTGTCTTAAAAAAGAGTAATTTCAAAAAGAGTGAATAGCTTCGATTCATAGTTCAGTACATAATAAATTGCTTGTCGAAGCTCATCGCACTGTTTGATCTTTATGTCATGGTCTTGTTATGGTTACGACGACCAATAAGCGACAGAGGAAACACTTTTTACGAAGATTTCTTTCACATGTCACTTTCATCGGTCAACTAACATTAATAAGAAATATTTTTGTAATCCTTCGGCTGTCGCGTCGCCTTAAGGGCACGTCGCGTGCGTCGCGCTCACGCATACTTCTCGCGGATTAACGCTTCATAATGCCGCGGAAGTTCTACCGAAAGTACTTCCCCTTAATGAACCAACTTAACATTCATAATTACGACTTTATTACCTTACTCCTAAAGGTTAATTTCAATTGTTTGAGGTAACATAAAGTTTGGTAAAAAATATAAGCTCTGTGTAGGTTTAGGTGAAAGTAGATCTTATTAGCATTAAATAGGGTAGACTTTTGTTTGTTTAAGATAGAATAAACATAGTGGATGGGACCGAACTCGTGTCTACGCATAATGTCATTGGCACACACTCTTATTGGTGATGATTTGTCAACTTTACTCCACACATTGGATTTTGGACTCTACTTTTAGGTACTGACGGTAGATTTTCTTGGAAATCTGTTTCCAAAACTATGTTTTCTTTGAGCGCAGAGTTGTAAAAAGTCCATTCACGCTGTGATGTTGGCAGTGTGAGCAGGAAATTATTATAATTTAGCCTTCACGAGAACGTTTCTTGAATTTTAAGTTGTATTAAAATGTCGGCTAACTTGATTGTCATGTTTTCTTTAGTACATTCAAGTTTCCCTAATGTCGTAATTTCAAAGTTTTTCCACAAAGGTTGGATAATCGTTTGGTGTCGTAACTGTCAGTAATAATGGTGTTATTGGCTAGAATTTTGAAATAAAATATTAATATTCAGGGTAAATGTCAAAAAGTAAATTCTTTTAAATTCATCTCAGAGGTGTCTTTAGTTTAGAGAAAGTCAGTTAAGTATGTACATTCATAATTAAGTAATTAAAATAAAAAAGGACAGAAATATTTCTTCAATTAGCAAAATGTTTAATTAAGGCACATTAACACTGGCAATCGTATCCACTCGTCATAAGCTCTCAACATTCAAACTGACACCTTTTATTTTCCCAATGAATGGATCTCGTTAATTTTCCAAAGGAAGTCGAGATGAATAAATCATGACGTCAGTTCCGGAGCTCCTCATTTCATAGGTATCTACTACGTAAATTATTTTCTTTTCCGTAGACTTCCCTTCGCACAGAGCTATGCTAATTTTATTTATTTTTACCTGAAACTTGAACTTATGCAGTCGTTGGGGTGTTTTTTATGAACATTTTTATAATTTTTCTATCGTTTTACGAAAAGAAGGGAGAGAAATTAAGCTAATTGTAACTTTGTACCTCAGTCACACTTGTGTGCCTTGCGTAACTAAGAACCTTGCTAACTTTGTACATTTCCACGTCAGTTTTTCATGGATAAAAACTAAAGAATATAGAGCCGCAAAGGAGCTTAGCCTTAAGCCTTAAGAAACCATTGTTTCATGTTTTCTGCCTATGTACTATTAGGTACCTCTATGCAATAAATCGAGGAAGCTAGTCACGAATACATACCACAAATCCACCGCCCACACCCCACCACACCATAATTAAGAACATAATCCTCCACTTATTACCATTGATTACCAACAAACACCATTCATTCAATACTTTAAGTGTTTCTCAACCACAAATTATCTTGTCTTAATAATTATTAGTGCCACTTCCAGTACCAGCAGTGCCACGGAACACGCAACTATATTATGTTATTATAACTTATTATTTACGATAATCCAGTACTTGGCCATTTACTAGCTGACTTATTGTCAAAGAAACTGTTAAATCAGATAATAGTAATACGGCCAGACTTGCGGATATTAAGTTATTATGCTAATTTACACGGTATAAGTAGGTTGGGTAGGTTTATTTTGTGGTGTAAATTGGTATAAGTATTTAAATCTGCATGCAATAGAATCTGGAGAGAACTGATGATTTGCCGAATACATTACAAGGCTTACAATAAATTGCTATTGTAATTATTCTCAAAATTATCTTCCGTAATGTAATTCTAATGCATGTTGCTGAAAAAGTAACATATCCATATAAACATCCGACAAATTTATAGCTACAATGTTGTTGCATTTTCATTAACCCGTTCTCCCTATTCTAGACTTCCTGCCATAGATTGGCGAGAAGCCTTATGCCCGCGGATAATCCACGGATAAAAAATCCGCACACAGTCGGATAATCCATCCATTCCTCTGTCACTGTACCTACATCCATCCGTTTCAAAATGTAACGAACACTTCTATTTCTCTTTTTGCCAGCTTATAATGTACGTATTCGTATTTCAATGGTCGTGTTGTGCACAGAATGGGAAACAAAAGCTATTTCAACTTTAGATCGGGCTGTGTACGAGTTTTAAGGTTATTATGACATGGATTTATTACTAGCGAACTTGAAGTTTATCACCGTTTTGGTAGTGGTGTTATTTGATCTGTATTGTTAAAATAAATTGTGTAAATCTATTTAACAAATGCTGCTGTTTAATATTCAAGACAAGATATTCGCTATTTACAGTTAAGTCATCAGGTTCCAAAAAACTGTATTGTGGAAGCCTTAGTGGAAGCCTACCTGTCTGTATTATTATAATATTCCTTTGTCCACCAAAACTTGGTATCCATGAATAGTCCATGTTGAATATTGATTGTTATTGTCATTTTATTTTTAACAAAAGAAGACCGCAGACCGGCTTTTAAAGCCGTAGTAGAGATTTTTTGCGAATTCAATCGTTCGAGACGACTTGTATTAGTATTAAGGCTCTACTTTTCAGTGTTAAAAATAAACACATAACACGTATGTTTTCGCTAAGGGGTTAGGCAGAGAGAGGTGTGCCAATAGTACATACACCCACAAAAAGGACTAAAAATGCAAATCAATTTAACAGACAACCTTTAAGACAAAGATATTTATTATAGGTATTCGTAGCATATAGTACAACGTTGGTAACTAGAGTTATTATGTTCAGGACACATCCGCCCCTAAAACATAAAATGCAATACAACAAATAAACATAAAATAGAAGAAAAATATGTCAATATGGAACCTTATTTTTGCTAGTGCGACGTAAAACAGTATAAGTGTAATATTGCCCTTTAAAAAGTTGATAATAAGTGGTAATAAGGTGTCACTGCGGCGAAGCTGTCGACAGCCTCGGGCACCATTGCCTGTCCTGCTACAGGAGTGCAGGCCGCATAGCACGGCACGCCAGCATCAACGATATTATTCGTCGAGCCCTTGTCACCGCCGGCGTACCAGCGGTATTAGAACCAAACGGCTTGGTACGTGACGATGGGAAGAGACCAGATGGCATGACGTTGCTGCCTTGGAAGGTGGGTAGGCCTCTGGTGTGGGACGCAACGTGTGTCGACACCCTTGCGCCATCCCATGTTCCTAGCACGGCGGGCTGTGCTGGCGCCGCTGCTGCGGCTGCTGAGACCCTCAAGCGGCGCAAATACTGTAACCTTGTGGGCAACTACAGTTTTGAGCCGTTTGGGGTCGAAACGCTCGGGTCATGGGGCCCGAGTGCGCGTCTCCTTTTTAAGGAAATTTCTCACCGACTGGTCGATGCTTCACGTGACCAGAGGGCTGGCTTGTTCTTTGGCCAAAGAATTAGCATTGCCATTCAACGTGGCAATGCTGCCAGTCTTCTGGGCACTTTTCCGGATGACAGTGATACTTCGACGCCTGAGGGTCCCTTTGTTTTTATATCTATTAGTAAGTCCTTTTAGTTTTAGTTTTTTTTTGTTAGTTATTAATCCTATACTTAAATATATTTAAATAATGTTTTAACACCCATAATAAGTTGATTATCTACACTTTTCGTTCACCACGGACTGGCGGCGGCGGCCGATAAAATGCTGATCGAATATGAGTTCCAATTACACGAGATTCTGAGTGGCGGCCATAACGCGGGATATTATTAATTTATTCATAGGACTGCGACTCTTACTAACTAGCTGCGTTTTACTGGCACTTGCAGACACACATAACGTCGAGACATACGGGGATGAGAGATGGCAAGCATTCCTGCAAGTGTCAATATTTGCAAAACCATTGTTCTAATTTGAGACTTTTTTACATTGGGATTTAAACAACAATGTTCAGTGCTTAGTCAACCATTGGTTATACCGACGCCTTTGAGTGAATTAATATTAATTTATTAGATATTAATTAATAAAAACATAAAAGACGTCGTACAATTTTACAGCACGCAGTTTTTTCTTTCTCCTGAAAAGTTACTAATTTTACACTTACGGGGTTTTCACTCTAAGGCGTCGGAATCTAATTCATTTTCTATTCAGCTTGATTTGCCTTTGCTGCAATCATCCAGGCTATAAAAAACGTTAAAACTGGGGTTAGTCGTAAATGATAATTATGTCGAGAAGTAGAGATCCGTAGGAGAACCAAGGTAACCGACATAGCCCGAAGTATTGCCAAACTTAAGTGGCAGTGGGCAGGGCACAGTGCTCGCAGAACAGATGGGCGATGGGGCCGAAAGGTTCTGGTGTGGCGACCGCGTACCGGAAGACGTAGCGTTGGAATGCCCCCCACAAGGTGGACCTGGTTAAGGCCGCGGGAATGCGCTGGATGCGAGAAGCACAGAACCGGTCGAAGTGGTGGTGCTTGGGGGAGGCCTATGTCCAGCAGTGGACGTCTTTCGGCGAAATGATGATGATGATGATAATTATGTAATTTTAAAGTCAATTTCGAAAAGATAATTTACACAAGTATGGCCATCATTCGCTATGCTTCTAGCCCGTGAGTCTCTACCAGCAGGGAGTCTTCATCGCTTGCCGTGTTAAACACATTGTCACCGAGCAGTCGGTTACTGCCTCAACTTAACTACAGCTTTACTACTAACGTTCTAAGTTAAGTTAACTTCACTTCTTGTTGTCGGACTGGCGAGTTTTAGTTTCTTTTCCACTGGATTTCTCTTGTAGATCTTAGAATGTGATAAAGAATTTAGAGTAGAGTTTGGCTTTCGTAAAAAGCTTAATCCATTGTCTTTGGTCTATTTAGTAACACCCAATTCATTTGTGTGTCGATAAACTGCCGTAAGTACCATATATGGGTACCAAAATTGAACCAATTTTCATATAGATAGCTTCGTTCCCAATTTTTCTATTTCCCACGTCGTTTATGGTCAAGTTAAACTACTGAGCGAGGTTTAAACATGCGTGGGCGCATTGATGGTAGAACTACCGATACGTGAGCGTTTACAGCGCGCATCAAAATGTTTTGATGACAGCGGGTTACATTTTACTTGCCGATGTTACAATGTAAATGTAAATCCGGAATTCCGGACGGGAAATCGGAGAATAAAGTACTAAGAGCGAGCACGGTGTACTTGCGTAGGTTGACAACTGCTACATGTATCAGTATACGCAGAATTAAAGCTAGTTATATACATATGTTATATGCTAATAGTCGTAAAATGATATGTGGGCATCCAAAAATGTAGACTGTTTCTTCTTTTCAAACTGAATTTTGAAATACCTACTTAAAGGAAATGTATCAAATGAATGTTGATATTATACCTATATAATATCAACATTCATTTGATACATTTCCGGACGTTTCCTAAGTCTTTTCTAGTACATTATGGCCTGTGGCGGGACAGGTAGGTGTTTATGTGTATTTCATAACGTCTCAGAAGTCATAACTTGTTCATGGAGAATAATTTGCTTCCATAATATCAATATGAAGAAATTCCAAATCCCGGTAGAGGAAGTAAATGCAAGAAATGTTGTGACAGGCTGCCGTCAATGGTGCTAATGGTGCTCCCATCCGGATCCGTATGTCATTTTTTTGCGATTGTTTTTTTTTGCCAATCGACACATCATGCATCTTACTGTCACTTTATTTTGTACAGAAATCTTAAATGTTGTGGCAGTACCAGCGCTTAAAACTTCTCAGCTTTATGTTGAAAATATCACATTTGTACAGAATGAGCTCTTATAAAATAATATACGATTCTCACTTGCACTTTCGACGAAAGGAGATGTGAAAACTCGTCTGGGCTCTGTCTTGTTAGAAAATATTAATGGAAGATGCAACTTAAAGAATTTAGATCAACATAGGTAATTTATTTGCTTTATAAGTTTATCTTGGATATTAGATACTGGGAAAACATCGTGAGGAAGCCTGAAGAAATCACCAACCCGTTTTAACCAAACGTGATGAATGGGGATCAATGCTCGTGCCTACTCTGTAGGTATAAGAACAGGCCTTTGCCCTGATGTGGGACATTCATAGGCTGGTATTAGTATTTTAGATATTTTAAGACAGCTAGGAGATACCTTATGTTAAAAGCTGTTGGATGATAAATACTGACAATCGAGTTTTTTAAAGAGAGCAGTGGTGGCCCAGTGGTAACGGCCTAACTTACGAGTTGTAGGTCGTAAGTTCGAACTCCGATAGGCGCTTTAATTTGTGCAAATAATTTCAATTTTCAAAACGATGAAGGAAAACATCGTGACGAAACCGGAACTAAAAATTCGAAGACATTATGTGACATCTGCCAACCCGCACTGGGCCCGCGTGGTAGATTATAGCTTACTCCCGAGGCCTGTTTCCCAGCAGTGGGAATATTATAGGCTGATTATGAGTTTTCTAAATTGGATAGGTATGCAAAGTTTTCTGATACCTACGAACTACGAAAGAGATCGTGACAAGTCTGGCAGTACAAACAAAAGCGTTCATGTCATTTACTTCAATATAATAGAAAACGCAACATCTACATTAAAAAAAAAAATTGTAAGACTAGGTACTTATAGTGTAAATGTAAAGCAAAAAATATTACTTTTCCCCAACTCCCGCCATTCATAAAGTACTAAAATCCCGTTAACTATCCACGTGTACACAGACCAGTATCATGTCAGTGTTTAGTCAGTCGGCAACTTGAGTCTGTCGTGTTTGCACACAGTATCCGTGACTGCCAGCCGTTCAGCCATTCTCGACTACAAGCTGACACACAAACAAACATCTTCAGTGTGCACTGTGTACATTAGCTTATTGGGTTAATAACACACCTGGGTTCCCGGGAGGCTGGGGGACAGACTAGGTGCACTGTGCATTTGTGAGAGTTAAGTTGAAACTTGTAGTCTGAGCTTATCCTATAAGTATATCGCTTTTAGACGATAGTCACGAGACCCGCCTTAGCTACGAAGGTGGCTTAGAGATGATTACTGTTCTAATAAAATTACAATTTCATATTATTTTTACTCAAGAGCAAGTCTTCTTTTTGTCTTCAAGAATATTTTCGTAAAAGTTATGGTAGAGAGTTGGATCATTTTACCTCGGAGCACGTTTATCAATTGATCATTGCACGCATGGGAATTGGGAAGACGTCGGGTTTTATTCGTTTATAAGAGTAGCTTTACCCATTTTCTCCAAAAATATGATTCGAACCTACCTGTGTCTGCCTATCTTACTATCTTACGTCGGCAACTTTAAGACATCCTATCATTTTCCTCACGTGACGGACAGACAGACGTGTTACGGCTCACGGAAGATGGCGGGTCCAGCCTGAACAGCTTGTCAAGGAAACGTCCACATTATTCAACAGCACGAACATTTATAGCGAAAACATCTTGAAACCTTCGGACTGTGTATGTTCACTACCATACGCCAAACTCTCGCGTATGTTGGCAGACATTTTATGAATATTCACAGCGCGAAAGTGTGACCAAACAAGAAAGCGTCACATTTTGACATAAATTCTTGAAGAACGCTATGATATGTGTGACTTTAGATATGTTTAAATAGTAATTGAGAGTGTTGAAGTGTTTACTGCAATCGTTTATGCATATTTGCTGCGTAGATGACGGACTTAAACTGTAGTTAATTTGTTACTCGATGACTGTTTGTGGCAACAATTCATAATTTATTCATTTTCGTGAATTTCTACTGGATGGGCATCTATTTTAAATGAATTTCAGTCTATCTGCTGTTTTTAAAAGACATAAGCCGATTTTATTTTTATTTGTCGGTATATTTTTTTAAATACCTACAATCAATACTCACGTAAAAAATTAAGTTAGATTAAAATGGCTTGATTGTAATTAATTATTATTTTTTGGTCTCTAAGGACGCAGTGAGCTAGCTAGCATAGTATAAAAAATACAAGATCATTGATATGAATATATCAATGATTTTTATTTTTATATTAGGCACGGTATAATTATGATGGTTTCTATTGGTAAAACATGAATTGTTTAAAAGTATTATACAAAGACACTGTAACTGTAAATCCTGATACCGTTTGAAGTCCTAAGAAACAGCAGGAAGACATATTTTCATAGCAACCAAGGCCGCTCCTTACAAATGCATCGATTAACTTCTTCCCATTCAAACGAGTGAGACGCGCAATAAATTGTAAGTATTTATTACCTAACTAATACATTATTTATCTACTTACTAAATCATACGTTTTCCAAGTGAAACTGTATCGGGAATGTACTCAATGTACCTACTGTAAGTCCGTGTTTGGTCTAAGTTAACATGCTCTGCGGCTTGCCAACTTAGTGTTACTAATTGTAGGGCATGGGGAAAGTATCTCTGTACTAATGAGCTGGGTCATTCTATTTCTGGAATTGTAAGAACCGGGTATGTAATTATGTTATTCTTCTGCTAAGCTTAACTCTTGTGAAAATCATTTCCATGTAAATTTATGATTTTCACGGATCGTTTTGATCAAAAAACATTTCACATAGGTAATATGTATTAGGTCCCCACCTATGAAATCAGCGTTTTGTATGGGGAATTTTAAAGAAGTTGCATTTTTCATACTAACATTTTCTTAATTTATTTATCAACCATGAACACTAATGTTTTAAAACTTTTAAGCACTAATGTTTAAAAACTAAGTTAACTTATGCCACTTAGATTAAGCGACAAAAATAAGTGTTGGCTAAGTTTAAAAAAAATAGTGTTCATTTCTGCTAACAAAATGAGGAGTCATATTTAGGGTATTTTTTATGTTTAAAAAACTATAAGTAATAAGGTTTTTTTACTATTGGTAGTTGTCTATGGTCATTATTCGATATAAGTGACGAGGTTCTCTATTTGTGAGAAAAAAAATGCCAATTTCATAGGTGGGGACCCAATATTAGCTTGTTATGAATTTTTGGTACTTACTTACCTTTGATGTTCTGTAAGTACCTAAATACATTTCTGGACATGAAAGTAAATGTACCTAGTTACGGTTTCGTTTGAATCAATTAATAATTATATACAAGTTTGTATAGGTTGGTATTATATAGACAATATTGTATAAAACTGATCCTAATCAAGTTGGTACAGTCGACACTTTATCCGGAGTTTCAATCGAATAAAGGTCGACTTATACTGGTTCTGTTAGTACTGACGTGCAGCTCATTATACTTACATATTATATTTTTCTCCTTATTATTCCGCATCATAACGATGAAATTAGGGAAAGGGCCTGCGGTGTTTCCCGGAAAATAATAGGCCACATATTCTCCTCCCGAGGGGGTAGTTCACGTCAGGATGAGCGACGGTACGTTCCCGATGCGGAAATAATAACGGATTGCGAGCACCGCTCCGATTCCAGCATTTCTAATAATAGCGATATTTGACCTATTATTGAGGCTTTCAGCAGTAACACTATGGCTTAACTAAATCTCCACAATTGACCTACAGTAGTATGTCAGTAAAGATATCACGAATCCGTTGAGTGTGTGATAAATGTGATAATACACATTACATACATGCATAAACTCACGACTTCTTCCCATGGGGGTAGGCAGAAACTACAGAACGCCATGCTACAATCCTTACATACGATAAGCAATACGAAGGCCAAAAATATTTTATGCGTCATACAGATTATAAAAAAATATTTTACCTTTTTTTTATACATTATACATTGATTTAAAATGTGGCATGACGTCACTTTTTATCTCAGAACAATAATTTATTGTTCTGAGGATCTGACTTGTGACGTAGCGAGCCCCCACTCCCCAAGTTTATTTATTTTACTATTTATGTGCACAGAGTAAAATACATAATAGATATGACATAATTAAAATATGAGTACAAAGGCACTGCTTATTTCTTAAGAAATTTCTTCCAGCAGACCGCGTTTAATTCGTTTTATCTAAAAAAAAATTATTAATATGATAAACCAAAAATACGTGTCTATAATTTTTTTTTTTGTCTGAGTGACTGACTAAATAGTTTTTTTTGTACCCAGTCAAAGTTCTCCTTTGATCTTTAAATGGGTTTAAAGTAAATTCTCCAAAAAAAGAAACTATATAGCAATCTTTTGAGATCTAATACGGTGACTGATTTTTCGGTTTGAAAATGTCTTACAAAACTTTATATCATCCAAAACATCCTGTTTCCATATCTAAGATCGACTTTGATGTAACACGTCTATAATACAGAAACAGATCTAAATCCGGGGAAAGTAGAACAGACGTGTTACGTGTTGGTTACAGGCGGTGTTATTGCCCAAATATGTCACGAAGACAAAGCACCTCATTTGGCACAAGGTTGAGACAGATTCGCGAAAGATTGCAGTGCTTTTGGACTTGGAGGAATCCTTTTGAAGGTTATTTCACAATGGCTGTGTCACGGCTTCGAAGGCTCGTAATTTTTTATGGTTTCTAAGATGGGAAGTACTGACTTTCTTCAGATATCAACGATTTATCTAAAACTACCTATCAAACTCGTAGTTTAGCCATGAAAATATTGAATCGTACCTTATAGATGCGATGGCAATATCTATGGCATAGTTAGTGTTCAATTATGTAGCCTACTGCAGGCAGCGGCACCAGGCGACGTGTCGCCGCGACAATAAGTACCTCCTGGTTTCCATGTATTTCTATGGAATCGACGTGTCGCTAGCTACTGAACGTATTTTATAGAAATAGGTACATAGAAACTAGTAGTGTCGCGGCGACACGTCGCCTGCTGCTGCTGTCTGCAGTTGACTGCGGACTTGTACTTTTTTATCGCGTTTAAGTTGAATATAGAAAGGATGTAAAATTATAAATATTGAATTTAAAATATCAACGTTTGCTGTTAAATTTTATGATATTCAGAAGATAAAGCATTTATTTTACAGCAGCACTTAGAAAATTAACGTTTTATCAGAAATCTCTGAATAAAACGGCTGGTTATCTTATATTGAACTGATCATTAGACGTCTCTAAGTAAAGGTTACCGCCAGCAAGTAAGCCGTTACAAGATAATTGCCTAACTGATTTGTCAGTTAACTGTGACATTTGATATGTTCCGGGTGCAAAAGTTTTCTCGTCCATATTGCAGTTAAATGCGTAGATAGCTGCCTGCAGGTGCAGTATCAAGTAACTGACTGACTGGACACCGGCACCGCTACCAACCCTGCAGACAGGACAAACTAATCATTCTGCCGCGATTCAAACTCTCAAAGCATTTATCATTACCTACTAATCCTTACTAATATTATAAATGCGAAAGTAACTCTGTCTGTCTGTCGCGCTTTCACGCCAAAACTACTGAATCGATTTAAATGACAGATAGTCAAGAGCCCGAGAAAGGACATAGGCTACTTTTTATCCACATACCACGCGGGCGAAGCCGTCCGTGGGCGGAAGCTAGTTTCAAATAAACCAATTGAATTGAACCTTTAGAATTGTCAAGGGGTCGGTCAGTCAGAAAGTATGTAGCTAGTTGCCCATTCCAAAGCGTAGTAGGTTCCACATCACACACACATTTACATCAAAATGGCAAGACATGAAGTTCTGAGTGAATGAACATACAGGACCGTTTTTACCGACTTCAAAAAAGGAGGAGGTACTACGTTCGGATGATTGTTTTTTTTTTTTTTTTTTTTTTTTTTTTTATGTATATTCACCGATTACTCCGCCGTTTGTGAATCGATTTTAAAAATTATTTTTTAGTTCGAAAGGGTATACTCCCGAGATGGTCCCATATAAATTTTATTAAGTTTGCTTGCGTAGTTCTTGCGCTAGCTTCAATATTACCTACGTATTTTTCCCACAGTCTATGTAGACGATATCATTATTAGACTCCTTCACTGTTATTTACATAGCAAGTAGTAACTTGTATGGGGTAGGTATCACCACTAAAAAGTGAAAAATAAAAACTTTTTCCAAAAAAAACAACCGACTTAAAAAAAAAAACACTAAAAAAGTGAAAAATTCGGTGGCAAAAAACGAAAATTAAAAAGCAAAGACACCGACTTCCGAAATTAAAGTTATTTTTCACTTTTTTAGTGTTTTTTTTTGAAGTCGGTTGTTTTTTTTGGAAAAAGTTTTTATTTGTTTGTTTGCTTCATCTGCCTGTCTCCGTCATCAGCGATGATGGCGATTCATCACTTATTTTATGTCAATCAATAGTGATAGGGTGTCACGGTATAAATGTATATTTTTCATGTATATCAGACTGTCATCAGTACATTTCAATGTAGAATAAAAATACGAGTAGGACTACAATGTTGCAGCTGTTTATTTTATCATCTCGCGCGGCTCGCGTTGTTCGCCTCGTAAATGTGCACATTATCGGCAGTCGGTAAGTAATTCTAGGTTTATCGCTTCAAACTGATCTCCAAAAGGAAAAACTAGTATCAATAGACGATTGAATAAAACTGGTACCTACCTGAGTGAGAACAGTATGAAAAACCACGTTTTACTGAGTGGAAAACATTTTAATGTTAGCAACCAGGGGGTCAAGTCTACTAATTTATAAACGTGTCAGTGGACTCGCAATGATGAGTTTTGACCGATTTTGTATGGCATATCTGTCAAAAACTGATCATTTTGAGACCACTGACACGTTTGTAAATTAGTAGATTTGTATATATGAAGCATAAAGAATAATCATCCTACTAAGTTCCCCACTGCTGGGACATAGGCCTCCTCTCGATGAGACGGTGCGCGGGGCCAATGTGGGTTGGTAGAGGTCGAATTTTTGGTTCTAGGACATGCCAGGTTTCCTCACGATTTTTTCCTTCACCATTTTATGAAGACTAGTGTGATAATAGGTTGTTTAATAAAACTGCTTGCTAGGCATTGTATACCTATTTAATATAATACCTAAAATAATTTTTGTTTTCATTTATTTATGTCATGAAAACTGTTCACAAGTTAGAGGTTTTTATTTCAATCGTGAATATTAAACTAAGTCGATTCTAGAAATGCAGCCACCTGTCCTGTCACAATAATATCTTAAGGACAATGGCGCAATGTTTTTAGATGTAATCCACAGTTCTTTCTCAAAAAGAAATAATTTCCTTTACCTTGTCTTGCAACTAATTTACAGTATCAGTTAATTCACAGAACATTTTTTACGCTATCGACTTCGTGGCAGTGTCCATTTGATATCCGACTGTCAATGCAAATGTGCTGCCATTAGCTGTTAAGAGTCCTACATATCCTTTACTTTATGTTTTAGTGCTACAGGACCTGTGATATTGTAGTACAAGGTATGGGGTTGTAGCGATCATCTATATAATGAAAATAAGTGTGAAGTATCTTGGTCTTTTGCATTTGAATGGCTACAAGAACCGGCGCTCTGGCCTGTGTGATGTCGATAAGTGTCGTGGTCATTTTAATATAAGTCTAGCTAAATGATGTTTTCATACTGTCAGTTCTGTACTGTGATGGGATGGATAGCTCTCTACGAGACCTCAGTCTTGAATATTATTTCTGGTGTCAAAGCCCTATCAAATATAAAATTACTGGCCGCTGTCCGCGACTTTGTTCGCGTGGATTTCGTAAGATAGACTTTTTGTGTTTTTCTCGGCTCCTAAGGGTCGTAGCGTGATGTTATATAGCCTATAACCTTCCTCATGAATTACTTTGTCCATGGGTAAAAACCGTATGAAAATACGTTCGGTAGTTTTTGAGTTTACTGTGTTCAGACAGACAGACGTGGCGGGGAACTTTGTTTTTTTTTTATTATGTAGTGTTAGTGATTATACAATACTTAGTTACCATAGTCACTTACTACATTTGGCAAGTGGGCTGGTGACTAAAGTCGCAATCGCACCTTTTAAATCTTCCCGCACTATTGAAAATGGTGTGCGAGTTACGAAAGCAAGTGAAATAGTTTATATAAGACCTGGCAACTTTGTGGAGAAAACTTATCATCATTTAGCAATAAGAATTACAAATATAGACCATGAGTCACCGCAGACGCAGGCTATCTATTAATAACTGTCCTTTCCTGATAGCTTCACCTCACATCACACGTAGGTAGGTGCAGTTATGAGGATGATACGCCCCACGTGCGTGTAACCCAGTGTTTATGATCCAGGACGCGATAGACATCTAGACGGAATGTCTCGCAGATATAGTAACTGACATGACGGTTTGAATTCTTAAGGAAATGTGTGTATTTATCTTGACTGCCTTTTTTGTAATATGTGCACATCTTGCATTTTATATGAGTACTAGCTGCCCGCCCCGGCTTCGCACGGGTAGCACTAAGTACTTATCTACGGAGCACCTACCCTACCTACCTACCCTGCCCTACCTAACTACCCTACCCTACCTACCTACCTACCTACCTACCTACCTACCCTACCTAACTGCCCTAACTACCTACACCTACCCTATCTACCCCGTTGGTCTCGTGGTCGCGACTGCTGAGCGTAGGGTCCTGGGTTCGATTTTTTGGGTTTTTCCATTAGGAATTTCGTAGTAACAGCCCGGAGTTTGGAAGTTGGCGGTGTGCTACCCCCGTGCCTCGGAAAGCACGTTAAGCCGTTGGTCCTGCGCCTGATCTCTCTCCAGTCGTGTCGGATTGCCGTCCCATCGGACTATGAGAGTGTGGGATGAGAGAGTGCACCTGTGTCTGACTGTCTGCGCACCCACTTGTGAACTATAATATCTCCCGCCCCGAAGGCTAGTCTCCGTTGAGATTGGCCGCCGTGGCCAAAATACGGTCTGGAGGACTAATACCTACCTATCCTGCCTACCCTACGTACCTACCTACCCTACCTACCTACCAATCCTGCCTACCTATCCTACCTACTTACGTATCCTGCCTACCTACTCTACCTACCTACCTACCTATCTACCGAGATAATTATCATCAAAAAAGCCATTCTGTACAGAATGTATGAGAAAACGAATTTTCTTCATATTTTTTATTTCGTGAGTTTTTCCGATGTTCTAATAGTTATTCTGCTATTATTATGGGCGGAGACAAATCCAACAAATCAAAGATCATCAAAATCGGTCCAGTAGTTCTCGAGTTATAAGTGCTTGAACCAACCCGACTTTATATATTAGATAACAATTGAGTGTTTTTTTTTTCAATATGTAATGTCCTAATGCTGGACAAAGGTTTCCCCCACAGCTTTCCAGTCTTGAATGCGTGTTGTCTTCTCGGGCCAATATCCCACGCCAGTGTTCCATACGCCTCTCTCGGCGACGACGCCGCGGCCGACGCCCGTCTTCTGGCAACTTTATTCACACTTATCAATATAAAATAGCCTATGTCACCCGGGGATAGTGTAGCTTCACAACAGCGGAAGAATTTTTCAAATCGGTTTAGTAGTTTCGGAGCTTATTCAATGCGCCTTGGTGACGCCCACTTCGCAACGGGCCGTGCAGCAGAAATCGTAATATTTTAATTTCGCCATAACTTCAAAACCAAACGTCCAATTTTAATCATTCAAAGACCAAATATTATCTACATAAACTGTACTTAGTGATGAAATAATTTATTTTGATAAGGATTAATAGCATGAGTAAAATAAACGCGTTTAAATGTAGTCCGAAAAAAATTCAAGATTTTTAAATAAAAAAACGGTTGTTGTGCCTCACTCGACATAGATAGGTATAGTGTGTCGCGGACTTTTTTGTAGATATTTATAAGATCTACAATTAATTAGAACATTTTATGGTTCTGTCTTTTATAGTTTAGGCAGCGTACGCAAAATAAGTAACTTTTCTGGTTGATTTTTTACACCTTGTGTCCGAAAAACCCAAATATCTTACGGAACCCTATTTTTTTCCAAAATAAAATATAGCCTATGTTACTCGTGGATAATGTAGCTTTCGAATGGTGAAAGAATTTTTAAAATCGGTCCAGTAGTTTTTGAGCCTATTCATTACAACCAAACAAACAAAGTTTTCCTCTTTATAATATTAGTGTAGATTATGCTGAATATATTTCTTTTTTACAAAATAATATACTTGTAATTTTTAATTTTCTATAATTTTCTTTATTTACACTTCACAGTCACAAACATCTGTGTAGCCCTGGCACAAATATCTGCGTAGTCTTGTACTAGGCGTTATATCACAAGAATCATAGGTAATTACTGAAAATTTTTCATTTATTACTCGGTCCTATTCGAATTATATTATACCTACATTGAGCACTTATAAAACTTCAAAAGCTAGGTGCACGGTCCAATTGATCGTTGCTGATGTAAAAGAACCGGTAAGAAACTCCACAGTCTAATTTAGTCTAACCATGCATTACTAATAATGCGGATTATCCTTCAAGACTTCGCCAAGTCCTCGTTACACGATGACCTGACTGCAAAACTCCAACCAATTCTCTAGTTCTTGTGACACAAAGTCAATGAAACCAGTCCTCAAAAACAAAAGTAAAAGTACCCTGCAAGAATCCTTCCCACAGGAAAAACACATGTAACCATTCACAGGCGTGTTATTTAACAGCGGACAAGCCATAAAGTGGTGTACCACCCACGCGAGGGATACCCATCGTACCGGCGGCGCAGGCGCAACCATCTGACACTCGCAAGGATTCCGAATATTTTGCACGACCAAATGTATCGCCATGTCTGTGAGGGTGTTTAGTTACGATAGAGTAGGAATATGAATAAATAAGGCAACAGCTGGTAGGACTGCTAATCTTGCGAACTTGTGCTAGGACGTTGTATATAACTTAGTATTAGTGATCTGTATCGGGGAAGAATTAATACCCCTCTCTTGATGCGGGATAAAAGCACCTGCCTGCATAAGGTCCAGTTGAAAACTGGTGTCAGACTCTAGTTGGCGCAGCCGTGAGGCACATAATACTGTTTTAAAGTTTTTTTCTGTTTTTGTGCCTTATACTGGCTCAAATAAAATTTCCTTTCTCTCTTTCTTTATATTGACACTTCTTTATTCTCTCTGGCAGTAGCAGTCACGTCACTGCTTGCGGATTGGTGATTACTGCCTGTTTCTTAGACTTACTACTTCACTCGACCGTTTACTGGCTTACGATATTTGCTGAGGCAAGTTTTGTTGACAAGACCTAAGCTTGATTTTGAGCTTTTTAAGAACTAATCAAGCATACATATAAGATCGTTCAAGTAACAGAAAACTGTTGTTTTGTTTATACTTAGTGGGAGAAAAGGTGAATCGACTCGACGCATCTAATGACTATTAAATCCCGAATGTTTCATGATTACGCAACGGCGCCCATGACGCGGGGAAACCCAGTGTTTTCTTAGTATAAATCATGAATGTGACATGTTATATTAAACAGTTCTTCCACGTACAATCACTTAAGTTATTCACACTTTGTCTTAACCAAATTTATTGTTTCTTGTTACAGGTAATTAACATTTTCTATTGGCGTGCGGTGAGAATGTTAAAACATTAGTTATGTGCTGCTCTGAAGCGGAGATCAAATTAACAGCTTAATATAAGCTCTTAACGACCATCGATCACTAATAAAGAACTAGATACACAATCAGCGTCAAAAAATGTCCTCACCGAATGACCGCCCACTTGAACATTTGGGTGGTCTTTTCATCTAGTAGCATTCGAACGCTCCGACGGTAAACATGCCTCAGTGCTCGTTTAAAAACTGCAAAAATCACACGTCTAGGACGCTAAAAAAGGATGGAGTTTCATATTTTTGGTAGTTATTAATATTATCTTTATATAATTGTTAACACTGTATTGTAAATACTGATATTTTGTCAAGAAATCATCGTAAACACTTTATTTTAAATTAAGTCGTAACAAATAGCAGGCGATATAATGCAGCTCAATTGTAAAGACTCTTACTAAACGTATTAATCATACTAGCGCATGCCCACTTAAATTGTTTGGGTTATCCACGTTGACTCTGTTCAATTTGTTGGAGACGCTTTATATAATAATTCTTTTTTTTTAAATGCTAGATTTGATTTTTGATTTTATTTACCCGACTGCGCGACGCAAGGGAGGGTAATGTGTTTATCAGCCTATGTATGAATAATTGACCTAAAATAACTGCCACCTGCATCAGACTACTTGAAAACTGACTTGTTTGGAACTTGTTAGTTGTTTTTTATGAGTCGGGTTTTTTGATATTGTATTTTTTTTTGTGGTTTTTTAGTGGGGACTTTTGAAAATATTCAATTATTTTTAGCTTTCCTCGTGATCCAGTGAGGTGTGGAGAATGGGTATCAGTTACAGCACGTCAAAGATCCGAAGAATTCTTCAAGCCGACCCAAGGAAGCGTTGTATGTTCATAGATTCTTTTCCTCATAGATTCCATCATCAGAACAAGGATTAGATGTAAAAAGGACCAACTTGGGAACAAACCTAATGTAATACCGTTTGATGCTTCTCAATCAGTCGATCCGTCTTCGAGTTATCGGTGGTGTGCAAACATAAAAAAAAAACATATATATTTATAAATACGCGACGCATTGAGTAACCTCCTCCTTTTTTTGAAGAATGTTAAAAATACCATACATAATAATTTACAGTACAAACAAAAAATATTGTTCTGGTTCGTCTCCATTCGTTCCTTGTCCTAGCGGCGAGCCTCGGTTGTAAAATTTTATTACTTTTTGTAATAGTTTTGTGAATACGACTTTAAACGTTGTAGGTAAGGTTGAAATTACATTAATGTATATTTATTTTAACTAAACACAATTGGCGACATTTTTAAGAGAACTTTTGTATGAGATTGTGTATCTAGTTCTTTATTAGTGATCGATGTTAACGACTCATTAAAATGGTGTTTGTTTTAATGTTACATGTATTATTCTAATAGATTTACAATGAGGTCGAAGTAGGAATGACCTTTCGACATAATTATGTACCTAGTGATGTCTTGGTTGCAAGCTAATAACAATCTTTAAGTTACATTGAATCAAAATCAAAAGTCATTTATTCAAACTATGCTGAGAATCAGCACTTTTCGAACGTCAAAATTACATAAGATAGTCCCTCAAAAATCCCACCCTTCACCACTTCCTAGTGCTTTAGCTGGGAAGAAGAAGTGGCGCAACAAACTACCCCGCAGAAATATTATCTGGTGACTTATCAGAATGAAGTTAGTTCCTTAATCTTCATATTCTTATATTATAAAATAATGTGGTGAAAGTGATACAGTTTGTTAAAAGTGCCGATAATCATGTCCAGATATCCGAGCACAAAACAATCTGTCTTTCCATAAGTGAGTTTACCCTACCTCACCTTTCGACAACGGGGTAAGGGATCTAGTGACCGCAACCCCCATGTTTTCCTTCAGCCACTAGAACTGCCCAGTTGGTTAGTTTATTCAGCTGTCAGTCGTAAAAGTCAAAAACGTCATTGTAAGCAGGTGAGTCTTTGTACATATTTACAAAATATCATGTCAACTTGTTTGATTTTAAGTTTTTATAAATTATAGTATGTATGTCGAAGCAGAAATAGAAGGGCCGACCCTTAACGGGAATAAGAAAATAAGAGCTTTTATACTTATCAATGTTATTCTTAGAGCAATAATTCCTCTCTTGAATCTGAAGAGCTTCACAATAGGTCGATGCCGCTTACTTCTGCTCCAATAATCGACTAAAGAATTAATAACGTCTCGCCCTTGGCTGGTTTTTGTTATACAGTTAAAATAAACTTATTTACTGTTCAATAGTTACGTTATTACGACACTAGTATCGATAATTAGTCAACTCCCACGTAGTGTTGCGTAACTGTAAGTACCATCACTAATTATTTATTAAATGAACAGAACTAACAATTGAAAATTAAAGAAAAGTAAACTTTATTTGTATAGTCATAAAATAGCAAAGATATTGAAAATATATGGCCGTTAAGATCTTATACAGATGTGGAGGCGACCACAGTGCACATAGGTTATGGTAAAATAATAGTGGAATATTTGAAATAAATAAGAAAACCTTGAGCCACCGATTTACGCTTTAATAAAGCATTATTTACTCTCAAGATTACTTTAAAATTACTGTTCTTGAAGGCAATTGTTTTTGCCCCATCCAATCAATAAAATAATGTGTTTTATTCATATACTTCACACACCTTCAATATAAGAAGAATTATTAATATAAAAATACAACCGCTTTAACTTTTCCCGCGTCACAATATTTACTACATCGCCATCTCCTAACTCAAACTCATTAGAAAGCAGCTGTTAAATAAATAATATAAAACAAAATTGCCAAACGCCATTAATGTATAAATAACTGGCAAGTGGCAACTAATTACGAATGCAAATTAGTGCCATTTCTCACGGCTAGGGAGGCGACGTCGATAGGTGTCGACATCAAGCAAAAAAACAAAAACTATCGATAATTTTTCCTCGCACTAACTTTGTGGTGTAAGAATTTGGCGTAGGTTGTGAGCGGAGCGATTGAAGAAACCTCAAACTCAAAGCATATAATTCAATCAAACCATTTAAAGGCACTTTGGAATTGTCAACGAGTCGGTCAGTTAGTCAGAAAGTTGAAGCTAGTTAGAGCTAGCTAGCTAGAGACACAATATGGTAGGTAATTAAATTAACTTTAAGGTGACTAAACACGTACGAGTGTAAACCATTCACAATGTTGCTCACTAACTCATATGGAAAAAAAAATCAGCTATAGACAAAACATACATTATTGCTAGTGTGTTTAAAAACAAAAAATGAAAAAAAAAGTATGAAATTTGATGCTGTAGTTGTCGCTTAGGTATAAATTGGTGCCTTCAATTTGATTCTATTCAGTTGGGCTGGAAACCATAATGACTAACTTCCTAATATTTTACAAAGTTTTACTCAACTAGCTTTCACTTCATTTTCTTACCAGTGCAGTGTTGAAGGGATTACTTAACTCCGTAACAACTATTTGCAAATTAAATCAGTTACCGCTGTCCAATAACTGCAATATTACCTTACATACTTGTCCAACCAATATAAAGCACATATTTTATTATAATTTAGTGACTTGAATATAAATAAGGCGTTAATATATTCATCGCCTAACTATGGCAAAATCGCCGCAATTTTATGTCTTGGGCCACACCCCGCGCCACAGGGGTCCTCTAATTTATTTGAAGGCTCTATTACTAGACACCGAGTGGTCCGATAGGCTTTTTATTTATACACACACCGTAATACACACGTATTTACATATAGACACAGTGCACTCCAACATTTCCAGTCGTTTTGCTGTTGTTATGCAGATTCGATTACTCTATCGTCTGTTGTGATCTTTTTTCGAAGAAAATTATGAAAAATAAAGATATTCACAAAGTACGTGCTAGTCTTACGAGCTGGTGGGTGTTTCCTTGAGTGGTTCTTAGTTTGTTGCTCGTCTGTCTGTCCTGCCCACGTCTGTATGTTTATTGCCTTTCTAACACACCGTTTTGACAACTTATAATGGTTTTATTGGCCATATTTTAAAGTTCTTCGTGTTTACAAATATGTGTATTTATAATGGTCGTAAATGGTCAGTGGCCTGTGAACCGGGTTACGTGTGTAACCAATGATATATAGTTTAAATAAACCTTCATGAGTTTCAAAACCATCCTGACATTTCATAAGCATTTCAACAACAATATTAACGTTTTTTATTAGTCGTGTCTGTGCCTCTGTACGTTCAGTTCTTAATTTTACATTATGAACATATTTGCAATATGATGTCCTTGCACCAGTAAGCTTCCGCTCTGCTAGTTAAATGAGACGTATCTAGTGTTGCTTTTAAAAGTAACTAACCAGGCAGACATTCGTATTTTTGTTTAGTGTATCTATTCAAAGAACTATAAAACAGTACATAGTAGACCAGCAATCTGTCAGTCACGCAATGATCTATGTCTAATCCGACTGACTGTACCTGTGTATATTCGTTGCACGCACTCACCAGTACGGCTTCCGATGATAGCAACGCTTACACTGACGATGTTACATTATAAAGAGATTACAAATATAAATAGATAAAAGATAGTCGGAGACAATAATAATCCCGACTGTTATTAGAATAGAACACCATTTATTTGCATATTCGTGGATCTTTGACTGTCGTTACGGGGTGTCAGAAGCCCGAGTCACGTCTGACCACCAGTCTTACCAAGGGATATCGTATTACCCAGTAACTGGGTTGTGGAGGTCACATAGGCAGTCGCTTCATGTAAAATACTGGTATATTCAGCTGCATCTGGTTAGACTGAAATCCGATCCCAACATATTTAACCTACAACTCGTAAGTTGCGACCGTTACGTACTACCGAGCCACCATTGCTATTCCAGCCCTTACGATTACCCATCACCAGTCAATATAGTATTTGTGATCACCAGTCAATATACGATTCGTGATCACCAGTCAATATACTATTTGTGATCACCAGTCAATATACGATTCATGATCACCAGTCAATATAGTATTTGCGAGAGATCACCAGTCCGATAACTAAGCGTAAACCCTTCATTGTAGAGCTTTAGAGAAAGACTTAGATAGCAACGTTTATGTTCTGCTATTCTAGAATATTTTGAGTACCGACGAGTAACAAGGCTTTAAATAATTAGTTTAGCACACAGTTTGCTAAGCTACGAGTAATATGCTTGATAAGTACGAGTAATTAATTTCCTCCACTTCGTACTTAATCAGTGTTTGGAATTTTGGACGAAATATATTCAATTAATATGAAAGCGTATTACATTGACGCGTATCTAATGCAGGCTACATTATAATTGTACATTTGAATAGGTAATTAACTAAGTCTTGTGAGCGATTGTTTCAATTTGAATTCATTAATTAATATCTGAACTGGATATGCAGGTTCTCAGTCAGGTCTTGCATAATTTGTATACTCGTAATATGAAAGTGAAGTTATGGTAGGTACAGTATATATAGTAACTGTTCCGGGTCAGATTATGTCTTTAAGATATCTTTACCAAGTGCACCTAAAAAATTCGGTTTTGGGTTGAAAACCTATCATACAATGTGACTTTTGTCTGTTATTTGTTACTAGCTTCCGCCCGCGGCTTCGCCCTCGTGGTATGTCGATAAAAAATAGCCTGTGTCCTTCCCCCGGATGTCATCTATCTCCTTGCCAAATTTTGTCGAAATTCGTTCAGTGGTTTAGGCGGGAAAAGGTAACATACAGACAGACATATAGACAGACAGACAGACAGAGTTACTTTCGAATTTATAATAATGTATGGATTTCTTAGAAATACTTTACGGGCTAGGTAAACAGAGTTTTGAAACCGCATCTAAAACTTAAAATAAGTCCTTAAGAGGCACTTTGAGTTCACAGTTTCTTGAACATAATATTACCATGACAAAGTGCAAAGATCAGCCATATTGAATATCACATAGGTACTGTTTCTGAGTCAGTTCAGTAGGGTGCTCATTCACATGTAACTTCAAGGTGACACATAAGGTAAATTGTACCTACTTACTTAAGTTTCAGTTAGGGTCAATTTGGTCAAATATCAAGTGCACAAAATAAATGTAATATTTTATTTCAAACATGATATTCATACATTCAATAAATTCAATATTTTTATATCTATTAGTAAGTCCTTTTAGTTTTAGTTTTTTTTGTTAATTATTAATTCCACAAAATAAATTAACTGTTTAACGAAACTCAATTAGGTATGTATCCATAGCATCTCCAGAAGCAAGCTTCTGGAGCAAGCTTCTGGTCCTATACATTTACACACTAAATTACATACAGTTCCTATAAAGGAACAATTAAATTAGCTGGCGAAACTTCACAGACATGATTAAGTATCGGTAACTAAAGTCGAGAAAAAAAACTAAACTCATAATTTCAACAAACTACACTATCAGCGGCCGGCGGTGACCCCCGTAAGCTGTCGTTAGTGATAGTTGAAATTGTGAGTTTAGAACATCTTTCTGATTTTATTTCAAACAATAGCAGCATGTATGTGTTACTAAAGTCACAACCACACATGATGTCCTTTCTGTCTCCTTTGTAAAGCTTTTACTAAAGTAGCATCAACTTGTGAATCCATCCCTATTTACATTAACACAAAGGTGACCATCCACTTGTTGCTATAAGCACAAAACCTTTGCTCGTAACTCCTTTACGACACGCGACAGCTGTAAACGTATGCTGTATGGTTGTAAGCCATGACACGATAGTTAACTGACCTCCATGGGAAAGACGGCTGGGTACTGATGACAGACGAATGATGGCACCAAGGAGGTTAATGACGGGGAAAGATGACCAGGAAATAACGGCAGGTGTATCATTGATAGGGTAATGAAAACATGAACTAAGTTGATAATCATTTTAAGTTCATCATAATCATAACGGTCAGCCTATAACGGTCCCACTGCTGGGACACAGGCCTCCACTCTGTGAGAGGGTGTGGGCCGTAATCCACCACGCGGGCCTAGTGCGGGTTGGTAGATGTCACATGTCTTTGAATTTTAAGTTATTTACAAAAAAAACAACAACTTTGCCTATTAAGTATAATTATACTTCATGATAGTCCAAGTTGAATGGCAATCAAATCTCATCAGTTGAATCGTTGAATGTAACAAGTCTTTAAGTTAGATTTAACGGGAATCCGCTGACCTGAGGTGATGTCGTAGTCAGTTACATGTTTATTTGGACGTAAACAGCATTCAATGAGGCAATTGTGGATTGAATGAACGACACTTACTCTTTGATAGCCCTGTTAGGCGACTGTGGCTAGACTGAAGAACTCAAGATAGAAAGGTGGCGAATTCTATGCTAAACCTTGTTTTATATTATTACGAGGTGCAATCCTTATACAGATACCTTCTATCTGGAGATCTACAGGAAGATTTTTTAGTCACCGTCCAAATTTTCTCTAGGCATTATGTATCATTCACTAACTCCATTTTTGAAAAAAAATCGATACGTAAAATTTTCATATTAAATCATTTTCTCGATGGTGCAGCGCGCACCCCGCTTGCCCCCCGCCCCGCTACACCTGCGCAAAACATCTATCGTTATCCCCAGTCGGCCCCGCGCACCCTTTCGCGGCGCAAGCGCTTACTTCCGTGTTCCCGCGCATCCCGCCGGCGCCCCGCGCTATCGTGAATTTGCATAAAATGTATTCCCACCGCGAGTATTACGAAATGGTGCGATCTTATACTAAAAGAAAAAACACGTATTCAATGGTTTTCGCCAAAGATTAATATATCAAAATTTGGACGGTGACTAAAAAATCTTCCCGTATAAGGGTAACGTCAGCGTCCCAAAAACCTTATGGTTTTCTGTTCAATATGCCTTTATATTTTCCTTCGTCTCTCAATTCGTCATGAACGATAAGAACAGCCTGCTCAAGCTCATGCCGTGTTCAAAATTTTTGTCAGCCAGGAAGCTGGCAGCGAGACTGACTACCCAGGTTGTGACTGGCGTTTAGTTTAGTATCGTCATCCGAAAGTATCACTTATAGTATGGTATAAAATGGCAAGCATATTTTTATGACTAGTTCACCCCAACTTCTGTAAAGTTTCTCAAACTAATTCGCTATTTAACACAACCTTCTATGTAGATAGGTACAATCTCAACGATTGTGTGTTAAAGCAACATAGCAGTATTAGCGACATCGTTTGTGTGGAGAAAAGAGATGGTTATTGAAATTGAAGAGGTGTTGATTAGCGCGGAGCTGCTCAACTGGTTAGTTAGAAGGCAATGAAGGTGTACCGGTGTTTATGTGTTAGTACGGTTCTTATGGTTCAGAATTAGGAGCTTTATAAGAGAGTGTATTGGTATTGGGATATGGTTTGTTGCTAAAAGCATTATTAGCTCAGTAATTTTCAGGCAATTCAAAAGGATTTAGGCAAATAGAGATGAAAAAAAAGAAATAGTTAAACATTAGACTCATCATATTATATTTACATCATCACAATTATTTCCCAATCAGTCATAACTCTCGCTAACAATACGTCATAAGTTCATCAATAGTACAGGACTTGTAGCAGCACTCGTCGACGGGGCCGCGCTTGCCGCGCACGCCAGCCAGCGCGGCCGCCGGCGGCCCCCACCGGCCGCGCTTGTCCTCCTCGGGCCCCCAGCACAGCGTGGCCAGCGCTTCGGATAGACGCCGCCCGCAGTACACGCCGAGTCCGCTCGCCGCCGGCGATGCCACACACACACAACACATCAGCGCCACACAGAACAACACTAACTTCAACATGGCTGATCGGATGTTTACTGTTCGATGTGATTGTTCCCACGGATGGGGGTTGAATGTGTTCATCCCTCAAATTGCTACCCTTTTATACCTGGATGTAGGTCATTAGTATTCAGTTTATTTTCTGGCACCTGATAATGTGTAGGTCGTGTAACATCCTACTCACGTTGTGCACCTTTAATTTTACTTACGACACAAATACCAACGTCATTGTTCCATGGCAAAACCCTTTGTCACCTTCCAAAGTATGTCACGTTTCTTGATATTTGTAGGACGTTGCCTGTCCCCTTGAAAATTGCGATCATGTCATTTCACTTAAACCTCATAGGAATAAACTGTGCCTACAAAGCTCCAAGCAAACCACGTCATATTGCAAAATGAGTGCGGTTTTTAAAATTCTTCTTTGGCAATGGAGAATGTTCGTTATACCTAGATAGCAGGAAAAGGCAATCATTTCTCCAAGGGACAATTACAGATGACATGACAAGACATTATTCGAGGATATCCAACTAAGTATAGAACGGCAGTAAAGTTCTTAACGGTGACAAATTTTAGACGTAGTTAATTGATGCTACAATGATACTATCGAACTTCTGAAACGTCTAATATATCTTGTCAATGAATATCGAAGTCTAGGCTAATATTTTAAACAGAGTTACAAGGAGTGGGAAGTGCCAGGGCCATAACGCCCACCATCTACATAATTATATTAAGGTGTCAAAAATGAAACAGCATATTAATGAGCTATCTCATAATATAAAAGCGAAGCAATCTAAGGGATGAACACATTCAACCCCCATCCATTGGGACAATCCTATTGAGCAGTAAAACATCATTCAGTAAAGCAGCCATGTTGAAGCTAGTGTTGTTCTTCGTGGCGCTGATGTGTTGTGTGTGTGCGGGCACGGCGACGGCTAGCGGGCGCGGCGTGTACTGTGGACGGCGCCTGTCCGAGATGCTGGCCACGCTGTGCTGGGGGCCCGAGGAGGACAAGCGTGACCGGTGGGGGCCACCAGCGGCCGAGCTGGCGGTCGTGCGCGGCAAGCGCAGCCCCGTCGACGAGTGCTGCTACAAGTCCTGTACCATCAATGAACTGATGATGTATTGTTAGCGAGGCGGATTGTGACTGATTCAGAAATAATTGTGATGAAGTAAATTATTATGATGAGTCTAACATTTAACTGGTTCTTTTATTTTATCAGCAGTTTCAACTACCTGTTCACCGTGAGCTTGATTAATGATGGCTGCTTTCTGTTTTCTCGGAGGATCTCACATTGGGAGCCTGCACTGCATATTCCACTGCATTTCCTTTCTTCTTTCTTCTCTTTTACTGTGATTGACTCAGTTGCTTGCTGGGCAAAACAGTGTTTCCTTTGCTGTCGATCTCTATCCAATCATTTTAGATCCCCGATTTTCTACATCCAATATTTCTGTACATTCTAAACTGGAACTATCAAGATGCGTGTTTATCCAGCTAAATCCAACTCGCCAGCCATTCTCGGCGTCTTAACGTCTAACGCAATAGCAAAAATTAATTGAATTTATCTATCGGTGTTAATATGATAATCTCTGTAAGCCTAGCTCATAACTAACCGCCTCGCAGTTAATTATTTACGCGTTTATAAGTTGCGTAGTCTGACAGCTAGATAAGATATAATTGATAAATGCGTGATTTTCTTTCACGCAAATATTAGCTTCAAGGGTCTTTTGCTACCGAGAGGTATAATACTAACTGTGGGTCTAGACAAAGTGACATTCTATCAGCGGTAACCATGATGGAAACTTCATTTGCGATATTCGATTGACTTATACTTCATTTGAAATAAGATAAGACATTTTTAAATAAACCTTTTTTACAGTCCGTTCAACCGATTTTGACTTCTATACAGTAGACATAAGGATGGCTCCTGAGGCCTTTTTTTTTTTTTTGAATTTGGGAAATCATCAAATGACTTCTCCCGCTCTGGGCGGAGCGGGAGGCCGTGTCAGACTTTTACTGACTAAAACCCACCCGTGTTCCTTCAGTTGCCTGTTGCCAAGGGCCTCGGTATCCCTTTCGGACTTTCCCGCAGCCCTGCCAGGGGCTCTCCCTATCTACGGTATACAAGTCAAAATCGGCGACTCTCTGCCAGCGTCTGTGTTCCCTTCCACGTATTTAAACCCGGTCAGCCTTCAAAACAAGAGTGAACAGGCATCTTCTGGGCTTGCTCGTTCCATCATATACCTCAACTATTTCTTTCTATCAGGCAAGATCGAGGTCAAGAGCTTTCACATAACTCAATAAAAAAATTGCCATTTCCACCCTCTGCGCCCTAATTGACTAACACACTTTCAATCACAATCTGAGAGTTTTAAAGGATATTGTTAATCCATTGCTTCATAGGTTTGGAAAATTCGTCTGCTCAACAACGTAAATAATGCAATGAACGTGGGTGAACTGTCAAAATGACACCCATTGCGATCTATTGTCATTAATTATATATGTTACGCTATTACCCCGCTGGCGTTTTTTAAAGGATTTATATCTTTACTAGCTACTCCCCGCGGTTTCACCCGTGTAAGTCTCGATCCCGTGAGAATATCGGGATGAAAAGTCCGTCCCGTGGGAATATCCTATGTGTTAATCCAGGTTATAAACTATCTGTTTGCCAAATTTCATCCAAATCCATTCAGTCGTTTTGGCGTGATTGAGTAACAAACATTCAAACACACAAACACACACATTTATAATATTAGTAGGATTTGTCTTTCTTGTTGTAAGGAGACTGCCATGAATGGGTACCACGTAGGTACAGCAATGCGGTAAAAGATAATTATACTCCATGCTTAGTCCTCGATAATTATCCTGATTTACTATGTAGTCTCACTACAGTCCCATCGTGTGCACGCGAATATTCAGAGAATAAATCCTGCAAGAAAAAACTTTTACGCTGGCAACTATAACCAGCTAATGTCATTCATTATTTTCGCGTCGTGTAGCGCACATCATTTTAAGAAAATTATTGAATTTTCTTTTATAAACTTATTACTTTTGATTATTATGAACAACAAATAATACCAATCAACAAAATGTGGCGAAAATTGGATAGAAACCGCTTAGGCGAGCTCAAGGGCGACTTCGGCGTCCCGTTTTTTTGGAGTCAGTAATACAGGCCGATCGGCAAAAGACAATTATTTTTGTAAACGAAGAAGAAAACACAGGTATGTATGTGTGGTATAATGAAAAAGGATGGTTCTATGAGGTTGTATGAAGCAATGATAATGGCCTTGGGAAACCCGTCCATTTCCAAGAAAACCTAAATGTTTTTACTTTCTTAAAATCATCTAAAATGACCAAGATTTAAAAATGATCAAGAAAGAAGAATTACCTACATAATGTAAAATGCATTTAATACTAGTACTGTTGAATTTACTATTGCTGGATGCTTCAAAATTGAACATGGATTTAAACGGCTGAGTCACCCAATCAAGGAAAACAACCAGAGGGTGGAAGACCACCACAGTCATTTGGAATTGCATTACCGCAGTGTAAACAGTATCTATATTTTGATAAAAAACAATTGGAACACAACAAATATTAAAATTCTCACCGATGTTTTCACGATTATTAAGCAACTTACTTTGATGATACCAGTTAAACTAGATAAAAATCAAGATTAAAACAACAAATATAGCGAAACGGGACAGTTTCCTGTTTGGTGAAAAGTTCATTATTGAACATGTCAAGTCTGGGTAATTAAGAAGGCGGCTACAACTACACTGTTAAGTAATTGTAAGGAAAACTCCAATGCCCCTTCACGTTTGATTCAAGCAGGGGGGGGCAAGTACCAATCTAGGACCATTGGGAAGTACCAACAGCAGAGGATTTCATCAGGCAAGACGTACTGATACAAACCTGTATGTCAATTATAGAGGTAACGACAATTGCATGTCGCCTTAAATATTTTACTCTTGCTGGCGGTGATCTTTTTCACACAAGATAAAGTTATCTGGTCATGTTTGAAGAGATATAGAATTTCATTTAAGGACAGTCCTACACAACATAATACCTAAAAAATTGTGCATTTTCAGAGTCTGAATATGTATTTAATACAACAAAAGAAATTGGTAAGTTGTTAGATTTGAGTGTGCAGTGTGCACCTATCAGTGGACAGTTTTTTTAATCAAAAATATTTATTGTACACAAACTAAATGGAGGTTCCAGTAAATCCAAAATGTCTGAATATAATTTATCCATACACAACAGTTTTAAAATGAAAGACATACCTAAGGAGGTTATGTAAAATAAAATGATCATTTGGGCACAATTGATTTATAAGATGTCTATTTTTTAATATCATTGAACACTTATGACAAAACACATTTGAGGGTTTATTGTAAAAACAATTAATTCAATTGTTTGTGCTTTGGCTTGTGTACTGCCGCACACCAGTAATATCTTATATTTATACTTTAGTGGGTGATAAAAATCTGTGTTTTTATCTTGAGGATTTAACTTGTAGGTACTTATTGGAGAACATTATTAAGAATTTTTTTGAAAATTTTAGTAAAACTATAGGCTTTTGGAGTGCCTTGCATGTTACATAAATAAGGTTAAAACTAATCCCAAACCCAATTAAGTTGCTGAGTACTTAGGATTTGTGATTGATACAAAGTATATTATGACATTGTCATTGACAGATTTAAAGAGATATTCATCTATTATTTTACACCTTATCCTATCGGCTTGTTGTCCAGTTGTGAGTTTTGGATTTCTATGCTTAAGTACCTACACTAGAATTTGGAAAAATCCAAGATGTGTAGAGTTAGTTTACCACAGTGACTTTGATTTACATAATCAGCCTATAATGTTCCCACTGCTGGGACACAGGCCTCCTCTCTATGAGAGGGAGTTTGATTTAATTATGATAAATATGGGAAATATTTGTTTTGACAGTCAGATAGCAAATGGGGTTTGGAAAGTCAAGAAAAATCATTTAAGTTTTTTGGAATTTTTTGATGCTTTTCTTGGTATAGAATATTTTACCGAATACTTAAATGTATACCAAATTTTATGTTAAACAATACTACAACCTTAGATTATAATGTGTGGTAGTCAATTTAATAATCTTAATTGCCTGGCTAGGCATAATATGGCAGTGGTGTGAAGCCCTAACAATGGGGATATCTGCATTTTATGTATAATCTAAAGACAGCATAGAAACTGATCTTGAGTCTAGAAATAAAAACATTGATTGTGTGTCTGGCTCCTGCAGCATTTCAGGACATAGTGAGATCTTTTGGAAATCTTTTCCATTGATCTACATATTTGCTACTAGAGCTAATACTAAGTGTGATAGATATGAGATATCTAGCCTGGCACTTGTAGAAAATATAGATGCATTTACAGTAAATTGGAATTATTACCCATTATTTTATGCATTTCCACTATTTGGATTAATTTCACAAACTATTAAGTTGATCAGGTTTTTTGGCATCTTACTTTCTCCTATGAGACTATCACAACCTTGGTACCCATTTTTTAATTTCATGGTGAAATCACAGATTACAGTATATAGTTTGAACCAACAAACCAATTTTTGCTGTCACCTTCCAGAATGCTGCATCCTTTGCACTGCAGTTTTTTTCCCTGGGGGCCTGCATATTGGCAGAGAACCGTTTAAGAAGCAAATGATACCACATGCCACCATTAAGGTCATGATATCTTCATTGTCAGATAACAGTGTCAGGCAGTATTCAGTAACACACTACATAAGTGGTGGACTTTCTGTAATGGTAAAAATATTCACGATAATATTTCTATCACTAAAATATTAAAGTTTCTTACACAACAATTCAACAATGGCAGTTCATATACGTTCAGCACTAATAGATCTGCATTGTCATTGATCATAAATGCTGATGTAGGTACCGATCCTGTAATTAAGAGGTTCTTTAAAGGTATCTTCAAATTACAACAAAGTTGCACTAACTACAATGATATATAATATAATATAATTCATTTATTTAACAGATCATACAATCCAACTTGTTAGACAATTAATCATAATACACACACATCTTGCACACTAGTGTTAGTAAATTATATTTGGCAAATCCCGTAAACTAATTAATAACAATGTAAAAATGGATGTATGGGATCCATCAATGTTACTGAATTTTATAGAATGATGGTACCCATTACAACAATTATCACTTGACAAAGTAGCCAAAAAGTATGTAAGAATTATTTCAAGTCTTAAAGAATATAACTTATCTGTAATTGAGACTTCATAACATCCAAATTATTGATTCAAGTGTTAACATAAAAATCACTGATTGGTAAAAACATCTAAGACAGGAAAACGGCTAACAATTATTATGTTATCCTACTTTTCATATGGAACCTGACATTTGTCATGTGATTACATTACAATATTATATAAATTATACACACAAATGGTGTAATTCAGAGATAGGTAATACAGAAAAATTATTAATGCCTCATAATTATGTTAGTTAGCCAAACAATTAGTTATTGGATTAAACAAACAATGTTGGACAGTGGCATAGATATCAAAATATTTACTCCTCATTCCACAAGTCATGGTTCAATAGCGACTAGAGGTGTGTCAGAAGATAATCAGTATTTTTAAAACGGTTGTTTGGTCATAAGTTTTGCTAAATTTTTGCCAAGTTTGTTGGTAATGTTGACCTTGAGACTGATGTGATTTTTTTTTCATAAATTAAGTTTTGAGCCAAAAGAGTAGGCATACTAAATAGGTACATACTTGGTTGTTGATAATTAGAATAGAAGCATTATTAAAAGAGAATTAATTGAAAATGTGGTAAAGTTTTTCCACTTGCAATTAAAGGTTGATTTTATGTTTTAGTGTGAAACAAATGTTTGTAATTTCCAACTTCATCTCTCTAAACATCTACATAGTAAATCAGGATAATTATCGAGGACTAAGCATGGAGTATAATTACTAAATTAAACGAACTTACCTAAGTGAAGTTCTATTGTAATTATACGAAATGCTTAGTCCTCGATACTATGTTCCCTCCCAAGCCCTGAACAAGACCATAGTTTGTTTTTTGACCCTGGGATTGAAGTTGGGGAATTACTGTCTGTTAATTTTAATTCTCTCATTGCAGATTACTCTAAATAGAATGACATTAGCTGGTTATAGTTGCCAGCGTAAAAGTTTTTTCTTGCAGGATTTATTCTCTGAATATTCGCGTGCACACGATGGGACTGTAGTGAGACTACATAGTAAATCAGGATAATTATCGAGGACTAAGCATTTCGTATAATTACAATAGAACTTCACTTAGGTAAGTTCGTTTAATTTAGTAATTATATCTAACCTTAATGAGCATCGTCTCGCAGTCAAAGCTGTTCTTTCAGGTAATTCATTCAAGTGTAGGATGTCGTCATGTTGCTCTACATACAACTCCTACACGTGTATGTCAATTATTATAGGTAAGGTCAGTAAGACTTACTGAATTATTTGTTATTATGACAACTATTTGTTTGGTCTAGATGCAATATTTCCATTTCCTGTGGCAGGTAGATCGGTAATATGGTCCGTAACTCCTCGTCAGAGCGCGTATTTTGCGTACGGTTCCTGTGGTAGTAAAAATACTCATTCTAATGTAGTTGCGGTAATTAGTTCAGGTTTAGCCTAATTCGTAAGTTCGTATTAAAGTGCGCCATACATATAATATACACGTCACATAATAAAATATGTATAAACGCGTTGACTTGCAAACCTCCTCCATTTCCCGTCGGCCTTATCTTGATAAAACTCAAACCCCTTACTTCTGGTTAACTTTAGCACTTGGCCACTGAAAAACATAGCGCCGTTTTAGCAAATTGACTACCACCGATTTCACCATTGACGGTTTATTCAAATCAAATCACAATTGTCATTATTTGACAGTTGTATGAAATGGCTATAACACAGCACATTGATGGAGGGTGTCGATTTGCTTAACAATAAATTTCTCCGACTGTACCAAATAGAAGGTCAGACTTTCTCTCCACCAGCAAATCAATATGCCATTAATTCGAATAGTTGCATGCAAAATCAGCAATTTGTACAATCTACAATAACATTCATAAATGAGGATCATAAAAACTATCAATTTTATGAGTATTAAGAATTTATGAGTGGCGGCCTGGGTGGCAGGCCACTGTACACTCGATGGCTAGAAGGTTAAGTACGTTCGTAAATCAAGCAGATAAAAGGAAGTCTGAATGCTTGCTTTGTTAATTATAAATCGATTTATTTGATTAATTCCGTCTTTGAATATTACTGAGCGGAATAAAATCATTGTTGAGACTATCGCCGGCAGTAAACTTTGGCTTACAAATGTGAATTTATTGATCTTGCAGCTTGAACTAAATGTTACTGTGTTGTTTTGTTACACTAATATTTTTTGGTGGTTTGCTTGGAAACTGATGGTTTTCTTTAACGAGAATTATTTAATGCAGATGATTGAATTTCTTTTACTTAATCATGTCAAAATGGCGGATGTAAAATGTTTGGCAACTTCCCGAATGCCTTGAAGATGCTTGCAGACACTTGAGACTTTTTCCTAGTTTTCTTGGGATCCTAATGGCCAATGGCCAATGCCCAAGGACGAAGGCTTACCTATAAAAATAAAAGCTAAACCATGGAAGCTTTTGTACCATTATTCTGATCATTGTGTCTACGTTGCCGACACCCGCATCGCATCAGAGCAAGAGACGGCCACGACTGCGGCCATTTGTGGCCGTCTAGGGTATTGTATGGTCTGCGGCTAGTTGGCCGTTGCGACCAAGCGATTCGTATCGCTTTCTGTAGTTTACCTGGTCGCTGCTGGTCGTGGTCGCGGCCGTGGCCGGCTAGTGCGCGTGATCCCTTAGACTGCTCTAATGACCTACATACAAAACTTAATAATCTAAAGCGTTTAAAGCAAATCTTTTCATCCAACACAGAAACGCTCCACATTAGTCTTTTACTACAGAACCAAAGATTTATAATCAGTATAAATTAAGAGCAGTTAATAGAAACAAGGCGAGTTATCTGCGGCTATCAGCGCGATCAGCGATAGTGGCCGTTAAGTGGCCGCCATTGTCTAACAGCTTATAAACGACGCTGATAATCTCCACAGATTTATTACTAGATACTGCTCCGTGTAGGCGGGTAGCACCTTCAATCCGATTATGTAGATTCAGGATTAAAACTCCTTTTGATTAAGGACGTAGAAAATTGCTTGAGATATTATTAGTCCTATGATTCGGTCAATGGTTTTGTATCCATGGGCCACGTGGAAGTTTAGGGTTGCCTTGAAAAAAGACCTGCACGCGTAGTATGACTACCGTAGAACCGAGTTTTGTCGACAGAAGAATAGACAAAATGATAGATTTTGAATGTTTATCTGTCATTTTACCTATTTTTCCGTCGAAAAAACAATAAAAAGAGTACTGTGTCAATAACGACTGTGTATCGAGTAGTGACTTCCACTTAAACTTTCATGTTAATCAAATAACAATACAGCCTTTCGTTTACTCATGAAAGTTCACTTCGCATACGCAACCCTTAAAGTAAAAGTGCTTCAAGTATAAGTTCGATATAATATTAGATTAGGCTCGATATTTCTCCGTTTTTTAAGTCCCAAAAGGCCACTAAAGTGGTAGTGGTAGTTCTATACACCATACATAATACTTATGAAGATGTACCTATACATCGGCTATTGTAAAGCGAGTTCGATCAACTTAATGATTTGGAACACACGAACGCATTAGCTGCGTCGGCCTGATCCCATCATATTACTATTAAAAGTCATCGCTCGTGACTCTAGCCAGAGAATTATGCATTTATGTTGTGGTGCAAGTGATAGACGCATAGCTGTTTAAATATTTTCATTGTTTGTCGGTTTGATAGTTCTTAATGTTTTATTTTCTTAAGTAGTTACTTATCATGGGCTTTCCTAACGAACTCAAAGACTGTCTTCTTATCTCTGATCTAGTTCATCATAAAAAATATATAAATAGTGTACCCACTGATGCGAGATTAAATGACATTGAAACCGTTTACTAATATCACCGTCACTTACAATTTGTGTAACTTTTGAAAATTTGTGAAATTAGTGGAGCGTTTATTCTGAAAGTTGGCAACGTCGCAAATAGATGTCAAATATTTCGCTGTTTCGATTAATTTGGCAGTATTACTTTATGGAAATATGAAATATGGTTAACTTGCTGTCTAAAATATTGATTATGAAATGTAATAAATAATATCGTAACAACGAAAAGTTTTATTTGTAAAAAAAGGATTTGGAAACTTTCCAAATGCCTTTTTACACCAAAAACCGGTTACAACTTCAATTCAGTGTTATAATTGCAATTCATTATTAATATTCTAGTCAGTTAGCGATATTTCATAGTTCCATACAGTAATATTGCCAAAATAATCAAAACAGGTAAATATTTGATAGTTATTTGCGACGTTGCCAACTTTTAGAATCAAGAATAAGAATAAGAATTATTTTATTTTTGCAAATATGGGTAGATGATACATTAATAGGTGTTAGTACAGTACAAAGATCAGCCATATTTTGCCATTCAGCATGCAAATATTTACGTCAAATTATTATTGTTGTATAGTATAATTTACATCAAATTATTGTCAGTAATTATAATATCAACGCTCATAATATATAATCGTTCATCCGCTAGCGTCCCTACCTCACCTCACTAGACTACGCTGGGATTAAGTGTAGTGCAGCTCTAGGCGGTATCACACCTTTAGTAGGCGCCCGATACTCCGCATTATCGACACGCCAGCCTCCTTCCCCGTATTGATTGAAAATGATATGTAATTATATCCTTTTCAACAATCAAGCCCCTGGAATAAAAGAAGAGGAAAAAACACGGCTTTGTTGTTTTAATATATTCCGTGTTTTGCTTCGGGGAATCTGTAAATACAGCCTTATTTTACTTTAAAAACAAAAGCGGTCGAAGAAACGTGCACGGTAATGATAATTTTCTCACGGAGAAGCAAAACAGCTGTTAAAACAACACAATAAAATAAACGGGGCAACAAATCATAAGTACAAATTAAATTTCCACAACTTGACACAACAATTACGAATACAAACATTAATTTCCGCAACAAGTTAAACAAATAAATAAAAAAAAACCGTCGCTAGCAACAAATACGCTACATTCCTCGCCCGCTGCGCCCACAATTATAATTGCCTTAACCGCTACACGTTATAAATCTTTCACCGAGATGAAGATTAGGCTGTTTGTAATAAAAATAAACATTCCCTTGCCATGGAACGCGATGATAGTATGACAAATTAATCGGAACGCGCTCGACGCTTTGTAATAATTTGAAAATAGAACGTCGCGTGGCTGAACAACGTCTGGCCGTTGCGGCAATGGCCTAAGCATGTGTAATAATAGATTAGTGTTATTAATTTCAGGTTGAAACACTCATTCATGACGCTTTTTGTAGCAGACATGATAAGAATTTGTGAGGAAAATGGATGTTTTTAAGACGCACCGTCACGCGTCGTGTCAAATGATGTTGATGACAGAAACACGAGTCTGGGCTAAATTCGAAGAAGATTACCTAACATTTTCACGTGAATTTATTTCTTCACAAATTTGTACAGGAAAATAGCTCTTTATTTTTTCTGGGTAGACAAAGAGCCTGATATACACGTGCCAACACTTTGACATAATGCCATAGTATCTATTTACTAACAGATAATTCTTGACTGACTCAATTATAGTTTCAAATGCCTTCACAACCAGTTTTCGGTCAATTACTGACTTAAAAACGACACTTTCTCCAATGAACGATCTCGGTTTTAGAGTAAAGACAATACAATGCAGACAGACACTCGCTCTTATTCCATTTGATTTATCACAACGTGGGCTGACAAACCCTGCGGTAAATACATTCGATTTTCAAATAATTCAAATTAAGATAGCGATGTTTTGTTTTTTTTTTCGACTGGCAACTTTATTGACGGCCATTATTTTTATTAATGAATGAATTTGAGTGGAATTTTCGTTGAAGGCTTTTCACGTTCTTGTTAATCGGCAATTTTATCAATTGTTAGGATTTCTGAAGCGTATCTGATACGGATGCTGTTCTAACCTTTTCCTACTATCAATATCAACTGTCTTTGGCGAGACCCCAGGCAGTTTTTGACCAATATTAACTACAAAGCAAAAAGCTTCGAGAACACTCAGAGTACCTATTTTCAGGAACATTTCAGTTGAAAAGAAGTCTTTAAATTAATTTTAAAATTATCATTGCACCTGTAATAGGCAACTACTTTCTATATTCCACCTTATTCGTTGCTTCATTGTCGTCAGTTTTCACATACCTAACACCTACTTACTTGTTACATTAACAGCTTAAGTAATTTAAAAGCGATTTCCATACGCAACATGGTTTAAATTATTAATATTGTTGTGTCGAAGTTAAATTTACTTGCCGAGTCGTTAAATTATTGCTTATTGTGCTCGAGAGTACAATGGAGGAAAGTAGGTAGGTATGGTACGCCAGCCGTACGCTGAAGGAATTCGTTGAGCACCTGATGTTTGGTTATAACTGTATATTTTGAAAGTTTAAGTGCTAATAACTGATTATTTATCCGATAATGAATGGTTTGTGCGCCTGAGGTAGCAAAATAAAACAGATTTATTCATTTATGTCGTCGAATCGTTGAGCTCCTTTTGTTCAGAGTTGAGCTACACGATTCATTTATCATTTAATGTCCATGCTTGTCTCTAGAAAGCAAAGTAGGCAAATAATGACAAAGAAGAATAAACTACTTGCGTTTAGACGGCAGCATTGCTGTAGCCAACAGATTACGAATATAATCGTTAACGAAATAGACCCGACAGAATTTCGTTTATGCAAAAGGTAAGCATGTTGTTAGCTCGCACAAGCAACAAAGCAACTTTAATAGCTGTACAACTGGCCCACGTGACTTTGTGCGGTAATAAATTCCAATAAACGCCTTTTCTATTGGGCGTGGCATATAATAATAAATTCATAACGTTAAGTACCCCATTTAACGTATAAAATGGTTGCATCATTAAAAACCTATTCAAAACTACAGTTAAATCATAATTATGTTACTTTTACATTGCACCATCAGCGATCAAGTGATCTGACCCCTATTAACCTTTATCTAGTCGATAACCGCCCCGGAATAGTTAGGAAATACTAGGAAGATAGCAAATTAGTTTAGCATTAGTAAGCAGTACTAAGAACACTTTGGTCACGAAATGTATTCGGTTCAGAAGTTCAACTTACGGACACGTTCATCATATTTTACGAGGAATTTCTCATAAACACTCGCAGGCTTGACAAGGCACTAGGGAAGTAAAGAGTATGTTTGACTTTTGCTGCCTCACACCAAACTTTGACTGTCTTCAACTACAAAAGGATCTCTAGGATCTTGAGTACAACGCATCGGTGTCTCTCCTGTGCCTTGTTTTACGTATTCAAAGAAACTAGAGTACTCTAATGGTCAATTCCTATAGGTAATTTACGGACCTTTATTGGTGTTTAAGACTTTTGTATCTTTACCATTAATGAAGCAAATAGCTCATAGCTTTGCATAGTAGATCCTCCCATAAGGAAGAAGCTATGACAGGTAAAATTTGCTTATGGATGTATTTAAATGTCCAGTTTGGCAATAAAAAATTAAATGTCCAGTTAAAGTCAAATAATTTAATTCAATAAAGCACATTATAGGCACTTTTGAACGTCAAAAACAAAGAAATAGAACTGATTCTAGTTGTTCCAAAAGGTACTTTTCGTAGGGAGAAAAATGGGCAAGAAACTCCACCGTTACTCTTTTAAAAATGTTTTACAATATTTTGTAAACATCAATTATATAATTACATATAAGCTTAAAAGCGATTCGTTTTTGTTCATAAGAATCGAGACTAAGACTATTCAAAGCTAATTTCTAAGGTATGGTAGTATCTTCTAAGCCAGGGAGCACAATGGTGGTTGGTTCTTCTATCCTACCTCCTTCTTGTCTAAACGGACACACACAGCCAGACAAATTGAATTCATCAGTGCATTGTAACCGAGACAAATGGCGTTTTGATTGAAGCCGTCGGGGCTGATGCAAAATAATGTAATGTCACCACTATGATTTTAATATCAGTGGCACACAGTACTGACATACTTAGCGTGATGGTCCTTTTACAGGAGCGAGGAATTAATGGACCATCACTGTGTGTTTGTCAGTAATTTATGGTCAATGAGGGTAGGTAAAATGCGTTATGTGGCCTGCTACTTTGTCTGCATTTGGTAGGACTTTCTGTGTATTTTAACCTTCCCAAAATTAGTCACCTTTATATGAAACTGCACTATTGTGAAGGTATTTTCATCTCAAAAACTCATTTCGATTAATAGTAATACATTGTTGAAAAAGCCACAAGAATTCAATTTACGACTTCTATCTTCGTTGACCCAACCTCATTGACGATTCATCTAACAGATTGAAGACCCATCGTCCAAAGTAAACGCTTTCTCCGATGAACTGTGAACCCTTGTAACTTCATATTAGTCTGCTTATCAGTCGGCCATGGCTGATCGACTGGCTGCCCAGCTCACAGCCCCTGGCAAGCGATCCGTCAATGGAGCCCGATTCATCTCTCTTATCTGTAATGTATTCTACCATACAATCAATGAATCGAACCCTTGTGTGCATTGTTCACGAATTTCGGGATAAGTGGATCTCGAAAAATGTTTGTAAAGAGGCAGGTGAGGTGATCGATTAAATTGTTTTGATCGTGTGTGCGATGAAGTTGTAGATTTCAAAGATCAACCGATTTTTTTACTCCCTCTGCAAGCCATTTTATGCCTGAGCTAGAGCTGTGAAGTACTTATTCTCGTTGAAGATAAATCTAACTGAAAGATTTCGAATTTAGTGAACCATTCAGTTCCTAGACTTATGGAGGGGTAAATATAAAAGTAAGAGGAGGGAAGTGAGTCATCGTAGTAGTTTGTTCATAATACTGAATATCACCCTCTTACTCACAGGGGGAGAGCCGGAGAGCTACTTATACACCAAACATTAAAATAAAGTCTTGGCTTGAAGAAATTAATGAAAATAGGAAAAATCCACAAGAAATACATAACTAGCTCCATAAAACAGCTAAGCAGTTAAATCTTACTTTGATTGAGCACAGTAGGTTTAAGATCTACAAAATAAACCTCAGAAACGTCTTTATCTATTGTAACATCACTGTTACCACACACAACAGTAACTAATTTACAGGCAAGCACACGATTCAGTGTCCAATAAACCAAAAGGCTTCCATTAACACGAATCGTGATGATCCAGCAGTCGTGAGAATGTAAGTCGAGTTGCGAAACACTCGAGTTGACAGTATCGAGTCGGCTGGGTGAACGATAATCGATATAATGAGAGGGGGACGCAATCGATGTCCAATGTATAATGCAGGGACTACAGTTACGAGTCTAAGGAGTTTAACCGTAAAGCTCACCTCAGTTGTTATTTATTGACAGTTTTTCGAGGTATTGGAGTTTTTTCATACGTAACATCATGCCTGTATTTTCCAAAGGGTTAGGCAGAGTTCAAGCTACAGTACCTACACGCGCATTTCGTCTTACCACCACCGTCCACCTCACACCTCACGTTTAAGTCCCTATTACAATCATCTGCCTAGCCTTTTCCCAACTATGTTGGAGTCGGCTTCCAGTCTAAGCAGATGCAGCTGAATAGCAGTATTTTACATGGAGCGACTGCCTATGTGAATTCCACAACCCAGTAACTGGGTAATACGATATCCCTTGGCAAGACTGGTTAATATTACCCCTTGGTAAGACTGGTTGTCAGTCTTTCGGGCTTCTGCCGACCCGTAACGACTGTCAAAGATCCACGAATGACAGCCAGGACTAAAGACTTATTGAGCGTCTTTAAGAAATCATAATAAAATCATAATTATTATAGTTAACGAATGTCATAAATACCCCAATAATTATATTTGTTATCTAGATACATGTATGAATAATGTTAGATTTATTATTTTTTATTGTAAATTGTAATAGATATTTGCACACCTATTTAGATAGGATATTGTTTAAAGATCTTCTGTTTTATTTAACACCTTATGTACCCATATTGAAGCAAATAAAGGATTTGAATTTGAAGACATTCGAAGATTAGAGAAAGGGATTAACATTTCTTTCAGTTTAATTTCCCACTGTCTTGGATTAATTTCAACTACAAAATATTGCATATTAATAGAAGTGTATAATTCATCGATTTAATTACATAACCACTAAGCATACAATGTTAACCCTCCAAGATCAAAATTCCACAAGACGCTTCCATTTTCACGACCATTAAATTTAATAACCCTATAATTTTGTCAATGTTTATTAACCCTCCAAAGTTTGGAAAATCAAACGCCAATAAAACGTGGACATTATAGCTGCAGGGTTGAGCCCTGAAGTTTACAGAGAGCTTCAGTTAAATGAATTTGTGCTTTGAACGTACAGTCGCGCACAGCGTTTGTTAGATGATACTGTTGATGTAGGCGACCCTGTTTGTTGGGAAGTTACAGTTCGGATGTATTCCCGTTTTGCATTTTTGAGATTTGTAACTCAAAAAGTTTTTTTTTGTTTTGTTTGCAATGAAACAGGCGACCAAAGGCTTTTATTTACTGCAAAAATAATCTCTTCATTCAGTTTAGTTTAGTCATGAATCTGAATATATAGCAAAGTGGGGTTTGAGTATAAACAGAATTCCAAAATATAAAAAAGTATCTCAAAAAAAGCCAAAAATAATGAAACTATGAACCTCAAACTTCTGTAACTAACGATCCCCTGCCGAAGCCCGCGGCGTCCAGTGATCCAGACGTTTCATTAGTATCCCAACACTATCGACCACTCAACCCTGACCCCTCACCTCAGTACATCCTCCTCTTTCAACCCAACAGCTCAAAGAACCAGCGGGGGGTGAGAGCTCAACATAAACTGGCCAATAATTTGTACGCGCGTAATTCCGCACTAGTTGTTCCCGTCAGTTTGTTTGACGGAATTTGCATAGTTATTAGCCCCGTCGTTGTTTATATAATAATGATAATGGATATTTGTTTTATTTCTTAGTTTCAGAGGGGAGCTTTTTAATTATTTTGGGATTTGGGATTATAGTAATATGTTTGATGCAGTTCTTAGTAGCAGAACATACACTAAAGATTTTAATCTCTTTGAACGTTTAATTTAGAAAGAGGAAGATTTGCTGTTGTATTTCAAATTTTTACGAGCACTATTTATTTCTTATTGCGCTTTTTTGTCGTTATTTTGAAATGAAAATCTCAATCGTTGATTTGATCAGACGAGCAAAATATAATTTTCAATACAATTCTGCGACTTTGAAATTATCCTCTCAGTCTTGATTTCCGATTCAATTCTCATAGATAGAATGAATCAAATTATAAAGCTTTTGAAAGCGATTGTACAATTTGTTTAAAACAAATATTAATTGTTTATTGAGAACTGGAAATATTTAAATAAATCTGATTATTAACTCTTTGCTACACTTTTCTACTATTTCGTATCCTTTATTGCAAAGCCACTTCTGTAAATAAACTTGTATTGTATCCATTATATAAATACAATAAACAACTATTATTCAATCCGCGATACAATATTATTGTATAGCATTGTATGTAGATGCTGTAGGTCTGTTTGTCAGTGCCCATTGTCCTGTCCACTAGCTAGGCTAGTAGCTAGCCCGACTTGTGGATACGCCAGTGCACACGGTGACTGCTAGCTTTTGTTATTTTAGTTTCGTTTTTTTTGTGAAAGGATAGGGATTATAATGTGTACCTACAGGATGTTATGTTAGCAGCTAGCATAACTAGAATGGACCATAAATGTTTAATTTATAAAAAAGGAGGCTATTAACTTATTTATCCTTTTTTCTAAGCACATCATTATCATCTGCCTGCCTTTTTCCAACTATTTTTGGGATCGGCTTCCAGTCTAACTGGATGCAGCTGCATAGGTACCAGAATTTTACTTTTTAGATGCTAGTGTCTGTGACAAATAAACCTATTTGTTTTCTTTAATTACATAGTCATGGATATTGTACCTAGTATTTATTTACCGTTAGGTCCTCTGGTACTTCGTTGATTGACAGAAATGTCGGTACAATATAATTTTGTTAATTTTTCCTCACGTACGAGAATCTGCGCTTCCGCTCACCGCTAGCATAGAACACCACGCCTCAAGTTCATCTTCAAAGCCCGCCCTCAAACTAAAACGTAACTATAATGACTTGTAATTAGTAAAACTCAACACTATGCTAAACTCAGATCCATTTTCAAAGTTTCTCCACTAGAACAATAGTTTCGCAGACTTCACGGTAGTCCCGAAACCCGAGACGGCCCGAACCCGACACGGCCGGCTCCAACTGACCGTATGTTCTGCGATGTGAACACGCTTCCTCGACCCTAGGGACGAGCCCTTTTATGTACAGACATGCTCCGTGAGCAGTCCGTAAGATTAACTACTCGCAAACTGTTCCTCTCTTTAGGAATGTGCGTCTGAGCGGAAATGTATGTGATATTTTGTTGTAAGTTGATTGTATGAACCAGGAATGTCGTATTCATTTTCGATAAAAGGTTTTATTTTGCTTTACGGAAAAAAAAACATAAGATATTTACATAGGTAGGAAGTACTTACCTAGGTACTCACGAGTCCTAAGCACCCAATTAAGGTTTCGAACTTTCGCCCAAAATTAGATAAAATCCAGCTAAATTGAAGCAGCTAAAAGCATCGTCATAAATGCTACAATTGACAGTGTCATGATGCGACTACGACTGTATTGTATATACTTGCGCTAGCATCCATGTAGGTACCTAAGTATTGATAAAATCAGAGTTTATTATTAGGCTACAGTAAATTATCCTACTTATATCGTGCACGTAGAGAAAACAAGTCGCTCAGCAGACACGTTTACGAAAGCTCTATAGCCTCACGGTTACAAAACTGCGTCGTTCGTCCGCTTGCTCCAATCTCCGAGGTTAATTCCCCTCGGGTTGCTCGGTTACCCTTTGTCGCTCATTATTATGGTAATGACTGAACTATCGATTAACGAGCCAGAGATCTACGTGTTTTGTTACCGATATGTTACCGATATCGAAGCTTTTAAAGTAAAATAAATCGTTTATTCTACACCCATGCTATAAATCCTCTATAAAAGTTCCTGAAACAGTTAGCTTATTGCCAGCATTAAAACAACCAGTGTCTTATTAACCATAATATCATCCAATTATAATGTTGTACTGAATTTCATAATGCAACTCATTTCAAAAACGAACATTGTCATTCACGAGCGTTTCACTAACAAAGCACCGTAATTTAAAAACAAAACACATTCGAATTCGAAAAATTCGAATTCATGTCGTCATGGCGCCATTTCGTTCGATATTGGTATTGCAAAGAAACTTTTATAGAAGATTCATATCATGGGTGTAGATAAAATCTTGTATGCAACTGTAAATAATTAGGTATTAAAACACTCATGTGATATTATGATCACACTCGGCTTCGTGTTTTAATACCCCTTATTATATTATTATAACATTTACATAAATAACTATAAAATTTTGTCCATATTTTTCGAAGAAGAATCTGCTTTCTTCATGGGAATTCTCTACTCTCCTATTGTATCCATGAGAGAACCAGTTTTGTTCATCGTAAAAATATTTGCAGGTATTTCAGTTGCAGTGAGATTTGTGAGACTACGAACATTAAATAGTTTTCCGTTTCAGAAATGTGTTGAGATAAATCTGCCAAGAAGTAATAGAAATTCTGTCTGCTTGTCTGTATTTGAAAAAGATGGCGATGCGAGAAAATTATGGAACTATATTCTTTGCGTTTCTTGGTATTAGTAACACACGAATTTCTCATACTAAGTATTACATATTATATTAAAATACTCTACATACTACTTAACATGCCAGATTATATAGATCCAGAAGATGTCCGCGTTATTAGAGCTGGGGGTGTCACTTACATGTATAGCGTTGCATTTAAATAGGATTCATACACCCCTAGAGTAGTTTAGAGTAATCATGTTTGACAGCTATTGTTAATTGGATGGGAGAGAGGACTATCGCCAATTACCATTGTAACATTTATAACCAAGCCTGGCAGGCGAAATGGTGATTAAACTTAATTATTCATCTATTCTTCGTACATACGCTTAGTTAATAATAATAAAAAAGACTTATTTTTCTCACTTTTCCATGGAGTTTTAGATTATTGGTTGGAATGTAACAAAGGTAATATTATTCGATTTTTCTCTTGAGTTCTATATCTATTGCAATATTTTAATGATGGTACCTATTTAATATTAAGTTTAAAAAATTTTGGACTAACTAGATTATTTTAATTGTTGTTAATTCGATTTCCAATGTATTTTTACATTAAATGGGTAAAAGCCTCCTCCTTTTTTTTTGCTATGTCCTTGATATCATCGACCCATCTTCTTGATGGTCTTCCTCGCTTTATTTTTCCCTTGGGTCCTCATATTGGGGCACGATTCGTCCACCGGCCATCTTCCATTCTAGCTAGATGTCCCATTATTTCATAGAGTCTATCCTTTTATTTCATAGAGGGAAAATAGACCCTTTCTCTTGGTTTGTCTCATCTTTCTTTCGTATTCTTAGAATGGTTCCTTCTCATAATTAAGCAGTGATGAAGGAAGATTGATGAGTGATGTATTTGAATTGTGTGTATGCTGTGTTCATTCCATTAATTAATTTGTGATCAGTTGGACTTCACTTGTTACAGCTTTGTTAAAATAATTAAGTTTTACTATAAGCTGCTTATAGCTGCGGTTCAATGTTTCATTCCCTAAATGTTATGTACACCTTTAAATTGTGTATACATTAGCAGCAATACCTTTCCTAATTATTAGTATTTTTCTTTTAAGCAATGTTGAATGTATATGCTGTTGGTGTTCTTTAATAAATAAGGTACCTGGGTCAAATATGGCCACGCTAAGGTTTCGTGTCAATTTTTTTGTAGTTTTTAAGATATGAAGGCAAGTCACGGTTTTTATTTAGAAAGAGTACATATTAAGCTATCATATTGTAGCAAAAAAAAGTAAAAATTACTAATATCCACAGATATTCTTTACTTTTTTTTTAAATCAAGAAAATGGCCATATTTCCGACAGGGTAGGTTAATATGCCCATGGATGTGGCCATATTTATCGTATGAATCATTACTCTAAAAATATTGGAGACGCGAAGTTAAAAGAAGAGGTCTGGTTTTATAAAAATATTTATTAAGGAAAGGCTGGAATGGTTTTAAAATTAAATGAGAACGAATTAAAATAAAACAAATAAAAAAAACTTAACTTTCAACACAACAATTCTTTGGAAAAAGTAATTAAACAGTAACATTCAGGTACATATGTACGATACGCTTTATCTTAATCAACCCGAAACTAAGAAATAAATGTTTGACAGCAGACAACGCAGACTTCAAGTTCTCCTCGGTCCAGTTGCCTCGAAGCCCCTTGCTTTTGTATCGCGCCATTGCTTTAAACAAAAACGTAATACATTACTAGGTGTCGGTAACTCATACGGAAAATATGGCCAATTGTTGGCCATATTTTCAGTCACGCCATTTTGTTATATTTATTCACACGAATCATGAACCCATTGATATTTTGAGAAATACACAAACCCATACCAAAATACAATTGTCACACAGCATATCAACGTAAATAGAAAACAATTAAATCGAAAACTAACAAAATTATAAGACAGAACTTACTTGGAATTTTTAATAACGGCAGCGCGGTCTCCCACTTCGACGAAATTTGAGCGACTGAGGTCCGTGCGGGAGGGGTGGCGGGTGCGCCGTTCGGTTGTCGACTCGGACGCGATCGTGTACCGTCGTGTTCGGTTGTTTAAAGTTTACCGTTTTAGTTATAATAGTATGTGGCCATATTTATCGTCTGGCCATATTCGACCCAGGTACCTTAAATAAATAAGAGTCGATCTAGGCGCAGTAGCTGGGAGGTATGCATAAGTTACCGCGTATACAGGACAGTGATTTATAAAAAAGACAAGACGAAGTTACATAGACCACAAAAAAAAAGAACGTTGTTTTATGTTTTATAGGTATACTCCAGCCAACGAGGATACTTTCTATTCTCATCAGCTCCTATTCTTATTATCTTCACGACATTATTTCAGCACTCGCTCCTCTCAATATTCCTGGACCCGCTATAATGGTCCAATAAGTTAATTAAGTGGAGATTTCCTTCCGAGATGCGGCGTGTGCGCCCAGTGTGGAGGGGCCGCGAGCCTCGTAAAATTAATTAGCCTTAAGTAATTTATTTTGTTAATTTATTGTCCGGGAATGTAACTTGTAAAGTTGTGTTATGAATTTTGAATTGTTGGCAGTTGAGTTTTGTTTATTAGGACTTGTATGGTATGGAAAGTTGGCTGTTTGGCTGTATCGTGGCTCACCGTGGGATGTTATGCCGATTGTGTGGTCTATGGTATACTGTTTTTGTATGGCCAGTTTACCAAACGATATATGGCTGAATTTTACTTTACATTTCCTTATTTCCGTGTCAAATTCTTTTAATTTAATGACATCTTAGTGGATAGTTATAATATTTCTCACAAACGTCTTAAGTATTTTTTTCTCTACCAACCAATCAAACGTAGGTAGGTCTATTTGATTGAAAATAAGTTTATCTGTGTGAAAGCGTAGCATTCTATCGACGCGGCGGTGTAGCACCTGGCGCCTGCGCAGCGCACCTGACATCCAAACTGACAGGTGGCGCGATCAATCACGGTTATCCGTGAAGCTGTTTCAATTCTTAACTATTCACCTACTTGCAGATGCAATAAAGACCACAGATACAATGTCTTCAGAGACATACATATAGCATAATCTTTTACTACGATTTGTCATTTAATTTTGCTATTAGTTTATTGATCCAACTCCAACAATTTTAGATAAATTCTAAGTTTTCTGGATTTGCTATTGGAACAAATCAAAAATGTCCATGGACGGCACGCGTTGAAACTACCACTAACAGTAAAACGTCAGTTATCCTACTTTTTTATAACCTTACTTCGGACAAGCTTACTTCAAACAGTAAACTGCAACTAGCCGTCCATAATCCCAGTACAAAACCGTGACCTCAGTATTAATTAACAATTAATTACTAACAACAATCGCTCGCTTGTTGACAGCTAATACACGTAGATGTTATTACGTGGATACACGAACAACAGTCGAGATCTGACACCCGATACCGCAGTAATGCTGACAGTTGTATTAATTAACATGTCATTAGGCATCAGCGGCTCGTCTTGGTCGAATTGATAGGTATCTAATTCGTGATTTGATCGCTCTGCGAAAGATTAAATTGTTGGATCATGTATTGATTTACATAATTTGCGGTGTTATTTGTATAAACTAAGTATTGGTATCATCTCTTGAAAGATTCCGCTCCTATTGACCTTCAGATTTGTCACTACAAATTAAGCTGATAATCAAAACTTATTTTTTAAACATACAAAATTAACACTCAAAAGTCACCCTGCCCTACCACTTCCGGTGGTGTAACAAAGTCTTTAGCAATACAATTCTATATCATTCGTTTTAAAAACTCCAGATTCTATGATGGACATTCCCCCAGCATCATCATTCTCGGAAGATGTCGCAAAATGACAGACAGAAGGACGTTTCTGTCAATATTGAATACAATTATAGTCTCTTAGTTAACACTTACAAGTCAAGAGCTTCGTCTATCAGATCTCTACCAAGGCTCAACACGTTTCGAGTAACTCAAACCACATCAAGCGTATCACATTGTAATTTCGCCCCACATAAGATTCACCAATCAATCCGACACACTTGGCTTCTGCTCCGCCATCCTACGCCGAATTAGTTTCCGACACGGGACTAATTAGCACTTCATTATAAACAGGCGTGTATTATGTTGTACCACAGCCAGGTTCTTGACACCCACGCGACGTGATATTGGCGGTAACTAATGTCCTGTCTTGTTTTTCTAATTGAGTCAAAATCTAAAAAAAAACATCGCTCCTAAACATGTGCTGCAAGTCTAAGCTCAAACAATTTTTTTACATTGAGCATCATCAACGATTAATATCTGATTATAAAAAGAAATGGAATGTTTCCAAAATGTAATAATAATAAATGAAGATAGACACTTTTTATGACATGAGATTCGACCTACGATCAACAATAATAATTTACATGTTGTGTTTACTTTCTCGACGCAACAAGAAGAAAGGGTGTAATATGTTAGAGCAAAAAAAAAATGTCTGGAAACAGCAATATGTCTGGAAGATCCAATTTAATCCCTAAGGCTGTCGTTAAATGGTAATTTAGAATGTAATGAGTTTTGCGTTGTTTGATAGTAAATTCATCGGTTTACTGCTAATAAATGGGGAGTTTTAGTGGGATGAGGATTATATTGATGCTGTCTGGTGTCAGATTCTATACTTTAATTTGATATTTTTTCATGTGTGAGAAGTTCGAAGGCCTTAGTGAGTTTACCTTGAGGTACACCTGCTCTATTTCTTTTTGATAGCCTAGAATTTTCACAAGATTTTTTGGTTAGACCGTACCGCTCATGTCTCTTTACTTTTAATGATCTCCCGATCTCAAAGTTACTTGAAGATCTATCTAATATCGTCGCAAACTACTTTAAACCTCCACTCCACCTTCATTTATATTTTCATCTTATACCCCAAAAAACATCAATAGACTTCTTCAAGCTTACGAACACGAAAAATCGATCAGTGAATCATCTTCGCACCAGCACCTAACGAGTCTCGCGGAGTTAAATCAAATCTTGACTCGATTAGTACATTTAACTCAATGCTCGATTGCGAGAACATAACAATTGCACGGAGCATCGCTTCGTTCGTAATTGGTGGCGCAGTAAACGTCACCGTATATCGTTTGCTGGGAGTGTTGATACCGTGGTGCGGCATGGCGCACTAGAGGCCTGTTTAGCCTCGCAGGATACGGTAAACACGGTGAGGTTAGGACGCCTGTGTGGGCTGCGCTTTATTAGCGTTTGTAAGCTGTTATATCGTTATGGTCTTCTTAAGGAATGATTAGGATTGTAAAAGGGTTCTTTAGTAAGTAATTTCAGTTATAAATATTATCAGATATGGTTTGGTAGTTTACGCAGAATTAACGTGAAGGTACTTCGGTGAACAAGATACTTAACAACGAAAAAGGCTGTGAGAGATCTCAATGTTTTTTAATAGTTATGTGTAACATTTTTCTCCTCGTGGACTTTTATGGGCTGCGATGTTTGAACAGCTAAACGCAGGAGACAGCAACACATTAAAAAATCCTACACCAAAAGCAGACGATCTCAAATCACAAGTTACAACATTAGTTTAACGACATAGATACGCCATAAAAACCCCGTAAAGAAATAACCAAATTATAATTTACCGCAGTCTGCCGATCGGGTGCAGTTTCTAAATAAAGTGAATTTACTGGCGTAGTAAAATCTATTACTCGTCGTCGTGCCGGCTCGGGGTGTAAATTAATATTATTCGCTTCTTATTCGCTCCTCGTATCCATTTTATACCGTTGCGGTTAGAGAAAGGTCACGGGATGCCGCAGTGTTTTACTACGACTAATATTTTCTGGTTTGCGGAGTAGCAGTGTAGCAGTTTAGTCCGAGATTTCGTGTAATGGTTTTCTTGGCTTAGCGTTCCGAATGTTTTATTAGTCTCTTGCTAGTTCCCGACTTGGCATACAGCAAGGCTAGATTTCTTACTTACCTCCTTTGGGTGTATTTCATACTTTAGCTCCAAGGAGGTAAATAAGCAGTTCAATTCTGTAAAATTAAATCCTTTTTATAACTCCATAGTTTAAGTTGAGAATGCCACTTGGGAGCAATAATAAAACCTAATATTCCTCGGTTCCTTGTCTGGCGTAAATGAATATTATTCACTTTGCTTGTTTTATGTGGGTGTCTGCGGATTGTTCGTAAGATTCCTCACAGTAGTCGCGGTTTGTCGGCGTTATTATCGCACTTGAGGTTCTTTACAATTTCTTGTATGACTATTACTTATACTTACAGTTGTTTTCTTGAATATTCGTGGATTTTGTTACTCTGAAACATACCTAAATCCTACTTGCATCTTTCTTATTCATTGTATGAATTAACAGCCAGTAATGTGTCTTGCTTGAACAGAAAATAAATAAAGATAAGTATCAATACATTTAAAACAAAATTATGTTGTAAAATTCACTTTCTCTCTTCCATATCCAAATGAATCAATATTCGAAACCAATTTTGCCGTCCCAATCGAATAGAATTCTTTAAAATATTACGACTCACTCAATATCTAATAGCAGGTAGTTACACCGCCATCTTGTGTTGTTAATTTTTTTTAGCTTCCTTCGAGTCGCCGGTTCTCAATGGACGACGATTTACGGCAGACATCGTGGCAACAAAAAGAACCTTTTTTCAAAATACGAACGCGACGAGTCATTCATAAAGATGACCTTATAAAGGCTTTATGTTCAAACTTCACTGTAAAGAATTTTGAACTTAAAAGTCAAGCAATAAAGTTTAATTTAAGTCGTATAGAAAGTTGTGTATTTTTTTTTTTAAGTTTATTTAGGACCATTTAGTTCGATGTATCGATACGTTTAATTTTTTCTGGTAGTTGACAAAATTATTTGTGGTTAAAATGAGAAAGGACATTTAAAATTGAAATTCATTTCGGAATTATAGGTGTAAATTAAATCTTGTGCCTTTCGTTAGTGAACTGTTTAGTGGTTGGTTTCTGTTCTGAAAATAAATGTTGTCTTTTTACGATGCCTTGATTTAGACCTGTAGCTTTTCAATTAAAGCTTTTGTGTGTGGCAGTAATGTTATATAGATACTTAGGTACCTATACTTTTTGTTTTCTAAATGTAAAACAACCAGAGAGCCCTTTCTATTTCCATATCCAGACTTGACAAAGGAAACGTGATACACAGCCTACTCGTTATTTTTCCACCAGGTCACCTAAGTTCAGACAAAAATAAAAGGTCAGTGCACAATTGAACATGTTAATTACAAACTAACATTGTTTTACGACGTGTGCACGTAAACATTGTGCTGTGCTGAGCCATAACACGCGTTAACATTGTTAATACCGTAAATATTTGTGTGTCTGTCTGTTTGTTTGAGGGCCTATTGCACCCGCTTTGGTTCAAATTATGTTATTTGTAAAGTTACGAGGTTGTAATGTAACTTTATGCTATGCAAGTCTGAACTGTCTTACATAATTTAATAGTTTAGGGCTGCCTTGTGAGATAATATTCAGGATTAAATTAAAACAAAATGTAACCAAAAGTGAAGTTGTGTTGGTGAAGTTGAAGTGTAACCAAATAAAAACTTGAAACAGTTAACAGAAGCTTAACTAAAACAAAACGAAATTCATTAAATGCTATGGCTGAAATTAAAAACATAAAAAAACTAGCGTAAAAACATACATGCCGTGAAAACTTATGATGTGGTCCAACTCATTGGATCACATCACTTTCATTTCAGTGATTCGTCATCTTCATCTGAAACTGTAACGGTTGATGATCACAAACAATGCTTTCAAGTCAAGATGGCGGCTTGTAGTATGCTTTATGGTTCTTTGTTAGCAACGACATTAAATTGACGACTGTTTGACTTGAGTTTGTCGCGGAAATTACACTTGCACAGGTTGCGTAGCTGGTTATGAGTGTGCAGTTTTAATATAACTTATAAATTAATGTATGACGTCACGTTGGTAATGGATACCTAGGTAAGTACTTAGACACCACCTCGACAAATAAGGTGGTCAAGCCAGTAACTAAGTCTATTTTCTAAATATTGGTATCTATCACATAACAGAGTATCTGACGCAGCATATCCCGTTGGACAGAATGTCCCATTCGCACAATGTCCCATCAGAACACTTGAGTAGTACCTACAGTTCGATTCAAAGTTAATGGCGGCTCAGAAGTTAGCTACTCTTTGCGCAACACCGCACCACTCACCCCCGCTGACACATGAAATTGTTATTGCGCAGTGACTAGCCTCATGTTCCGAGCCGCCAATAAGTTTGAATCGAACTGTATCTTCTCTCAAAACATGCCTTATATATTCTAAAATTGATAAATTGATCAATTACTCGAATGAGAAATATAATCTTACGAAAAACATACATTTCACCATCGAGATATAAGTACTAACGTACTAGAGAAGACACCGTAAATTCCTACTTTGTCTCGTTCAACTGCGGCGATCGCGCCGCAGTTTGTCGAAGAAAACGCGTAAGTGCCGTGATTTACATGGCGCTTAAGACCTTTTTGCCGAGAATAAATACACTTCCGCAGCAAATCTAGCACTGTGGTAAATTAGGTACGGTTTAGACGAATTGTTATTATTTTAGCGCTGCAGCGAACTAAAGATTAAATACGAAGAATAGGAAAATTCAGTTATTTGACGTAGCTTCTCTAGTACGTTAGTACTTATATCTCGATGCATTTCACCCGAAGAGGTTCCCTTCACCACAACAATGAGTAATCCACCGATCCCCACAACCCACAACACACATCAGCAAGTTTATTATTGACGTTCAGCGTTCAACTAACAGATGCAACTCTTCCATATTGCTTCATTTATGTTAGCAGCTCTTAACCGAACACATTGTTAATTTGCCCCGAGACGCATTAGCTGGACAAATGTTTACACAAACACTAAGTTTACACTTTAGATTGTTGCCAATATTTGTTATAAAACACTAAGTTCAATGTTGGTTTATCTTCAAACAGTACATTTTGTTACGTCGTTGTTTTTGTTACGTCGTCGTTACGTGTTGGAGGGAAAATTTTAGATGTCAAATAGGCCCTATGGAAAATGACAGTTGGTTGTGGTATTGCCAGTTAAACAAATGCGGTATATTTACTTTTTTAATTTTATCCTGTTGGCAAAGACGTTTTGTAATTAATGCCATTAGATTGGTAAAATAATACCAACATGCGTCGTGGTCTAAGAATTATCCTGTTAGGACTTAAAGACGCTCAATTTTATTTTGTGGTTACTGATAAAATTACACAACTAACGACTGCCCAATAGTAAAGTGTGATGTGATGATGCCAAACAAATAAAAATCAAACAAAAACATCATTTACAATCAAAGCTCCCATGATGAAAACTGCAATAAAGTTCGATATAAATAATCTTAAGTGATACACATCGTAAACGCGACACAAACACTTTCTGTAGTCGGAACGCTTTGTTCTATGTTTACTGCTTCACGCCTGCTCACCTTTAGAAGCCAGGCCGGCGCTAATTGAGCCGCCATGATGGGTCAAAGGCCATAACTGTATTAAGGTTAGTGATACATATTTGGATTTGGTTGAAACGACTTTGTTTTTTAGATTATTAGAATGAAGGAAAAGTAGTATGTTAAGATCGAAGCGGGTGGCGTTCTGAAAGTAACTATTTTCATTCCATTTTCCGACTATGGCAATTATGTGCCTTTTTTTCGCTTGCACGGCACAATTCTCAGTTACTCTAAGTTACTTATTTGTGTTTGATGGATTCACTGTGGAACTTACTCATTGTTTTAAAGGGGTTAAGATCTAGGAAATACACTTTAATCGAAATAGTTTATGTATGTTTTTTAGTCCCATAAACTAATTTGACAGGTGCAAATGTCAAACTCTTTTAATAAAAAACAAATCATTTGAAATTTCAAATTAGTCTACCGGATTAAAAACGAACTTTATTCATGAAATACTACCAAACAACTCGAGACTCGGTCAAAGTGATCGTGTAGTCAGACGGAAGACATATATTTTGTCACCACCATGCACCACCGGTCTTAAATCCAGATGTTCTATTTAAAACAACTATAGTAGTTCTACTCATATGTTTATATTTCGTCACCTATGCCTCAAAATAGATTGTCGCATGTTAATCGTGGGTGTATCAGGTGGGTCGGAGATACCACATGAGTGTTAACAACGACATCAAGTTCCAATTTTGATCAGCTACGATTAACTGCTTCGGTGATTTAAATTTTACCTAAATGTTTTCATAAGCGAATTGGTAAATTTCTTGAGTAACATTCCCTATACAATTAACTATTTTCTGAATCTCTGTGAGGAAGCTAAGTTTAGCAGTTATTTACGCCAATTATTTTTTATAGCGTAGGTAACCGTAGAGTTTCTTGCACCTAAGACGATCCACAGTTGACTACCTGCATAGGAAACGACCAATTGTGAACCTAGCTTCTGACGATGCAGAAGTGCCGGTGTAGGTTTATGTGATTTTTTTTAAATAAAACCCTTACTTCTTGAGAGTCCAGCAATAGGTTGACCTATTGCTGGACTCTCAGGAAGTAAGGTTATAAGTTTCATAAATATACTATTTCACTAATGACATTTAAGCAAATGCGGCCGCTAAAATTAAATCAATAGGTAGCTAGTTAATACAATAACATAGTTATTACAAACATCCGAATAAATCCAATTATTATTCAATTATTACAATAATAATATTCGAATGTAATTACAATCAAATTGTCATTAATCTGATTCTGTTTCCAATCAATACAAAAGTGACCTTATTTCCTTGAGAAACGGTGTAATGTCAAATGGTGTGTTGTGTAGAATGACGGATGTCTGAATAATGGGTGAGCACAGATTGTTGTATTTGTGTTGTGGATTATTATTAAGTAATTATGACTATAATTTTGTCGTTTTGCTGAGCGTCAAATTGGTTTTTTGCTCAATCAGGTCATTTGTTGGGTTTATCACTGTTGCTAATAAATCTAGCTCATGTTACCTACCTTTTCTTACTTTTCTGGGTTACAAACCGACTCAAGAGGAACCTGGAGTAGTTCAACTCTTATAGGACGTTTTTAAACAAACAGTAACTTAATTTTCTTTAAATTCTAACATCCAGTCTTACCATGGGGTATCGTGTTACCCAGTAACTGGGTTGTGTGTGTAGGTCTTATAGGCATTGGCTCCATGTAAAGTACTGATATTCTGCTACATGCGCGTTTAGACTGCATGGAAGCTGAGCCCCCGAACATAGTAGGGAAAGGCAGCAAGCAGAGCAGATTGACACCATTTAATTGTTTTGTGTAATGAACTTTGGTACCTAGTCACTTTCCTAATATTACTATTTTTGTTACAGGTATGTAATTAACTTACTTGGCTTCATAATCAGCAATTTTATGTAAGTACATACAATATAGATACCTACTAAAATTACACAAAACCAATACACAGATAAAAGTAAACTTTCAGGTACCTAAGTAGGTACATAATATTGCTTATGTTTGCATTAAAAAACAAACACAAGTACCTATGGTTATGTGTGTACATATATAATATAATATTGTTTGGGTATCGAAGTCATATCTTCCGGATAACTAATTATGTTTTGCTACAATAATTGATCAATCATTGGTTTTAGTAATTTTCCGAATTATTGAACATTAATTTGGCTGTTTGTTTCCTTATTTACCGTTTCAACTAAGTACTAAAGTTAATTGCAAATGTATAAATGAAGGCAATCCATGCCTTCATCGCATAATTTACGAAGTAACAGTTTATTGATTGATAACATGCTATATGTAAATGCTAAAATTGTATTTCGAAACACTATTTAATAAATGTATTAAGTCTTTGTAGTACAGAGTTCTAAATAACTAGTCAAGTTAATCTTTGAAGTTAGCTGACTGAGAAGCAGATGTTTCCGTTCCTAAGTTAACTGAAGGATGATACTAAACATCCTGAATAAGCTTGTTTTAACTGTAAATGCTGAAAGCTACCTACCCAAGAACTGCAGGTGAATTTTCATTGCAATGCGTTTAACGTCACCGCCATTTATAATTTCGTTGGTCACAGAGTAAAAAGTCTCAAGACCTCAGCTTGTACATCCTTGCGACATTACCGGCATAATAACTGTAGTCTGTAGCTGTAGCTAAACTGTCGGGAGATTCCTGTTGCGTGTAATGACGCTGCGGCCGCGCCTGTACTGTCAGCAAATAAGTCGAATTGTTGGAACAGTTTTGAAAATACAAAAAATGTGTGTATGGATGAGGAGTAGTCGCTATAGTCGCGTATAGTGGACCGACACGGACATTTAGTAGGAGGAAATAAGCCAAGGTCAATTACCTAAATTAATTTAATTTTCCTTCTTTAAAATACCAGGTAAAAACGAAAACATTCTGAAACTCGAAGATAAAGTCAGCATCGCAAACCTTTTGACTTAGCATCGTCGCTACCGAATTATTCCATTTGTAAATAAATAAAATAAAGGCAGGGCACCAAAAATGTATAATTATGAAAATAAAAGACTCAGCCTTGTTATAAACAAATTTAGATACCTTCCAGGTAAATCATACTTATTTGCCGACCGTACTTTCCGGTCGGCCGGTCGCAATGACCATCTTGCCAAGTCGTCATTACAGTATTGGCAAAAACTCTAATAACCCATTGTTTTGTGACCAAACAATCGAGCCGCCATCGAGGGGTCTCTCAGACCCAATTGTAATTTCATCACGAGCTAATTTAGGGTTACAGAGCTTGATTCAAAATTATACTCGAGAGTTCCAATTCGCGAATTATGTATGAATCGAATAACTGTACGGTACGCAAATGTGTGTGCGAAGATTTTATGTATGTTTTTGTTTGAAACTGAGTTGTATTTTTTTTGTACGAAAAGTTGATTGATTGCTTGATGTGATCTTGAACGTTATTAGAGTCAAATGTTAGTATAAATACCGTTGTCGGAACTCGGAGATGAGTTAATCTGCAACTGTGTGATGGATGGGCAGAGGTTTGACTAAAATAAAGATCTTTTAGGTACGTATTTCTAGTTTTCCGTTGCCCAAAAACAGTGAAAAGTATTTAAAAATGTTTCACATTTTCCGGACTTTTATAAAGCCTCTCCAAAATAGCGGATTGTCAAGTTTTTGCGAGGTCGGCGACGCTCGGCTGACGGCTCGGCTGGCGTGCGCACCCGTCGTGTAGGTATCCTGGGAACACTGACAGCAAGGGTTATGTGGTCCAAGTGATAGGGGTTGCGGATAATTGTAATACCTACATTATTTAATTACCTAATTATTGTGAATTTGAGGACTATGTGGATCATATTTTTTATTTATCTGGCAGTTTGAGTACTATAGGCGGCCTACCCAAATGTCCTTTCTTTGGTATTGTTCGTCGAGTCGTTGAGCTCCTTAAGTTCTGAGTTGAGTTACACGATTACTGACAAATGCGTGCACTAACTGGACAGGTCCACTCAAATCTGTATGGTTCTTTCCTCAAAAGACCATTTCAGACACAAATCTACATGGTCCTCAAATGATCTGACCAAGATTATTTCCGGATTTTTATATTTATATTTACATTGACATTTTATTCAAACATTGACATGAATATTTACTTTGTAAAGTATTATATTATTTTTAATTATTGTGAATGTAAAGATTATGTGGATCTTTCTTTTCTTTTTTATTATTTATTTTTTCTTAATTTTAATTAATCATAGTCTGGCAGTTTAAGTAATTTATGCAGCCTAACCAAATGTCCTTTCTTTGGTATTGTTCGTCAAATCGTTGAGCTCCTTAAATTCGGAGTTGAGCTGCACGATTACTGACAAATGCGTGCACTGACTGGACAGGTCCACTCAATCTGTATGGTTCTTTCCTCAAAAGACCATTTCAGACACCAATCTACATGGTCTTCACATAATCTGACCAAGATTATGTCTGGACTTTAAAAGAGACTGTGACCTCTGAGTTTGTTTCGGCCTTTCTTCTCAGAGTAGTCAGATAGGAAACGCCGACCTCATCTAGTTTTAAAAATGTGATTGACGTGTAAAAGTGTTTGTACAAACCTACTTACAGAAATAAATCATTTATCATTTATCATTTCTAAGATTTATTAATATACTGTATATTACCAATTTTTATGTTGGTTTTATATTTATTTATTTATTTATCTGTGGTTTTCCAATTGTAGCTGTTGTAGGGGTTTTTGAAAAGCCTTTCGTATGCAAAATATTGGCAATCTTTTCCGACGATGGTTAGATTTCCTAACATAGGTAACATAGGTTTTCTTAAGAAATAAGCAGTACCTTTGTACTCATATTTTAATTATATCGTATCTATTATGTATTTTACTGTGTGTACATAAATAATAGAATAAATAAATAAATAGGTGCCTATTGTAAGCGTGGCTTAACTATTAAGGTAATAATAATAATTGCGAATATAGTGACTACCTTAGTTCTTGTGTACCTTAAATCTCTTAAGACGTTATTTTACCTACTTCGTCATACCTTTTACTATAGGACCAACCACTGAAAACAAAAATACTTTCTTCGGGGCGGTGACCTTATAAACCTGCTCGGTGTATTACATTTCAGACAGATAAGACTACATTGTAACAAAAATGATAAAATTAATCATGTAGAGCTCGTTTTATTTTGTAAACGTGTCAGAAATATGAAAGTACCTACCCATATTGCTCAGTGTGAAAATATGGCCCTTAGGGAAATTAGTTCAATGTTTTGTCTTTGCATACTGAATAAGCTGGTTATAGCTTTACTTGTTACATTTACAGGAAAAGTTGAACAAACTACAATTGTGTATCTTCGTAGTTTTAGAAATGTAAGGCACAAGAATATTTTAGTCGATTTTTCTAGTTTGACTCGTTGGTCATCCGGACTCCGTTAAATTACATAAGTTAACACAAAATTACGCCTGTATTCCCCTGAATCTGAATCCTCTAAAATATCTTCTGAATACGGATCGGTTTGTATAAAAAATAAAATAAAAACATAAATGCTCCAAACACATCATTCGCTTCCGCTCATCGCTTGCTCCTGACCTGTAACCTGTCTAATTTGACAGGTGTCATTCCACTTGCGTGCCGAATTCTCTGGGCAACGTTTTTTATCGTTTACTCGTGTAGAATTCTGGCAATAACTTTCTTCTTCGTATAAAATTATGTAAGACATGTAAATATAGCACGTATTTTTATAAACATACGTACCTGCATACTTCAAAGTAATGATTGATTTTAAATTCCTTTAATACAAATTACAAAAATGAAAAATATATGATTCATACCTAGTAATCAACTTTTAGGTTCTGATATTTTTATACCAACTTTTAGAGACATTATTCTTTACACATGTTAAAACAGGTGAAAGCGAGTATATTTTAAAAGCTTCGGTCTCACACTATAACATAATACCCCCACGTCGCCTGTCACAAGTGTATTTACGATTGTAATGCACACAACAGATAAGGTCCCGCCACCAAATAAATAAACACATAGGTTTGTGGGACCGCCATAAAATGGGCAAACTAGGAACCGAAAAGGGTTCTGAGTTCTGAACAAATTCCGATTTGTGCAACACAGTGTAAGAGACAGAAGGTCTAAACTGTTCACTACACGCGATTTTGTTTGTGTTGGGTCCAGTTTGACCCATGACCCCGGACAGAATAACTGGGTTGTGGAAGAAATAAAATTTTATTTGACCCAGGTTTTAAGGTACCCAATATTCACACAAAAACAAGAAACTTAGAATAGTATTGTGTGCCTTAAGGCTGTGCTAAATAGGCCTAGTTCTGCATAAAAGCCAACCAGTGCCTGACGCTGGTTTTCAACTGGACCTTATGTTGTGAGGACGTCTTACGGATGTATCTAAATCAGTTTGGGAAGATCAGATAGGCAGTCGCTCCATGTAAAATACTAGTGTTAGCCTGGAAGCCGTCCCCAAAGTAGTTGATAAAGGCTTGGCAAATGATGATAGGTCCGCTTTTTGTCAACCACGGAACACCTGCCATTTGGGTCGGTACAACCCAATGACTGACGCATATCGTATAAGAAGGTACCTATTCATATTTTAACAAAGAACCATATATTTATGTGACTCACCGCTAATTTATGGACGCCAGATGTAGATTGTGTCCCTAATTTGTATCATTTTTAACCCCCGACGCAAACAGATTTTATTTGTGTTAAAAGTATAACGTGTGTATCTGTGTGTCCGTAGCTCCCAAACGACTGAACCGATTTTGATGAATGGATGTGAGCATCTTCCACAGGTCTGATCGAGTCGTTAGGTATTCTGTTATTAGCAGTAGCAGAGGTCGATTCATTTCATGCCAACATTCATCATTCTTCATGGTCAGTCCTTGTTTTGAGAACAGAATCAAGGTTAGGTGCATGCGCTTTTATAGGTTCTTGAATGATAAGGTATCCTAAATCCTTAAATTGACCCTTTCTTCGTGCATTCAAAGTTTTAGACTTTCTGCACATTGGCTGTTTTGTGACGTATGTGACGATGTTCAGATTTGAGTTATTGAATGTTACGGAGGCTTATAGGAAATTGAGGGTTCTTTTTGTCATTACCAGTTAGAAGGGTTTATGGAGATAGCACACGCACGTAAGGGGTTGGTCAAGAGTAAATGATTACCCAGGGAGTATCCGTGTTTGAATATCGGGGTTGTCCGATGGTTGGTAATAAGCGATAGTCAGTCATGGTGATCTAAATCAATCAATGTCGGGATGAATTTTGAATATTAAGGTTCTATATTTCTTTTCTTGTTTTCTATTGAGCTGTTAAATTTATTTATTTCTTAACTTTCAATCCCCTTGTTGATAATAGAAAAATGTGTTTTATTGTTCTCATATACTAGATAATAACATAGTAAATCCATGAAGTCATGTCATGTCACTGTAAGATTAATACAAAATTAAATCGAATTACCGAACTTTTCCCTCGGGAACGGGCAGTGAAACAGTTGCGCCTGCGTCGTCGTACACTTGATGTCAGTAAATCTGTCACCGTCTAGTCTTCAGAGTTGCCACACACTGTGTAACGTTATAATTGTAGTGTGGTATGCCTAAACTATTTATTGGGTAACGAAGTACATGGTTAGTTTTAGAGGCAATAAGAATTTTCAGTTATTTTGGTTTTTTTAATGTTAAGGAGGGTAATACTAAGACTTATCGAGTTTAGTGGTTTAATTTCAATTACCTAAGTTTAAATAAAATAAATACATTAAAAAATATTTATTAATAATCTATAATATAAAAAATGTATCGCAAAATGTGTTGGTAAGCGCATAACTCAACAACGCCTGGACCAATTTGGCCAATTCTTTTTTTTGTTGTGTTCGTTATCCTCAAGGAAAGGTTTAAACGTAAAGTAGGTGTAGGTAGGTAGGGTAGGTAGGGTAGGTAGGGTAGGTAGGGTAGGTAGGGTAGGTAGGGTAGGTAGGGTAGGTAGGGTAGGTAGGGTAGGTAGGGTAGGTAGGGTAGGTAGGGTAGGTAGGGTAGGTAGGGTAGGTAGGGTAGGTAGGGTAGGTAGGGTAGGTAGGGTAGGTAGGGTAGGTAGGGTAGGTAGGGTAGGTAGGGTAGGTAGGGTAGGTAGGGTAGGTAGGGTAGGTAGGGTAGGTAGGGTAGGTAGGGTAGGTAGGGTAGGTAGGGTAGGTAGGGTAGGTAGGGTAGGTAGGGTAGGTAGGGTAGGTAGGGTAGGTAGGGTAGGTAGGGTAGGTAGGGTAGGTAGGGTAGGTAGGGTAGGTAGGGTAGGTAGGGTAGGTAGGGTAGGTAGGGTAGGTAGGGTAGGTAGGGTAGGTAGGGTAGGTAGGGTAGGTAGGGTAGGTAGGGTAGGTAGGGTAGGTAGGGTAGGTAGGGTGTAAAAATGGCTAGTGTTAGGTACTTTAATTATGTCAAAATAGTAAAAGAGTTTTTAATCGTTTGTTCGATCGATTTATTTTCTAGACATGGCCAACTTAAGTACCACTTAAAACACGCTTGAGAAGTTTATAGATTTGACAGATGTTTTATTTCTTCTCTTTTTGCACTTTCTCTTTTTTCTCTTTTCTCTTTTTGCGGACGACAGTACAGTAACGATAAAATGTAAAGACAAAAATACTTATGAAGATGACATAAACAACACATTGAGCTCAGTCATGAATTGGCTTAGTGCAAATAATCTTAAAGCCAACCTAAGCAAAACGAAATTAATGAACTTTAGACAACGTTTACCGGCCCCAAATAACCTAAATGTAAATTTTAACATGCAAACAATAGAGGAAGTAGACAATTGTAAATTTTTAGGCATATATATTGATGACAAAATGACCTGGAAGCCGCATATTCAACAACTATGCAAGCAAGTGAGTAAATCTGCTTATGCCCTACATACGCTTGCATATAAAATAAACACTAGTGCCCTTTTAATTGCGTATCATGGGCTGGTGGCATCTGTTCTCAGATATGGTATAATTTTTTGGGGGAATTCCACCGACAAAGATCTTGCCTTTAAAGCACAGAAACGTTGCATTCGGGCTATGTTTGGTTTAAAATCAACAGAGAGCTGTGTGCCTTTCTTTAAAAAGCACAATATTCTACCACTACCGTCACTGTACATATTTGAAATGGCTGCTTTCGTTAAACAAAATCCTCATTTATTTACCTTAGCATCTATAGCTTTCAATCGAACCCAAAGGGACGAAAGTCGTCTATGTGTACCAAAAACAAATACTGCTTTAATGTATAAAAGTGTTTTTCACATGGCACCTGTTATATTTAATAAATTGCCAAAAGAGCTTAAAAAGCTTAATATTAATTTATTTAAACAAAAACTGAGAAGTATGCTGTGTCAAAAGTGTTATTATACTGTATCAGATTATTTATCAGATTTTTGACATTGTGTAATTGTAATTTTTGTAACATTATGTAATTTGCTTCTTTGACAATATTGTAATTGCAAATCATATTTAATTATTGAAATCCGAACTATTCTGACACTAAAAAATTGCTTTGACTTGATTGACATAATTAACTATTTAAATTCGAATTATTTTGACATTTACTTAACAAATAGCTTTTGACTTAACTCTTTGACAATACTGTAATTACAAATCCTAATTAATTATTTAAATCTGAATTATTTTGACATTAACTTAAATTGGCATCTTGACTTAAAATACTGTAAAAATTGTAATTAATTATTTTTGTATGCCTATAGCAGGCAGATCATAGCGCACTTTAATACCAAATATGACCAACCACTGTACCTATGTATCACAAATAAAATATTTCTGATTTCTGATTTCTGCAAGTAGCGCCGCCCTATCTCGTACTGATAAATGTAACCAAATATAATATGTTGGTAACAAAATCCGCTACATACACATAACTTTCTAATACCCCCAACGTAGAACCAAAACTCCTAATTTATAAGTCACTAAACCACAATGTTCTCCTCTAATTTTCACTTTATAAATTATACCGTGGTGCGCATGCGTGCGACGTGTCATTAGCACCCTATAAAGCGGGAAGTGTAAACATGGGGCTAAATGTAACCACAGAGCAGTGGAGTTAATTCTGTCCCCAAAAACAACTATCGGCTGTGGCACGTAGTATCGGAATTTAATGAAAAAGCTTATTGGTGGAATGTGAATGGTTACAGCAGACTTTTATTTAAAAAAAATATTAGAAGTTAAAAAATATAAAATATTTTTTGTTGATCTGAGAAAATAACAAGTTCACAGGATAAAAAAGTTGAGACGACATGAGTGGCTTATAATATTACCTACAGCTAGGCTACAATAAAATGCCAGTTTAATTTAATAATTTTAATAATTTCATAAATATTATTAAAGTGATGTTGACAGGCCTTTGCCTGTCACATCGGACTGATTTCACCTACAGCCTCAATAGTTGCATAATTTTCTAAGAAAAATTGAACCAACATAATCTTGTCAATTTATTTGCACCTGAAATACAGGCCTTGAGCCTAGTTTAGGCACCAGTCTCCCACAATATAATACCCCTATAAATGTTACCGTAGAAATAAGGCTAGCAATTAAGAGTAATATTGTGGAGAAGGAGAAAATAAACATTTTTTTTTTTATTTTTTTTTTTTATTTGCCTTCTTGCCTATGAAAGGTGAAGTTGGTAGGTACCTTGGTATACCTACCTAATATAAGTAGGTACTTACTTAAGTCGAAAGTTAGTTTGCAACATCTTTGCATTTGCATTTATAAGTATTTACAGAGATACTAAAGACTGAGTTCTTGGTATATGGTACTTAAGTTTATTTGGCTAAAACTCAACTTTAAGCAACGTTTATAAATAAACCCCTTAGTTTTGCAACAAATCTCTTATGTGTTTAAGAAACTGTAAAACTTTCATTTTACAAGGACAAAAGCTTCAAGGCAACTTTTCTATAAGTATACCCATTGAATTAATATTACGGTCTTTAAACTCTTCAAGGCATGCTTTTTCGCTCTGAATCAAAAAAACGTGTAGAGACACTTGAAATATTTATGATATTCAATATTATTTAGTGCAGCAGAGTGGTGCTTCATATGCAGGCCACATCCAGAAGCTGCATCACTAAAATACAAGTCTATTCTATATAGTTGACACTTACTACTCGCGCGGAATAATAAAACGTTGAAATATTTACCTTCAGCTTTTCCTTACAAACTGTAAAGCTTTTAAATAACGCAAATTACAATATTTAAAAATCCTGTTTGAGTAACATTAGTAAAGAAAGTAATCCACATTCATCAGATTTTCGGTCAATTAGTTGATTATTCCAGATATCAAATAACAAAAAAAAAGTATCCCAGCATGCATGAGCATTAAACATTCGTTAACTGGCACAAAATACTTCATTACCAGTGCCTCGCCATTTAAAAAGCGAGACGAGTCGGTTTCGCGCCCTTTTTGTTTATTTTTAAAAAGATTCTTTTTCATCGGGTGATTGATGTTGTGCACGCGGGTCGTGGAAAGGATGCACCCTGCAAAAACCTGCTGTATTAAATAACAATTTTTCACTTTGATAAATTTCTGGGCGTGCGCTCTTTAAATCCTTATTTATGCAGCTTTTTATTATGTGCGTGATTGAAAAGTCAGATTAGGTAAACGAGCTCTGAAAATAATGATAACAGGATCAGTTTTAGAATTTCCATATTTATTGTTTCGAACAAATAACCTTCAATCAGAGTTACAATAACCTAATGTGTATTTTTAATATAACCAGAATCGATACTGGAATTGAAAGTTCCGTTCGATCGCGGAATCGATCAATCGATAATTTTATAAATAGTTCGCCTTTGAAGTGTCGACGGGCGCGATTCGATCAAAGCATTATATATTAGTGACTGTTCGTCTGTATGTTGTTAGCTCGTCGAGAAGACATGTTTTATTGACTTTCTTTACTAATTTATTGATGTAAATTGAACTCGTACCAGGTAGTTCAGGTATGCAGGAGATAAACTAACTACCGATTGTCAATCTAGGAATCTCATATGTAAAACGCTAGTGAGCTAGGCTATAGGACTTTCAACGTAACATAACTTGTCGGGTCTAGGTAAGATTAGATCTTACCATCTTTGATTTGCTTTTTATGAGACATGAGTCTTCACTTTATAATACTAGTCAACCATAAATCTAGATTAAAAACTATTCCGATTTCAGCTAGGATAGGTAAATTCGATATTCAAAACTGAATATCGAATAAAATTCGTGGCTCGTTATTAGAATCTAGCGCAGGTAGTCACGTTCACTATACATTAATTTGCTAACCGTACTTTTGGTTCTTAAAGGCTTGTTGCCATTATGGACCAAAAGTACGGAACTGTAAACCCGTCACTTTAAATAAAATCTTAAGAAAAAGATAAACATAATTCTTTCACGTCACTGTCCTTTTATTTCATACACAACAAGACTCAATGTCATTCCTTAAGTACAGCACGCACGTCTGACGGCAAGTGTGTCAGTCTTTATCGCGAGTTCACACTGTCACACATTCAAAACGAATATGACATAAAAGTGAAAAATCCAAAAAACGCTTGAAGGGTTGCCGCGCGGCGCGATTTGCCGCGAGTCGCATCTTATCGCGGCAATTAATCTCGCGCGGCGGCTGGCCGCATATCGCGCGACAAATCTGTTGCCTGCCGCCCGGCAATGCGTTTTATGATTTCATTTTGTCGATGTGATGTCATTTGACACTTTCTGAATATACGTGGACTGGTTTGAGGTTACATTTTTGTGTATTGTGAATTTAAATGTGCTTTTTGAGGGCGTTTTGATTTTGTAGAAAATGTTTTGTAGGTACTTTGAAGCCAACCACCAGCAGCGAACGCAATAATGTTCTTAATACTTACATATTAATTATCTAAGTACTACATAACACACCTATTTACAGTGATTATTTTGGTAAAAAGGCCTTCAAGAAAAGATCAGATTAATTTTCAGCAGAAGATCACACAATCATAAAATAAAGACGATAAAACATAATTTAAACTGTAAAAATGCGAGTTGTAAAATGAAATCATAAAAATTGTGTTCGTAGTGGATTAACATCGCAATAAACCGCAATGAAAAAACAACAAAACGTTTATATAGGCTTTTTATTGCTGTCATTTTAACCGATAGTTAAATCTAAGCTCGTATTACTATTGATTACGTAATGAATGATGGTACATACTAGTAAATAAACTCGTATGTAGATTTTCTAAAAACAATCAAAATAAATAAGTAAATATGAGAAGACAAAAAGTTTGTTAAAAAAAAATGCTGGCAACAATGTGTCCAAAAAAATGTGCAAAAGCTATAAAATAATTTAAAAAGGTTATTAAAAAACCAATATTGTTTGACGAGGAAGTTTGCCAGTATTATGTTGCACCAATATAAATTTAGACCAAGGAGGTTCGAAACAAAATGGTATCCCCGCCCTACAGTTACTTTTTCTGCATGGCCATACATTGGAAGCAAGTCAACGACCGCCCTGTCATTAATTCATCTAAAAAAATAAACATGAATCATGTTTTACATAAATAACAAGTCCAAAATTAAAATAAGTACATAGGCTCAATATAAACCCGTGTACGGACGGGAATTAATATCGCGATCACTGTCAACAGGTGTCACGCATAACTTACAAATAAATCCTTATAAGTGCCCCAGCGCACTGTACAACATAAATGCACTCAATTATAATGTTGATTTGTTGGTTAAGCGCTTACACTTCTTGGGACAAAATAATAGGAATATTTTATGGGCACAACATGCAACTTGACAATAGGATTTATGTTTAATCGTTTCAAGCAAAAGTTATTATAATTTCTTAAAACCTTTCTCATAGGAACAAAGGAACTTAACATAGAGTCCGCGCCACCACTGAAATCCTTTTGACGCGGCGCTGCTGTCTATGTCATTGCATATAATAAAATTATATCGACGATTTTTTCGCCGGACTTCAGTGTTGCGCGGACTCTAATATACTCGTAGTTTGTAAGATAATTTTTGTAACTAACAATAATGGACTATGTCTGATTATGTAAATCAAAAGAAATCTGCCTAGCCTTTTTCCACCTATGTTGGGGTCGGCTTCCAATCTAACCAGATGCAGCTGAATACCAGTATTTTACATGGAGCGACTGGCTATCTGACCTCCACATCCCAGTAACTGTATAATACGATACCGCTTGGTAATACTGATTGTCAGACTTTCGGGCTTCTGACGACCCGTAACGACTGTCAAAGATGCTCGAATGACAGCCGGGACCAACGGTTGAACGTGCTTTCCGAGGCACGGAGGAGTCTCCATATGTGAAGATGGTCACCCATCCACGGACCAACCCCAGCAAGCGTAGCTTAACCTGATGGATCGACCCGTGCGGCTGTTATTACTTAGCCACGAGCTCCTCCGAGTCTGAATAAGTAAAAAAATAAAAAATAATACAAAATGTTTCATAACTCCACATTTTGAATATTTAACGGATCTCTCATCACGTTCAAGAACCTGATTTTTTTCTTCCTTATTAATATAATTTTATACCAGGCTATTACTGTTCCACTACTTAGCTTTCCTCACGATGTTTTCCTTCACCAATATCAGTGATGATATATGAATTGAAAATATCACATTGGTACTTACGGATTAGAATACAAACTTGTGGATGAGCCGCGAGGCAATAACAACTGGGTCATCACGACATTTATCATCTGTAAATCCAAATAAATTATTCTATTAATTTAATACTCTTTAGCCTTTCGCAGTCATCAAGTAGGTACAATATCAACTGTTTCCTAACTTTCACTGTTTTGCAAATATAATACTCAAATAGGAACACCCAGTCTTGAGCCAAACCTTGCGTGCTTAGTAATCCTTCCCACCAGACTCGTTTGATACAACATAGAATCGAAAATGTCAGAGTGTTTGACAGACGGTGTTCGTTCCCAATGGGCTTCAGATGTCATGTTACTTCCCTTTCAGCATTTCCAACATTAAACTCGCCTGTGTTGACGCCGTGATAAGCATTTGTTATAATTTGTCGAAGCTTTGAAGTTGATTTACAAGCGCGAATGGCGGATTTTAGTAGTTAAGCTGACAGTTTTATTAGTAGAAGTTTATTTAGAGAGATTATTTTGAGTACCTATACGTTTATGTGTCAATTAATTTTAATGTTTTGTTTCGTATATTAAAAGTTGCATAACTGTGCACTTTTGTGGGAGATTAATATTTATCGAATTTTCACATCTTTATTATGCTTAAAAGTTTCCGGGCAAACCAAGCTTTAAAAAGGTTCCAAAATCATTTTACTTATTACAACACTAAACACTGCTTACACTTTATCATTAATTAGTATCTTAATACCATACTAATTGAGTGCTCATTACAACATGTTGGACACGTCTCGTGAGCGCGGGCACTAACTTGTGTTGATCAAATAGTTGATAAGCGTCGCTCAGTGGTTTGTAAACTGTTATGTTTATGCCCCGGCGTTGCTCGCAAACGACGTAAACTGCGTTGTTTACGTTCTCCTCGCAATTAGAACTTTTGATGTGGAGAAAGTTGGTGACAGCAAATTATTCTAATTTGTCGTATTTTTGGGAAGCTTGTAATTTGTCAATAATAAATTACTATCCGTACCCATTTCACTTCCACATATTTAACAAATAAAGAGCGGCATTATATTCACATAAATCATAGCATAATGAGGGATCATCATTGTGGGACTCTTTTGTGACAGTATTTATATAAATAATGGCGAACAAACGACCAAAGAGTCCACAACACACAAATTACAAGCTCGTTGTTTCCGCGCAATTTAACAAAACAAGATGGAAGCCGAGACGGTTCCTTGATTGTTGCTTATTTGCGTTTTTAGATCGTTCTGTATATTTTATATTGCAATTGTTAAAGCAATGTTCCATTTTGGAATAATTGGTTACTTTAAAAATCCTAATTACCCAGAAAACTGACTCAATACTACCCAAAAACAAAATGAAGGTTCTGGTTCTGACCGATAAAATCAGGTTATTATTAAGTAATTCGGATGGAATTACTGACAAAAATTCCATAGCAGGTCAAGAAATAAGCAATTACAGTGAAACTGCTAAGTATAACTAGCAATTCCTTTGTAATGTTACAATTTAAACTGCTAACTTAATTGTAACTCCAGGCACTTCAGATTGACCAAATACGCCATGTTTTATGTTTTACAGCGCTGCTTAACTTGTTAGGGAAACTGCAGTAAATAAACAATCAAGTAGGTCGAATATAATCCAATATGGTAGAAACAATTTAATTCGTAGGACGGGGTACAAATATGGACCTATTGTGCAGGAGCCATAGCTCTTATACAGATATGCAAACGACATCTCTATTTCAACAAGGTATTAATAGGTTAACTTGCATTATGGGATATAGACAAGACTTCAGTGTTTATTTGGAGAATTTAAGCTCTGCTACGGAATTAGACTTAATAGCCTTCTGACTGTAGCCTCACAATATATATTTGAAAACCTATTGTACGTACACAAAAACATATCAAAGTTTAAGAAAATGTCCGATATTCATAGTTTAAATACCAGGAATAAACACAATCTTGCTGTACATCGCACTCGTCTCCACAGAGTAGGCAACTCGTTCATGGGTCAATGTATACGCTTTTACAACAAACTTCCCATTGACATTCGAAACGATTTAAAAGCTGTATTAAAACCAAACTTTGTAAAAAAGGGTACTATAAAATCTCAGATTATTTAGAAGACAAAAATGCATGGGATTGAGCTGCTCGCTCTGCTAAGCATTGTGACATTTTGAATATTATGGAAAACCATAAAAATATACCTAAGTACCAGTTTTATATACAAATTGACATTATTGAATATTATATAAAAAATGACATGATGATTACTTGTAAAGTATTGTTTTATTGTGAATGTGAGGACTATGTGGATATTTATTTTTCGTTCTGTTAGTTTTAGCGAAGGTCTGGCAATTTGAGAACTTTATGCGACCTACCCAAATGTCCTTTCTTTGGTATTGTTCGTCGAGTCGTTGAGCTCCTTAAGTTCTGAGTTGAGCTCCACTATTACTGACAAATGCTTGCACTGACTGGACAGGTCCACTCAAATCTGTGTGGTTCTTTCCTCAAAAGACCATTTCAGACTCTAATCTACATGGTCCTCATATGGCCTGACCAAGATTATATCTGGACTTTAAAGGAGACGGTGACCTCTGAGTTTGTTTCGGCCTTTCTTCTCAGAGTAGTCAGATAGGAAACGCCGACCTCATCTAGCTTATTTTTACAACTTTTTAATATGACGTGTAAAAGTGATTCCAATATCCTATTTACAGAATAAACAATTTCATTTCATTTCATTTCATAGAAGTAGAAAAAGTTTGCAGCAATTGGGCTTTCAGATTTTCTAGAGCTCATTTACCAAGGATTTTGCCTAAGCTTTGGTCTGACTAGGTTGGGATGCCTAGGTCCAGCTAGTAATGGAAGGGGACCATAACTGATGAGGTGTCGACCATCAGTGATGTCGAAATAACTCAAAATCAAAATATTTTATTTAACATAAACCTACATGGGCACATATGAAACGTCAGAAGCTAGGTGCTCGGTTCCAATTGGTCGTTTCCTATAGAGAAGAGCCGGCAAGATACTCCACGGTTAAACTACTAATAGGAGTCATAGAAACACAATTAAACAAAAGTGCATAGTATTTTTTATTTGTGTAGAGTGCCAAGCAACGTACCTACTCTGAAATGAAATCACTGCAGTAGCTAGATATAATTTGAAAGTGATTACATATTTATGGCGGGAGTGTCCAGTCCACATTGTTGGGAGCCGGTGTCATCGAGTGAACATTCTACCTGTCATTATCGTACCGCGGTACGTGTGCACGGGAAATACTGGGGCGGGGCAAGGTATGACAGATTCACGGAAGCATATTGATGACATTCTTTGGACGCGATGAATAGATTATATAGACATTGCACTTAATGTAACTGATCCCAACATCTTGTGTGATTTACAGTTCAAAAAGGTTGGTAGGTCTACTTTTCACATTGACAACTACTTACTAATAGTCTTGATCCTTTGTCTTATGCGACTTGCCAGGGTCAAGCTCATCACCAAGAGTAAGAGTTATAGGTATTGCAGTTGGTATGCTGGCGTTGATTGTTGCGACTGAAACTACAATTCCACAGGTTTTTCTGAAATCAAATGCAGCTGATGGATTCGGATTTTAAATTTTCAACCTAAAATAAACCCCTTACCGCTTCCGCTGCAAACTTGCGCTCCCTAAACAAAATCGATGACAAATTAATACGGTGAGCGCGCGTGCTGCATTAGCGCCCGCGATCGAAGGGACACTGCCCCTGCCTCATGCCTCATGCCTGCCCCACTGAGCCGTTCGATGTGCCCGATACGGGGATCGGGACCTGCCGTGGTCATAAACACGAAAATATATGGATTGACCACTTACATGCATAAAATTCATGGTGGAAACTATGGAATAGCACGTGCTGCTGCGTACGATCGTTACATATTCATGTTTTGATACAGGTTGCGACTTGAGTGCTGTGTACTTAGCTGGCCTTTTTGAAGGACTTCGGAAATGATAATAATACCAGCCTTCATTTGTTTTTGTATAGAGCAGTGACTTTATACAAGGTATATTTGGAGTAACTGAAAACTTCTTTAGCGGATTCATTTTACTCATCACTATGGACAAGGACAACTTTTTCTATGGGACCAAAACTGAAATCGCGAAAAAAACTCTGATGCTCCGACTAACAACCCTCGCTGGCCTACAAATCTTAAAGAAAGCCTAAAGACTATAGAGGAATCCTCGCATGACTCCGAAGTATTTAGTCTACAGTCTAAGAAAATAAGAAAACAAAAATCTTTTTAAAGCTTTCTATGTTGCCGTTGTCGAAATAACTATGAAGAAGTAAACGTAGGAAGAAACTGAAGTAGTTTTCCTTGGTAAAAGTAAAGTTTGAATTCCTATTGTGTCATATTGTTGAAGTTTGTAAAAGTTACGGTATGATATTACGAAAATACAAACATACCAATCTAAGCAGTCAACGTTGTTTAGCAATTCAAAATAAAAAAAATGGAATTTATGTATATCTTTTAATGCGAAATCCACAACCTTAATTTTACAGCCGTTTAAAACATCATATCCCCATTATCTCTTACAAGTACTTCATACATTTTTGTATTCCGTCGCGTCTCGTTAATTATACACAAATTGTCCGCCAGTGTTTCGGTTATTAATGGCAGTCCGGACAATGTGCGTAACGACCTGAATATTAATGCTTTCGCCAATGCACTTTAATCATAACTATGTTATGAGTTTATGTGCGAATTTCATGGTAGTGCGAATGGAGATTCGTTTTGACGGTACGGTTCGCTTAGTTGCAGCTATGTTACTGTTTATTTTCTCATTTTGGGGAGATAAACTAGAGAACTCTAGAACCCAGGAAATAGAAATCTACTTCCCTACCGAAATAATTAACTCCAGTAGGTAGGTATTTAGCTTAATGCAATTTACAAACTCTGTGGAATAATTCCGTAGCTATTTAATTGGGTTTTTTTTTGGAACGAAGTTCTTTCAAATCAAATCAAATCAAATCAATTTATTTGCTACAAAGTATTGGCTTTAATGCGGGTTGCGGTAGGAGTAAACTGGCAGAAATTGACACGCGTAAAAGCGTACATATTTTGTGACTGTCTTCTTCTGTCTATCGAGAGAAAAAAAAAGAAAATCCAAGATTACGAACGCTACGAAAATTTTCAAATATTTCGTCAGGGGAGTCGTTTTCATAGTTTTCGAGGGCGCTAAAACCAAAATAGTAAGGTCAAAATGTAAATCGAAGATGGTGGCTGCGAAAATTTTGTTTTTGTTTTAAATCCTACGTGGGAAGAACTTCGGTCCTGGAGTCCCCCGACCGCACGTTTACTTATTCTGTTATGAGAAAGTTATTAAAGTCGTCATTTACGTTACCATTCAAAGATTCCATATACTTACATATTTTATGACATGCATAAAATATGTAACGCTACATCTTCGTCAGCAGCAAAACTTTTCTTGTTACACCCGACCGCACCCGCTTCCAATAACCATCGCAATAATACCAAAAACCTTTGCAGGCGAGGGTTGAAAGAGTAGAAACAAAACAAAGAGCAACACTAAAGGGTTGAAAGTTGGAATATGGCTGAAACCCACTCGGTTGCCAATCGACTGCGGATCCAATCCCCGTTGCCAGTGCCGTCTGCACGAAAAAAAAAAACAAAAAACTAACTATAGGCACTGTTTCGTGAGTAAGGTTTTGGAAAAATCAAAAAGGAGGCATCGAGTTCACTCGGTTCGGGTGAAAAAGTTTTCGAGTAACGATTATCGATTTTTATCGCTTTGTCGTTTACCTACGATTTGTATGCAGTTTTAATTACTTTCGACAGATGTCTGACATGTGATGTTATATGCCTTTCCTGTTCTTTTCCCTACACTTTGTACAAGTGTGAGCAGTACAAATATAGATTAAGCGTACAAAAAACTGTTAATAAAAGCGCCAAAACACGCATCTGTCGAGTCATCATCTCGTGACACGACATATACCCTATTTTTGATCACCACCTCGTGATGGCTCGACATTCAAGAGGCTAACGGATTTCTGGCAAATTCAAAAGCAATATTTTAAACCACAATGGGCTCATATGAAACGTCAGAAGCTAGGAGCACGGTTCCAATCGGCTAGTGGTGTATGAGAACTTGAGAAGACCGTGTATTAGGTTCCTGGTCGTCTAACTGAACTACTCACTAGTACTGTACGTCTCGGTATTCTAAAGCAATATTCATGTATCTTAAGTCATTCATGTGTCTTAAGTATTCCTGAAAACGTTTTGTGTAAAGACTGGAATATCTAGTATATATAATATCAGTAACCATTTGTTATTTTGTGACTCTATATAAGTATGCACAATTTTTCAATTCCCCAAAGCCTAGCCATAGTGAACGTTATCAATAAATGTCAGTGTTTTCGTTTGGTCAGACTGTGTTATTGTTTGTGCAGCGTTGGGCAAACCATTCATAACTGGTCATGGTGGAACTATTGATGGAGCATAAAAACAACCGCAGTGGGTAAACCGCGTATTTGATATGCGCGTATTGCGCGTGCTATTAGATTGTTTAGAGATACTTAGATGGAAATATGGAATACTTATACGTAGGTACTATTATGGTACACGTCTTCTCGAACCTTTAAAAACAGTTTATTCGTTCTAGTAGGTAGTACACGTATTACAGTATGTTCGAAGGGCGTTCTCGTTAATCCGCAATAGTATAGCGTCCATACATGGCAATATTTTTAATAAAAAAAAAAAATACTGAAATATTCACAAAAGTATTAAATTGATACGTAAAAGAAACACTCTACACACGCACACTTGTATTTCAACGTAGAAAGACAAGTGTGACAAGTGTGGGTGTACACACGGCTACACATCAAGCTATACATTTCCAGTTTATGCTGATCTCGGATTGTATAGGATTTCCGTACAATGCGAGTTCAGCTTATACTGGAAATGTATAGCTTGATGTGTAGCCGTGTGTACCTACACAGTGTTTCTCTCTAAGTACCTATGTTACTTATATTTTCTTTTCCGGGTATCGTAAGGCATCGATCTTTGAAGGTATTTCTTGTGATGTGATTACTTATTTCTTTTTCTATTAATCATACTAATTGAAATATATTTTTTGTTACAGGTACGTGTCTCTCTACATATTATACGGTCTACATAGCTTGGTAAGAGCTATACTCAGCTATAGCATCTCTCTTTAATTCACGTATTTACCACACGCTTAATCACGATTATATCTCAAACACGAGCCGAAAGATTATAAAGGCTCCGCGACGCGACAGTAGAGTCTTTCGTCAACTCGTCCTACATGCCTACGGCCCATTTAGGACGTTCTATTGATTTTCTGCAAGTCGTTTTAGATGGGCCGTAGGCATGTAGGACGAGTTGACGAATGACTCTACTGTCGCGTCGCGGAGCCTTTATAATCTTTCGGCTCGTGTTTGAGATATAATCGTTCTAAAACGCGATTCTGGTGGAACTTAGAATTTGTTCTAATAGAATCGTATCTCGTTGTCGTGTGCGAGATCTTTTATGCTGGGGCTACATTGTCGCGTTATCGTGAACTATACTTCGGGCGCTCTCTCTTGCACACGGCTCGATATGTCGCTGAGCAACAGAGAGCGCGCGAAGTATAGTTCGCGATAACGCGACAATGTAGCCCCAGCATTACACTACGTACCTACTTTCTTATCCTGAAGACTTGTAGTTCATACAAGTTATACATGATAGGTACCTACTTGTTTGCCTCTAGAGTAAGGCCCCCCTTAATCGAAAGCATCAATACAACTAAGCTTTTAACTAAACCTTTACAACTTCCATTCATCGCCCTGTCTAAGGTAACTCTTGAATCTAAACTGGCGTGCGAGTATGGTCCGCGACAAAAGTCGATTAGTGATAATCGGCTTTTGTCGATTACTACTTTTTTACACTGCTACATCTAAATTGACACAAAATTATTCATTTATCTACATTGCATTAAAATTAAAGCATTTCATATAATAGCGAAGAGTTTCTAGTGAAGAGATCATATTCTTTAATTAGACTTCTGTTCGACTTAATTAGACTTCTTTTAACTCAATAGGTAACTAAGATTAAAAATATTTAAGTGTTATTCGGGTTTTTGTCGCTGACTGTACCAACATGGGTATCGCTTTACATAATTATCGTACGATACGTTGAGTACGGTATCGTACGCGGTCCGTGCGAGTCGGTGAGCGGTGAGCGGTGAGCGGGGCGTGATCCTAATTCAATAACATTCAATTAAGGCCCTCCCTGCAATTAGAAACCGGGCCCTGAGGTGGTGAGCGACCGGGATGAAGAGAGCAGGATAAGGAAGTTTTAATTCTGTTGGCGGAAAAAGTTGTGGGATGTTTAAAGTGAACTTTGTAAAACTGGAGCCGTAATTTTCTTTAATTAGGTTACTTTAAAAGGTTCAATTAATGTAATTGGACATTACGGTAATGCCTGTTTATTATTCCTAAAATAGATAAAGCTCTTGTAGGTATTCGAGTTAATTTTAATTTTTAGATTCATTATTTTAGTTGAAGGGAACATGATTCTTTTTACATAGAGCTTTTGTTGCATACAAATAGAGCTTTTGTTTCTGTTATATTTTTGAAAAGCCAATGCTCGCTGATCACAATCATTTGTTGCTATTCGATCATTTCCTTTATAGGATTCTTATCCACCTCAGCCTACTCCGCACCAAGTCGTCCAGTAAGATCTCCGTAACAAATTGTGTTGTCATGTTTTCTGTAATTTAAGCGCTATCTACACGCACCGACTGACGCGCCTACCCACTGGCCGGCGGTGTACACTTGCACTATAATGTGTCCGACGGTTTTAGATCACTATCACGGAGTCACGGTGTGATACAGACAAAGTAGTGATGGTGTGATTGTAGGGTTTTAAGAGGAAATAGGGTCGGTCCCCTCTCCATACAAACGCTCTCGCCCGTTTTCTCTCTGGTTTATGACCTTAGAGCAATGATTTTTTACAGTAAAATAAATATCAACTAAAATTGAAAAAGAAATTGAACTGATTCTAGTTGTCCCTTCCAAAAGATAGTTTTCGTATGGAGAAAAATGGGCAAGAAACTCTACCGTTACTCTTTTTTTTAAAATGTTTTACAATATTTTGTATACATCAATTATATAATTACAAACTTTGATATGAATAAAACTAAGTGGGATATTCAAATCAATATCCAACACAGCAACAGTTCCTGTTAACTCTACATAATCTTAAAGCCGTGCTAATACCTGCCACATTAACAATAATTAATTAATAAACATTCTCCAACAGGTTCAACTCACGAGCACCTCACTAACCTAGATTCAGACTGAACGAGACTGAGCCTAGTCTCCAATCTAGCCACAAACATGCTTGCGAGGCTAATCCATAGACAAGATCTGCTCGATAAAGATCTACAACGTGTAAATAAGACTGTCTATGGTTTCAAAATATTCTAATGCTTGGGTTTATTTTGCTCGTGCTAACATGAGATTTAGACATAAATGTAGATACTTAGATCTGTTTGAGCTTGTCGGAGGAAATGACAACACGCATATAGAGTTGTTACTACTAAAATAACTTTAAATAAGTAAACGTACGGTCTGCGTTCACTAACTGATAAAACGATAAAATATTATATTAGAAGGATGTTTTCATCAAGATTAGACAGAAATTACAAAATAAGATGGGATTTCATCATAATTAAGTTACCTTTTTTTTTTTTTCCCTCCCTTCCGCTCCGCCCAGAGCGGAAGGGAGGGAAAAAAAAGAGTGTCAGACTTTTACTGACTAAAACCCACTCGTGTTCCTTCAGTTGCCTGTTGCCAAGGTCCCGGTATCCCTTTTGGACTTTCCCGCAACCCTGGTAGATAATTAAGTTACCTGAGGTATAAATTGAGCGTTTTTACTAAAGATTTCCCAGAAAAACAAACAGTAAAACAGTGTGAAACTTTCATAACTTTTCGTGTTTTTCATTCGAAAAAACTCACACATTCCTCATGTCTTATTTATTACTTTAGTTATACCAGACTAAGTGCTACGAAGATTAAGGTGAGCCAAACTAACGAAAGATCAAAAATAAATGTAAAAATGTTTCGTAAGTTTCACCTGTAAGTGTTGGCAAAGACATCAAAGTAGTATTTAATAACCTGACACGTAACGTTTAGCTCTTTGTATGTTATCTTCAACACATGTTTAGGAAACTGTTCCTCACACGCAATGTGTGCAAACAAACAGATTGGATATTATCGTGATCGCATTTGAGAAAGATCTTAGGATGAGATTATTTGAATGTCAAAGTCACTTTTCGGTCAAATAATTATTTTACAACTCCGAGTTGACTGCCTCGTTGGTTTAATGGTCGCAAGCGCTAACTGCTGAGGTCCTGGGTTCGATTCCAAGGTCGGTCAAAGTGTTATTGGGTTTTTCTATCTGGAAATTCTCAGTAGCATCCCGAAGTCTGAATTTGTGTCCGGTTGGTAATAGGCTCGCCTCCTATTACATGGGACTTAAAACATAACTGGTGAAATTTGGGTGTGCTAAGGTACATCTCTGCCCAACCCTTCGGAGAAACAAGGTGTGATGGTATGTGTATAATTTTTTAATGGGATTTGGTTCATCAACTGCAGCTTCATGCTAAATAAATATTCAATAGGCAGTATTAGCTATTGCTATGAAGTTGTTGGTATTTGTGCCAGTTATTCAAGTGGAGATAGAAGTTGGTGAGAAGTTTCGATGAGGCGACAAAAAAAAATTAACCGACAAAAAAAGAAACTAAACAATACTATTACTTGTAAATTGCACGAATTAAATTCAAGTCTTAATCAAAATAGCAGTTTTCCAAGAAATACACTCTCGAAAGTCAACTCTTACATACATTTCTTTTTCGGTTGCGAAGTTACCATATCTTCAAAATTCTACATACAAGGTTTATCAGTTGACGATCACAGACAATTTTCGCCAAAAACTTATAAAAACCCGGCTTTCTTTCTCCAAAAGCCTTATAAAACAAAACCCGGTCTTCCAGGACACGTCTGAATACGTTTGCATATCAATAATAACGGGACCCATGTTTTTACGTCTTGTAGCGCGCGCGCATCGCGGTGTGCCGGTGGCGGAGATACTTATATGATAGCACGTAATGGACCAAACTTGGACGAATGGGCATTCTTTATGGTGTAATTAGTAACTACTGAAGTAGTACTGAAGGAGAAATGTTACACAAATTAACACATGTTCAGTTTTTGATAACCAGAAAAAAAGTACTGAAAGGAGTTAATGAAAGGACTAAAGTAAATTCGGTAGAGCCTATGACATTATTAAAAACAATAGTGTTCATGTAAGTACAATTAAAATAAAAGCCTCTTGTTTGTGTTCATTAGGTGGGTACAGCCATGTTCTAAGTTATCTCAATCATCGCATCACTTAGGCCAGCCCCGGGTGAGGGTGGCTCAATAAACTGTGCGACGGCTTTTTTCAACCAACTTGTAACGACCGATCAGTATGTCATAAACGATTGCAATTAAAATGTTGCCACTGTCCCACTGAGGCTTGTGGTTCAGGTTCTGTTCCAAGAAGATTTTATTGGAACAGTTCGACACACAGGTTTCGCACAAGTTTTCATTTGGAATGATAAAAAATTGATTCAACTGGTAGATGTGCGTTGTCTACGAATCTCAAAGAGAAATTTACTAAACAACTTGCTCCAAGGAAATTGATTTTCTGCACACAATTTTAATTTCCTAAAACTAACAATACAAACCAAATTCTACCCAAATTCCCATCGATGTGCGTTCAATTGGAAACTCAGCGTCCATTCAAGCGTCAGATGAAGTTTTTTTAAAACAATAAAATTAAAAAACAAAAGCAATGTTGCCATCCGGTTACGGCGGAATATTTACAATGAGTCGAGTCGCCATCGGGCTGGTTCGATTGTCTCGATTCTCGATTTATTTTTATTCGATTCTTGTCTCCAGATCAGCGAGTGGGAATGCGTGAAGCGTTCTCCGAGTTTATATTTAATGTTCACGTTTATTTGGGAAGCAAATTGGTCTTACGTTCTTAAATGAAGACATCGCTTTCTCATTTGTATTAATGTTTATCCTTCATGTTCGTCCTCGTCGTTTCTTTCTTCCTTTTGAATCATACGTCATAAATACTTATCCAGTCATCTCAAAGCTCGAGTTTATTGTATTATCATTTCTCGCTGTTTGTTGTTTCAGCTGCTTTTATTTTTGAATACGATATTTTTTACATATGCAATCAATTTCTTTAAATTATCACGTATCTGTTTAAGACTATGTGTTCATTCATGCACTCTTAATCATTTGTACCGTTTCTTAATCAATGGGAGAAAAACCCATTAACCAAAAAGTGAATACAACATTATTTTGCTTTAAAATTAATGGCCCAATAAATTACATTATCAGTAATTACTCCTCTTATCAGCACTTAACTTCGTCTTTAAGATTTTTATCGTATCAGTAAGACGTAAACGATCTCAAATTAATTTTAAGTTCATTTAACGTGACTTTAGTCGTCCATGGAGTAGACATGAAACTTGCGACACAAGAATCAACTTTCACAAAACTCAGTACTTTCATTGTTCCCTCGACCAACTTAGTTCGGAACAGAATCTTACACCCATTTAATTACAAACTTTATTACAAAACAGTAGGGAACAAACTTGTAATCTAACCGTTTTCTAATTGAAAACACAAGTTGCCTCGTGGAGCATTCCCTTTGCACTGGACATTATCCATTTTTACGACGGCACCTTAATAGAACCGGCATGTTTTTGTCTACAAACTTAAACTGGAAACCATTACAGAGGACATTGCGCTCTCCTACTTTCGAAATAAGAGCTTCATGAGTTACAGCTTTATGTTTGTTCGTCGGCGTTTTTGATTAGCAACCTTTAGTACGGCGAGAATTGTTTTAATCTCGAAACATCATTATTCTGAGGACTTTAAAAAATGCACATCTAAAACGGTAGAGTTTTATCAGAAAACTCATTAAAGCGGCAATTAACTCCTGTAATCTGTTTTGCTTAATTTACTTTGACTGCCCCATTAGCTTTGTACTTCGGTTCAGGAACAAATGTTTCCGAATCAGTGTGGAGTTTAATAAAACCATTGATCTTTCAAGTTTATTTAGTATGTATATAAGAATTTGATACTTATAATTATTTTACTTAGAATGTTTCGGAATTCAACGACTTGATTATATTATATTCAAGGCTTTGAGACGACCATGTTGTTTAGAAAATTGCCATGTTTTTCAGAAAATACTTGAAGATGGAAAACACAACGAGCTTAGAGACAAGTAAATTACTTGATTCCCACAATTATAATTAGTATACAAGTATACATCATACCTTTAAGCGATCACGTTCTTAAACAAAATAATGACTTTTATTTCACATTCGCTACCACATTCTTCCAGCCATTATCCGGAATTTTTCACACAATGCACCAATATTTTTGCATTTACTTCGTGACAAAGAACGATAGCTTTATAAGCGAGAATGGCGCCTGAAGGGAGCTGTCTCGTTGTTATTTATACAATAGCCCCGTAGCCTGCCGATTTCTAGATGTTTCTCGTAAAGTATCGAGGAGCAATTTTGTCGATGCTTGAGAAGTTGAGACATCAGGTGTCCTGTTTGGTGTCCTGTTTGGATGGGCTGTCTGCTATAAGTCTGCACGTCGTGTCTGTCGGTCGTCTTGATATCAAAATCTGTTGTGGAATGTTTTGTTGGTAAATTGTGGAAGGAAATAAATATTGAAAAAACGTTGATTTTAATAGATGCTCTGGAACACAACCATTTTCCTATAAACTTTCGTTCAACCAGATCAAAAATTAAACAAAGATTAAAAATAATAATCTGTATTTTTACCTGAAGAGAATTAGCGTTTGCTTTTAATAGGGTTCTATATCCATAAATTATGTGTGTTTTAATCCAAGACTATAAAAAAAAAACAGAATCATGAAAGTACATTCGTACAGCACGCTACGCCTTCCCCATATCATTTTACACCAGATATTAGTTGGCGTAAAGTTTTGTAACGGAGCGTGCCCCAGGGCAGTATCCTAGGCCCAGTACCGCATGCAATCATATCATCTGCGGCCAGCAATCACCAGTCGTTTTGTTTGCTTGCACTCCCGCCTCAGGAGTTAAACCCAACCAAATTATCTGTTAGGATACACTGGTATTTTCGTTTTATGTTTTAATGTAATTTTATGCTGCAAGTAATGTTATTAGTGTTAATATTGTTATGAATTTCTCGTCATCATCAATCATGCCACTAATCCATCATTCACGTAATATATGTGTGATAAATGAGTATGCAATATAATCAGTGTGTTCAAAACGATTACCTAACGATGTTATTAGATAAATCATCGTTAAAACACTAATAGGTTTATGTTGGCCGTGCTTTATATCAAGTACATTTTCTGTCTAGCTTTTTCAAACAAAACCCATAATTTCGCTAGAAATCCCGCATCTATAAATAAACCACCCTTCCCTTACATCAGCTCTACAAATCTCGTCGATATTTCCCTCAAATCTTCTTCCTTGCTTGTAAGGTATAACTCGGGCGCGTCGCCCGGGGCCAAACGATTGGGCAAGCAGCGCACGAGTTCAGATAATTACACCAGTTTGCATGTCAGAAGAATCTTCAACGATGGGATCTGCTATATGTGTGGAAAAGTTTGCGGAGGATTTCTTGGATGCTTCGAAGAGTTTAATTTTGGCCTTCCTGGTTGCTTGATATAATTTTTAATTTGCACAGGTAAAATAACTTTTCTATAATTATTGCATTTGTGTCTACATTTTTAGATTGTGCAGTAAATTAACGTCTGAAGGCTTACGCTATTTAGCTAGAATCATTGTCGTTACCAGAATCTTTGTCTCTTTCAGTCTTCATTTCTATATCAATAAGTATCCTTTCGAACCCGAGTATTATTTCCCTATAGACTCTAAAGTTTTACTTCGGTGCAGTTTGCCGCGCTACGTAAAAGAGCGCGCGGTAAAACTTGACGCTTTGCCGCCTGCCGTCTGCCGCCTTGGCGAGATGCCGCGGATTGTTAAAACTTCTGTCTACCACCTCGAATGAGAATGGTTTTGCGATTGCTATTGTGGTTTTGTTATCTTCGAACTGTATTGGTTTTCTGTTTTGCTAGCAAAAAAAAAGTCAGTAAGTTTATTTTGCTTTACAGACTTCTTTCACTTCTTTGTCATCAGTTTCAGCACCGTACCAATTTGATTAATAGATGTAAAGTATGTGGACATTAATATTAATTACTTATTAAGTTCAATTACGTACGCCACTAATTACATTTCAAAAACCGAAAGCCATGTTGCCAAAATTAATCATACTAATGATTTCACAAACGAATAGCTCAAATAATTAATATTTATAATATGCCATTTGCGGGCGCCACCCACTTAATGCGCGCAACGGTCGCCATATTTAAATCCTGCAAACAGAGTACAATGTTTCAATTTAAATAATAAATAATCGATGCCACCGGGCATGTGTGATTGCGAAATATTGCTCGCTCCAACATCACAGCTTAAATTACTGCTGCTTCGAGATAAAAAATATGGTAAATTACCTTATGATTAAGTCGATGTTTATAGATTATTAATTTGTATTCAAATACGCCGAGAGATGTGAAAAAGATTATGATACACCTACAGAGTTTCACTTTTGGTGAATGGGGAAATAAATCTGAGGCTCAATGTCCCGTTTCGATGCAGCTATATGAGAACACTGGTATCGGTTTATTGCGTGAAACTCGCACGTTAAACTGCACAATATATCGGACATTGCACGGTGCTCACCGGAGCTATGTTTGAGCTCGTTCGTCGAGTGTTGCTACCGTTTGAAGATTAGTTCACTTAGAGTTCTCGTATATTGTTGGACACACTTTCATTGCTCCATTTATCTGTAAGGGTTTCTTATGGCTCTCTGGTTTTATTTTGTAAAACATATAAGTAGAACGTGGCGAATATTTCGCAATTAAAAGCGACATGCCTAAGTACGAGTTCTAAAAATTAATCCAACACTTAATCTATCAAAATCAATTGCGTATGTACGCCTCTTCAAGAGAGTAAACTAGGCAGCAGCCTCGCTCATCTTTATTTTATATTTATTATGAGTTATTATTCAATGCCCGGAGCTTTCCCATTTCCATCCATCAGAGTGCAATCTTTAATCTGCCGGGCACACTGTAGGCAACCGTTAATATATCATAAAACACCCACTCACTATGAAATATGAACGATATTTTTAATACGTAGCTTTAAAACGGATAAATAGTTCTGTAAAGTGCAATAATTTAAGTATTATGCGGTTGCTTTTACAAGCTTTTTTTAACTGTCTGTTTTCAATTTAAAATCTGGATAGTAATGGCGCCTTTACACGACATCAACATAGGACATCGCTCTATACTCTATGGCTGTAGGTACTTACCAGCAGTTTTAGAGCCATCAGCATTTGGCATTGTACCGCAGAGTCTTTAGATGCGATAGCCAAATAACCAGAATTGTACTGTAGGTACTGTGACGGTATTCTGTAACCATCTCACCGTGAAAACTTAGGTGAAGTAAGCGTGGAGCGAGCGGTCATTGTCATCGATACCTCCTGATGCTAAGGCAGTGACAGTTCACTTCAAGCTCACTTCACCTAAGTTTTCATGGTGAGATTTTTTACAGAATAGCACATTACTGTACTATATTTGTAGTAACTAGATACGATTAACAACCTTCTGTATTAAACTATAAAATATGCAAGGAACAAAAAGAGTGTAAAAAACCACATGAAATTCAAACACGAGCATATTAATCGATCAAGTATCCCGGAAAAACATTTTATCTAAAAACGGTTTCTAAACATAATGTTTTTAATGATGTTAGATTATAAATGAGACATTTCATCATGATTAATTATTATTTCAGAAGGAGACTTAAAAATAAATTCACGCAGAGTGCGATCGACAAACTTCACTTTTTAATATCGCATGTCTATTTTTGTGGAGCCGAAAATATCGAGAGTACGATAAAAATATTAAAATTTACGTTTATTATCGCGTACGCTATAATGGTACTGAGTGTGATTAAATGAATCATCCACTTTTTACGTGTAAGGGTTGCTATACTTTCAAAAGAATAACAGTAACGAAGCAGATTGATGTTATCGCAAGAAATTTCATCAGGTCACCAGTCTTTATTTAAAAAGTACCACTTTTCCCTTTCACCCTCGGGTACTTTTTAAGAACATTTTAACGACATTTCTTCGTTACTGGGTAAACGAGCACTTTTCTTGTAACAAAAGTGTCAGCCCTCATTCACTCCGTCCTTAATAGTCCATGACATCTGGCAGTCCACCAACGCAATCGACCATTACATTTTCTCAACGAGATTTTCACGCTTCATTCATGCGGCCCGTACCTAAAAAATGTCAGGAGACCGCGGCATTGCACCATTCATCCTAACCTAATTTCGTTTGCAACGGTCACTGGCCTGTTAGCGCTCCTTTTTTATGTGTGCTGGATAATCTAGCGTGAATTGCTAGATGTACCTACTAGATCGAATAGGTACAAAATATCTAGTTCTGGTTATGCAGTATTTCGAAGCATTACCTACAGATTTATTTTACATTACTTTTTATAAGAAATGGATAATTCTGAAATAAGTATTATTGAGCTTTTCACAATTTCTTACACGCTTTAACACATAGGTACCTACTGTATTCTCTTAATGTAACAGTTTTACCTAATCAATAAGCCAGAAAGTTGTATTTGATTATTTTATGAATAGATAAGTAGTAACACTTTAACTCTACATTTTACGGTTGAACTTGCCAAGACTTTGTTATTGATTGTCTCATCATCATCATCATTTCAGCCGAAAGACGTCCACTGCTGGACATAGGCCTCCCCTAAGCACGGCCACTTCGACCGGGTATGTGCTTCTCGCATCCAGCGCATTGATTGCGTATTGAAAGGCAACTAAAGTTAATAAGAAAATAGTAAGGTGCTACTAGAAAACGTTCTTAACAGAGAACATGCGAGCTAATAGAAAACTCGGCTCGTCAAATAGAAAGACGTAAAACGGACTAACTTACATAAAAATAAACTATGTTCACATGTTCGGCCCGGATTATGACAATCTTTTGGCAGAACACTACTTGTCGAATCGCAACCATAGACCACCTATTATATTTTTTCCTGTTTCCCGCCCTCGCGACCCGAGCGCCACTTAAAGATGACAGCTCAAATTACGCGCCGCGCATGCGCTCAAAAATTAATGAGCTCATTTCGCGCGCTTTTTATTTATCGCTCGAATATTAGTCTGCGCTTAAAGGAACCGGTGTAATAATTTGTATTTACATGCGCGTTTGTCATTTTTATTTCGTATTGCATGTGATTCTTAGAAAGTTTGACTTTGTGTGTGATAAACTGATGATTTAAGGGATGAGTGTAAAGTTACCATAATTATATGATTTTGTTGCCAATCAAGCATATCTAATATTCTGTTTTATTTGTTTCAGGTAGGTACTAAACTACGCAACCAAAGACACCAACAATGCTTCGGAAAGTAATGTAAAGTAGAACCAGAATTATTTTTGTAATTATTCGGGCTGTAGCTGTACATATTCAAATGACAGTCTGAAAACTTCTTAAAAAAATGATCACATTTCATGAAAATTTTATCAGTTAAAAACCCATTTAAAAACCTTCGTGCAATTTCCGCGGAAAAATGAAGTTACGTTTCGTTACACATCTTTCCCCGTGATTCCCTCGGCTGCAAGTTTAAGTGAATTAGGAATTAAACTTTGTTGGAAAGTCTCGTTTTACAAAAGTGAAGTTTCTGTGCGAGCGAAATGCGTGGCGAATCGGACCGAGACGGAACGAATAAAACAATGACCCGCCCGGCCTTGTGCACAGGGTTACCAGAGCTAAAAAGAAGAACATTTTGTTTTGATTTGACTTAAAATATGTTAGCAGCTGTTAGTTTAAAAATGGCGACGTTTTACTTATTGTGTCCTTTTTTTCTTATTATTGTTTACCTACACAAATGGTTATATTTGTGCTTCATCTAAATTAAACGGATACTTATGGACAATGACCATTTTATTATCTTGTCTATGCATGGACTTTGAGATAAGTAAATTATTCTCAGTTCACATGAACATTCCACACATCACACAACCCTGAACACATCTATAAATTCTAACTTTACAACTCTGCAAATGTATTTTCTAGATATTATTGCAGGATAAACAATAAAATAGGCTGAAAAATATTATGACATGCGTTCACATTGGAATAAAACTTAGTTTATGGTTTAAAAAGTAAAGCATCGTTTAGTTCGCGATAGTAAACGATATTTTTGTCGAGAAACATGTTTTACAACTCTCCTACAAAGTGGAACGTGTACGTTTAAAGAATTACTAAACAAGTTAGACGGAGCACTTCCACTGAAATAAATCAATGAAGTATGAAAACGAGGTATTGTAGACGGAAGCTTTTAGAAATAAAAAAGACTACGTATAGGTGTTTCCAAGGTAAAGATTTTTGCCTATTGTTGTGGAAATTGCTTCGAGGTAAATAACCTCCGAGATAAAATAAAATCTAAAACAATAGACTTAACTGCCTTAGTATTAAGTTTCTCGCAACTGATAGTTAAGCCTAAGTAGCTACTTCATTCTAAATAATAAGGGCAAGAAGCCAATAAGAACAACGTATTTTAAATTTTATTCTGGATTTGTTCAGTCAATAAAATTAGTTAACACATAAGTACACATTTTATCACACTCCTTTTAAAGCAAACTTAATTAATTAATTGCGAACCCCGAGTACAAACGATCAGAATTTATAGTGTATTTTGTCGCCAAAATCGGACCCAGTCCAAGATGGCGTCTTTTTGGCGGGAACTTACAACAGATCCTTATCGTCTCCCAAACGGCGAATGGAAGGCAAATGACAGCATTAAATGGAATTATTGCAACATTATTTTGTAAGGTTTTTCTTTGTGATTTAAGAAGAAATGCCGAAATTGAGAAATATCTTGACTTTAATATTTTTGGGGAAAGAATTTCAATTTGTCACGTCAAGGCATGTACGGTACGATCGTATTACATTTTCCTTAATAAACACGTCGTTTGCTGCAGCTTTTTATTATACTTACCTAAATCTTTTCATAGAAGTTTTTACAGAATCGGAGTATCTACCTAGTGGCTGGCGCGCCATTATTCATAATTTCCTTCATATTTTTATGTAGGAAGGTACACAAATATTACTGAGCAAAGGGCTGAAAACAAGTAAATAAAACAGGCAAAATCACTTTATCAAAGAAATGCGATGACAAACAGACACACGTCGACCCTTGCGGTGCAAATAAACGGTAATGGCCGGGGGTGGCCACCCTGACGGAGGCACATTTAAAATATTTTATCTTTAAAATTAAAAGCATGTCCCGCCCGCGGCCAGTCGACGGTATCTGCCAGAATCTGCCTTCATTTTACAATGGGACAAACATACATATAGCTTCATTTTCTATGATACATTTTACTGTGAAATGCGTCTGGCTTCTGACATTATTGTTTCATTTACCAGACGTTACAAATCATTCTTTTGTTTTCGTTAATTACCTTTGTGAAATGGAAATTGGATGCTAGAACCATATTGTTAATTAACATGTTGCAAAGTAACATTCAAATGTTACAATGTAGAAGCGATTGGTTTCACAAAGTTTATAATATTTACCTACGTGACAATTTAATTGATAAGAAAATTTCCTCGACTCCTCGAACAAACGATGGGACTAAACTTTACTTGTGTCACCTAATGGGGGCTACCTATATACACGCTACGGTCTACCGAAGAGGTTTTTACCTATGCAGTCGGGCCTGCCCAGGTATTCCTGAGCGCGTATTGAAACAGACCTGTGCAGTTCTTGGAACATACGACATGTCGGTCGACCTGCGCAGGCAAACCTGCACTGGTAGTAGCGTGTATGGCGTAATTAAAATAACAGCCGAAGCTAAGCGATCGATAAAAAATACCAGTCAAAGATGAAATGAAGATAAATACATTATTATTAAAATTTACCTCGATAATTGTTATGTAAAAAGAAAACTTTCTTGGAACTCTTATAGGCATAACGTCTTTTGGTCATCAACATAATAAGGTTGTTTGGAAGTTCTACCGCTTCTGAAATCTGGAGTTTGATCTACTAAAGTTTAACCATTTAGTACAAAACTCGAATTATTTGTGCCTAATAAACGTTGGCTGATATGTCTTTAATCTATACCGGCTTGCTATCTATTGCTCAATGGGCGTGTAGATCTTGCCTAACCCGTCAAGGATTAGAAGAACGAGCTACATTATGTACCCTCCGATTTTCTTGACATGATACGCTATCCTGGTAATGACACTTTGTTATCAGTTGTAGGTATAAGTCGTTTTTATGTAAACCAAAATAAGAAAAGATCAATGACAAATGGCAGCTTTTCCTGAATAACGCAATTTTGAAATATTAGCTCAGGGAAAATTGTAATTTCACCTAGCCGAACCAGTGTTGGCTACTAATGAATGAACAGATGTCTTTCGGAGAAACTGAAAATTCTAATATTCCGTGAATTCGGCGCTGAAATAAATCCGGTAATTTGTCACGATTACTGTCCGCGAGACAAATTATTCCTGATTTACTTTTCGGGCTAATTTGGGAAAAACAGCTGTTTAAGTAAGTTATGAGAATACAATATGGTAAAACGATACGGTTCAATTCAACTGACTGATCAAGTGTTGCGAGGTCATTGGATAGGATAGACTGAAGGAAGAGGATGGGCTGCACCATCCTGTTGTTTATAAGTAATCTGTGTCTACAATGACAAGGGACAAGGTTGCGAGGGTCCGGTTATACCGCATAAACCACAGGGTATAGGTATTATGAAGCACTAGCTTCCGCCCGCAGCTTCGCCCGCGTGGTATGTCAATAAAAAGTAGCCTATGTCCTTCCCCGGCATGCTATCTATCTCCTTGCCAAATTTTATCGAAATCCGTTCAGTGGTTTAGGCGTGAAAAGGTAACATACAGACAAACAGACAGAGTTACTTTCGAATAAAATTTATAATATTAGTATGGATGTAGGTAGGATATAGCTCTTTGTAGTCATTGTCAGTTGAAAATATTGCCTGGTTATTTAAGACAGATTATTTAAATAAACCCAACTGTTACGTGGCAACACCTGGTACCGCAATATCGATATGTCGAGTGTCAAGCTTACCTCGATGACCAACTTAACCACAAAGGATTCGCACTTTATTCCGCCGTCTTAAGAAAACAACATTAATGCAGCAGAAGAGCATTATTCCACGACGCGTCGCCCGCGCATTGAATCCGGCACTTTATCAAGATAACTGTCGTCGTGAGTAATTTTCACTGATACGCGAACGACGTTGATCAATCGATTTTTGTACACGAATCGATACCGCCCGAGAATCGGATCGCATCGAATCGAACTTTGGCGTAACGTGTTGATTTATTCGAGTGATCCGTGATGTTATGGCGCATTACGGCCGTGTTTAAAGGTCAGTCTCCGTTTCTTTATTTGTAGTTGATGTGGCTTATCTGACGACAAATGGGTAAGATTCAGCGAAACTGGACATGTATTGTTTTATCGTTGTCCGTGTCATCGTAATTCGTGGGTTTTTATGGGTTCCTCCAACAATTTCAACATTGAATTCACACGCTCTTGCGGTGTGATTCATCATCAATGCATGTAAACATAAAAAAAAACCTAAATAAACTTCATTTTGTGCGAAGAGAGGATTTCGAACAGGAACCCATTTTTTCCCTACTCAATGCTCTCATCCCTCACCGAATCAGGCGAACATATAAACAAAACGCCCCTAATATGAAACACAAACACAAAAACCCTCTACAATCCTTAACGCTCAGTAGACGTATAATTACTAATTAAATAATTAATTACAAACGGTATCCTGTTCGGGGTGTAATTCGCAGCGATTCGAGAATTGAACCCTTTCGCCCCTGCCCGGGGTTCATTCGGGGCATTAGATCCACTCCAGTTGTTACAAAACAACTTTAAAACGAGATGATTGGGAAGCCTATTGTTTCCATAATTACTTTTGATTTTGAATATCATTTTTCGTTTATTCGTTGTTTGCTTTTGTGATTGAAGATCTCTTATTTCTGGACTCAATTATTTCTTGGTCTTCTGTTTTAGAACATAATATCAGTTTTTGTAAGGTTATATTTTCAGAAGACCAAGGTAAGACTCACAGGTAGAAATTACGTAAAGAAAGAACAACGAATACCAGTACAAGATTTCGACAACTCTTAAGCAAGTGAAGTAGAAGACACCGCTCATCCGCGTGTCCGCTAAAAAAATACTCTATTGACGGTATAAACAGTAAACAATTGTAGTTTTGCTTTTGAAGAAGGCTTGACAACGTTCGTGCGAAATAACATCAACACTAATCCGAAGCCATTAGGTATCATTTCTATGATTACCTATGGTTTGGTCTAATAACTGTAATGTTATGTCCTACCCTTCCAACGGCTACCCGACAGTGTAATACGTCCCTAGATACAGATTACCGCGACACTAAAAATATTTCTACACCATTTTTATAGTCCACTAGAAGCAAAATAAATTGGCACTTAGGTTTAATCTTATTTCTAGTATCAATGGTAATATTTGGCTTAGTGTTATATAACCTCTGTTACCATTACTAGGATCAGCAGAACTATTACGGTTTAACGACCTCGTTAGACCTAGAGAATTTTCTTGCCTGAAAAACCGTTTTCTTTTTTGTCAAGTAGTATCATCACCTGACGAAAAATTGTTAGTCGGAATCAACTAGCTGCGCCCCGGTTTCACCCGCATAAGTCTCGATCCCGTGGGAATATCGGGATAAAAGTAGCCTATATCTTATTCCAGGTCATGGTCTACCCATGTGCCAAATTTAATCGAAATCCATATAGCCGTTTTAGCGTGAAAGCGTAACAAACAAACTACCTTTCGCATTTATAATTTAGTTAGGATAGTTTGGATTATGATTACGCGATAAGTTTACGTTGACTCTATGGATTACTTTAAGGTTGATTAACCATAGATGGATACAAAGTCCAAGGGCCTTGCCACAAAAACTTAGACACTTGTTCAACGCGTGTCTAATGTCAGTTTTATATCAAACTCAACTTCATACATAAATGTCATGTTTAAAAGGTGTTTAGGCTAAACAACTGATAAACACGGTTTTGTGGTAATCAGGTAAATGATTAAATCACCCTTAACACCGGAAAAGGTACAGCAATAGTATTCCCTTTTACGAGCCCTTTCTCAAGGACCTCTAAAACTTACTACTACAGAAAATTACATCACTATTAACAGCACTATAACCCTCTCAGAGACACTACCACACTACCCTTACATACGAAAGCACATCCTACAATCGAACTTAACTAATGACATCTTCGCATTAGCACAGACAGCCCCCAGACCGCAGAGAGGGGGGACAGGGGGGGGGGGGATGGACGGGGGTTCGCTTTGAGTTAACACCTCACTGCTCGATTATACGAATCCGAATTATTCGACGGTAGTACAGACACGGTAATGACGGGTCGTAAAGAGGTGGGATTCGTAATTATATTACTGATGTTTTTTGGTACGTAAAAGTATGATTTTTTCCGGGATTTTCAGTCCCGAAGTCCGTAGATGTATCTATTTACTATTTTAAATGGATCGGATGAGTTGAACTGGTGTTAAATTAATATCTTCTAATAAACTGAAACCAACGATAGCGTAGCAACGAGATATAGTATACTTTCAAAAGTAGGTAATCATTTTGGACATTTCTATAATTAGTCTGAACTTTTTCTGCAGTGTCTATAATGACATTCGAATCTTACATCATAGCACTATATACCCCTATACAAAATAACACTACAGAATTGTAGAAAATCCTTGCCTTTTCTAAATTAATAACTAACGTCTATAATTTCTCTGTTTCTTTCATTAGTACAAGTCCTAGACAACAGCCTTTCCTACATTACGCCACAAACACAACACTCGGCCCTCCTTCAAAGTATATCGCTATCACAATGTTTGTTTGTAATGGCGCAAATGACATTTGTGCAAGCCGTCCCTCTGCAGCGAGAGCGACGGTAATGAGCGAGATTGTAATGATATACGTCGGGAGTATAATGGTATGACTTGTGTTATGGTTTTGATGTATTTTTTAACCGACTTCTTCAAAAAGGAGGAGGTTCTCAATTCGTCTGTATGTTTTTTATTTTTTAACCGACTTCTTCAAAAAGGAGGAGGTTCTCAATTCGTCTGTATGTTTTTTTTTTTTTTTTTTTTTTTTTTGTGTGTATGTTACCCGATTACTCCGCCAATTATGAATCGATTTTGATGATTCTTTTTTTGTTTGGTAGGTCATGCTTCAGAGGTGGTCCCATATAAATTTTATTAGTTTTGCTTGCGTAGTTTTTGAGTTAGCTTCAATAATTACGTATTTTTCCCACTTTGCGTATGTTGATGACATGTTAATTGACTCAGTCACATAGCAGATAACGGTATACGAATTTGTGTGGGGTAGTTATCACAACTAAAAAGTGAAAAATAAAAACTTTTTACAAAAAAAAAAAACAACCGACTTCCAAAAAAATCACTAAAAAAGTGAAAAATAACTTTATTTTCGGAAGTCGGTGGCCAAAAACGAAAATTGAAAAGCAAAGACACCGACTTCCGAAAATAAAGTTATTTTTCACTTTTTTAGTGATTTTTTGGAAGTCGGTTGTTTTTTTTTTTGTAAAAAGTTTTTATTGTATGTATGTTACGCGATTGCTCCGCCAATTATGAATCGATTTTGATGATTCTTTTTTTGTTTGATAGGTCATGCTTCAGAGGTGGTCCCATATAAATTTTATTAATTCAGCTTGCGTAGTTTTTGACTTAGCTTCAATAATTACGTATTTTTCCCACTTTGCGTATGTAGACGATATCTTAATCATCATTTATATAACAGATAACGGTATACGAATTTGTGTGGGGTAGGTACCACAACTAAAAAGTCATTAGTCAGTCATTTCACTTTTTTAGTGTTTTTTTGTGAAGTCGGTTGTTTTTTTTTTGTAAAAAGTTTTTTTTTATATTGCGAGACACATTTTTAACACCTATTTTTCCTACTGCTAATTATAGTCTAGTCTCTGCATCTTTTGTGAACCTGACGTCTGTCAAAGTCTGTTGTGTCATTTTTGTTTTTTATGTCAAAGAACATAATAAATACTCCTTTCATTTGGTAGAGGTAGATTAAAAGTTTATTGACCAGCTTTTTAAACAATCATAGCAAGTAGCTACACTTTAATAGGACACTGATCATTATTCCACTTTCCATTATTAATGTTTTATTGTCGAAAGTTCTATTAATTATGAAGACAACGAATTGATTGCTTTGAAATGATTGTAGTCATGGTTCATTGACTTTATCTATACCTAATGACCTTTGACGGATTGGGATGAAACTTAGTGATTTTCGCATTTATGATGATGAAGCTACTACCTAATAAGCTATACTATCTCCAACATGGGATCCTTTTAACACAGTTTGATCTTTTTTGTTGATCGGCGAAAGTGATGATTTTACCGTTATGCAGCTTGATGTCACATAAATCGTTTACATAAACTAAGAATAACGTTGGACCAAGAATGCTACCTTGTGGAACGCCGTACTGATTAGGAAGTTCGTCACTAATACAATTATCTACTTTAGTAGTTTGAGTTCTGTCAGACAAAAGTCTATGAACAGTTTAAGTGGTAGACTTCTTACACCCATATTCTCTAATTTTTTTTTTCCTATTTTGGTTAAAAAATTAGTGAATATGGGTGTAAGAAGTCTCACATAATCATAATCATTATGATTATGATTATGATTATGTTTAATATTTTTTTAAGGAGCTTGGTAAACAAGACTAAGTCGCTCCGTAAGGCCCGTATAATAAATAATACTAGCGACCCGCTCCTGCTCCGCGCGGTAGGTACTTCCGACTTGACAAAACATCGAGATTTCTTAATTATACGTATAAGTATAACTTTAATACTAACAGATTATACACATAAACCTTCCGGAATAAATTCTCTAAAAGATGGTGAAAATCTCATTGAAATCTGTTGAGTGGTTTAGAAGAACAACGCGGACATACGGACAAACACGAAAAGTGACTTTAATTGATTAGATGGATACATCATTTTATAAACTTAACAGTAACACTTTCGCGGACGGTAAACGCCCATAGACGTAATAACAATAAAACTTCAATAGTGTCTCATTCAGTGTCCGCGAAAGTGTTAATACCGTTCTAATAGATGAGTAACAGCAAATCTACGAATACCAATCCGCAAAAGTTTATATCTGTATAATACCCTCGCTTTTTCTGACTGGACTGGACTGGGGTATCCTAGAATATTATTGTATCTTCCCACCTCTAACATTAACACCATCATCTGCCTAGCCTTTTCCCAACTATGTTGGGGTCGGCTTCCAGTCTAACCGGATGCAGCAGAATACCAGTATTTTACATTAACACCCTAGTGTAATAATAACTCAGTTCTGTGATCTCCATTCGGGGCACACTCCACCTCCTCCTCCTCCACCTGGTTTGATCTAAAAACTCCAATCTGTCCTTTAATTATTAATAATAAACAAACCAAATCCTCTGAAACACATCGTTACACTGAGGACCACGTCGTCATTCCCAGGCGACGTAGCACTCATTACGCGAGGGTTATGTCATTCATTCCATCGTGCGTCGTCGTCGTCCGCGGCGCTCGCGGTAGGGGGTTAACAAATAACCCGATGACATTTTCATGTACTGTGACGTTATTGTACAATGTAGTTATTAGGATTTATGCGTGGGCTATGGGTTAGGTGTTAAGCCATTTGTTTTAGAATTTATGGTACGTTTTGTTAAGGGAGTAATGTTGAAGGGATTTGCATATTATTGTGTTGGGGTGGGCGTGGGATAGGTTGCACACTATGGGTGCATGATTCTGTCACTTTTGTGTGTTATTTATCTTGTAAAAATCTATCCTCTCTGCCTTGTTACTTTCGTAGTAAGTACCAATTCTTTTTCAGTTACTCTTTGGCTGCAGTAGTTGTAATAGCTTGACCAGCAGCAGCAAAATTTAAATTATTATTTATTTGTTCCATCACAGAACTCATTAACAGTTTTCGTACCTACATATCTATATTATGCTACTACTACTAGCTACAAGTAACTTAATTTATGTAATTGTTAATTCTCGTAGCTATTTTTTCAAAAATACCCTAACTACCAACAAACTCTCCTTATCAACTTCACACACGACCTAACCCCGCGGCAATCCAATCTATAATAAAGTCACATTACTAAAGAAATGGCCGCCCACTCCCGCGCAGCCTGTTGACTGATCGCTTCCGACACACGCATGCGCTCGCTCGCGTGTTGGCTAATCAATACGGGAAATGTTGCCATACTTCTGATAAGATAGATACGAGCCATTAGTTATGCGTAATTGGGAGGGTTAATTGAATTAAGATGTGGGTAGATCTATTTAGATGTTTTGTCTGTGTATTGGGTAACAGAGGTCTTACAGAACCATGATACTTGGTTTAAGCAAAGTGTCGAAATCAAATCAAAATTCATTTATTCAAACTAGGCTGAGAATCTGCACTTTTCGAACGTCACAATAACGTCACAAAACATTAATTTGCGAAAAAAAAATCAGCTGTTCCATACATTTGTGTTCACTTAAATCAACAAAATGTGTGGAACAGCTAATTTTTTTTTCGCGATTTCAAGGTTGGTCCCATAGAAAAAGTTGTTCAAAATGATGAGTACAATGACCCCTTTTCTGGTTTAGCATAAACAAAAAATAATGTTGTATAAGACAGTCCCCTGAAACGACTGCCCTTCACCACTTCCTAGTGCTTTAGCTGGAAAGAAGAAGTGGCGCAACAAACTCCCCAGCAGCGAGTGCCTATAATTGACGAACCGTCTTTCTCTTGTCTTGTATCTGGTACAACCTACATTAAACTATAAAAACAAGCTCATGCCGTAGTTCAAATATGTATTAGCCAGTCAACCAGCTATCCAGTGCGCACCAAATTCACATTACCACTAGAATTGGCCGATAATTTTCTGTGTGCATATTTTCAGCCGAAAGACGTCCACTGCTGGACATAGGCTTCCCCCCAAGCACCGACACTTCGACCGGTTCTGTGCTTCTCACATCCATCGGATTCCCGCGACCTTCTCCAGGTCATCGGTCCACCTTGTGGGAGGCCTTCCAACGTTACCGTACGGTTATTAATTAATAAATAAATAAACATTTGACTTCCCATGACATGGCCACTCGTAAAGGCTATTTTAATAACTAAGTAACAAAGTAATTAATAATAGTTTAGAACTTGAACTCGATGCCAGTCAATAGTTCAATACCCTATTACTTTGGCTTAATAATTTCGATAATAGCCACATCACTTTTTTTTTATGGTTAGAAATCTAATCGTCAGAAGCACGAAAGTCTGACAACCAGTCTAACCAAGGGGTATCGTATTACCCAGTTACTGGGTTGTGGAGGTCAGATGGTCAGATAGGCAGTCGCTCCATGTAAAATACTGGTATTCAGCTGCATCCGGTTAGACTGCAAGCCGACCCCAACATAGTTGGGAAAAGGCTATACAGTTTTTTTTTTTGGTGTGAAATCATCCAATGACTTCTCCCGCTCTGGGTGGAGCGGAAGGGTGTATCAGACTTTTACTGACTAAAACCTAGCCGTGTTCCTTCAGTTGCCTATATATAATTTCGATAATAGCCACATCGCTGCCTACCCAACTTGTATAATAGGTGTGCGGTCCCGATATCGACTGTAAACAATCTATTTAATTTGAATAATAACCACTGGCAACATAATCTAACTAACTCGTAATTACCTCCTCAGGGTTGACACACACTATCTATTTTAAAAGCTTTGTTTATCTTGAAATGTTTCTGTGGACTGTCGTATCTTACAGCGAATATGTTCACTTGTAACTTGTCTAATCTTAGACGTTGCAAAATAACATGTAAAGATAATTTAAACAGAATATCAAAGCTGAGACAACTATTTCAGTGAGGAGTGGTCATGTGACACACACGCATACACGCACACACACACCAAAGAGATCGCTAATGCATTGCCGAACTTGCTACGAAATATATTGAAGGAAACTGACAATCCATTGCTTCATTATGTTTGTCTGCTCAACAACGTAAATAACACGATGAATGTTGTTGGATTGTCACTATGAAAGGTATTGCCATTGTACCTAAGTGTTTTACACAATTACCCCGCTGATGTATGCTGCATTTGGCAATTCCTGCTAAGCACCAGAAATCGTAGGTAATGGTCCTTACTTGGAGAAACTCGTTCACTATAAACTCAAACTCAAAGCATTTATTTCAATTAAACCATTTACAGGCACTTTTGAATTGTCAAGGAGTCGGTCAGTCAGAAATATGAAGTTAGATGTCCATTCGAAAGCGTAGTAGGTTCCTATGGAGAAGAACGGGCAAGAAACTCCACGGACACTCTTTTACATCAAAATATTGTTACAATATATTGGTTACATCATTCATGTTGAAATTATACATTTGAGAACAATTTAGAAAGCACGTTCAAAACGTTCGCAATTACAACATTAAAACAATTCAAAAGTTAAAATAAGGTATACCTATACCACCATTTAATATTTTTTTACACCAAAGTACATAAAACGTCACTAATTTGATTACCTGCGTCGATATTCCTCCATCATCTCCTTGCCGCCCCTAATTACAGTGTCGATCGCGAACTTGATTACAAGTTAATTGGCTGGCCACAAAGCCGGTCGCACACGGGCCGACCGCGCGACTGCTAATGACGACTAATCGCAGCGTCCGGACACGTGCGTCACGGCCGCCTCTGGCGTTGCGATTAATTGAAATCGTGTAATTTGAGCTGTGTATGAAGCGTAATGCCTTGTTTGTTTATTGGTTGCGGATAATATAAATCGCTGCGATTAATTTGTGGCTGCGGCTGTCTGGTGGAGGCTGTATTGGTTTTGTTTGTTATGTTGGTATTTAGTCGCGTCGTTGATGCGGTAATCTTGATGTCTGGGAAGGCTTTCTGTGTATAAAAGTTTAGATGTGTATTTGTAACTACATCTTATCACTAGTATTTATTGGGGTAAGTAACTAACTCATTCACACGGACACCGTCTTTGAACCACGGCACGGGTGCATTTACTTACAGTTTTTATGACTACTACGATGTTTCGTAACACGGTTGTTTGAGATGCTTTTTCTTAATATACAGATTTGGTGGACAATCCATAAAATTCTCTAGTTAAACAAATCTATAGCTGCAGGGCGTAGACCACCAGGACACTGGTTATTAGCGATTAATAACATCGGTAAATGCAGGCAGATAATTAACAAACATGAACTAAATAAATGCTGTAATCAATAAACATATTTACTGTATAAACCTCATGTATCAATACGTTCGTAATTAACCGGTACATTTGTTTAAGTAAATAAATAAACTGCCATAATTTATTTAATTTCTGTCTGTAATCACCGTGGCGAATGGAGCTACGTTCGTAAAATAATTGCATGCTAGGGCTGCTGCGAATCATAACGTTACATTAATATTTTGTTACTGCCTAGACAGGCCTCGCCATACATTTACGTGGGAAAGGCCAGTTGTCATCATCATCTGCCTAGCCTTTTCCCAACTATGTTAGGGTCAGCTTTCAGCCTAACCGGATGCAGCTGAATACCAGTATTTTACATGGAGCGACTGCATATCTAACCTCCACAACCCAGTAACTGGGTAAACGATACCACTTGGCAAGACTGGTTGTCAGACTTTCGAGCTTATGACGACTGTAACGACTGTCAAAGATCCACTAATAACAGCCGGGACCAACGGCTTAACGTGCTTTTTCCGAGGCACGGAGCTGTCTCAATATGTGAAGCTGGTCACCCATCCACGGACCAACCCCGGCAAGCGTAGCTTAACCTGATGGATCGACCCGTGCGGCTGTTATTACTTAACCACGAACTCCTCGCAGCAAAATTGTTACGTATAGAAGAACTACAGCTCCAGTACCTTCTTTGTGTCGCTGGCACGACAGTATTTCAGATGTTGTTGGCCCAAAACTTGGCCACTTCCACGGAGTTGTCGATGGCAGCGCAGAGGTCACTTTGACTACATGTTTTGTGACGCAGAGGGTAGGATAGGAGGTGGAGCATAGTTTATGATACAACTGCACATCGACAACCTGCTACTGTTCTCTCGAGGTAGCCCCACTTTACCAGGTTGGAGTTACATCTTCCCACTTGTGACAGTGACAGTCAAGGACTCCAGTCCCTAGAAGTCATGAGTCTTTTGTAAAAAAGATGTGAATGTAAAAAAGAAAAGATAAGTATGAAAAAACATTAAGACAAGGCTATTTTAATTTCCCAGCTGATGAGAATAATGCTCCCCTTGAGACTAATAAACTAAAGCTTCAGTTTGAGTAAAACGTTTAAAATTCTAAACAGTAGGTATAACCTGAAAAAAGCTTCGCATAAATCTAACTATTTTTCAGTAATGTTACATTAGTAAAGTTTTCTTAGTAAAAGACACGTGCAATCAACTGCAACCCTGCCTCGAGGTAGAGCACTCAATCGACGATGAAATATGAGCGCACTTAGTCTAGGTGACCTGCTTCATCAAATGAATGATATTCGAACTCGATTTAAAAACCTCTAAATTGTAATAGTCCGTAACGACACGCAAGAGATGAAAGTGGAGGCGACCCATTCAATCCAAGCAGAATATTTCATTCAAAAGCGATCCAGTCATTCACATGTCAACAAACATAAGCATAATTATAATGTTCCCACTGCTGGGACACAGGCCTCCTCTCTGTGAGAGGGAGTGGGCTGTAATGTCACATGTCTTGGAATCTTTGGTACTAGGCGTGCCGGTTTCCTCATGAGACAAAAAAAAAAACAAAATCACATAACATAATTTTTTCAAAACAGAAACCTCTAAAGCACAATGCCTGAAATATTACAAAATACTGAGAAAAGCCACAGAATGGCGTCGAGTTTTTACGGCGGACTCAATTAGGTGAGTTTACGACATTTTTCAGTTTATTTCAGTGAGACCACACGCGTTTACTGCGCTTTACTGCTGTAAAGCTATTTACATGTTTTACTGTTTCGTTACTTCACGCCGGTCACGCTGTTTTTCAGAGAACCTTATAGTACCTATAAGGCTGATTTTTACTTCGTTTCTAGAGGTAAGCAAAACGGGGATTGATTTGACAAAAACTGTAAAAATCATCGAGATAACGTTAGTACTTATATCTCGATGGTAAAAATTAAATAACTGTAATGGATATAATACTGCTGGCATACAGCCTTGTAGCTTAGCAGAATAATAGTATATGACTCTAGAATTATAATATGGCTTTCAGAATAACGATTGTTTACAAAAAAATATAAGACTAAATTGCTTTTCTTCAGGAATAATGAAGCCATGAGATTTTGTTTTTGTAATAAAACAAATCTTCCTTAGAGGCTTTTAAGAACTTGAGAAGTTTCTTAAGCCGCCAAGAAACCCCGGGAAATGTTCCGGGTAGAAGCTAGGATAACTTAGTTACTAAAACCTCTAATCTCTTTCACAAGTTTAGTATTTATGGAAATCTTAAGGACTATCCGAACTTATTGGGCTCGTCGCTATTAATGTTAACAGCCGCACGCAATTTATTTTTAAATTATCTTTGGCCTCTAGCCCTAACATCAAGCAACAGACGAACGTCAAACTTTTATATGTTTTGAATAATGAATACAAAGCTTTTGGCTAACCTGTAAATGAGTATCTTTTATAATGTAATTTTTATGTAATGTATGTGCGTTTAGTTTTTATATTTTTTCTTTCACGAGTCGATCGAAGTAAGCTACGCCTACGCCAGCCGCGGTTGGTTTTCGTTACATATCGAAAATTCGAAACCTCTCCGTGCTTCGGAAATCACGTTAAGCCGTTAGTTTCCCGGCTGTCATTCTTAGATCTTTGACAGTCGTTACGGGTAGTCAGAAGCCCAAAAGTCTGATAACGCGTCCTTTCCATGGGATATCGTGTTATCCAGTAACTAGGTTGTGGAGGTCAGATAGGCAGTCGCTCCATGTAAAATACAGTCCGGTTAGACTGGCCGATCCCAACATAGTTGGGAAAAGGCAAGGCAAATTGATTGATCCAAATCCCCTTTTCCCTGAAACTAAAATTAAAACCGCACAGTAACATAGTTTCCGATTGTAATTGCAAATAATATTGTGGAATAGAATGGCATGGTGCGAACGAACATTTGTATTTTGTATAGAGTCCCTAACAGGAATATCAAACTCCCAGTTTTATTGACCTGTAACGATATTTTACAAATTTTGTTGGAGCCAGGGTTGTCACAAAGCCGCGGGGATTTTTTTTTATTTTAGGATTATTTTGTTATACTCACACCTAAATCGGTGAATGGATTTATCATGGTTGTGGTCGATGGAGAACTTAACAAATTAAGAAATTAACCATACGTCTTGAGTCTGTGTTTCTATATGACGAGATGCTGTTTTCAAAACATTCCGCACTCGTCTATTATAAACAATATTGTTGAGAAAGCTTCAAATATTTTTAGTTACTTCTTTTCTTTAATCGATTCTCAACATGAAAAGCAGTAAATAATCATCAAAGCTATAGTAACTCACATAAAATTTGGCCAAACTTGTGCTTCCATTTTCTAATAATCCTTTGTACATCTTCGAATAACAGCTACTACAATAAACTTACAACCAAAACGTTATCGCAAAAGTTATAACATAACACTTATAACGTTATAATCGCGACAACGTTATTCCTTTGTTACAGTTACGATACGCGAGAAATTAACTGTTCCCGCAGGTTCTGTACTCTTATATCGTAACATTGTTATATTATCCTTATTGTTTCTTCTCAACGATATTGGAAAATTGGATATTCGAAGTTTGTGAATATAATTCGGTTTCATCGGCTTTTGTTTCTGTTATTGTCAAGGATTTGGAAAACAACTTACTATTACCAATATCTTGGGACTTGAATCGGTGATATTTTTCGGTACATAAGTTTTTAATTGTTATTAGGAAAACAATGCGTTATCAGTGAGCTTGTCGTATAGGTTTCAAACTTCAAGTATTTACTACTTATTATACTAAATTAACAACGAGATTACAGGATACCTGAGATTGTGGCCTCATTAGTAATTAGAAAGTATTTATCTAGGTTTTATTTAGACACGAACTTTCTATTTTCCAAGTCATTGCTCAAATCATTTAATTTATATAAGTATGTACTTTAGAACATTGCCTTAAGCGATGGATGATAGATATATTATTAAATGCATTCAAACCAAAAAAAATACATCAATGCTTCATCCATGATCGTAGCGATAATAAAATGCACACCTAGCCTCTCTTTCTTACATCAATATTGATCAATCTATCTATCTCCCTCTCAAAAGTTGCAGCACAACTGGAAATTCCGACCCTTTCACCACTGACCTCCGCGCTGTCGGTCATTTGTCAAAACGTCTAGATACTCATGTCTCTATTATTGCTGCATTGTGGAGGATACCAGTTTTTATTGCAGGTAATCGCTTGTAATATAAACATCTAATGATATTAGTTACGCCTCGTTAGCGTATTCATACATGGCATTAGGAGATGAAATGAATTTGAAAGTAACTGTAATTTTTTTGGTGTTCCGTACAAATTAGATATTTCCTTTACAATATGATGTTTATTCCGTGCCAGTTAAAAACATTTATCACATTCGTAATATCATTAATAAAGGCGCTTCTCAAAAATACTTTCTAACGGAGAAAACCGATTTTCCAAATTAATATTTGTTGAACTGTTAGGACTGTGTTATCGTCTCGCGTACCGTTATCATTGTTATCACTGATTGAACTAAACTTCACAACGAATGACACAACAAGGTGCACTCGTATTTATTACTGAGGAACCTTCATTCATTTATCGTTCGTTCATTTTGGTGAGTAACCTACTACCGGTAATTACCGAGCAATTATAATCCGCTAATTTTACATATTATAATATAATATAATATAATATAATGTTTATTTACTCAATAACATATTATAATAGTAAGTAAAATTGACGTTTGCATTTGCAGTGAAAGCTAAATAAACGGGATTTTTTACAGATGTTTAGCGTACAGACAAGAATCAAATAATTTCCGTCTATCAAAACTTCAATCATATTTCCGACCCATTGATTTAGAAAAGAATTGAAATAGAAAGTTACCAGTATTTAAATTATTTTAAATGCATCTTGATTTCTAAAATACATAAATAGCTACAAAAGGCCTTTTTTTTTTTTTTTTTTTGGGTGGGAAATCATCAAAACACTTCTCCCGCTCTGGGCGGAGCGGAAGGGCATGTCAGACTCTTACTGACTAAAACCCACCCGTGTTCCTTCAGTTGCCTGTTGCCAGGGTCACGGTATCCCTTTCGGACTATTCCGCAACCCCGGCAGGAGCTACATAAGTCCTGATTTCGAATGTTCATATCAAGGTATGACCCATTTTAGGACATAATTTTTGTCTATGGCAAGCACCTTCCCTTCTCATCTCTTTGTACACTGCAAGTTAAACTCAGCGAGAAGACATACTTAGATGTAATTAATTAATAAAAGTAAAACCCTTTATTCAATTAAAATTAATAAAAAATGTGCCAGTCAGCACCAGCCCTAACGATCAGAAAGATCGATCGACCACAAAAAGCCGAATCAGCTCAGCGCAATCAATTGAAACAATTTGAGCATTAAATACGACAGCACGCCGATACGGTACGCCAACTACGCCAGTACGCCGGTATCGGTAAGCCGCAACCACAGTGATTGATAACAGTTCGCCCGCGAAATGGAATATAAATTGTATTCAAATCAATGTTATGTTAGTTGCAATAATATTGGGATAAAACATCGCCATAACGCTACATATTTCCTACGAAGAAGGTGACTGAAGACTTTCATAATTACAATTAATTGGAAACCTCAAGTCGTATACTATTTAACTAACTTATCTAAACGGCTCGTATTCATCGTTTTTATTTTGCTAAGTAAAAGGAGGTACTTAAATTATCTCAGTTAGCCAATTGATCATCTATACGTAGAGGCATTCTTAAAATATTACCACGAATATCGTATAGGTACTTATTACCGAATAGATTTTAAACTGTCCTTTCTGAGGTATCATACGCAGTGGGCGTACGTCTGTATCTTCAATTCTGCATTGCTAACCTGCGTTCAACAATTTTCCCACGACTCCTCAATTCGTCTTCAATTTTGATACGAAACAATAAAATTCTCAATCTTGTCGACTTCTCCCATAGACAAGCTAGATAAATTGAAAACCTTTTACGGCGCTATGAACCCGTTTACGACGTAACGTCCCGTTCCATTCCCATCCCGTCTCGGACACGTTCCGTTACGTCTAGAACGGATGCTGTAGAAAGTGCTATTTTCTGATTTTGTTGCGTTTTAGTGTGATGAGGTCTCATTGGCTCTTAATGAGTGCCTTTGTGTTACTAATTGTATTGCTGCGGTGTCTTTTAGAGGTAAACAGTTACGTTCAGTTCTGTTTGTTCTGAAGGCTGTTTAATGTTCTAGCCACTTGAAATAGATTAGTTTCTTTAGCAGCTAATAACACTAAACTTAATTGCCTCATGGAGCGAGACAGTTAAGCTGTCAGTCCCGGTTTGTATACGAATATCTTTGACAGCTGTTACTGTTGGTGTGAAATATGACTTGACATCATCGCTAGTGTAGATGAAGTGAGTTTCAGTACAACTAACTACCTAGGTTTTTTAAAGCCGCTTCATAGGACCGCGCGGCTTGGCCTCACTGAGCCGCGCGTTACCAGTGCAGTGGGGAGGCGGCTTAACGTATCTTTACCCCGGGGTTCTGCTAACGGAAGCCTTATTTCCATCAGGGCAAAATTATGCCATTACTTCAAGAACTGTTAATTTAACTTTAAAGTTAACTAATTTCTTGTTATAGTCATACGAGTACAAACTAACGAAAGAACAAAGTTTTTGTTTCAGTTTTCATTCTACCACATAGAAAATCCATTGAAGAAATATAAGTACCTACCTACTATGTGTTCGTTTCTTCTTCACAATTTTCGAGAAAAAAACCGAATCTGCCTAGCCTTTACCCAAAGTATTGGGGACGGCTTCCAGTCTAACCAGATGCAACTGAATACCAGTATTTTACATAGAGCGACTGCCTATCTGACCTCCACAACCCAGTCAAATTGGATAATATGATACCCCTTGGTAAGACTGGTTGTCAGAGTTTCGGTCTTCTGACGACCCGTAACGACTGTCAAAGATCCACGAATGACCGCCGTTGCGAGACAAAGTCCATAATAAAACCCCGGTGCATTTTCCTTGCATCGAACACAAGTAAGTCACAGTCGTGTACTAAATCTATTTAAAGGTTTCCCGCGCGCCTGTACTTTACGAGCTCGTAAAGTCGCGCGTTCACCTGCGCGCGCGCATACAGTCGTGTACTGAGGTCTTTAGCTTTTGTTTTAGGGGAAATAGTTTATTGAATGTTGATGGTGGTATTATAATAATAAATTCTTATAATGGGGTAATATTTTTTATGTAGGAAATATTGACAGAATAAGATTAATTATTTTTCCGGTGAATTTCGCTAATTCATGATTTCGCCAATAGTATGGAAATATTACCTAATTCATAACATAACATCACGCCTGTAATTCCCGAAGGGCTAGGCAGACGTAATAGTAACATTTTGGTGCATAAATAAAGTAATAGGAATCATTGGCAAACTGGTCCTTAGTAGCTTTAAATAGAGAGAAGTGGTAAGAGAATAGGCTTTTAATAATATGAATAAAATATAATTGACAAAAGTAAAAAAATCTAACACCCTTTGCCCAGCCCTTCTGTATTAAATCAAACACCACCTCAATCTGTAAACCACGCTCACCTCAAAGCTCATAACTAAACCAAAGCCGATAGCATCAAACGTCGATTATCGCCGTAATCAGCGCGCTGCATAATGAAATTATCGCTTTAACACTTTAGCGCGCGACTGTACGTTAGCACCTTGCCCACGCGCTGGCTGTGCCGACAAATAAACACTAGCGCGCGCTGAGGGGTGGGGTCGAAGTGTGAGCGATTAGCGGAGAAGTTGTATCATAGAATGATGTTTATGTCATGTTACAATAATATACACATTTTTAAATCATAATTTCGTACTACAACGCTACAAAGTTATTTTGGCGTGTAGCCAAAATCGGAACTAACGACACCATCTTGTTTTTTAATATATTTTCAAGTGACATTTCACAAATCAATAAAATGTTTACCAGTAGCGCCCCCCTGTCAACGTCATTGGAGAGCCAAAAGATTCTCGTCTCAGTGTATTCTAATGTTCCAACCATGCAATAAACATATTTTGAAATGACTTCTTTCTAGGTTTTTTGATTTAACAAATTTTGTAGATCTTAAAGATTTTCTGGTACAAATGATTGTGATTTTTTGTAAACTACTGCATCAATGATTTTAAATTAAAGATCTTCTTACAGATAAGTAAGTACAAAGGTTCTGATATTATAAAGTTTTTATGCATAAAAGTATCACTAGCTGACTATTAAAAAAAAAGAAATTAAATTAATATTTTATTGCATCCGATTTTTTTTTAATGAAAATCTGTCAATTTTAATTTTAGACCAAGAAGGTTTGTATTTAATTGAATGATTTTGTTACTACTTTGATAAATATTGAATAATTATGAATTAATGTGGTAATTTCTTCTAAAAATGATCCCTATCAATTCTACGAAAGCTATCTCCCCTCTATCACTGCGGCCCCACACTAGTATTGTACCATGTCGGACGCCACGCTCTGTATACTAAAGGTGTCCGAAGAACACGGTATACACGGCCCTATCGCGTTACACTGACAATCGCCTACATCACACCTCTAGCTCCTACGAGTGATACATCGACAACTCATGCGCAGCTTCCTTGAACAATAACTAATGTAGTTCATTGATCTACATGGCGATTGAGATAAAGGTTGCATTTTACTTGTTTTTGGAAAGCCAATTGATCAATCTGTTCGTCATACATTATGTAAATTAGAAAATGTACATACAAATACATACCACGGTAAATAATACCTACTGACCATAATTCATATAATAAAGTCATCAAGTAAGTTTAAGTTTACAGAAAGTGGAGTTTTTACATTTTGTATTTAACTGTTCAAAAAATAAATAAAATAAACAATATGATCAGATTGCTCTTTTTTATCATACTTCCTTACATAATTATAATAAAACAAAGTCCGCCGCGTCTGTCTGTCATCCTGTTCGGGATAAACTCAAAAACTACTGCACCGATTTTCATGCTGTTTTCACCAATGGATAGAGTGGTTCTCGAGTAAGGTTTTAGTAGGTATATAATAACCGACATCCACGCGAGCGAAGCCGCGGGCATCAGCTAGTAATTTATAATTTCAGAAATGGCCCGGGTTTACGTTACATCATGCTTTTATAACTATCTTTTATTTCTCTATGCTCAGGAATTCCCTATAATAGTTCCCGTTACTATAAGTTAATACTAATTACCTCTCGCCTATCCTTGTTCTCTCAAATAGCTTATTATCGTAATAAGCCGTTATTACAGCAGATTGTGTTATGTGCACATAGCCCATGATTATGGCTCCAACGAACAATCGGCTGTACGTTTGAGTTGCTCGCCTCGTAAGCATGTAGCTTTTGATTGAAACATTTATGTGTGTGCACTTAACAGTTTCATTAAATGGGTGAGAACCTACAAATGGTTGGTTTTTGGTTCACGCAACTCGACTGAGAAAATTACATTTTTTTGTAGAGAGATTTTCTTTTGTACGAAGCACCGAAATCAAACTGAAACTAATTATTAACCAATCTAGTTAACTGGTGTTTTAGTATTTGGATAGTAAAACCCCTCCTAACATTACCTATTTTTTAAAGTATATCCGACTAGCTGCGCCCCGCGGTTTCACCCGTGAAGGTCTCGATCCAGTGGGAATATCGGGATAAAAGTATCCAGGTTATAAACTATCTGTTTGCCACATCCAAATCCATTCAGTAGTTTTTACATGAAAGAGTAGCAAACATCCATCCATCCATACTTACAAACTTTCGCGTTTATAATATTAGTTGGCTATAGACAACATGACACGACTATTGTGATTGAAAATTTAGTTTCGTTTGAGTATAAGTACCTACGGCCTTATATTCTTCTTTCTTCTAGACAGAAATACTACAGAAATATTCCTATTTTATGTCAATTGAAATATTAATAAACTGCACCCTTCCAATACTCAATTTTCAAATCCCCGTGTAGACTTAACCCCGGAGCACACAGTAGTAAAACACACATAATTTACCTCTGTCTGTCGGGTGCAGCCTGTGTACACACGGCCTAACGAAGCCGTGACTCGATTTCCTAACAGTGAGCACCTTAATCCCGTTACCATTTGATTTCCCAAAGAAAATAGGGATTTTGAAGTTGTCATGTACTGCCGGGTTAGTAATGTTAATACGAAGGTAGATTTACAAGAGGTGAAATGCAAAATTCAAATTTTCTTAGGTGTTTTGTAATTTGCAAGTCAGTATTAGGCTGTATCTGGCTATCCTTTTCCCAATTGTTTTGGGGCGGCTTCCAGTCTAAACGGATGCAGCTGAATATTTTACATGGCGGGGTTGCCTATCTGACCTCGTGAACAGCTCGTGGCTAAGTAATAACAGCCGAGCGTCGATCCATCAGGTTAAGCTATGCTTAAGCTACGGTTGGTCCGTAGATGGGTGGCCATCTTTACATATCGAGACTACTCCGTGCTTCGGAAAGCACGTCAAGCCGTTGGTCCCGGCTGTCATTCGAGGAACTTTGACAGTCGTTACGTGTCGTCAGAAGCCCGAAAGTCTGCCAAACCAGTCTTACCAAAGAGTATCGTATTACCCAGTTACTGGGTTGTAGGTCAGATAGGCTCGCTCCATGTAAAATACTGGTATTCAGCTGCATCCGGTTAGACTGGAAGCCGACCAACATAGTTGGGAAAACGCTAGGCAGATTGATTGGTTGCCTATCTGACCTCCACAACCCAATTACTGGGTAACACGATATCCCTGTATGTTGATAAAAATATGTTTCACGATCGTATTGCATTAAGAAAAGGTTAAACAAAAACACGATGGCTACCTAGAGATAAATTGTTAATAAGCAATTAGTGTTAGACTGAGAGTTAGGAGCTATTGTATTGTAAACCGATCCTGATCAACATATTTAAACAACTTCTCATGCAGGTATGTGTTACTAGCTAGGTATAATAACTAGGCATCAATTATTTCTTTAGTTACTCACAAAAATAAAAAATACCTACTTGAAGGAAAAAGACGAAACTTATTAAAAAAAAAATCGGTTCAGAAAATACGGTACGATATTAAAAACAACTACAGTAATATATTTATAACATAGGAGCCTTAGGCGTTAGATTTTCACAAATTCCCTGAACCCATTAGGATTCCCCGTGTCGTGGCGTCCATTTGTAAGTGGTTAATATTTTTTTCACCTCACAAGCTTGGAAAGAGTCTATTATTCGAAATCTGAGTGCAAAAGTGCATTTTATCCGCTAGCGTGGAAAGATTTTTAAGATACGGACCATTCTATTCAATAATTGTAAAGTTATGTGTTTCGCTGGGCACCAAAGTTATTCTGCGTCTCGTACCTTTGTACCCCTCGCTACGCTCAGGATCTAGAATCCTTCACTTGCTCAGGTTTCAATACAAGTACTCGCGCCATTAAACAAACTTGCAGCCTTGGATAACAAATAACTATTATCAATGAATAATCAGATTTCCCGAAAAGAAAAACTCCTCCTGTTTATTCAGGCACAATATCAATATTGAATACTCAATATTCGTTGATAAACAATATACCCGTCAAATCTCATAAGATATAGCCTGAACTATTGACTCGAAGCCGCCATGTTTGTCCCGTGTCCCTGTTGGCTTTAATATCGACTGGGCACAGTGAGGGTACTTGGGTAAAAATACGGAGGGAGCCTGAGGGTAGTTAGAAAGTTCAGGCCATTATTTTGCACCTTCAACTATGATGGGATGAAGATTTGTTGGTAATACTGGATGGTTTGCGATTGATGATGTTTTAGTACAAGTACGCATTAGGCCAGCAGCCCTTAGGGCTTGTACACAACACTGGGAATCGGAGCGATGCGAATTCGCAACGCAGAAGCATTCTTATGAAAAACTTAGGGTACCGTCGCTGATTTTTGCGATGCGACGTCGCAACGCAGTTTTGTGTACAAGCCCTTAACCTCCAAGAAACCGGGTGGCACACGCGTAACCAAAAAATACGGTACAAGTACATCCCCAGTTATTTCGCGGTCCACGGTATTAGAAATCTCTACAACTTATAAGGCTTTCATAACTGGCGAAATGTGGCTGTACTAATATACACCTCTACCTTACCCCTTGGGGATTACACGCGTGATGTTATGTTATGTAAAAAAGGCTTTCTAATTAACTCTCGTAATCGAATCTTCGTCCTCGTTCGTTCGTTTACGAAGCTTATTGTAACAGCTTTCATTTGACCAATAACGAACATTGTAGAATTAATTTAGTATTATGAAGATAAATTAAGTCCTGACTTAAAAAAGTCATTTTAAGAAAATAAAATATGGCCACAAAACACATTAATGTTTGTTTTTTCAGTAGAATCCTACCGTACAATTACATATATGTAACTATATACTTAAGGACATAAAAATACAGACCACTAACGTATACAGTAGCATAATTACGATACCTCCAAATAATAACACTGTTTATTTTACGCGCCCGTTTGCAAACCCATAATAATTAAACCAAACGTAAGGTTTCTGCAGCAAACTCAAAAACGTTGGGTTGTATTAAAAAAAACATCTAATAAAATGATTCCAAGGAGTTGGAAATGCGGATATGAATGTAATGATATTTGCTCTGTCTGTGCGTGTGGTGCAAGTTTGAAACTTATAGCGGTTAAGTGAAAAGTGTCTGTAGTTTCCTCAGGTAGTTTCATCACTTTTATAATAAAGTAGTTTTATCACTTTTATGATAAATATGTTATTAAATTATTAAGGGCATACAGACCGTCAAAATGAACAACTATCGCCGTGGGACCAACATCGTCGTTTTAGCGAAAAAATAATCATCATTTATATGGAGTTTTGTATGGGACAGTTGATAATTTTTTCGCTATTACGATGTTGGTCCCATGGAGAAAGTTCTTCAGTTTAATGGTCTGGACCATACCCTTAAATTCCACACCTTTCTCATACACGCTGTGTAGTTTTGTCAAATGTGTAAAGAAATCACAAACGCACGTCTGAAAAGGGGACATTTTATTTTGTAAACCACTTAAGTTAATTTGCAGAGTTTTATAAAAATAATTTAAATGATCTTCGGATGTCAATTTTAGTTGCCAAATGTAAGAAGTTACGGAGGATCATATGGAACATTTAAATTTAAATAACAGGATACCATTTAAATTAAGTATCTCAAATTTTAAATACACTCACTCATTTGACACAGTCTTTATGTCTCGTTTGATGTCACCTTAACACTTATGACTCACGCTCTCGCTCATCGCTCGTCGCTCATCACTTAGGTAACATCGCGTAGTTAATTTCTGTTTGGGAGTTCCCTTTGATGTGAGGAGGTTGCATATTAAATTCTCTTAGTCGACGGACCCCGATCAAAGGGCTTAATTATTTTAATGCGAATTGCACACACAATTTCGACAGAATTCGTATATTTTCGACGCCATATTTTTAATAATATACTTACGGAAACGCACGATGACGAATTTAATGAGTTTGCAATTTTTTTCTGGAAATTATGACGTGTTTTTTTGTTAGTTTTGGACTAATTGAATCGTTTATTTATTGTGTTTTTCGATGAGCTGGAGATTGAAGAAAACTGTGAATCAGTTTCGTTCTACGTCATCGTTGGCGCCAGCTGTATCAACTGGAAGGAAAGATTTATAGCAATGATGGCTGTTAGTATGACTTCATGGTTATTTATTAAAATTGCTCGATTACAAAGAAGAGTAGTCATTATGGGGATAGGAATTTTACTGGCTGGTATTATAATTACCCTGTAACTGATATCTTAAATGGTTCCAGAGAACTGATAGCTACAGATGAACAGAGAAACTAGACTGAATTCGTAGAAATAATTCTGCATGGAGATAACTCACAGGCTAACTCTAGCGTAGTTAACAAGTAAAGAGTAAATTCCATTAACATTTCTTTGAAGTGTTCAAACTACACTAATTACTTACAAAAATGGTTCGACATTACATATCCTGCCTTCTCCACATCTTAGTTACAAGAATCGATTCCAACTCGGCTACCATATCGAGTGGACAATTACCGATTCTCGATAAACGGAACACCGATTATATCGATATTTTAGTGTTTGTTTGTGGTATAAAAATGTGTATTAAGCTTTACTGTTAAGTTGAGTGGGCACGCTTGATTGTGATCATTATTTCTCACACTTTCCAATATAATAAGGTGCCATTACGAATTCCGGTGGAAGCTATAGCCACAGTCTTCAAAATAAGGTACAGAAGGTGTACTCGTTACAATAAGTTATCATACTGACTGAATTCGTCGGTCGCTTTTAGCGATAAGACCGCCCAGTGTGTCACCCTAGGTTTTTCTACATTTATATATTTTTTAAAGTGTACATATTAAAGAGTATTTATTCTATTCTATTCTTCACGGTCTTGAGACCACGATAGTTGGCTTATTCGTTGTCATGTAATTGTTCCTCTCAAGTCTCAGTTTGCAGACTGCATCGACTTGATTCATTCACAGTAACTATAACAGTTTCTGTATTTTTAAGAACGTTTGCATACTAATCTCAGCCTCAATCTGTTAAAAATACGTAATGTCCCTAAATTTTTGACAAGTTTTTTACATTGATTGTCGTTGAGATGGGATAGCGACTAACTTCTGAACGTTTTTTACGGGAATTGGGCTTCTGATTCTAGAGAAACATGAAAACGCTCAATAACTTACTACCTAAATGGTATGAAATGAAGGCACAGTATTGGTAGATGTTTCGATTCAATGCAGTTGTGAAATAGTTAGCCCTTTAATGTCACCTGACCTGTCGTATTGTTAGAAGTGATCTCACGGCATTCAACGATACTGTGGCAACACTTGGTAGGAAAGAATCGGAGCTCGAAATTATCGAGCTGTTGATATTAAACCAAGTGTTATAGCGACTGGTCTTTGAGTATCGTCGGCAACGAAAATAAATGAGTTTAACTGATTGACTGACTTTTAAATGAATGAATCAGTAATTTATGAACAAAATAAGACAGTTGATAGCAGGCAAGGGGAATCGCTCAACAAGAATCTTGCTAATAGTTTCCACTTTTCAAGGTAATCAGAAAACTGGAATTCCTATTTTCATCATTATCATTTCAGCCGAAAGACATCCACTGCTGGACATAGGCCTCCCCCTTCCTATTTTAAGTAGAACATGAGTCTACGTATGTATCTATGTATGTATGTATTGTCCCTATATACATACACTAGCTGATACCCGCGGCTTCGCCCGCGTAGCGGTCGGTTATTTTATACTAAAACCTTCCTCGAGAACCAGTCTATCCATCATTGGTGAAAACAGCATGAAAATCGGTGCAGTAGTTTTTGAGTTTAACAGACAGACAGACGCGGCGGACGAATTTGTTTTATAATATGTAAGGATTTATATACATAAACTCACGCCTTCTTCCCATGGCTGTAGGCATAACTATAATCTGAAAAGGATACGTATAATTTCAATTCAAATACAAGTGATTTCATTTTAATATTGTTGCTAAGCCAGCTTTTGCACCACGCAATGAAAAGCAGAACCATTTTTCCCAAGAGTAATTTTAATACGGAGTACCTTTTCAAAAAAATAAATAAAAAGTTTTCCTAAAAATATTCAGCCGATATTTCCCACGGGTGTTCAATTTGTAAAGTAATATCTGAAAAAGTTTTTTTCCGGTTAAAATGTAGGTCCTACTCCTACGTGGAGAACAAAATTTTATTTTAATGAAAGTATACATCATTTTCAAATCCGCACCTGGCAATCCAAAATTGCCTACACACAGTAACACAAGCCAAATAAAAGAAGGTGTGTTTGATTTTTGGTATGAAAATTAGGTGATTTAACGCACGCACAACATTGTGCATATGGGTGCATGCAACGGTACAGGGATGGTGGGAGTTTTAAAAAGTTGTAACTTTGACTTTCAATATGTCCCTGACAGGTTGTCCAGTATAAAAAAATATCGTAATAACGGGGTAATAAAAAAGAGGGTATTTTTACACCCTTATGTATATGATTCGAATCATTGGGCCTAAGTTTTTTTGTTGATATTTTAGACTTTTTTGACTCAACCAAGCTCTTCGCAAACCGGAGAAAGTCTTAAAAAACAACTGTTTTTTTTACTTCGAAAATGCCCGTCCTGGGAGAAAGAGGAAAACACTATAAAATTAAAATTTACAACGTGCTATAAAATAAAAAGTAATCACTTCACCACTTGACTGTACATTGTGAAAATCGTGATCATGAATTAACATTTTACGAGATAAACGCCTCATAAACAGTTTAACATTTTAAAAATTAAGCTCGCCTGTACCCATGATGCACCTACTTAATAATGATCTTTTATTATCAGTGCATCAAAAAGCGATCTTATCACAGGCCAATATAGTTGATATTGCATAATTTTTTGATGTAGTTAAACTATCTCAACAACTGCATTGAAAAGTCAATCTTAAATGTCAGTGATAGAGTTGAAAATAGGTAAAATAGGTAGTATTGCTAGTGTTATGCAATATTTTACTAGCAGTGTAAGTGCATATTGTGTTATTTGCATGATAATTGACTTAATAACGTCAGTGATTGGATTTTAATCCACCTGCACCTCGGGACAATATTCATAGGCAGATAATGGAGGGAAAATATGGAGAACGTTTAACGTAATTAAACTATTGGCTATGATTTTTGAGCTCATACTGACTAATTGGTTTTATGGTTGTGATATTTGAGCTTGTCTATGTTTTTTAACAAGCATGAGGAATAAGAGGTGTGAGGCTGTATTTAGTTGTATACTTAGTAGCAACTATGAGTAGTAGACAGCTATGAAATAACTGTGATCATCTACACTAATATTATAAAGACAAAAGATTCGTTTTTTTTTTGTAATGAATAAACTCAAAAAATTCTTAACCGATTTAAGAAATTCTTTCACCAGTTTATTATCACTCAGTAACATCCATACTAATATTATAAATTCGAAAGTAACACTGTCTCTCTGTCTGTATGTTCATTTTCACATCTAAACCACTGAACGGATTTCGATAAAATTTGGCAAGGAGATAGATGGCATCCCGGGGAAGGACATAGGCTACTTTTTATCGACATACCATGCGGGCGAAGCCGCGGGCGGAAGCTAGTAGGCTATAATTTTGAAAGATGTAATGACGCGGGCGTAAGCGCTGGTGGAAGCTACTCGTAGTTCTTTCTAAGGACGATCAATTATCTAAACGTACAGATTTTAGTGCAATGCCTTAAAATAATTGTTAAAATCTAAAACACAAATATCTAAGTACACACAATCCAACTGAGAAACCCAAACAACTTATTAAAAATAAGCAAACCATTTAAATATATAAAAAATGTCTCGGTAGTTTTATAAGTATGCCAAGTTTCAGCTCAATCGGATGCCAGGAAGTGCTTGAAAAATGGATGACAATATTAGTAACCGGAAACACATACGAACAGAGCAAGCTAATATAAAGCTTGTAAAAAGGAAACATTACCAATTTTCAAAAACCCCATTATAAGAGCAACATTGAAAACCATCCGTACAAAAAATAGAGTGCTACCTTCAACCATGACAAAATTCTGCTTTCTGCAAGGGTACACCGTGGGGCTCATGTAATATTTATTTGTCAGATAATCAGTGAACTGGTGGAGAAATCAATGCATTCCTTACTAGAAAGGCTGGGGATTTAATAGGCGGAGTGGGTCCGGTAGCGGGAGCGATTATACGAAAAAAGGGGAGGAAAATCGGCAAATAAAATAATTTTAAAAAGTAGGGGCTTGGACTTGTTCAACGCGTGTTTAATGTCAGTTTTATGTCAAACTCCATAAATAAATGTCTGGGGTGTTAAACCACTGATAAATACGGTTTTGTGGTAATAAAGAAAGTATTTATTTTTTGATAAAGTTTCCCACATTGTTCACTGTCGTGGAACCATTTCATGCTAAATGGTTTAAACTACTCAAGCACAACTTTTCGCAGATTCAGGAAAACAAATTCTTACACAATACATGCAAGAAATAAACATAACGTACAAATCAGTGCCCCCTTTTTGCCAACAAATACTTCCAAAAACTTATTCTTCCGCGGCCCTGATTCTCGTCGCCATCGGCTTCACTTCACCATAGTCGACAAAACACGCAACAGTTTACGACGTGTAGTGACGTCACTTACAATCGCGACTATAACTCGCGCAACACGTGGGAGAAAGTAATTACAAACAAACAATGTTATTATAAGGAGAAACAATAACTTTGTGTTTATGAGTTCCCGTACTTTCCGTAAATTAAATGTAATGTAACATTTTGTAATGGTTTTGTAAGAAATATCCTGAATGGTTTTCGGTGACGCTTGAATTATTTTATGGTGCTAATGACTTGCGAGATGGGGAGGTAAAGAAGTTGTGGAAAATAATTGAAAACTTGTCATGTAGATGAGATAGATGCTTATATTATTTTTAATTTACATCTTGTCTTGTCAATTCCATGAAACATCAAAGGAGATAGTATTTTTTGTTTGGCGATTAGGCCCACCAAAAATTGTGGTGTCTATTAATGAAACCCATGTTGATTTGTTCCTTATAATCTCTAGATTTTAGTGGTAGTAATAATTATACTTCGTCTAACGGGGATACTGAGAAATACGATCATAACCAAAAAAATCACTAAAAGAGCTATCAAGTTGGCCTCATCGGTAATTTTGCTTAGGCGGAAGGCAAAGTTGTTGATTTTGATAGGCTGATATGGGTAGATCACGATTTAGGGCTTCAACCAAACATACCAAAATAATAAAACAGAGTAAATCTGATATTCTTCAACTCGCTTTTCCACAGGCGCTATGTCTCCACCTTACTACATTCGCCACAGGAGTTGTTCAATAGCCCCATGTTTTATTCATCCCCGTGGCGTCCATAGACGGACCCCCGAAGATGGCGTCGTGTCACCGAGCGTGTTTAGCGACAAATCATACATTGTACAATAACAACACATTAACAGGATGCCAATGAAACTGGCGTGAAGACTGTCATGTGGAATTGTTGAACTATAGTGCATCAAGGGAAACTTCACTGAAATCAGTTCATGCGTTTGATAGATACGATGTGATGTGATGTGACAGACAGATAGACAGACCAAAATAGTATAGAAACTGTACCTAAGACTATCGCTTTTTAATTTAAGTTTTTGTTTAGACATTGTAAAAGCTCAGTGCTCAAAACCCATATTTGCTCAAACTAAGAAAATATGCTGGTATTTTGAGCTATATACAAGGATCTTGTAAATGGCCTCCTAAGAATGTCTTCATCAAATCATGTGTCGAGTTGCCGACGCCAGGAAAGCCTGCATTGTATTGACTCTTTCAATATGCCGCGCGGTACTTCATAACTTCGCGACGACCAACTTTACATAAACTACAAAGAACTAGTAACTCGATAATATTCAGCAAGTTTCAGGAAAGTTGTTTCAGTAGAGCAAATCTTGGCAAGTATGTGCAACTTTTAGGAAGTTTTTCAAACTGCTAACTTTATATGCAGTACACGATAATCTGGAAATAAAACTATTCAAAATATGGAGGTGCTTTCCGGTTTTCCTCTCTCTATCATTTTAGAATCATTTTCCTTCCTAATAAATGTCAATTTTAGCCGAAGTGCATCTTCTCTCATTTCAATTCTAGACTACTAGTTTATCAGACCATTATCATTACACCTTCCGTATCTGCTAACAATCATGTCTCTTCAGCTCAGGCCCATTGGCCGCAATCCTTTTTCTCGTGTAAAGGGCGACGCACAGCACAATGCGTCCGTTCCCACAAAGTCGCCATTTGCAAGTTAAATACAGGTAAATAAAACCGTTTGGAACATTTAATACAAAGCTTGTTACCGTTGTTCCCGTTCCTTTCAGCTGTTCCCATTGTGGAGCCGATGATGGATTTGTATGACCTAGGTTTTACATAAGTCTACTTGGAAGAAAAAGTCGTACCTAATGATGGGTACGGGATACAGTGTTTCCGTTGTACTAAGAGATTCATATCAAGGAAACGTCATCATGATTTCAGTCAAAAGGTGCTGCTTCCTCTAACAATTAGCACAACTGCTGATGCGTCAATTCAATAAGTTAAATTATATAGCCTATATACCTACTTCCTAATCCTAAATTATTTAAAACTAGCTTCCGCCCGCGGCTTCACCCGCGTGGTACGTCGATAAAAGTAGCCTATGTCCTTCCCCGGGATGACAGCTATTTCGAAATCCGTCCAGTGGTTTAGGCGTAAAAGGTAACATACAGACAGACAGACAGAGTTACTTTCGAATTTATAATATTAGTTTGGATATTATAAATGCGAAAGTGAGTTTGATTGTTGTTTGTTTGTTACGCTTTTACGCTAAAATGGCTGAACGAATTTGGATGAAATTTGGCACATGGGTAGACCATGATCTGGAATAGGACATAGGGTACTTTTTATCCCGATATTCTCACTGGATCGAGACTTATGCGGATGAAACCGCGAGGAGAGGCTAGTTACCTATACATTATGAAAAGTTACATGACAATCTCATAAAGGTTAACACTATGTCCGTATCTCGTCTCATGTTAAGTCCCTCACTATATTTTACATCCAAGATCTCAATTAAAGCCAACTTTGATCACATAATCACAAAACAGAAGACTAAAAGATGAAAGACACACAATTCCCTAATATCAATAATCCTGTGAGGTGTCAATAAATCTGGCTAATCCTAGCGGGTGACTAAACGCTAGGCCGGCCAACTGGGTGCCCCGGCGATTACCCACAGCCATACATCTTAGTTTGGAAGCACGCCAGACTAAGGCTGATGCTGCATCGTTACATGCACTATTTGTGTAAATTAGTATGTGATTTACAAGCGGCTGATTTTTCTTTGTTGTATGGTGAGGATAGACTAAGTGTCTCGGTATTGTTGTGATGCGAAATGGCGACGAGTTAGGATTTTAATTGAGTTTGTGTGTTCGTGTGATGGTTTTGTTATCTATTCTAAAGGGAGGTCGGTTCGTGGAAACTGAAATGGGTACTATTGCTCAGCGAATCAACGTGTTAAACTAGAAAAAGAGTATTGAGATAAGTAGGTAATAACTTCCATAAAAATATACGCGTTGACTTGAGAATCTCCTCATTTTTGGTCGGTTAAAATGACACCTGTGTATAGTTGCAAATAAACCGTTTTAAACCAAAATCCCTGGTTTAAAAACCGTCTTAAACAAATTTAAAACGTTCTTTAAACCACGGAATTTGGTTTAATGTTGTAAATAAACCTAAATTGGTGGTTTAAAAACTGATTTAAACAAAAAAACGGTTTTTATGCCCCGGATCTTGGTTTAAAATGGTTTATTTACATCTATACACCTGTGTGTTTCAGGAGTGAGATTCTTACACCTTGCAAACAGGCAAAGCCAAAAGTCTTTTTGGTAACATGATTTATTCATAACTAGCTGCGCCCCGCGGTTTAACCCGCGTAAATATCGGGATAAAAAATATCCTATGTCCAATTCCAGGTCATGGTCTACCCCTGTGCCAAATTTCATACAAATCCGTCCAGCCGTTTTAGCGTGAAAGCGTAACAAACAAACAAACTCACTTTCGAATTTATAATGTTAGTTAGGATTTTACACGATTACTTAAATGTGACTGAAACTTCGAAATTGGACAGTTCCCGCAACCAAAACTCCTAAGGGCCACTTGGCTAAGTTGCGTTCTTCCCCATTTCATCCCCCATTATACTAAATAAGGATGAAGATAATTGAGACGAACAGCGTCTCGTCTTCCTCCCATCTTTCCTACATGTATCTACCTACATAATAGCCAAGTACAATGTAGGTACAATATAATGTGAGGAGTGCCTGCTTCTGACATGCCCTAAAGGCTTACGTTGAAATGGGGGAGTCTGAGAAGTAAACATATGTTGTTAATTTTAAGTCGACTTATCTATAACTAGCTTCCGCCCGCGGCATCGCCCGCGCGGTATGTCGATAAAAAGTTGCGTATCTCCTTCCCCAGGGCGTCATCTATCTCCTTGCCAACTTTTGTCGAAATCCGTTCAGTGGTTTAGGCGTGAAAAGGTAACGTACAGACAGACAGACAGAGTAACTTTCGAATTTATAATATTAGTATGGATGGGCAGGGGTTACTGGATGCCCAACGCATTTGCCTATTTATTATATAACTAGCTGATGCTCGCAGCTTCGCCCGCATAGATGTTGGTTATTATATACTAAAACCTTCCTCGAGAACCACTCTATCCATTGGTGAAAACAGCATGAAAATCGGTGCAGTAGTTTTTGAGTTTATCACGAACAGACAGACAGACGCGGCGGAGGACTTTGTTTTTTAATATATACGTAGTGATATCGAAAAATATGCTAAAACAAAATGAAAACGATTTTGCCAGGACCAATTATACCTATAAGAATCAAAGGAATGTAAGAAGTAATTAACCAAATCACAATTTCTTTCATCCATGTCAAAATGCATTTCCAAATTCATCACAAACTGTAAGAACCACAAGCTTTCCGTATCACAATTTCCACCAAACAGATCAACATTTAGCAGCTGGATCGGATATTAATCATGGATCCAGTGGCATCAAGGAGGCGGGTCCGCTGATGTCAGGACCTCATTTGTCAATCAGTGTCCTCGTGAGTCGTGAGTAATGGCCGCCGGAAATTCGACAGATTACTGTCCAAATCGATATCCAGAGGATTTATTTTTTTGATAGGTCGATTTGCAGGATTTTTCCTGTATTTGCAATGTGGTTTTTTCTATCAAATGTGGTGGTAGCAACGCAAATTTGATACAATAATGGGGTATTTCATTACATTTTCGGTTTTCTGACTTTAAGAGGGACTCGGCACTCATCCTAACTAATAATATAAATGCGAAAGTGAGTTTGTTTATTTATTTGCTTTTTTGTTTATTTGTTTGTCTGTTACGCTTTCACGCTAAAACGGCTGAACGGATTTGGATGAAATTTGGCACAGGGGTAGACCATGACCTGGAATAGGACATACAATACTTTTTATCCCGATATCTTTTTATATTCCCACGGGATCGAGACTTACGCCGGTGAAACCACGAGGCTGCAGCTAGTATACATATAATACTTTTGAATTTCATAAAAGAACGTAAAACATCAATAAAACATACATAACACCGATCTTTAGGTACAAATCCCATGTACCACCAGACGTAATGACATTAACTTCCTCCACATGGTACCTGCAAGTACTCAGCTCACAATGACGCAGTTATTACATTAACATTGTCTACTACGTCACCGCATACTGAAATTGAGAAGGATCACTCCATAAAACATTATGCACACCCATATATGACCATGAACTCATATTCAGTTACCGATGTAACATTAGTATGTCAATCAATCTGCCTAGCCTTTTCCCAACTATGTTGGGGACGGCTGCCAGTCGCAATGGATGCAACTGAATACCCGTATTTTACATGAAGCGACTGCCTATCTGACCTACACAACCCAGTAACTGGGCAATACGATACCCCTTGGTAAGACTGGTTGTCAGACTTTCGGGCTTCTGACGACGCGTTACGACTGTCAAAGATCCACGAATGACAGCCGGAGCCAACGACTTAGCGTGCTTTCTGAGGCACGGAGGAGTCTCGGCATGTAAAGATGATCACCTATCCACGGACCAACCCCGGCAAGCGTAGCTTAACCTGATGGATCAACCCATGCGGCTGTTATTACTTAGCCACGAGCTCTTTGTGTTAATTGCTATATTATGCTATGGCTGTGAAGCATAGCCACCACCAACGTCTCGTCGCCTTTAAGCCTTTTTACTCTGTGTTCCACCGAGTCCAGTGCAGCAAGCTGGTATTTTGCTAAACCATCCTATAAGTGGCTGTATATAATACTCCATACAGGAACGGACCTCTGCTTTGTACAGTCTTAAAAGCTGTTAACAGCTATTATATCGCATCGTAAACCAACCATGCGTCATACGAATTGGTCCTTCTGTACGAATATTTTCGTTTATCAGACAGGGGTGCACAACCTTCCCAAGTTATTAAGCCCATGTGTCTATGAGCCGGGATTAATCAAATTAATAAAGTCGTTATCTCGAGTGTGGCAATTTGCCACCCCTGTGCGACTTAATGCTGTTACTAAGTTCAGTTTAGAGACTTTTAGCGCTGATGCGGACGTATAAATTGTATTAATATGTGCTGAGCGTATTAGGCGCTTAAATTAAATGGTTATTGGAGCGTAAAGTTTAGGTAAATTGATCGTTATTACCTATTAGATGTAAATAATGGGGAATTTACGCTTTAGTTAGAGGTAGGTACGATTTAGTAACAAGGTGTTGTATTTTTTAACACGGTTTAAGGAAGAAATCTTAATTTAATCCTTTTCTTCCTGTTTTTTTCTGTATTCTGAGTTCCACCACACACCAAATAAGTTACTTTACATTAATATTTAATTTACACAACTTACTACTGACAACTCTACGATAAATCACGCTTAAACCCAAACTAACTACAAGAGATTTCATAAAAAATATCACACAATTCATACAGAAGCTTGATGAAAGCACAGTTTACCGTCCATTTGCTGAGATCGTTAGCAAATGAGAAAAGAACGAGTGGTCGCGTCGAGCGGGCGAGCCGCGTGATTTATGTAGTATGACTGTACCGGGAGCACCGGGACGTAGGTATGTATGGCGATATTCAGCGAAATAGTGCTCGTGACACGGAGGCTTAATGTTTCGGAAAAAGGGTTTTAGGTCTTAGGAAAATGTGAATGTGATTGTTTTGTTCCCGAATCTGAACGAGTAATAACAAACAAAATGTTGATTTTCTTGTTCGAAATCGGTTAGCCTAATAGGCTAGTTTTTAGGGTTCCGTACCCAAAGGTTTACCCTATTATTAAGACTTCGCTCTCTGTCTGCCTGTCCGTCTGTCACCGGGCTGTATCTCATGAACCGTGATAGATAGACAGTTGAAATGTTCACAGATAATGTATTTATGTTGCCGCTATAACAACAAATGCTAAAAAACAGAATAAAATGAATTTATAAGGGGGGGAATTAAAAACGTGATTTTTTTTGGCGATTTTATAGATAATGGTACGGAACCCTTCGTGCGCGAGTCCGACTCGCACTTGGCCGGCTCATTTCTAAAGCTTTCAAGCAAGTGCGCGCTGCGCGCTCCCTTTACCTTCCCTCGGAGTTACTAGTTTTATGAAGTGACACAAGCAATACCGAATCGAAAGTTTCTCTGATAAATCAATTAAGGTCTGTCTTCCTTTATCTTGTGATATACATTACAGAGGAAGAAATTAGGGCAACCCATTCCTGACCAGTGGGGGGGGCTCACAATCTCTAGTAAAAGTGCTATAAATTATGTGAAGGGAAATAGATTATTGTGTTGCCAAGCCACCATGCCGGCTGCGCAATTTATCACTGTTTTAACTAATAAATTATGTGCGCTAATTCAAGTAGTTGTTGGCTTGAGCACACCTTTAGTTGCTACTATGTAGGCTAGCTAGCTAAGAAATATAGGTACAGTCACGGACTTTAATTGATGAGCCACCTTCAAACTTTTCAATTTTGCAGTTTCATACATTCACGAGATTACACGATTAAACACGAACTCAAAACGCATGCTCGTAAACAAGATGACAAATAAATTACTTTTAATCGGAAATATCCATAGAGGTTAACTTTATTAGTCAACCTCTAGGGATATTTCCGATTAAAAGTAATTTATTTGTCATCTTGTTTACTTTCATACATTCACGAGATTACACGATTAAAGACGAACTCAAATCGCAAGCTCGTAAACAAGATGACAAATAAATTACTTTTAATCGGAAATATCCATAGACGTTGACTAATAAGTTCTCAATGATAAAAATAAATACAATGTTGCATTAAGTTTATCCAATCTATTTGATACCGACCTCCTTTGAGTCATAGCTCATTAACTCGATAATTATGAAAACCGTAGACAGAGTATTCTGTCTACGATGAAAACATAACTGAAGACAGTGACAGTTGAAATATCAAGATGACAAATAAATTACTTTTAATCGGAAATATCCATAGAGGTTGACTAATAAGTTCTCAATGATAAAAATAAATACAATGTTGCGTTAAGTTTATCCAATCTATTTGATACCGACCTCCTTTGAATCATAGCTCATTAACTCGATAATTATGAAAACATAACTGAAGACAGTGACAGTTGAAATATCAAGATGACAAATAAATTACTTTTAATCGGAAATAGTCTTATCCATAGAGGTTGACTAATAAGTTCTTAATGATAAAAATAAATACAATGTTGCATTAAGTTTATCCAATCTATTTGATACTGACCTCCTTTGAATCATAGCTCATTAACTCAATAATTCTGAAAACTTAACTGAAGACAGTGACAGTTGAAATATCGATGTCAGAGAATTTCTCCGTACCCTAACGTTACTATGCAGTAGTAACCTAGCAATTGTTTATCGTTGCTAGGTAACTGTTGCTAGACCTGCAATTGGTTGACTTTGAGTAGTCACTGCTGTCAAGTTGTTAGCCAATCGGTAAAGATATGAAATATAATTTTCTTCTTCTAATACGAAGACATGACTTTGCGTGTCGGGAACCGAATAAACCCGATTTGCATTACACGGCTAAAATGCGAACAGTACCAGGTGGCTCATCAATTAAAGTCCGTGACTGTACATAAAAGGAACTTACCTATATCTAACATCAGCTCAGTCTCGAAGGGAGAAAGTGTCGAACTCGTGATATCATGTGCGGCAATCCTGTGGATTTCTATCAATACAATGAAATAAAGATCGATTTAAAAGCCCTGGAAGTTGAAAGTCGTAACGGAAATGAGAGTTAGAAAATTGACTAGATATTCAAAGACAAGGGACAATACGACTGAACCAAGACCAACTATTAAAATGTAAATATGAACTAAACTTGGAAAACTGCAAGACTTCACATACTAAGTCAGTCAGTCAATGTTTAGACTCAAACTCAAAGCATTTATTTCAAATAAACCAATTACAGGCACTTTTGAATTGTCAAGGGGTCGGTCAGAAAGATGAAGCTAGTTGCCAAAACGTAGTTAATTCCAAATGTAGTTAATTCCAAAACGTAGTAGGTTCCTATGGAGAAGAACGGCCAAGAAACTTCACGGACACTCTTTTAAATCAGAATATTGTTACAATATATTGGTTACATCACTGACAATACTAAGACAGCTTCACGTGATAGATGCAGACTTGCAGAAGAGGAAGAAGAACGAAACATAGATTAATAAACCAGCAACACGTCTTGCTTACCAAATTAGTAAGTAAAAAACCACTACCGCTACATAGAATTAAAACTCAACAGCCACCATACAGTTACTCGAAAAAACTCAAAACTCCATCAGCATTTCTTTTTCATTTCACCATTATACTCCGGCACGCGCGTCCGTATTGTCGTGAAAGTAGCGTCGGATACGGCGGCTCACGTCCGGCATCCGGTCACGTGCCCCGTGTCCGGCCGGCGGACGGCCAATCAGTCGGCTCTCTAATTAATTTACTTTGAACGCTTCTTATTGGCTGCTACGTGCTCCAATCAAGACGCGAACCACTTCACGATTAGTTTCCACCGGTTCGGGTTTTTCCGCTGACTTTAATTTCCGTTGATCGGAGTACGGATCGTTGTTTTTTTTTGTTGGAAGCCGATAATTATTGTAAAATCTTCATCTGCACTTTCCGCGATGGGGTTTTCTTTACCCTAGCAAAAAGGGATATTGAGACGGCAATTGAAACGGATTCAAACGGAAATCGACATAAATATGTCTAAGATTTCAGAATTATCTCATGTAAAATGAGACAAAATAATGATCGATATTAGAGTCGACCCCTATTTCTCGAGATTCTTTTTGGTCCTTCGCGCCGGACACATCAGGGAAATTAGTTTGACTAAACGATGATGGACACGCAGCTCGTTAACATTACTGCGTTGACAATAACACATCCGTCCAAGCAATAGTGTGACTTGTGTGAAGTATGCTAATGTCTATAATCCCTCAGGTCGTTGTGGTGGATTCTTGGCACGCAACGAATCCAGGTCGCTCCGATAGTTTATACCCTAGACGCAGGTCTGTGACGATTATCACCGGCGCCTCTGAACAGGATCTATTGGGAACGTTCTTAGAATATTCCGTGTGGATGCCAGGATATGTAGAAAAGGATGAAAAGATCTGCAGATCAATTTTAAATTAGTACAGGAAATGCTTCTTCATGGTTGTAATAAAGACATTTGAATACCCAGTCATTTACTACTCATCATCAGTCTGTCTAGCCTTTTCCCATCTATGTTGGAGTCGGCTTCCAGTCTAACCGATTGCAGCTGAATACCAGTCATTTACTATAAAGCCGAATATTAATGACGTTAATGAATCGACGCCGTAACGTGGAAATGTTGTTTAACCAATTTTTGGCTAACCCACAGAGCGTAATATATCTATGGGGTAACCCAAACACAACTAAAAATATCAAAATATAACGCAAAAGACATAACAGCCATTACTGCCATTACAAAAGTGATCGTAAGTCTGCGCGCGCGCCGCCCCCTCCACATAAACCTGTCAGCGGTCGATCTGTGGTTCGCTATTACGTTTAACAGATGGCGCTGTTAGAAAAATACCCAGCTTCCCTTTGTAGTGGGACAGGGACGATGATTTGTACGTCAACATATGACAAGACACTGACAGGTATAAATCTCAGATTTTTATTTGTGTATGTCTTCTTTTGTTTCTGGTTTAATGTTTGTGGTGTTGCCAGCGAATGTATTAATATGTCTCAGTTTTTGAAGAGCAACTTTGCTCTCTGGTCTAAAACTGATGCAACTGTTTTATAATAAGCGTAAGCGGCCCATTATAATTATATGATAGGAAAACATACACTGATTTATTGAACTGTCTGAAAATCTGTTATTTCTTTAGGCTTAGATTACGAAACACGAGAACGTATCAATTCGAAGATTTTTCAATTGTCCAACCAGCGTGCAAATACTCACATATAGCGTATTTTATTTTAACCTCGCACTAAATCAAGAAAAAAGCAAAATAATGTTAGATTTGTGAATGATAGAAATAGCTACACCGACAGGTGACCAACTCTTTAAATTCTGGAAGGATGGACGAAGTCAAGTACAACCTGGCAAATAACTTGACAGTTTGGGGAACATAAAATTAAAACAATAAATAGCCCGCAACCATTCGCCTGCCTCGCAAAAAGATCTTAAAAACCCATCCTCTTCTATCCAGCCACAATAAATAATTCTAAGCTTGAATAAATGGATTTATCCGATAATTAATCGCAATACATTTACCTCCTTGGATTCGCCGCGGTCGGTTAATGGCGTCATACGTCACACGGTTAATGCCTGTGTGCTGGAACCTTGGACTTGGGTTATTATGTCTGCTAGACGTAGGACAAATGTTAGTATTGTGAGGTACATTTGTTTAGTGGCGGTAATTCAGTAGCGAAATGTGAACGTAGGAACGGTATACCAATGATCTTGTGTGGAACAGTATTAATGGAAATAGTTTTCTTTTATCCATCACTTCACTAATCACTTCATCAATCACTTTTTGGAACAGCTCACTGCACATTTGTGCGATTTGGGCTACTAAAAATACCTCATAAAGAGGTGCTTTAGGTACAAGCATTAAAACCCGATATGCAAAAACGACGATAGTTTACAACGTTAACAAACGGTTATTATCTTTAAATAACACTTTGAAAGTTAAACCTAGATTACATTATTTTTCTGATGATCGCTACAGCATTAGGTGTGTTGGTGATTGCAGTCTTCATAAAACTTATACATTTTTTTAAATACTAGCCAGTAAGAAAGCTCAAACTCAAAGCATTTATGTCAAGGAGTACCGACTCCGCAGTCAGAAAGACGAAGCTAGTTGTCCATTCCAAAGCAGGTTCCTGTGGAGATGAACGGTCAAGAAACGTTCACTTTTTAAATCACAATATTAGTTAGGTACAGTGGGCAGCACATCAAGTTACACTCTATACATAACTATAGCTACCATACAGTATAGAGCGTTAGAAAGAAAGTATCCTTGTCGTGATTGGTGGAATTTTCATCGTTCTCATAAATGGCCAATGGTTACGCGCTCTAACAGTGAAAAGCCAATTGACACAAACGTCATTATGAATAAACCCCACTTCCCTGCCTTTGCGCCGGTTCCGGTATTCCCGAATATTACCGAATTTCACCGAAGCGAACAAAACGAACGAAAAGCCGCTCGGAAAGTGTCGGAAGGAAGTTAGTCACAAAAACAAAGCGTTGCCGTGAATACGTGCGTATTTTGTTTTTTAGTGCGGAATTTTGTGAATTTGTCAAAAATGGCGCCTCAGTTATCCCAAATCGAAAGGGAAAGGATTATTGCGCTGCGACAGAGTGGTTGCAGAGTAATAGACATTTGCAGACAAACTGGCATAACGGTAAGTAATTTTATTATGATATTATGAAGATAATATTGAACAAAGGGATCAGTAATGATTCCTATAGAATTTTCTAAATTGTAAACCGAACTCATTCGAAAATTATCACGTACTGGATATAATAATTATTATTATATTTCTTGTTGTTCTTTCTTATAAGTATTGTGTTTCCAATATTAAATATTTCAACGCTTTGCTCTGCTCCAAGTATTCCAAGTGCTACCTATATTATAATTAAATTGAAAATTTAACAGTGCTCTACCTAACATAACAGAATTTGATGCAGTATTGGTTTCCTTAGATTCCATTAATTCATGAAACATTTTAACAAGATTTTGGTAAATATTTATTTACCTATTTAGAAAAGAATTAGGGTATCTTTATTACAAGAAGTATTTTCTTACAGAATTTTTAGTCGAATGTGTCTGTTAAAACATTTAAAACATAATTATGATATACGTTAGCGTTGAACTTTTTTTAATTTTGAGATCCATGGGCGTAGCCAGGGCTTGGGGGTTCAAACCCCCCCTGAAAAGTTGTGATGTTACCATTCATAAAATGATCCTATTTAGGTATACATACTGCCGAATGCAGTGCTATTCTCTAAAAAAAAACATAGTCGCTTAAAAAGCACAGCCTTGAGCACAGCGCTGCCACAGCGACGAATTACAGTTTTTCTTTAGTAGATTTTCAACTTAATAGTCTAGAGCATAAAGTTGAAAATCTATTAAAGACAATCTGTTTCGCGTCATTGATACAGTTTAACATTTTATATTTTTAATTTCGTTTCAGAAAAGGACTGTTTATTTTTGGTTCCGACGATGGGAAGAGAACCCTGGAAGCTCACCATCGTCAGCTCTACACGAGAGCAACTACCACGGCGGAAGACGCGGCCATAGTAGCTGCTCATTCTGCTGATCCATTTCTCAGCACGAGAGCGACATCCTCTACCTATAGTGTGAGTCCATGCCTTGTTTATTATCATTCACTTTACTCATAAAAAAGCATATAGGTATTCTCTGTATCCATTCGTAGATCCATACAAGTATTTTTTTAACCAGTACGCAATTTCTTTTTCTGTAGTTCTATACCTATCGCAATTTAAAGTGAGAGCCAAGTTCAATATTACTATTTCTTTTATGCTACAACATTGTTTGCTATTTAAAAGTTAAAACTTCTCAAACTTGATACACCATACCACTTATTTACCTCGTCTTATTTATCTTGTCATAAGTATATATATATACAGGGTATTTGGGAGATGGGTGCAAAGCTTGAAGGCTATTAGCTTATTATGTTCTATATGGGCGAAGGTATCACCCCCTTCAAGCTTTGCACCCATCTCCCAAACACCCTGTGTGTATATATATAGTATATATATATATGTGTGTATAGTATATGTATATATATATATACATCTATGTATACTTATATATTATATGTATATTTTATTTAAAAAAATGGCATGCAAAAAATATATAACCGACTTTTTTTTTGTTTTAGATTTCGACGGATACCGTGCGGAGACGGCTAAAAGAAGCGGGGAAAAAATGTTGCCGTCCTGCAAGAATGCCACCTTTACATACTTTTATATTTATATTTAATAGTAATAGTAGCCTTTATTTCAGGTATTTATAAAATTAAAAACTTTATCTTTCGGTTAAATATGTATTTAACTGAAGATACAACTTAAATCAGTTTTGACAGATTTGAGTATATTTCTAACCACCAATTCTCCCATTGCTCGATTTGGAAAAGTTGCCCATTATATCTTTCGTTGACGTTGTATCATTGTAAAGAAATTTATGAAAAAAAATGCTTCAATCTGCGCGGTATCTCGATCAAAGTTCGCCTAAAAGCTCTTACACATGAGCGGCAGGTTGCCGACGACGCATGTCGACGGCTGCAGTTATCTGTGCCGTGGGCAACATGCCACTCGTGTGTAAGAGCTTTAAGTCATTTCCCAATTCTCATCTTTTATTTCTCCATATGAAAATTGAGCCCAGCGGTTTGAAAGCGTAACATTCACAATATGGATAAAATTTGATATGAAGAGAGCTTTAAGCCTGGGAATGAACAAAGGTTACTTTGACCCGTGACATCGATGATGTCATCATATTTTAAACCTGTAAATTGAAATTTCAAACATGTTTTCATGAATTTAAGTTTGGGTCGGAATCTTTTCTCTCCTCCGTGCTCAGAACCTTGAGTTACGTAGCACGCAGGGATTTTTGTAAGCACAAATAGTTTAAGATCTTATTTCGTCATTTTTAGCGTTCACATTTCGGCGGTTATGCATTTGTGAGCCTGACGTATCAAGCCACGGCAAAACTGATAGGATATCGCGTGTCGCGATATGTCATAAGTTTGTGCGAACCTTCTACGAAATGCGTGTGTTTACTTATACAACATATATCGCTTACCCAGTCAAGTTATAGTAATCTAGGTAAAAGCTTACTTTGCAACTGCAAACTGCAAACGTTAACTGGTTTTTTATTGTATACAACTTTTTTATACAGTGTGCCCCTAGATAAAGTGCACAAACGAAAATGGGTACAGTCATTAGTCATCGATAAAAAATTGGAAAAAAAAAACCAAATGTTAAATTATTTAATAAAACTTGTGATAAAGATAGAAAGTCAATTTTTTTTTTGTTAAAGAGTAAATAAGATGGGGTTTTAGAAAATTTAATCAAAAAAAATATTCGGAAGTTTATTCTGTAAAAATCTAAATTAATCGAAAAAATCAGACAAAAATTTCAACATTTCTTCGATTAAACGTGTTTTTCACTCGATGACTGTTATTTAAGGGTTTTTTTGATTTATTTATTTTCCATTTTTTTTTATCTGTGAATAATGGTCTAGTTTTACCAATTTTCGTTTGTGCACTTTATCTAAGGACATCCTGTATAGTATATAGTTTAGTCTTATAAATTAAGCGTACTAGTTTAGTTTTTCACCGACTTCAAAAAAGGAGGAGGTTCTCAATTTATGTAACTGAGCTGGGAGTTACTCGAATAGGCATCGAGTAATTTTGTAAAAAAAAATTATGTTTGAAAGGGCGTTTGGTCATGTGATGCTATGAATATCTACAACCAAAAATGTGATAAAATAAAAAATAAAAAATTGCAAAAAATAACTGACTTAAAAAAAAACCACAAAATAACTCAATTACAACAACAACAAAAACAATAACGGTGTCGGTGGCAACAACCTATCAAAAATTCCAAAATAAGTCACCGACTTCAGTAATAAGGTTATTTTATGGTTTTTTGTGGTTTGTTTTTGAAGTAGGTTATTTTTTGCAAAAAAAGTTTTTATATATTAAATAGGTTATTATAGGTAAGCATTGTTTATATTTTTAAATAGGTCATATTTTAGTGTTTAATTTTAAGTTTTCATTCGTATTGTTATTAATATTTAAAAAATAAAAGGATTATTATTTATTACCGCATTTTTATTGCAAACTTAATCTGGCAATCTACTAAACGCCTGACGCAACCGCGTAAACTTGGTAAATCACACAACACACACACAGACAAGTAAAAACACCATTGCAAGCACACAATCTCTAGTTCTATGCATGGTCTCCTGACACATCACATTTTAAGCGCAGCTACACACCAATTTAGAAATCCAAAAAAAAACCCGTCGTAACTTTGAACCATTAACTTCTTTATGGGATTTCATCACAAAATTTTACTTTAACCATAACTTAACGAACGTTAACTTTTCGAGCAACCGGACCTAAAGATGAATCAATCATCAGCATGTAATCTGAGACTGACTTAAATGCAAAAAACGTAAAAGAAATTAAATTTCGCGGGCATGGTTGGCGCTTCCATTTTGAGGAAGTTTACTTTCAACGACCACCGAGCCGACAATAGCGAGCTGAGATTGCAAAATTACGTAAGTACTGAAAATACCTATTTGTAATTTACGATCATTTGTAGAGATGGAATTTCTACAATACAAAATTATTTCACTGATAAAAAAAACGAATTGAACCCTTAATACGTCAATAAAAAATCTATACTATATAATATAATATATAATAATAATATAAAGCTGAAGAGTTTGTTTGTTTGAACGCGCTAATCTCTGGATCTACTGGTCCGTATTTTTGTGTTGGATAGTCCATTTATCTATAGGAAGCCTATAGGTATTTTCAAGAAGTGAGAAATTAGAAAAGAATTGTATAATACCTACCTACTTAGGCTACTTACTCATTCAAGGTTATTTTAACGCAGAATGCCCATTTATCGTTATCTGTTTCATCATTCATTTTATTTGACTACTAGCTGCTCCTGCGCGGTTTCACCCGCTGCTCGGCTCCTATTGGTCGTAGCGTGATTTTACATAGCCTATGCTACTCAGGAATCATGTAGCTTTCTACTGGTGAAAGAATTTTTAAATCGGTCTAATAGTTCCGGAGCCTATTCAATTCAAACAAATAAACAGTAAAATCTTACCTCTTTATAATATTAGTATAGATAATAGCGTCGCAATTTAGATTTTGAATTTGGCGCTCTGCATTGCGTTCGCATCCCAATATGCGCGACCATAGGGACGCAAACAATTTCTTTCACACTGATTACTTCTTTTTACTTATTCTACACTAAGACGCATAACGCACACACGCTCACGCACGCCGACCTTGAGCGATGCATCACGGAACGGTTTAAGTAGTATTAACAAAAAGCTATTTATCTCTTTCGCACGATTCTCGCTGTTGTTACTCAAACGCGCTCAAGGTCAAAGTGGTGTAGCTTGATGTGCTGCCCACTGTACATCATTCATGTGAGAAAGATAAAGGAAGACGTTATCGTTTATTACAATGACCAATTCTCACCAATCTCCATCTTTTTTTCCCAGAATGTAACTGCAACGGGCACGCGCGTCGCTGCCGGTTCAACATGGAGCTGTACAAGCTGTCGGGCCGAGCCTCCGGAGGGGTCTGCCTGAAGTGCCGGCACTACACCGCCGGCCGGCACTGCCACTACTGCCGCGAGGGGTACTACAGGGATCCCACCAAACCCATCACGCATAAGAAGGCTTGTAAACGTAAGTCATTATCATCTGCCTAGCCTTTTCCCAACTATGTTGGGGTATCCAGTCTTACTGGATGAAACTGAATACCACCAGTATTTTACATGGAGCGACTATCTATCTGACCTCCACAACCCAGTTACTGGGTAACACGATACCCCTTGGTAAGACTGGTTGTCAGACTTTCGGGCTTCTGAAGACCCCTAACAACTGTAAAAGATCTAAAAATGACAGCGGGACCAACGGCTTAACGTGCTTTCCGAGGCGCTAAGAGGTCTTGGTATGTAAACATCCACGGACCAACCGCGGCAAACGTAGTTGAACTTGATTTATCGACCCGTGCGGCTATTGTACTTAGCCACAAGCCCTTCTGTAAACGTAAGTATAGTAAAGCAAATTGTACGGAATGTTTTAAAGACCCTCGTGCACTTCAGGAGAATAGAATTAGAAAAGTTATGCTCATTCTCACTAACACTAAGCGACATCTCAATGAATGCCGAAATAAAAGCGCGCTGTTCGATTTTCAACGCTCGGCTTAGTGTCGAAAGTTGAAAATTGGGATTCAGGTTGCATGGATTGCATTTGACAAACTAAGGAATGAATGCCCCAGCCAAGGGAAGGGAACCTAAGAGTAGTTATAGACAAAAAATATAGAATCAATACCGGCTCTTGAACTCTTTATAATTATTAAGTGCATAAGCACGAATAGCTAATATTACTTTCTTACTAGAAAAAGCCAGTCCGAAATACCAATATCCGTGAATAACGGATGTTTTAGCGTCAAAACTAAATTTATACAAATCATAGTCAATTAAATTCGTATAAATAGTTGTAAAAGTCAATTTTTATATTTATTGAAACACATTTTTAATGTATCATGCTTTTGTGCTCCATAAAAAACATAGATAATTATTTGTGTTTTTTTACTGGCATTGGCAAACTGGTTTAATAATTTTCACCAGTTCTATCAAATGCCACTTATTAGCCTTTTTAAAGGCATAAAATTCCTCAACAGGACATCATTAATTAAAAAGCTATTAAAATGGAATAAAACTAATAATTTATTTGATAGAACGACATATTTTGTAAAGTTCACTGTTAATTTAAGACTCCTTTCCTTCTCAACTTAATTCATAAGTATCTAACTATTGCTACATATTGATTAAAATCACACTTTTACTCGAATATTACAACGTTACGTTACTAGATAGATAGATAAAACGTTTTTTTTTGGTGCACACAAAAGAATAGCACAACATACAAAAGCACGGTTATATAATAACTAATTACATAAATAAATAGCTATAAGGTAACAATGTACAAAAAAAAAAACAATAAATGAAAACAAGACACTGTTATGACAATATTGTCTATGACACACTTTAAAAAAAATAACATACAAATATAATATTGTAACTGCTATTAAGTTTAGAACGCCAAAGATAACTTTAAATTAAACTGACGATAACCGTTTACACCTGTCCACGGACAGACAAACAGACAGATATAATCTAAAACTATCTGTGTTCAAATAGACACGGTCGTTATACAAATAGTTGGGTTTTAGTTAAACGGAGTTTAACGTTGGTATTTGGATAAAACGTTGCATCAATTCTGAGATTATGAGCGCTTTTTGTATTTTCTAATGTTAACTTTGGTATTAAGTTTTATGTTATTATAGGCCGTATTATCGTTATTTGTTGTTTTAGTAACAAGCAGGGCAGGGTACTTAGTATAACGATTACTTAACAGCTTACATAAGTTAAAGTTAATTGAGAGAGAAGATTTATTGTAATTATTTTGAAACACTTTTGTCTGGTGCTTCTTAATTTAAACACTAATTTAAACCGTTTACACATCAAAAAATTATTGTTAAAGTCGCTCATTACTTATCTTAAAGCAACGTTTATAAATAAACTCCTACATGTACCTACAACTTGAATCCCTTGATGTACATTGAGAGGAATAATTGTATTTTCGAATAATGACATTATTATCATCATTTTTATGGCAGCTGTGCATCATAAAAAGCCAAGTTGTAAATTTAGAAATAAAGGGTATCTTGCTTGACTCGAGCCCCTGGCCCACATACCTATATCTTCAAAACTATCCTCTCCCAGTGGCACCCACTAACAACTCCGCAAACATTTAACCCTCTCCAAACTAATCCAATTCTGGTCCCTGAAAGAAATCGAAATTGCAAAACAAAAAGGCGTGACGTCGTAAAATCCAAAAGTAAACGCGTCCCGGTCACATCGGCCCCGTGGTCGCGGGTACAATAGTTTTCACATAAAATTGACCGAAAATCGAGTTGGTCCATTTGGTCCTTCGGGCGGGATCGGTCCTTCGGGACGCTTCAGTTTTATTTGACGGCCGCGGTAGGTTTTCCGCTGATTGAGTCAAGATTGGGGTATGGAAATGGGAACACTTAGGTTATATTGTTACGTCAGCTAGTTGAGGCCGAGTTGTTAGGTTGGATGGGCCGATGGGGAGGAGAATTGAAATGATTGCATTGGGATTTTGTGGAGAGCCATTAGGCGAATATTGTGGCTGTTGGATTTGTTGTTATAATTTTGTCCTTAATGAATATTTGTTTCCTTATTTTAATTTAGAGTTAAGATTTGATACCAAAACACGATTTTATAACACCACGTGAATGCGTACCTAACATTTCCATGTGCAAAAAATATTACCTACTCAGCACCCTTCTTCTACTTAGTTATAAAGCTAAACAAGCAACTTTTCCAATTCCTATCTCAGAGAGCCAGCCAAACAATTTTCACAAGATAGTGCCCCCGAAACCTTTCTCGATTCTCAGAATACGCAAACAGCCGGCAGTACGCGACTACGCACGCCGATACAATTGCCAACATTATTTCCGATCGCAATCCCCTGTCATATACCCGGACCGCTATAAAACGTCGGGGTCAACGCACAACTCGACACTTTCCCTCAACCGGACCCATCCGGGTAATCGAGTTCACAATCCGACGACACAAGGGGGAGAATCCGATTATCAAATGAAATCAGCTATATCGATAACAAATCATGACGCACAATAAAACGAATTCTGTTTCGAATAGTTAAGATTATCGATAGTGATTTAGGGTTTGGCAATTTTTCGTGCAATTTAAGATTGTGGGATGTAGCAATATTTCTGTAAGTATATATTTTTATTTTTAAAAAGCGTCATATTTTGGTCGACGTTTTGAAAAATTACGTCACAATCAAGTTGTTAAAAAGTACAGCACATTAAAAATACCACTCAACACCGCGATTTTACGACTAATTTAGATCTTGTTATGGCTTTACTACCTAGGAAATAGTGTTAGAATTACGTTGTTTACTGACTAACGCGAACACATTAAAATAAAAGTGCCTCTTGCTATAGGCCAGTGCTATAAAGTTGTTACCAGGCAAATAAAACGTGATTGTGCAATGCGTGTGTACTTGCTTTTATTTCTACTGTTCCTAGATTGCAATGTAAAGTGTGCACTGTGCACTAAATTGCAGTTAGACTCTTAATGCAATTTTATTCTCGAATGAACTAGATATATTGAGTTTTCTTCTGTCTTATTGTCAGACCTTAGGCTGTAACTAAAGTTTGTTTTTTAATCTCGTAAATTAATTTGACAGGTGCAAATGTCATACTCGAAATTGAAAAAACAAATAAGAATCACATGAAATGTCATAATTTAACGAGATTAAAAAACAGACTTTACATTGTCAGTAAAAACGGTTTCGTTAAATACCTTTGTACCTAACCTACTAAGGTTTTATCGAGGTAAAGTCTTTGAGAACATGGCATAGAATAACAAAAGTTTTTTCAATCTATAATTATGTCATCACCACGAAAATAAATTAAAATTAAAACCCAATTAGGTATAAAGTTCTTGGCCGAAGATCGAAAAATCTTGAACTGACGCGCGAAGCTTAAAATATTCTCACACATTCCATTCCGACCTAGTTAGTTCCCATCACACTCAGAAGCAGCAAATATTAGTTTGTAAAGTCCAACTAACTTCGGAGTACGAAGAGCTACGAAGTCATACGAACAGCTCCGAAGTTATACGAACGGCACGCAAATAGTGTTCAAGCTAATTTAGTTGGTAAGCAAGGCCTTCCAAGATTTCCCGACATTAGACTTACTTTAAGAAAAAATGTAATAATAAAGAAAGAAAGGAAGTTTTCTTTTACTTCTTTGCGACGTCCATATCTAAGTTTGGACAATGATGTTATCGCATTATGTTTTTCTTCTTTATTTGTAGATAATAAGACTATCATTTACTTATGTAGCTTTGATTGTGGAAAATATCAGCCGTCTTTGGGCAACGGGGCTGTAAAAATATGATTGAATTCATCTAAAACACACCATGGATCAGGGCTTAAAACAGTCACTTTGGCAGAATCAGGAAAATATTATGAATCATCGTAAACATTCACAAACTGACAATTCATAATATGATCTGCGTGAGATTCATATTACGAAATAATTCTCTGTTTGACAGTTTTTTATGGACATTCGTAAAATTGTTCACATATTATTATGAATTGCTTTTGTATCAAATTAGAGGAATTGCTAATGCAATTCAGGAAATGAAATGCTTTTAGAGGAATTGCTAATGTGGCCGATTTAGGCCCACTGGCCGCCATTCGTCCACGTGATCTAACGTATTACTCGTACATCATGGCACTCGGCAATTAGCGTAGCTTTTCTGTTAGTTGAAGAAATTTAGTAATGAGATCAGTACTTCCATACGTATGAACAAACAATTTTAAGTACCTCTTTATCATTCTGTCATCTTTATGATCTGACCAAGATTATGTCTGACCTTCAAAAGAGACTGTGACCTCTGAGTTTGTTTCGGCCTATCTTCTCAGAGTAGTTACATAGGCAACGCCGACCTCATTTAGTTTTAAAAATATGATTGTCATGTAAAAGTACTCGTGTACTACTTACAGAATTAAAATAATTTGTAATATTAAATATTCGTTTTGATTGTAGTCTGCATTTCTGAAATCTCTTCCTCATCGCAACATCTTCATTCATGCTTTTCATAAGAAGCGTTTTTTACATAAGAACATCCGATACTGATTCTAAAACAGGAAGTCGATGCTTACCAGTTAAGTCACTCAATGTTAGAAAGGTACCTAGTTGGGTGTTCGACTGGTGATTCAATTATCCACGCCAGGTGACAACAGCCGCGCGGAACGCGCACCGTCGACGAAAAATTCAATCGACTCTCTGCCACCCTGTCGTATTGCGTGGCAGATAAATGAAGTGGAAAGGGCTTAGATACTATGTTTTTCCCGTGCTTGTAGGTATTTTAACCTGTATAGTATCTATCTGAAAATCGAAGAGATAAGCAATGGTGGTCCAGCGGTAACGACCGTGACATACGAGTTGTAGGTCGTGGGTTCGAACCCCAAGCAGGCACTTTACTTTGTGTTAATTATTTCATCATCACTTCTCTCAAAACGGTGAAAGAAAAATCGTGAGGAAACTGGCATGCCCCAGAACCAAAAAGACATTGTGATATCCACCAACCCACACTGGGCCCGCGTGGTGGATTATAGCCCACTCCTCTCACTGTCATAGAGAGGAGGCCTGTGTCACAGTAGCGGGAAAAAGTCTTTTAAGATATATAACAATTAAAATTCTATTGTGTCTCGTTAATGACAGTTGAACTAATAAGCTAAACACCACGTTTCTGAAAGGCCAGTCAAATTAACAGCTGACTGAACAGCCAACAGCCACTTGACATGATTTTTCGCTTACCACTTTAGAAAAAAAAACAAAGAATATATGATGAGGATACGCCATTTCATCAGTGACCCTTTCTTTCGTCATGCCATCGAGACACGAGAGATAAAGAACCTTATTATAATATGTAATTGGAATGTTGATGAATATCTGGCTACTATGACGTCAATATTGTATTATTCATTTTTTTCTCTACCACCAGCCTGCGACTGCCACCCCGTGGGTGCGAGTGGCAAGACCTGCAACCAGACGAGCGGGCAGTGCCCCTGCAAGGACGGCGTCACCGGCACCACCTGCAACCGCTGCGCCAAAGGGTACCAGCAGTCGCGCAGCCACATCGCACCTTGTATACGTAAGATGACCATCCTGTTTTTAATGATAAAGCATAGAAGGCAGTATAAAACCATATCAGATTTTTTATGTGAATTAGATTTTTGGCCATAAGACGACGGGATGGAGAAAGACAGTTTCTCAAACGTCGAGAGGTGAAAGTGTCCATTCATACAAGACTTGTAAGCAAGAATCGGCGATTATATCGTGGAAACGGTGCTTAGAGCCAGTCTCTCGCTTGGCAATTTTTCACATTATTTTGGGACATTCGAAGAACTGGCGCTTATACATATGATTTGCTCGACAGACGAGAAATTCTCGTCGTGTAAACGAGGTTTAAGTATTTTCCGTTTAAAGTTACAACTCTTTAAATAAGTTTTAACATGGTCTATGCTAGATTATTCATGATGAAAATCGATATATTCGCACTATCCACGTCGTTGATAAAGTGTGAGCCAAGTAATGTTCAAGAACTGCACCTGGCCAATCTGGCCATAATCCCACGCGTTAAAAGTCACTTAAAGGTGAGGTGTCGTGATTGTAAGCACTAAACTAACCATTACATCGCAACAGTCGTAACTGAGGCTGAAATGGAGGACTTTGTGATGCCGACACTTGGTAACATCCTGTCGGATTGTCACACCGTGTAGGGAAATTGTGGAATTGAATATATCCTTTTGCTACACGGCAGCGACAGGGGCGACACTCTACAATAAGCGTGTGAATTTCAAGTAGGTAGTAGTCGGCTGAAAGTGGGCATTAACGTCGCATCGTAAACTTGTAACGACTATTGAAGGAATGTTTTAGGAAACCAGTAGCATCTAAACTCATAACAATGATCATTTCCTATTCATAAAACAGTAAAATAGTCATTTCTTACTACACGAAACTTTTGGATAAGTAGCAATTGATAGTAGTATTAAATAATAATTGATAGTTTATTTTTTATTTTTATATTAGCCTATACTGTCCCACTGCTCAGCAAAGGCCTCCCCCAAGTCCTTCAAAATATCCTTTTCTAGGGCCACCTCGATCCAACCAATCAATCCAATTGATAGCTTTGGAGAGTTAAATTAATTTTAAAAATATTTACGTATACCCACGTGCCATCGTCAAAGAAGCCGTCAGGAAATATTTTTTCGAGATTTTCTGACTACTGACGACTTCGAACTCGACCATAGATCTCATTTACCAGAAAAACTGCTAATACTACCAATTATTTTAGAAGTACCATGCTTCTCTTGTGACAAGCGACTTAGTTATACACACCTACATGATAACATGACATGTTCTGTCCAGGTATACCGCGAGTGGTGACAGCAGTGCAAGCCATGGAGGCGGTGGACGGCGACCCGGGCCGCGGTAAGTAGTAAGTGTACCTTCATGCACTCTCGCCTCACACTCACTTGCATGTACACATACACTCAATCACCAGACGACAGTGTCCGAACCTCTGGCCAGATCAGCTGCTGTTGCTGAAAGCTTTTCAAAGTGTATTCAAAAACGGCTCGGTTGGTCCTTACTTAGTCGAAGGACCAAAATATTCATCTAAACAGTGATCATTTTGTATATTATGTGATTGAGTGTCTGTGATTAGGAGCTTACTGTACTTTGCTAGATCAATAAAAGTATTAGGTGCATACAAATGTAGTTTAGGGACTGCTATAAAAAACATGTCTTCATTTTTTGTTAAAAGAAAATGTGTTGAGATATTATAACGGAGCAGTAGAATAACTTAAACCTCTCAATCGCCGCATTCCATCGTTAAACTCACGTTATGAGATGGTTATGGGTTTAAAATCACAATGTTGCATGAGTGTGCGTTTGCGCAGGCTCTAACGTTTACACGTTATTGATACATTCAAAAATAACCAGTAACTCTGGTACATAGAAACATTTAAAGGTGAATTAAATGTGATATCACGTTAATAATGCTCATCTGCAAATTCAAATAATTAAGTACTCTTTAATTTGCAAGTAAATATTCTATTATTAATTGAGAGTTTTTTTTCTTTGAGCGGCATTGAATGTTTTTGAGTGAGATAAATTTCTTAAACCATAAACCGTATTAACTATGAATTCTGGATGAGAGTTGTCAGTCACTCTCCGAAATAACAATAGTTTAACAAGTACAGTGGCTCCATTTTATTATTAATTTGCACTTTAATTTTATTTACAGCTTACTATATTTTGATAAGGGCTCTACTTTGTTGCAAAGGCGATGAGTAACGACATCTACACTTTTATTACTGTAAACATAAACACTTGTTAATCGTCAAGAGTGTTATTTGATACCAGACCAATAAAATACTTTGTACGCTAATGGATTTAATTACTTTGCAACATTGAAAACGTCGTAATTTCGTAAAAAGCTTATCAAAATGTAGTAAGTTAATGTAATCCATTCTCACACCACATGACTAATTTCATACCGAAATACTTTAACAATAATTACTTACTTAAATTATTTTCTATCAACATCATGAAAATATTGTTTGATAATATGTCAAAGTTATGTAATTATAGTAGTAAAACGAAATAAACACAATCGGAATCAGGAAATAAAAATAAAAAATTTCAAGTCAAGGCTTTGGATCGAAGGACCGACATTTTTGAATCAATTGAAATAGTTTTCATATTTTCATGACGTGTTAACTTTTCCGTAGTGTGGGAATGATTATTTGTCGTATTGTTAATCATATGATATTCATTTCAAGCTTGTTCCGTGTCATCCACTGTCAAACTCATAACTCTTTTTGTTTTATTTTATCAGTGCCGAGTGAGAGGTAAACCTTTCATATTAACATTATTTTTCATCAGCTTAACAAATCAAGTCAGTTTTACGTCATTAATTTCTATTTTAATGATTTTCCACAACAAAATCTTAAATCAACAATCAATCATCAATTTCTCAAATCCCAAATATTATAATTATCCCAAATATTTCCCAATTTTATCTTTACCCCTTGATGAAAATTTGATGTTGATAATAATAGGAGAGGCGAAATTATCCAAATAGAAGTAGTAAAGTCTGTTAAAGATAAAGTTTATAATAATGATGATAACTATGAAGATATTAGTGTAACGTAAGCATGTGCTGACGATGATGTCTGTAACAACAGCAGCGGAGCAGTGCGGCCGGTGTCGCGCCGCCGCTCGCACGCTAAATCTCAACAAGTTCTGCAGCCGAGACTACGGTAAGTAAGCCAACAGATTCCGATACCCTATATCCCTTTAAATATATATAATATTATATTATAAATATATTTATATTATATCCTATCCTAACTAATTATAAATTCTGAAAATGAGTTTGTTTGTTTGTTACGCTTTCACGCTAAAAGAACTGAAAGGTCACATGGGTAGACCATGACCTGAAATAGGACATAGGATACTTTTTATCTGATATTCCCACGGGATCGAGACTAACGCGGGTGAAACCGCGGGGCACAGCTAGTTACCAATAAAGACAGACTACCACAGGTATTACTGTAAACAGTAGTTGTTTTATGGGATATTCGAATTCCTGCCGGGGAAAACTTAAGTGAAGTGAGCTTGAAGTGAGCTGGGTGGCAATAGTTTTACGTAGGCTTTAAGGTTTTGGGAGCCATTTGTAATTAATCTGTTTGTGTACGCAGTCATAATGGGCAAGGTGGTGGGTCGCGAGGCGAGCGCGGCGGGCGACCAGTGGGTGCGGCTGGCGCTGAGCGTGCAGGCGGTGTACAAGCGCGCGCCGCGCAGTCGTCTGCGCCGCGGCGCCACCGCCCTGCACGTGCGCGCCGCGGACCTCGCCTGCAAGTGCCCTAAGATCAAGATTAACAAGTAAGTAAAGAACAAAAACTTCAAGAATAAGAACATATCTGGAGACGTCATTTTTTCTTCCTGTCCTTGTTCTTTGTTACTTGGGGTTTGCGATTATTCTCTTCCATTCTCTTATCAGACCTGACCTGACTGCCTAGTTTATGACGTAACCAGCATGTGGAATAAAGATTCTTTTAACGATGATAAACAATGGATGGACTGTGTGAAAGATGATATGGCTAGAAAGGGAGTGACTACCGAGATGACGAATAATGGAGAAGTATGGGAGAAAAAGACATGTTGCGCCGGAAGAAAATGACGCATAAGATTATGGATCTAACACCTTGTAAACCTATGGCTAAAAGGCAAGATTAAAACACAGAACATTATAGGGAAGGTGGTCTTAGGACACAGCACGCTTATAAAGATAAATCTTCACTTTAGACCCTAACCACTGTTGGGTATTAATAAATGTTTATGGATATTAGTAGAAAAACTGTGTTCAGTATTTAAAATTTCAGATTTCGCTAACGTTAAATACGTTGCACGTAAAATGTTGTGCGGTTTTCATATGAATTCTGCAGACGCAAAAATAAATGGCTTTTGCAAATAATTTAAAATTACAAGTTTGTAAATTGCTTTAAGATCCATTCGTGTAACAATGGACCGAAAACCATTATTTAAAGCATTAGGAGTCAACGAGGCATCACTAAGTTTCTCTAAGTGTATTTGCAACCAAATTACTGTATTGAATAAATCTTAACATTTTATTTTTGCCAGACTTTGTTTGCGAAAATGTTAAAACTTTAAGAGGTACCTACTTAAAGGTTTAACATTTTCGCCTTAGTAGTGTTTGCAACGTTTTGTACAATCACTTATAATTTGCTTTTGGAATACTCGAACCAAAAGGACAAAACCATAATTATCTTTTCATTACTCTATCTTTCCCTCCCAGGTCATACCTAATCCTAGGAGTGGAAAAAGAGGGCGTGTCAGCCGGTTTGCCGGGGCTGACAGTCGGCGAGAGGACACTACTGCTGGAGTGGCGCGACGACTGGCACCGACGCATCCGCCGGCTTCAGCGGCGCGCGATCAACTGCCATTAGCGGGCCGCCATCTTGGAATAGTGGGGATAAAGCAACCAATGAGAGCGCTCCGTTCTCGTCGTAATCCGTCGTTGCAAACTTACGTGAATTGATAAACGTAGTTGTTTTAACTGTTACTGCCATATACGTGCTGTCTATATAAATTCATATTACAATAATTTGTCTCAGGAATTAATATTGATTTATTGTAAGACTGATTGTAATCGCCCTGCAATAAGTATATCTTCGAGACCATAAAAGTGTTCCAGGTACAGATTCTATGTCAATTCCTCTGCTGTGTCGCCACCCTTCGTATGCTAAATATACCTAGTTGATATACAGAAGTATTATAAATTAAAGTAAGATTAATTCAGATGTTGTAACAATGAAATGCATCATAGTAATAAGTATACATTTACATAATAATAATGTAAGATGAAGAGAAGTTGTTTATTTCTTTGACATCACAAGCTTATACATTGTGAAGGAAACATATCGACAGTAGAGCCTAATTTTCATAAGAATTATTAGCATGATTGCGAATCAGAGGCCTAAGAATCTGAATTCTTGAAAAATAATTGAACTAATTATACTTAATCGATAGACACTCGTCATAGTTATCTCCTGGCATACGATATGGCCTATTTCCATAACATTAAATGTAAAATGTCCATTTTATTCAATATTAATTCCTGAGGCACTCGAACGTTTACCTAGTCCGTTTTAGGAATAACGTTAATGATAAATAACTGTAGTTTCACTGTTATGTACGACAAGTTTTTATGCCAAAAATGCAAGAGACATTGATTGGGGCGCGCGGAAATTGGGCCTTTGATCCAGGACCAGACTGGCAGTTAATTCTCAATCAAAAACTAGTGAGAATATAGTATGCACTACTGAAATATAAGCTTGAACCAAAGGAACCAAAAATCGCGTGTCTCGGTTTTTAATTACAAAAAACTTCGAAATTTTCCCAATCCTAGGATTTTGTTGAAAAAAATTTGTACATTATTATTTATTTTGAATAGTTTAATTTTATAAGGCAAACATAATTCTATCGTTCCATTTCTTGCATTTTTTGTATAATTGTTATTTTATATTGAAAATGCTAATGTTGATATTGTTTTTATGTGCTGTGGCTGCATGATGTTACGGGGTCTGTCAAATTTTGCGAAGTATCACTCAAATTAATAAAATAATACCTATTATTTAATCTGCCATGACTTTACAAGAGATATTATATTCGGCTCTCTACAATATTAAGCAATAAATATCATCACAAAAAACTTTGTATAAAACGACATGACATCTCATCTCTACATGACATGTCATGTCAGTTTGACAGACGACGTCAATTGTGTGCGCGATTGTACACGTTAGATGTAGGACACATTCGAAGATGAATCACCACATAGTCACAATGGTTTAACGTACCTCATTTATATTATAAATCTTATCACTAAGGTTAAGTGTTTAATTTATATCGTTAGCGCTTAGATTTTATACACTTTAAGCTAAAAATATCAATCTCTCTATGTGTTCGTATTTTTCTCTTTTTATTTTCTGTAAATTAAATGATTTAAATATTAGATCTTGCCAAAGTAACATTTTTTATTTTGTATAGAATACTTAGTTTCCTCTGTGTATTGTCTTCGCTGTTGAGGACATAACTTGAACAAACGCGTCGCCTAACTAAGGTATGTACAGTATTACTAGCTTTACTAAGAAAAATAAATAATAAGGATCTTTTGGTTTTTGAAAAAGTACAATCGCGAACAAAAAGTAATCGATTAAAGCTAAACCTGATTATGACTCGATTTGTACTTGTAAGAAATGACATTAAAAATCGTCACAGATTTTCTATACAAAAACCACCTTTACCATAATTTTATGACTTATTCCATTCAGCTCAACTAAAACCATACAATAAACCAACAAAAGCCATTCATAATAAAGAAAAAATTGAACATCTCAATCGGGAATAAAGTCGGAAAGTATGCGTAATCATTTACAATTGACCTGTCAGAGTTATTTATGCTATCTCCCTGGCTCGGTTAAGTATACAAAGGTATAAATCAACTTGAAGGCGGAACGTTTTACAATAATCAATGTACCGGTTGAACCGTTCAGTTCAGGCTAAATTGGCTGAAAAGGCAGTTTTATAAAAGCAATATTAAAATACCATGATTGTGTTTTGATGCAATAATTTTAGGTCGTAATTTTATTTAGCATTGAGCAGGAAAGTAACCGTGTGACGTAGCATTTAACAATTTGTACTTTTTCAAAAACAAAAGAACGTAATCTATAGATAAAATAAATATTTAAAAAACGACTTAGAAGTTTCGCTTGAACGTACTACGGATTGTAAAAAGTGTATTTAGTTGTAGATTGAACTATTAACCTGTTTCTAGTTATGCATATCTTTAGATTTCATAATTTGTATATTTTTTGTTATATTTTGGCTCCATAGACTTTATACTTTAGCTGCTAATTTAAAAATAAATAAACAAATGTCAATTTAGTAACAATTTTCTTTTTTCAAAGTTTACCTGAATATTTATTGCGCGCCAAAATATAATTTAAAATATGTACTAAAAATATGATTATTAATATCTGAACGTAATTAATTGTACCTATAGCATAGTCAGTTTGTATTCTTACTGAATGTAATAATATGTGAATATTGTTTTATTTTCCAATTAATTTATTCAGAATGCAGCAATAAAATGCTATTTTACAACAATTTAAACAAAAAAAATAGAAGCATAAAATCTTCATGCCATTGGTTAAAAAAATGCCAAAATATAGTTAATAAAAACTGGTAATTTATCAATATCCTTGAACTGAATACAATGGAGAGTTATAAAGCTATCATAATGAAATCCTGACCGATCATTCCTTCACTTATAAAAACTCGAAGTACTTAAGTCCATACATACACAGTCCATTCTGCTTTTTACGCAGAGTTTAGTAATATTTATGACTGACATACCTAATAATATATCTTATTACTTCCTTTCGTGTTATTTAAAATGCACTTAATAACATGTCTTAACAGTTATTTATATTGGTTTAATAAATAAATGAATTATTATGTAACGCACAAAAAAGGCCTATATTGCTTACTGTCGTGAAATTAAACTAAAAACTAAATCATCTAATTAGTTGGCGACATGTACTGTTAATAAATAGCTATAATATTCATTTAGTTATACTTATTTATATTTTAAGGGATGTCAATTGAATTTAAGGAAAGTGCGCGAACGCTTCAGCTCCGACCATAGACCCAAAATGGCCGACTTTCTGTCTATGGTCTGTGAAAGGTTTGCCGCGCATTGAATTGTGTTTTCATGATACCCTGCTCCTGTGATGTAATAAATGTTATTGGTTATATTTATTTAAAAATAAAAGTACATTAATATACGGACCTGTGGTTTTATTAGCTATCACGAAAACTATCCCGTCTAAGTTATTGCTGAACATGCACCTCTTTTGCTATGCGATGTTGACTGAAATTACCTGGTAGATATTTATAGTAGGTATAGTAAATCATTATTCAGTAACGCATATATTATGCTAGCCGTTATAGTCCTTGGGAAGATCTTCGTAAAGTATAAAGGAACGTAGGAAGAGTATCATAGCGTACACCTCCATACAATAATCATTTCAACTAATGAAAAAAACAGATTACCTACGTACAACAAAAAAAAAAACGAATAAGTACGAAACTCTGAAACTCCCACAATATTGAGACAATTTACATTTCCATAATATCAACTAAACTAAAACCGCCAAGCCGTCCGTGTGAACAAGCCCTAAAGCTAACAACTACATGTAACCCCGCGCACGTAGCCATAAATCAGTTATAAAGTCAGCTCCACACAATATAGGGCTAAGGGCAGCTCGACACTCGCCTGATTTCCCTCGGGACCCCTCGACGATGCTTCTTTGATAGCTCATGGCTCATGGCTCGTAAGATAAGGGAAATTTTTCGATATTAACATCCATATTTAATGAGATTACCCTGATTTACAATATCAGGTATGATGGGCCGCTGAATCCTGAACGGTTCAAGATTGATCGATTGTGATTGTGGCTTTAGGTAAGTGAAGCATGGGGAGGTTGATTGGTTTAGGCATTTTAATATTGGATGAGCTCATTTTTGCGAGATGAAATAAGGGTTCTTAGATTAGACGTGTTGCTCGCTTCTTTATATCTATGATCGCTTCAGTCTGATGCTAAAGATTATTCATATATAAACTTTTTACAAAAAAAAAACAACTGACTTCCAAAAAAAAATCACTAAAAAGTTAAAAAGAACTTTTATTTCGGAAGTCGGTGGCTTTTCTTTTCAATTTTAGTTTTTGCCACCGGCTACACTATAGTGTACCTACCCAATACAAAAAAATTGTTTACAACTAGCTTCAAAGAACACAATGGGTATAAACCCACACGTACAACATGGCGATACCTTTAATAAATTAAAATAATACACATACAACTGTAAGAACACCATGTTGCTCCTCTTCGATTAGGTACCGACAACACAACGAAAATGCATTATAAAAATATTTTAAAGTTTTATTTGGATGATAAGGTCTCAGAGAACAAAATATTGAATCCTAAACGAATACAATTTCTTTAAAATTGGCAACTAAGATAGGTTTTCTGGGATAGGTAATCTAACCACTAATTTGTTAAATGTACAACCAAGATCCCACATACCTTCTGCCAGGGTTGCGGGAAATTCCGAAAGGCATAAGGGGCCCTTGGCAACAGGCAACCGAAGGAACACGGGTGGGTTTTAGTCAGTAAAAGTCTGACACGTCCTCCCGCTCAGAGCGGAAAAAGTGACTGGATGATTTCCGAACATCGAAAAAAAAGGTCTCACATAACTTAAAAGGAAATACATCGACAAGTCACCCTGTAGGTATATGGACCTCTTAATTCCTCTAAAACTCCTAAATCAACATAGAACCGTCATTAAATCTATTGTGCACACACAATTCAAATTCTAACTTACTATTCCAGCTTCCACATTCTCACATTTTATCCAGGCATTCTATTCAGGCTAGAGAATACAAACTATATAGCCTATAGCCTGGCCACATTGTATAGCCTGGCCACATTGTACCCGGCCACATTGTGCCCGCATCTCGATGCAACGCGAACATTTTCCTGAACTAATGCCCGATCACGATGCGCAACTGTGCGATTGTGCGCCGATTGGATAAGGCTGGCTGCGCGCTAACGACTTTAACGGCAGAAGTGAGCTTTTATAGCTTTTTTAGGTGTATCAGTAACTAACTAATGCGATATGTTAGCAACTATTTACATTTGTGATTGGGAGAATTTTTAAAATCAAAAAATCAAAATATTTTATTTCATGCCTTGGGCACTTATGAAACGTCAGAAGTGCACGGTTCCAATTGGTCGTTTTCTATGGAGAAGAGCCGCCAAGAAACTCCATGGTTACTCTTATATACGATCCTTGGCTTTTACAATATTTTCGAATTACAGTGTTAATAGTTATGGGTGAACAGTGTAGGCATTTCAAAAAGTTTCAGGTAGGTAGTTAAAATAAATAAAAAATGTTTAAAAAAAAAACTATTTTTATGTACCACCATGTTTTAATAGCAATAGCTAAACGTAAGTATAATTGCTATAGCTAAACCTAATCTTTGCACCTGGCTGTAACCAGCAACGACTAAATATGTAATTTATTAAGGCTGTAGTTCAAGCAATAACAAGGAAAAGTTTATGGCTATCCATGACTTAATGTTGACAAAGAATATTTCCCAGCGTTCATGCTTAATCAAAAAGCATAATTATGTGATTGTACGCCGATTGGATAAGGCCCTCCACACGCCCGCGACTTACTGCAGCGTCAATGGAGAACATTTCGCTGAGCTAATGCTGAATCAAGATACATAATTGCGTGATTGTGTGCCACTTGAATAAGGCTCGGAACACTCCGACGACTCTCTGCGAGCCTACTTACATAAATAAAATAATGAAGCGACACTCCGATGTGCAGGGAACTAGGATTTATGAGAAACCTGATGCATGACCATCAAGACATGAGGCTTCAGTGCTCTAGCTTAAATAAATTGTCGAATGGATACTATAACCACGCCTCATGAAAGTATAGCGGCCGCTGTAAATTGTGATCTATTGACTTGTCGTATCTCAATAAGTTTTCACCACCGTTATACTTCTGAATAAAAATACCGCCACGTTACCTATTCATATACGGTAACGAGGCATCCTCAGGATGATGATTGACTTGTCGTGTCGTGGCAACACGTCGTGTTCGGGTTCGCGACAAGTGGATTTCATAGAAATACATAGAAACTAGTAGTGTCGCGGCGACACGTCGGTCTGCTACTACTGCCTGCAGTAGGCTACGGAATTGTAGGTACCTTAAAACTAAAATCTTGATCGGTCGCAAGTCCGCAGCCAGCCTAACAAAAGCACGAACTCTTATCCAACAATAGTCGGTAATAACTTTCTTTGTGTTGAAATATAAACTGTGTACGCACATTTTAATCACGCATTGTTGTTCCCGAGGTTAGAGCAAACATACGGACGGATAGATTCGGATGCCGTTAGGACGTAGGCGAAATTTTCCGGGTCTATTGTTCAATCGTGTCGAATGACGAAAGAATCGTAAATCGTTCGAGAGCACTTTCGTTAATAAATCGTGTGTGTTGTTGTTGGTTTTGTAAAGTATTATTTATATTTAAGACGTTGCCCGTTTTTTTGCGTGGAAAATGAAAATGCTGTTTTCTTTTTATGTCATTTAGGGATAATACTTGGCATAGGTAATTTATATCTACACGTACATCATCAGAATCCTATGGATTTTCATATAAGTAAAACTGTTGATATTTTGGGTTGATAAATTAAACTAACTCGGATAAAATGCACATAACGTATATTGAACTGCCACGAGTTCTGAACAACAAGATGGATGAGATGAGATGAAACAGGAAGGAAGTATTGCCAACATAATGCCAGTGAGGCAAACTTAAAAAAACAAATATAAATGCAAATTCAAATTCATTTATTTATTGTTTGTCACAGGTAAATAGTCAGATCTTACAATAGTATTCATGAATCACTGTAACATACCCATGGGGTGTACAATATTTATATTAATAAGTAGGTAGGTATATCAATGTTGTTGGTTATATTACTGTTTTAGTCAACCTCATTTTACATTAATTCTTGCACAATTATTAGGGACATACAATTTAGTTTAATAAGTCAAAAAATAAAAATAGAAAAATAAGTTTACCATGTCAATTTTGCGTCAACATCATCAGACATTATTAATAGACATAATTATTTTGGTCATGCGATTTACATTAGATAAGTACAAAAAGCAAATTAAATATATTAAGTTTAACATGTCAAGTTTTTGTCAACCTCATACTAACATTAATTAGAAGACATAATTATTACGGTTGTATATTGCGTTCTCAATTCCTAACAAAAACGGTTACTTTATCAGCCACTACATTCTTGAAAACAACTTCTGATTTTAAGCTCTGCCTACACAGAGGAGGACTGCCCCGTTAGTCTCGTGGACGCAAGCGCGACTGCTGAGCGTGGGGTCCTGGGTTCAATACCCGGGTCGGGAAAAGTGTTATTGGGTTTTTCCATTAGGAATTTCTTAGTAACAGCCCGGAGTTTTGAAGTTGGCGGTGTGATACCCCGTGCCTCGGAAAGCACGATAAGCCGTTGGTCCTGCGCCTGATCTCTCTCTGGTCGTGTCGGATTGCCGTCCCATCGGACTATGAGAGTGAGGGAACTAGGGAAAAGAGAGTGCACTTGTGTCTGCGCACACACTTGTGCACTATAATATCTCCCGCGCCCAAGGTTAGTCTCCGTAGGAAAATTTGGTTTAACCATTCACGCAATTTCAATAGCAGTCGACTGTATACCGTGTGTTCATCTTCTCCAAACTCGCCAGGATGATGTCTAGTGAACTCGTAGGTGTCCCAGAACTGATGCACCAGTTTTTGACCGCGTCTGTCAAGGGGGGCTCCGAGTGAAGATAGCATGAAGGCTCGGAGGGACTCTCGAGGGTGACGGCGTAAGCCTGGGTCTTGACCAGAAGCTAAGAAACGAAACGACAGACAGAGTTGGAATGTTGCTAACTTAGATGGGTCGTCCCATAATCTGCTCTCAGAGGTAGCTGTTAAGATCACTTTGGGCTTCAATTTAGTTATTTTCCAGTTCCTTTTAAAAGGAACTGGAAAATAACTAAATTGAACCATCCAAAATCAATCTGCCCAGCCTTTTCCCAACTATGTTGGGGTCGGCTTCCAGTCTAACCGGATGCAGCTGAATACCAGTATTTTACATGGAGTGACTGCCTATCTGACTTCCACAACCCAGTAACTGGGTAATACGATACCCCTTGGTTAGACTGTTTGTCAGACTTTCGTGCTTCTGACGACTCGTAACGACTGTCAAAGATCCACAAATGACAGCCGTGACCAACGGCTTAACGTGCTTTCCGAGGCGATCTCGATATGTGAAAATGGTCACCCATCCACGGACCAACCCCGGCAAGCGTAGCTTAACCTGATGGATCGACCAGAGCGGCTGTTATTACTTAGCCATGAGCTTCTCTAAAATTGAACCATCCAATTCCATCTAATTAACAAAGGGCACAAACTTCTGACAACCATATCGTAGATTTATAAAACAGATAAAACGACGAAAGCTTTTGCTAAGAATCCAAAGCAAGTTGAACTTTCCTTTGACTATAAAACAGCAAACACAATAAATAATAAGTCCTTTGAATATGGACATTGTTACATTAAAAGTCGAGTGAATAAACTTAGAGTTTGCCTTGTCATCGCAAAGAGATAAATCTAGTATTAGAAACGAAGATAAGGGTGACCAGAATACTGGTGACAGCAAGGACAGACTGAATTACTTACGAAATACAAAGCACATGGAGAAAAACATCCTAGTTGATAAATGAGGTGATGACAAAAACATTTAAAACATAAAATTCGAAATAGTAAGCAGAATCTCAAGAAAAGCACGTTCCAAACTTTGTGGATCGACGTTACAAATGGACAAAGAACTTTTTATTTTAGTTTTCAGTTTGTTAGGTACCTCGTGAAGATTTTAATTATCGTTTTTCATGAGTCTTATGTTAAATCTAAAAAAAAATCTAGTAATACCAGTAGTCGGGACTGCCGACAGAAGTCAAAACTTAAAACTGCTATTAACGCCATCTATATTTTAGATTACAGCACTGCGGCGCGAGGGGACTCAAATTCATGTTTACCCTGGTTTACCCCCTACGAAAAATCGCGCCTAAAGAAGTTTTCACTTTACAAACTCATATTGCGAAAACTTAAGACTCAGTTGCACATTATAATAAAAAAAGCGTTTCTTAAAAAACTTAAGCTTACAAGTGTGTTAGTTAATCAACTCTGCAAGTCACTGCTACTTAATACACTTAACCCTATTTTTCCGCCGACTCCGATCAAAACACGCTAACCTCATAGGTGTACTTTACGAGCAGCGAACGTGCCCAAACACAGTTGCTGGTGGCAAAGCAGCGTGACTGGGCAAACTTGGCCCGGCCGCCTTTGTGGTCGCCCCAGCGAACCGTGAGCCACAATATTTGTCCAACTGAGTGTACTAGGCACGTATACTATAAGTATAATCCTGTGGGAAACTGGTTTGCTTGTGAATGATACCACTGAAGCTGCTTAGAGAAATGAACTGGCTGATTTGAAGGAGAAATTCTTTTTTTTTTGCTTGTTCTATTACGGGTCCTAGAATAGCTCCTTGCGGAAGTACTCAAAAGTGTGTATCGTGACCAGTAGGTGGCAAAAGTGTTTTGTAAAGAATGTCCGATAGCAAGTGCGGTTGGTCTCGTAATACCATCGAAAACGAAAAAAAAATCTAATATTAAATAAAACATTTATTTTGGGCTACAATGGCCCATAGATATAAAATAAGACTTTATTAGTGTGATATAGCCTGAGTTTATTAGTGTTGACTGCCCCGTTGGTCTCGTGGTCGCAAGCGCGACTGCAGAGCGTGGGGTCCTGGGTTCGATTCCCGGGTCGGGCAGTGTTATTGGAATTTTCCATTAGGAATTTCGTAGTAACAGCCCGGAGTTTGGAAGTTGGCGGTGTGATACCCCCGTGCCTCGGAAAGCACGTTAAGCCGTTGGTCCTACGCCTGATCTCTCTCCGGTCGTGTCGGATTGCCGTCCCATCGGACTATGAGAGTGAGGGAAGAGAGAGTGCACTTGTGTCTGCGCAAACACTTGTGCACTATAATATCTCCCGCGCCGAAGGCTAGTCTCCGTTGAGATTGGCCGCCGTGGCCGAAAATACGGTCTGGAGGACATTATAGCCTGAGTAATTTATTTTAACACTCCGTCAAAGAATTCCCACGATCAATTCAACTGGGTGATTCTGTGTTGAACTTTATTTTATAAGTATCTCATTATCTAGTCTTTATCTATTGCCTCAAACTTGCCTCACGCTGTAAAAGGCCACAGCGTTTATGCCTGTTGCAGTCAGATGCCTATCAGACATCAATCAAAGTCGTAATCTATAGGTTATGGACGTGATCTAAGTTAATGAGAAGGTAATCTAAAGATATAAATCCAGGTAATAATGAAATGATTTTACCTAGTTAGTAATAAACTAGTATGTTTCTATTGAAAACAGATTTAGGTACTATTGATTTGATTGGAACGCCTTTATGGCCATCTGCAATAGTGTGTGTATACTATAGGTAATATGGGTGTTCTAGTAAACCCCGTAGGATTAGATAGATGAGGCCATTTCATTTTAAGTTCTTCAGCAGGCGTAGCATGGCGCTTTTATCTCTACGAAGAATAGACATAGCTTTTTCTATACAAAGTCTCAGTTCGTTTCTTCATTTTTGACATCGCACCGTAGAAATCCTTCTACAATCTGTCATTTTGTCTTTCATTTCTAACGATCTTTGTCTAGGTCTTTTTGTAGGTAGACTATTTCGGAAGAAAGTTTTCTATCCTTACTGTCAAAATCACACTGACAACCGATAAATCCTATGACAAAAGAATTGTGAGTCGAATTATGTAAAAGAGTGAATAGCGTAAAAAGTGCAGTGGACTCTTTCTACTTTGCTGCCGTCGTACTGTCTACAGGAAACGTCATTTTTGTCTACTCTTCCGTCGACAAAACGGTGCTCATGCTACGCCTGCTGCTTCGTTTTTAAAAACATTCACAAATAGCTTGCCTATATCACACATCTCACCACTTACCATAACAAGCTGAAATTCAGGTGGCTGCACAAACGCGACATTCCCGGGGGTACATTAAAATTAATTTACTGCCACAATTTCGCAACTTCCTGAGCGATAAGCTCATTGTTAGCTCTGCCATTGTGTGCAATCGTTATGTGGAAATTATAACCAAGGAACACCTGTTCCCTTGTTTGTCATTTATTATTAATAACATTAATTAAGTTGTTGTGAAATTTGAAGATTAGTGGAGCTGTTTTGTGTTAGTATTTTGCATAATACTGTTATTTCTTCTGTTTTCTAATGAGATTTCCTATCGGCGAAAATTACGTCCTATTCCATACAAACTTTCATCCCTATTTAACCCCTTTAAGGAAAGAGTATTTACAAAAATCCTTCCTTATTTCTCACCATCGTTATAAATGGAACTCTTGCGCAGAATTTCATTCTAGACCCAGCGGTTTAGGCTGTGCGTTGTCTGTCAGTGAATGAATCAATTTAAGAATTTGATTGAGTAGAAGATTGTAATCTGAGCTAGCTCTACCATGTCTAAGCTTTGTCTAAGATCTTCCTTTTGTGTTAGTATTTACTAAGGTACCTTTTGTGTAGCAATATCATCAATTTATTGTGCAGTTTGTGGACCATTCGTAAGCTATCTCCTCTTTGTATAAGCTTTGTCTGTTTACAGTTCCTATATCCCACCTGCTCAGTTTTTGGAATGGAATTTCTTCATTTGTTTAGACATTTACTTTAACAGGATTATGCTCGGTACATAAGGAATGTGGGTTGGTATCATGAAATAACAGATAAGTTTAAACCCGGAAGACTCACACAGTTAGCCCAAGCAGTATTCCTAAATTGGTTTTACCAGAATAGATCGTAAAACCTGAGCTATGTAAGTAAGGTAATGTAATGAGTAAACTGTGGAGAATTTCGTCAAACTCCCCCTCAGAGATAAACCTGTCGTATGTTATTATGTTTTACGATTGTCCTCACAAAAACATTACATGAAAAGGGTATTTTAGTCTCTTTATAAGGAACGACACGACTGTTATACGACTTGTTTAAAATTCTTCATAAAGTGGGACACAACGACACGTCCTTTAATAGAAAATTGTGATAGGTACGTCTATAGTGGTTCAGGGTCCTGGAACGTGTTAATTTTTGTAAATATTTTTAAAGCATCCATTACGGAAGACATGTTCAGTGTTCCATCTTTGTCTGCTGAACGAAGAAACAGATAGGACAAATTGGAAAAGGTTATTTTCCAATTTTTTAAAGAAAATTTTAATGTCTAATAATCGCAGAGGTTACCTTTACCTGCCAAATAAGTACCAGAAATTTCATCTAACCATCCATCATCATCAGCCCAGGCAGTCCACTAGTTCCATGCAATGGCATGCAACAGATAGTAATTTATAATTTATTCATTCCACTCTCATGCATCTTCTATCAGCCATCCTATCATCCAAAGATCGTCACGATTCCTCCGTGGCATCTAAATGCTCCACAAAAGGGCAACTAACTCGTCTCCCTGAAGATTCAATTTGCAAGGGCGAGATTCGCGCAGAATAAAAAATAAAATATTATCCCCACTTTATAGGTCAGCCGTGAACCGAACGGGAAAAGGAACATTTAGACGGATTTGAGGAGTCTTTGATAAGGTTGGGTAAAGTTGGGGTCCGCTTTTAAACGTCCAATTATCATGTCCTCTTGTTTGAGGTAGGAACGTCTTTAAGGAATTTATGATTTGTTGTGTAATTGCTGAGGTAATGGCAGATAACAGCTTTGACCAAATTGTCCACCTGGTCAACGCTTGTACCGTTTGAAAAGAAATATAATAATTTGTCGCCTATGAAAAGAAAGAAATATAATAATTTGTCGCCTATGAAAAGAAAGAAATATAATAATTTGTCGCCTATGAAAAGAAAGAAATATAATAATTTGTCGCCTATGAAAAGAAAGAAATATAATAATTTGTCGCCTATGAAAAGAAAGAAATATAATAATTTGTCGCCTACTAAAGGAAATATAATAATTGGTCGCCTATTAAAAGAAATATAATAATTGGTCGCCTATTAAAAGAAATATAATAATTTGTCGCCTATTAAAAGAAATATAATAATTTGTTGTTGCTTTATTTTCGTCACAGCGATGGCGAATCGAACCCAGAAGTCATAAAGGTGATTTAGTGATTGGTGAGAAGGTAGCATAAGCAGAGACCTACAACCAGCAATGGGTACATTCTAGCTGCTTATGAAGATGGTGTTCAACCTGTGATTCATTTTAATTTTTTAATGTCCGCTTGATTATCTCATTTTATAACGTAAGATACTTAATTCAATTCGTAAGAATTTTTCTGTGATACTAACATTTTATTATTATAACACATCATATTTCTTGATAAGAAACATACTTAGAATATCCGAAGGATACTTTATCGATGGCTCGGTCCCATTCGATTAAGGGCGAACCATGCGCAAACGTAGGATTTTCTTTTAAATATTCGAATATCATTGGTAATTTTGCTTTCGGCACTTTTTATGTATTCTTTGTGGCTAACTAAAATAGACAACTGCTTCTTTTCCATATTATGATAATAAATTATTTATGGATGACAAGCAACTGATGGTTCCTATCTTCTAATAACAAATAACTGCTATCACCAACCCTTCAACCAAGTATGGTGTTCGTGTAAATTTTCCTGTTTACCAGTAATTGCAGCGTACGTGTGCAAAAACCCAACGTAAGTCTAAATTCTCTCCCAGACCACTTAATTCCATTGAAACCAACAACGTATTCTAATAACTCCCATGTTTTCACCCCTTCCGCATCCACAGTAACAATAACATCGTCGCGTCAATTGTAATTCATCCCCTACGACGCGCTAATTAAGTAAATATGGCGACACGTGACGGAGTTGTCATGGCGAGAGTTAAGAAACAAGGACGTTGTAATAAGTTATAGGAAAGTATGGGTAAAATACTGGTATTCAGCTGCATCCGGTTAGACTGGAAGCCGACCCCAACATAGTTGGGAAAAGGCTAGGCAGATTGATTGAGGAAAGTATGGGCAAAGATGATGAAGTCAATTAAAATGGCATGGTTGGAAAAATTCACGCAAACCAAAACCCAAACGCGGCTGACCGACAACAGGGGGCCTACCACCACCGCTTACAGCAGTATTATTTTAGTCTTACTTCAGTGGTGGAAAGAAATGGAGCTATTCGTCGTGTAGAGCTTCATCTCTTTCCTACAATGAAGTAATATTAAAATAATACTGCTGTAAGCGGTGGTGGTAGGCCCCCAGATTGAGTAAACAGTTGAGTAAAATAAAATCCTATCCAACATAAACACGTCGACCATGATTTATACGACAGCAGCAATCACTATGAATGCCAAGAATTTCACTTCACGTTCAAAACATATTCAGAAGGGCCCGGTTCTGGTAACAAGAGGTCGTGTTCAGCAAGAAGAGTAGAGACAAGAATAAACACAAACATTTTCAAAATTCATAATTGATTTCAGTCAATAAGCAATTTTTTACATCACTATAAGTATAGGATAGCCGTTAAGCCGTTGGTGTCGGCAGTCATTTGTGGATCTTTGATAGTCCTTACGGGTCGTCAGAAGCCCGAAAGTCTGACAACCAGTCTTACCAAGGGGTATATAAACCAGTTACTGGGTTGTGGAGGTCAGATAGGCAGTCGCTCCATGTAAAATACTGGTATTCAGCTGCATCCGGTTAGATTGGAAGCCGACTTCAACATAGTTGGGAAATGGCTAAGCAGATGATGAGGAAGTATAGGATAGCCTGAACTAAATTCGCAAGACTGTCCATTCTGGGCATACTGAAGCAACAGCTTTTAATACAGCCCCTTCTCCGTTTCGCAGATCCCTGTGATGATTGAATTAGTCAAACCTGAGCAGTGCGCCTGTGTACACAGGATTACGCGTCAGGTATCAATTTCATTATGTTGGACCCTCATGTTAGAGACCTGTACCACGCACCGTGTATTTGACGATCACTTGTGGAATGGTTAATTTTCAAGATCTGGTTTTGTTTTTGTTGATTTTTATTTAGAACTAACTTCCGCCCGCGGCTGCGCCCGCGTGGTATGTCGATAAAAATTAGACTATGTCCTTCCCCGGGATGCCATCTATCTATCGAAATCCGTTCAGTGGTTTAGGCGTGAAAAGGTAACATACAGACACACAGAGTTACTTTCGAATTTATAATATTAATATGGATTGTTTGTCTGAGTCTCTCATATTTATAATATTAATATGGATTGTTTGTCTGAGTCTCTCATATTTATAATATTAATATGTATTGTTTGTCTGAGTCTCTCATATTTATAATATTAATATGGATTGTTTGTCTGAGTCTCTCATATTTAAAGTTCTTCCGAAAAACAAAAGACAGTTTAATATGACAAGCAAAACCCGTAATTACTCACTGAAAATGAATATAAGATGATTTGAGATTATCAGGGTCACTGGAACTTTCGTTTGCCTACAATAGTTAAAGTTAAGTTAAGTTTGCAAGTTATCGTAAGTATTTTTACATTTAGTTCATGAAATTCATTGATCATAGTAATTACCGTGACTGTATTAAGGGTCCAACGAGCGGAAGAGTGTAAAAAGCGACAAAAAATACAGACGTAGCCGGTCCAGGGATGCGGAGAGGAGGGGGTGCGTCTTAATACGTCATTAGCGAACGATTGCTGAGTGTTTTTACACTGTTCGGATTCAGGGCTGGCACTCGAGTTGAAGGACCAGACTATTAGCAGATTTAATATCAGAAGCCAGCGAGGTAATTGCATAACACAATTACAATCTCAATGCCATTCATTTTGACAATTCATTGTAATAAGTAGGTACCTTTTCGAACAGACGACGTTTTCAAACGTACGAAGCAATGGATTATGATTTCCTTCAAAATCTATTTTGGATTGTGATAGAAAGTGTGTTAGGCAATTGGGATGCAGGCTTGTTATAACTGAATCAATATTCAATAAGCAATATTTTTCCTCCGTGTTCTGTTCATCATAGTTCAATGTTTTCCATGACAGCTTTTCCCACTTTTTGTCAATTTTCCTCATACGAAACTATTTCGTAATTTTCCGCCAATATTTTCACAACATTCCCGAACTACAGAGGCATATTATTATCTCATTTTTTTAGCTATTTTCCTTCATGAAAGCTTCCGTGTTTCCTGTTTCGTCGTGACTGACACATTCTTCAAACACGCTTGTTACTTGTCTTCTCAAAATATTTTTTTCCCTACAGAGGTATACTCTATTATCATAAGTGTACCAAATAATAGGAGTAGGTATGTAATGATCGTAGCCGCTGGCGTTCTGCAGTTCATGGGCAGAAGACGTTTTATGTATATGTTTGTGTATGTATAATTTGTATAAATTCGCCAATGTATTCAATAATGACTATGAGATACTCGTAAGGTTTAGCTAAATGGCAGCCAGCAGGGTCCTACACGATACAATGACAAACAAAAAACGTAGTAGTAGTTTAAGTACCTAACTGGACCATCATCGCTCAGCATATTGATATGGCACATAATGCACTCACGAAGCAGAGCCAGCTCTGACTTTCAGTGTTAGCAACTAAATACGATAAATTATGTGCCAAACTTGGTCATTAAGTATATTGCAATATTTTATTTTTGTTTTTTTATTGGTGTTAGCCTGGTTCTAAAACGTAGTACAATTTACACGTCTAAACAGAAATTATCACTAGTAATTACAGTTCTAAACCTAGTAGTCAACCCTACCCATCCGTGGGACGATATCGCTTCGCTAATTCTATCCGTGATTTATATGTTCACGCGGAGGCGGGTCGGATAGCGGATTACTTGCCGGATTACGCCGGGTTCGACGCCCGGGTAGATAATGGTAGATTTAGACCGCGTATCCCCGGAAAAAAGTCTTAATGGATTGGACTGTGATTGCTTCTTTGTAAATGTAAATATTGCTCTTTCTCTTCGATTTCGAGTGATTTGTTTGTTGGAATGTCTGGGTTTAAGTGCTGTTGACTGAAAACTTTTGTTTTCAAGAAAGCTTATCCGCTAGTATTCTACTCGTTCAAATGAGACTGTATTTTTTTCCAGATGACAAAAGGTCACAAAATCAAACTGCCCAGCCTTTTCCCAACTATGTTGGGGTCGTCTTCCAGTCTAACCGGATGTAGCTGGATAGCAGTATTTTATATGGAGCGACTGCCTCTCTGACCTCCACATCCCAGTTACTGGGTAATACAATACCCCTTGGAAAGACTGGTTGTCGGACTTTCGGGCTTCTGGCGACCCATTAACGATTGTCAAAGATCCAAGAATGACAACGGCTTAATGTGGTTTTCGAAGCATGACAAAGAGTCACAGCTTCTTTGATTTAATTCTGATTTTGAATGTCCTGAGACGAGGGTAAAAAAAGGAGGAGTCTAGGACTTTTTTCAACTAAAACTAGCTAGGTCTTTTAATGTTTTTGTGAAACATGATGAGCAAAAACACAGTACCACTAAGTTTCTTTCTGTCGATTTGAAGAAAGAAGCTATATAAATATTGACATTTCAAACCACTTTAATGTTAGCCGTGCATCACACGATGTCAGTGGGTAGGCAGTGATGTATCGCCGCAAACAACAGCACTTTACATTAGTCGCTATTAGACCAGTGTTGAAAGAAAACATCGTTTTTGTGGCAACTTGTGAATAATGAGAAGAAGATACAGTGCAACTGTTCATTCTTTCAAGACTTGTTTTGAATTTCATCGCAGATCATAGGAAGGTTTTTCCTGGAACTGTACTCATAATTATTAATAGGTGCAGGTAATATGTAGAGCAGCATTTTTCACTACTAGCCCGTAATCTGGATTTGTGCCTGGTTCATGGCAATAGGGACCTAGGGACTATTATACGGGACTTAATTAAACATAACTAACTGTACCACAATAAGAGTGACAGAACCCCTCCATTCTGTCACTCTTATTGTGGTACATGTTTAGGTAAAGTAGGCAAAAGAAAGAAAGGGAGACCTTCGAGCAGATGGGAGGACGAAATCAAACGCATAGCGGGTCCAAACTGGACACAACCAGCGCAATCCAGAGAAAACTGGCTCAATTTGGAGGAGGCCTTTACCTGCAGAGGGGTCCTTACAGAATAAATTTATTCAAAACTGAAACAACTAACCATAAAAAAAACCTATCTGAAGAATACTAACAAAACTAATTTACGAGCATTTTCTGTAAGAAATAAAAGGCTTTTTTACTTTTAGTTATTTTATTTATTAACTGCACCACAGAAATTCACCAAAATGTCATATTTTCAATTATTTAAGTTGCAGTACTAACAACTTATTTACATAATTGTTTTTTTTTTTTTGTGTGTTGGACTTTTTGGCGGGAAGTCAAACGAGGCGGTAATTTTGATTTCGCAAAAAGTTTAATAATTATAAAATTGTACGGAAATACCACATAAATAACATCTGCTAGGACCTCGTACAACCATGAGTGTCACCAGTGGCGGTGAGGAGCCGCCAGATGTGGGAGAAAAGAAGAAAAGAAAGTACAGTAATACCAGAAGAACAACTGACTCAATTAATAAGTATAACATTTTTACTAAACAAAATTACAAAAGACTATTCATAGAAAACACAAATTCTGAGTATGTAGTATACGTAGAGTCAACAGAACAGGAGAAGGTGGGGAATAAAAATCCTATCATGCTCACCAACTTAATATCTGATAATGTTCAAGGAGTCTTAGGAGTACATAGATTAAATGCGCATAAAATAGGAATAACATTCAGAAAGGCGGCTGCAGCCAACAATTTTCTAAAGATGGAAGACTTCTTATGGAAAAATAAGTTTAAAGCCTTTATACCATCGTACTTAACAGAAAGGATTGGTGTACTGAGGTTTGTGCCCAAAGAACTCTCCAATGAGGAAATATATAAAAATATAGTGTGTGAATCTGAAGTGATTTCAATTAAAAGATTCATGCGTAAAGTAGAGGGAAACTTAGCCATGAGTGTAGGTTCCTTGATTATGTGACATAAACTTATTTTTCTTTTCTTTATCATAGGTCATCCGTCTCTTAATGCATTAGGTATGCAGAGATTGTTTATGCATTTTATTTATCTGGCGATTAGCGGGGTACCACGGGCCAAAAGATTTGCATATGGTACCCCTTTGTTCCCCTTGGGGGTTCCACGGGCAAAAATATTTGCTTGTGGTACCCCAAGGGGAACTAGACTGGGGGACCACGGGCAAGTACCGCTCTCAATACAGTTGCCGTCACCTTTGCATCAACATCTTTACCGCAGTATGCATATATAAAACTATTTAGATACGAGGTGAAAACATACATACCACCATTATTGCAATGTTATAAGTGTCTTAAATTTAATCATTCTGCTAAGACTTGCAGAGGCGAGCAACACTGCTCTTCCTGTGCTGGTCGTCACTCCTACAAAGAATGCGATGTCGAAGAGATCACATGCATCAACTGCGCAGGTAATCATCTTGCCATTTCACGAGACTGTCCCATAAAAAAACAAAAAATGGAAGAGAAAAAGGCCAAATTTCAGCAGCAATCGTATGCCACTGTTGTGAAACAACCAAATGAGAAATCTTTCCCTGGTTTACCCAAGGTTACTGATAAGACTAAAACAAATGATATTTTAGATATAAAACAAGTAGCAAATAATGATATTATAATTAACGCAATAGTTAAATCGTTGGTTGCATTAGGGAACAAGAGTGACTCTGATGGACCACTCACACATAAGAAAATAAAAGAAATATTTTTATCAAATTTAATTTAATGGATACTTATCTAAATATTTTACAGTATAATATACAGAGTTTACAGAGTAAAAAGAGCCTATTACAAAATCTATTAATGGAAAAAAATATAGATGTCTGTCTTCTTAATGAGACTTGGTTCAAATCTAATTCTATAATCCCACACTTTCCCACATATAATTTAATTCACAAAAATTCCATAAATTCTCATAATGGAGTAGCCATCTTGGTGAACCATCGTTTAAAGTACAAAATAGTTAATACACACTTCTCAGAATCAATTCAAAACTTATGTATCACTATAGATACACAATTTGGAGCAATGTCAATACTTTGTGTATACAGCCCTCCAAGTATCAGGTTTGACTCAGCAAAGTTAAAGGACTTAATCAATAACATACCGAAACCTTGTATAGTTATGGGCGATTTTAACGCTCATAACATAGCCTTTGGATGTCATAGTGATAATAATAGAGGTAGATGTTTTTATAATATAATTGATGTATTTGACTTATGTATTTTGAATGATGGATCACCAACAACTGTTCCTTATCCTAATAGACAAGCTTCAGCGATAGATCTTGCCCTTGTTAGCTCCTCAATAGCTCATTTATGTAACTGGTATGTTCATGACGATCCCATGGGTAGTTATCATCTTCCAACCTTACTTGAGATCAACATTCAAACATCTGTGTATGACACGTCACCTATGGATCAAGAAAAATATATTTATAGTAAGGCAGATTGGGACGAATATTATAGCCTATCAGAAACTTGTTTTTCCTACTTAGACTCAACAAATGATTCCCCTATCAATGCATATAATGATTTTATAGAAACGTTAAATGATTTAAGGAATAAAACAATTCCAAAACGAAAATTAAGTGCAAACACAGCTATAAAAAAACCAGTACCATGGTGGAATACAAAATGTAGTGATGCTGTTGAAAAATCAAAAGATGCATTAAAGTATTATTTTTCTCAACCCAACATTGAAAACTAGATAAATTATAAAAAACTAGATGCAAAAAAGAAAAGAATTCTGAAGGAAGAAAATTCTTCTTCTTGGAAAAATTTATGTAGTAGCTTCAACTCCAGTTTCTAGGATATGGGGATACATTAAAAAATTTAAAAGAATTGGAACTAATCGAAACAAAAATATCAATGATGAGTGGGTTCCAAGTTTTTTAGACAACTTAGCAGATTCTACTGAAATAGACGACAATAGGCTTGAGTATTTGTTCGAAAATGCTACAGAAAATGAAGTAAATGTATTTCTCAAGAATAATTTCACTATAGAGGAGTTGAAAACATCTTTAGAGAGTAGGAAAGATACTACACCGGGATTGGATGACATACCTTACATGTTAATAAAAAAAATACATTTAAATGCAAAAACAACATTACTTAGTATTTATAATAAACTATGGGATGAATTAGTAATACCTGAGTCTTGGAAAACACAGTGTGTTATTCCAATTTTAAAACCTAATAAACCTGTAAACAATGCTTCTTCTTATAGACCTATTTCCTTATCATCCTGTTTGGGTAAACTCTTTGAAAATATGTTGAAGTTAAGATTAGATTATTTTGTTGAATCACAAAGCTTAATTCCTTCTATTCAGTTTGGTTTCAGAAAAGGTAAAAGTTGCTCTGAAAGCCTTGTATCTTTATTATCAGATATAAGACAGGTTAAATTAAGTCACTCTAATGCAATCTGCGTGTTTTTAGATGTAAAAGGTGCTTTTGACAACGTAAATATAGAAGAACTCATTCAAGTATCTCACGATATTGGTATACCTGGTCATATCCTAAAATGGCTTTATTCTTTTTTAAACAATAGAACTGTATTTGTTAAATATAATAATAAATTGCATGGACCTAGGACTGTCAACAAAGGCACAATGCAAGGGGCAACTTTGTCTCCTTTACTTTATAACTTATATACTTCTGAAATATTCAAATATGTAGATGTACCAGATGTAAAGATCCTACAATTTGCAGATGACTTGCTTTTGTACAGCATAAATCAAAACATAGATATAGCAATGGCTAATATCAATAAGGCTATGTCTCAATTATACAATTATTACCATAGTAAACTTAAATTAGAAATAAGTCCAGAAAAGAGTTCAGTTTTAATTATCAGTAAAAATGTAAATACTCATAGGAATGTTAAAATTTCATACAATAATGTTGAAATTCCTGTGGTTAAGCAACATAAATTCCTTGGAGTCATTATTGATGATAAATTAAAGTTTGATGAACATATTAAACACATAAGTAACAAAGCGCTGAATGGTATTAATCTATTGAGACATTTAGCAGGAAGTTTTTGGGGATCTGACCCCAAAGTTATGAGTATGCTGTACAAAAGTATAGTGAGAAGCCATTTTGATTACAGTAATTTAGCTTATATGAATGCCAATAGCACATTATTACGAAAATTAGATGTAATTCAAAATATGGGATTGAGACTTATTTGTGGTGCTATGCGCTCTACACCTATTAATTCATTAGAAATTGAGACATGTATACCTCCCTTGACATTACGAAGGTTGTTGTTGGCTGAGAGATTTTTATTAAAAGTCTTGGCATCAAATGATAATCCTTTACTTAAGAAACTAACAATACATCCTGAAATCTCACAGTCAATTGCTTCCAATACCATCTCTGCTTCTTCTTTGGTTGGTGGAACTCTACCTGAAATGCCAACAATATTTGAACATGTAAATAATAATTCAAAAGATATCGTTAAAAATGATATTTGGCCTATATACAAAATTCCTTATAATAGTATTATTAACAGCTTTGCAATACATTTAGACACAGTGCACAATAAATTTGATTTTTTACAGTTTAAAGACAATAGACCAGAACATTATGTTATATACACAGATGGATCTAAAACAGATCATAATGTAAATGCAGCTTTCTATGATCCACAGCTAGACTTCACTAAATGTATTAAATTAAACACGGTGTGTAGCATTTTCACTGCAGAATGCTATGCAATTAATTGTGCACTGCAGCATGTAAATCGTCTTGTAAATAATGTACATCATATTTTAATAGTAACAGACTCCAAAAGCGTTCTGTCTGTGCTACATAATGTAAATATTTCTTTTAAAGTAAATTTTATTATTTATAATATTAGACATAGAATCCAAAAACTACTGGATAAGTTTATTCAAGTAGAATTAGTATGGGTACCTTCACACAGTGGCATACATGGAAACGAAGTAGCTGACACTGCGGCCCGTTCAGATCATGTCGAAGATCGATCCGACTTGCTGAAGGTGCCCTTCACCGATTACTACAGCCTTTTTAAACAGCGTAATACACAGTTGTGGAAAGAGCATTGGGACATAACGCTAGAATCGAAAGGCAGATGGTATGCTGCAATTCAAAACAAAATACAGATTAAACCTTGGTATCACTACAACAAATACTACACTAGAAAATTTATAACTATTATAACACGCATGAGATTGGGACATTGCCTAACACCAGCTCACCTGAATAGGATTCATATATTAAACAATAGCAGATGTCAATATTGCGGAGCAGAGGATGCTGATTTGGATCATATTATCATAAAGTGTTCAAGTTTTAATATTCAACGTTTAATTTTGGTTACTGATTTGAATGAAATAAATGACAATGACAATGACATAGAAATCGAAAATGAACGTCAACAAAGTGTTCCCCGCAGTGTTCAGGAATTATTAAAAAATAATAAATATTTTAGTGTCTTGTATAAATTTATTTGTAATACGGTAGAAAAAATCTAATTTATTTTGTAATTAGAAATGTATAGTAGTGTAGTATGTTATAAGTTAGTAATGTGTAGTATGTTATAAGTTAGTAATGTGTAGTATGTTATAAGAAAACGATGTTCCTATCACTCACTGAGATGTATCACATAACCCGAAAGGGTAAGTTGATAATGAAAATATTGATGTAAACATGATTTGTATCATAGTTTAGTTTACACCTAAGTTACAACCATCTATGTATACGACTGAAAGACTTGTATCTATGGTCATGAATAAAAAATTATAAAAAAAATTATTTACATAATTGAAAATATGACATTTTTTAAGTCCCGCAAGTTTTAAAACTCACATCCATTCGAATAAAAATCTATTCGATATTTTTTTTCAATTTCGTCTCGTTTTCACGCTGCAGGTACCGATCCATCACGTGTGTGCACATTGATAGCTCATCGCCATGAAGCGTGGTGCATTTTATTTATGGCTACAACCTCGCTGACTATCCGCTTTTCAATAAAACCACAACAAACATGATTGCATTCAGTTCTGAAAAATCCGCATTCAGGCAGGCTTTATGTTGATTAATTATTGTGGTTGAACTTTTTCTGTAGTAGGTAGGTGAGGATCTATCAAATCAGCCTCTCACAGTCAATTCTAGGCAAAGCAGCACTTGGTTATTCATAGATAATAATATTGTACTATTACTAAGGACTGATTTAACCAAAGTCTGATATCTTTTATCCGTGGAAAATAATCTGACAGTTTTTTTTAATGTAAGCACAGTAACAAGTACAGAATTTATTCGTAGGACAAGACTTATACTTGGAAGTTTGGTCGAATTCGCCCTAAGTCGTCCAACCAACTCGAGAGACATCATTGTAGTTTGCAGATTCCTGGTCCTCAGGAACTCATCTGCTCCGACGAGCCTTCCTTTGATAGCCTTGCCCGTACTCTTCTTCTGTATGGTCTTGACTGTCTAGAGGGACGGAAAAGTAAAAAAAAATGTTGGATTGTTATAAGCTGTGAAACGTTTTTGACAATCTTTTTCAAAGTCGTGTAAAATACGAAACGCTTTGAAAGCGATTACCACATGTCAGGCCGCCAGCGTGCTATTGATTGACATCCTACTTTTTTATGTATCGTATCTCATAGTTGACCTCTGAGATCGTGACTACTTCTGCTTTAAGCTAACTTAAAGTCCCTAGGAAAGGGCATAATACTAAATTATAAACTAGGCGACTGCTTGCTAAGGGCACCCCCTGTGGGGTTCGAACCTCGGCTGAGGACGTCTCTGGAGGGAGGACAGCAAGATGGGACAGGCTGGATCAAAACTGGATAATTATTATTATCTGGATTTAAAGCTATGACGTACCGTCACATTTATACCCAAAAGAGCCCTCACTCTACGATGTCTATTCGTAAACTTGACCCAGCAGAGGAGAGTACCACCAAAGCCTATATTTAATTGTATAATCACGTCCCGACTGTCGCATTAGCTGCGCGGGCGCTTTGTCCGCTTTCGGCATTGTACATAATGTTGTAGGGATACTAAACTGAAGATATAAAGATAGAAGAAGTGATACCGGCTCCCTGTTAAAAAAGCTAATGATATCACGGTAGAATTTTTCAGAAGGCATGAGTGGCCATGTAAGATAGGTGGGTTAGCGTTTGAATCCCTAATACAATACAACCGTGTATCTTCTAGAATCACAATATTAAAAAAAATACTAGTTAATAAAGTTAATACAAACAGCGTTACATAAACCCATACCTTTTTCCCATGGGGGTCGGCAGAGACTACAGAGCCTGCTATGATCTATATTACTTTTTTTGTTTCGTTTACTTTCATACCCACGCCTGTTGCGAGAGGGTACACACCTGAACTTTCTGAAGTGCAAGTTATCTTAACCAAATTACCATTACTAACCTGGAGTGGAGTAATTTAACGTTGATATGCCTCTACCATCATTTTGCTATGCATCCACTCTAGAAGGCCACTGTAATTCTCCTGCCTTCAATGATGCTATTTTACTACAATTTACATAATGTAAAACATAATAGACTACCAGATAACCTATAGTGTCAATATTACCATATAAACACCCACATGATTGAATTCTGCAGAGGTCACAGGATAGACCTCGGTTATAACATTTTAGTGCCTCTAACTGAAATGTAGGGGCTAACAGAATAGCTGCCAGAGTAGGATTGGAAGTATTTACGATGGTTAGGGGCCCATTCCATCGAGTTTTATAGTTATCAGATACATCAAAAATCCACTACTGAATCCTACTATTCCCTTTGCTAGTTTGCTGATACTGTCCGACTGTTTTCTCTAAATCCTACACTCATGGATTCTCGATAGTTAATTGATTCAGGCATGACTTTGTGCAAATCCATTATAAAATACGCGCGCTGGACGCAGATAAACTCTCTCTGACTCTGCGTCCAGCGCTCGGTGTGGCAACACGTCGTGTTCTGGTTTGCAATTGGTCAATCGTCAGCCTGAGGATGCCTCGTTGAGAGGTGAAACACGTGTCGATTTCTTACAGGGTTTTTTATGACTCTTGAAGAATAATAAAGCGGAATAGGTCACTAAATATATCTACGTCAATTGTATTTTATCATGGATTCTCTTCAAAAGTTAAGATGGATCCGCACGTTAGAATTGGTCTCAAATGTCATGATTTCATGAGGAAGTCAGTCAATAGACCAATTATAATTAAGAGAGATGTATTAATGATTCTAATTCTGTGAATACATATACGTGTTATGGTCGCGAATCATATTTTGATCAAGATGCAACCTGACACTGACCTGCAAATTGCAAAAAACGTACCTACGTTTGCCTGTGTCAACAATCTAAACATTTTACAGTTGTTTCCATTTTTTAGGTGGTTGACAAAGGTATCTGCAAATTCCTTGCTGTAAAAGGTGTCCATATTACTATTTGCATCAAGTTAAGGCTTCCGGCCTGTTTATTAACCTCATCATCCTCTGTCCTTTCTTTATTTCATTTCATTTCATTTCATTTCATTTCACAATTTACTTGGGGTCGGCGCACCATGTCTCCATCTTCCAAACAATTCATTTCAATTAACCGCTCACTTAGCCGTCATCTCAGTGGTCCAAGAGAGTAACTCTAGCTGCTATATCATTCTCAAAATCCATTCATTCTCTTTTAGCCAACCTTAGCCAGTCTATCAACCTACCCAGTAGCAAACCCTAAGCTATCCATTCCAGCACATTTAACTCTACAGCCTACAGAGCCGTCGTCGGAGCGCCCGCGCAGTCGTCGTAAATCTGCGCGCGCTATTGTGCATTGAACTCACATTTATATGCCCCGTCTTTGTGTTTGACAACTAAGTTCTGATCCGTTTATTGTGCTTTTGAACTTGATTATTAGTATTGAGTACCTATATCATAGTCGACTGTGGATATGGCCTTGATAACTTGTTGTAATTCTTCTGTTACCTAAGAAATACCTAGATATTGCTCATTTTTGGCTGAAAATAATATGAAGATTGAAGATAATTTGGAGAAGACTTACTTAACTTATGGAAAGACATGTTAGATCAACTAAGCTATAACATTTTTTAGCCGAGAATGCGTTAACATTCACAGGAACGTATCTACTATCATTTCGAAAAGCTAAGAAAAGTTATTTTCTAAATTATCAAGTCTCCTTGTCAACACCATAATATCTTAACTACATTTCAAACACTTACAAGCAACCAACTATTAAGCAGTCCTGTCCTTTCACACGAGAACTACCAAGAAAGAGTCCTGGCTGCAGTAATTACGAATGATTAGGTGCAATTATAGTTTATAATTATAATTTATGTCTGCCATTACCGTGCGGCGCGTACGCAAGCGCGGTGAATATAGTCATCTATCATGTAAAGATAAATATTAGCCAAGAAGCCTGCAAGATTAAATGTCTGATATTTAGTAAGGAGCAGGAAAATTATAGCTAAAATGTCAGGTCCTTACTACATGAATATTTGACCTGGTGGATTGTGGTTATTGGGACGTTGGGACGATTACTCCTATATAGGTAACTAGCTTCCGCCCGCGGCTTCGCCCGCGTGGTATGTCGATAAAAAGTAGCCTATGTCCTTCCCCGGGATGCCGTCTATCTCCTTGCCAAAGAAATCAGACAGACAGACAGACAGAGTTACTTTCGAATTTATAATATTAGTATGGATGTCGTAACGGACAGTGTGTCCATGGATGGGTGACCACCTTTACATATCGAGACTCCTCCGTGCCTCGGACAGCAGTGGATCTTTGACAGTCGTTACGGGTCGTCAGAAGCCCGAAAGTCTGACAACCAGTCTTACCAAGGGGTATCGTATTACCCAGTTACTGGGTTGTGGAAGTCTGATAGGCAGTCGCTCCATGTAAAATACTGGTATTCAGCTGCATCCGGTTAGACTGGAAGCCGACCCCAACATAGTTGGGAAAAGGCTAGGCAGATGAAGAGATGATGATGAATTTATTTTGAAATAGGTCTTTTCCCAAAGTTGCTCGTTATTTTACGAGAAAATCGCGTGTTATGTCTTCAGTCAAAAAGCATATAAAATCATCGACAGGCTTATTTATCAGCGCTCAAAGTACAAAGTTCATAGTACACATGCTCTTGCACAGTTAGTCTTGCTCATGTTTCGGCACAATGTTTCAAAGGCCAAACAAGATGAGACAAAAACCCATTTTAAACCAACAAGATCTACATTTCTGTACTATTTGGACATCCGATTTCGATCAATTACATTAGCTCTTAGTACTTATGTTTGCTTTAACCATTAATAACTCAAGTAGCCAAGTGTAAACTCTAGAGGATTGAGATGTAAGTACAAACAATTTATTTAATTGAAACCACTTAGTTTTGCCCGCGTCATCGCTTGCCCGGTTTTCTGTACGACATTAGGTGTTGTTATTTCTATCTGCAGACATACTTGAATAATGATATAATTCGTTTAAAATAGTGTCTTGGGTTTGTAAACATTGAATGTTGAGACAATTACCTACTTTTGAGGAAATTTTAACTTTGAACTAGTGGATGGTTTGCGTAAAACATAGCCATCGTTTCCAATCGTCCAAAATGACCGCAGAATTATTCATTCAGTTCTGTCTGTGTGTTTATTTGCATAATGTACAGTTACAGGCTAGGCTAAAACTTTTTAAAACAATGGACACCCCTCACGGGTCTGATCGACAAGTGATTCGTCAACTCGTCCTACATGCCTACGGCCCATTTAGGACGACTTGAAGATCCTATATCTTACCTATAACTTTCCCTATGCCTATAACTATCCGGAAAACAGAAATGAACTGGAAGTATTGCTAGTAAAATATTATTTGACTTTTTAGGGTTTTCTCGCCATAGACTGGCATACAAACGAAAGTAAAACTAAAAATTGTTTAAAAAGTATTGTTATTATCTTGTCTTACTGACTGTACCAAACGTTGATAAAGTTTAAAGTTTCACACAAAAAGAAACGTAGGACGACTTGCAGAATCAAAATATATTATTATTTATTTTGATTTTCTTCTAGTCGTCCTAAATGGGCGGTAGGCATGTAGGACGAGTTGACGAATCACTCTGATCAACAAATCTCTTGTTACCTGCTGTGATTGATTGATTCATAAATCAAATTATTTAAATCAAAATTAAAAGTCATTTATTCAAACTAGGCTGAGAATCAGCACTTTTCGAACGTCAACATTACATAAGACAGTCCCCCAAACACCCTTCACCACTTCCTAGTGATTTAGCTGGTTAAAAAACAAAAGCCGGCTGCAAAAACATAAAACTGAAAAGAGAAAAACAAGCATTGAACTTTGTTTTTTGTAAGGTATTGCAGGCGGAGACAAACAAAAGTTACACTATATTTCAGGTTATTGGTTTGGACTATTTTATTTATTTATTTATTAAACTTTATGCACAAGTAAAAAACTACTGTACAAAGGCGGACTTAATGCCTGAGGCTACCAGTCAACCTTAGGGTGGTGCAGAGACAGACATGGCAGGTGCAACATAAGACAATACATGTAACTTGAATAAAAATGAATACTAATTAATACATACACATATACATACATAAATATAAACTAAAAAAAAACTTAGTCAGGAGAAATAACGACAGGTAGAGGAGAAAACGAATCCAGCGAATTAGCGCCGGGATGATTCTGCCAACATCTTATGAATAATGTTCACGTGCCTTGACTTTAAACGATAAGCGACTGGTTGCCGTCCTGATTTCCAGGGGGAGCGCATTCCAAAGAAAGACCGCCTGGACGAAGAAAGAAGAGTGAATGAAACCAGAGCGGTGAGAAGGACATCGTAGAAGACGATTGTTGGTAGAACGAAGATTTTTACTATGGGCAGAGCATAAGTATTGAACATGGGAAGTCAGGTAAGAGGGTGAAGTGGGTTTGTCGAGTATAGAAAACAACATAGACAAAGCCCTCAACTCTCTGCGCTGACGAATGGGTAACCATTTCAAAAGCAATCGATCGAAAACGAATCGAATGCAATTATTGAGAAGGCGATCTAGTTTATTAAGGAGATCTGCATTCAGGTCATAGTAACACACATCACCATAGTCAATAATGGGAAAGATTAGGGACTGTACAAGCATTGCCTTTATGTGTGATGGGAGAAGGTTTTTCAACCGATAGAGCGACCGCAACGTTCCGGTAACTTTATTACTAACTTTATTCTATTTTATTATTGGACTGGGTCGTCAGAAGCCCGAAAGTCTGACAACCAGTCTTACCAAGGGGTATCGTATTACCCAGTTACTGGGTTGTGGAGGTCAGATAGGCAGTCGCCCCATGTAAAATACTGGTATTCAGCTGCATCCGGTTAGACTGGAAGCCGACCCCAACATAGTTGGGAATAGGCTGGGCATATGATATTGGACTGGGGCAGTCGGGTAAAAATTTGATATGATTCCCGGAAACAAGAAGTTCCTGCATAATAAACAGTAGGTATCATTTTCATGAACCAAAACCTTTGTGCTTTCTCGGTATCCATTCAAATCTACCTCAACACAAACGAACAGACAGCAGAACCTTTATTTCACGGGATGCCTTATGTTTACGGACAAAAGGTACACAGGGGGTAAGCAAATACTGAGCAGAAAGTATTGACAATGTGCCCAATATCGTAAGGGGAACGATCGCAATTTGTCAGTCTGTTTGTGGCCGTCGCACAAACATGACGAGGGATTAGATGGCTTATTTTGTTCAGTTGAAACAGAGGATCATTGACTTTTGTTTCTGGTTTGGACAGGTCGTTTTTTGACGTGTAAGGGATGAATTTAATTGGGACTTTAAAAGAATAAAATACATGTTTTGGTTAGTCTACTGTGGACATACCATCCACCTGGGGGCCAAGTCTACTAATTTACAAACATGTCAGTGGTCTCACAATTATCAGTTTTTGACAGATTTGCCATACAAAATCTGTCAAAAAGTCAGAAGCATGCGTAGATATCGAAGCATTTCCTTCTCAGTATTTAAACAGTGGTAGTTTTCAAATTATAAGAATAAATAACAAAATGAAATAAGTCAATAATATTATAAGTAACACGGAAAATTATCTTTCATATTACTACCAAGCTCTCACATTATAAACTGCTGTTCACAATAATACTGGGTTGTCTTGGCTGTCGAACTTTATGTGATAGACACATGAAGTTCGAAAACGATTAATCACGGCGGGATGATCAGATAATGTGACAATCCCGTGTATTTTTTATTTAATAATTGACGAAAAAATCCTGAATTTCATTAATATTTAGGTATTCAGAATCTAAGATTATGATAGATTTTAATAAAAAGATTTTCTTTCTTATAGTAAAGAAATAAATGTGATGCGGGGGATCAGGAGGGGTATCTCCTAAAACCTCACGACGTATCACCAAGGGTGGGGGCGGTATAAAAGTGCCTTAAAAACCCTCACATGATAAGGAACAACCTCACATTGATAAGAAACAACCTATACCTACTTACCTTTCAACACGAGATAAGGTGTTTAAAGCTCAGAAACGCTGTGTAAGAGCGATGTGCGGTCTTAAATCCACAGATAGTTGCAAGCCTTTGTTTAAGTCTCTAAAAGTTCTTCCCTTTCCGTCATTATTTATTATGGAAATGGCAATATTTGTTAAAAGAAATGCGAACTTATTCACTAAGGTTTCGGACACCAGAAAAGGCCCCGTGAGAAGCCAATATAAAAACCTTTTAAATGTTGGTTGCTATAAAACTGCATTATTAAGGAAAAGTGTAATTTGTATGGGACCAATCATATTTAATAAATTACCGGATTATTTAAAAAATGACACATTTCAAAATTTCAAACACAAACTTAAAGCTTTTCTAGTGGAAAAATGTTATTACTCCATTAATGATTTTCTAAATGACCGATCATTATAGACATTGAAATTTTGTTAATTACATAAATTGAATTTTGAAAATTAATTATATCGACTGAATTAATTGTATTTTGTTTGACATTTTAGTTGTTCTTTGACATTTACATAGTATTTTGACATTTTAATAGTAATGTCGAAAGGATGGTGGGCGAAAGTGGTCCCAGCACGGCCAGCCAGTACGTGTGCATTACTTAAAAGAGCAGATTAAACTGAACATTTTTTACTATGACACCATCAAAATCTGTCCCGGAGGAACCGAGCTACGTGCATCTAAAGTATTTTTCTCTGTCCGCGGCTTAGCTCAAACACTGTTAGTACTAGACAGCTGTTATCTGGCATGGATAGACATATTAATCACGCCGACAAACCGGTAATATAAAATCGAAAAAATTATCTTTTTTTAGGGTACCTCCCCTACAAGTAAAGTGGGGATGGTGTTTTTTTTTCTTCTCTATCCCATGGTGTGGGGTGTCGTTGGAAAGGCCCTTTTAAAATATTGTGAGTCTGTGAAAACCATTTTCGGATTCAGGGATCCGTTTACGAAATATTAAGCTTTTAAGTGCTATCTGAGTGGGCGAGGGTGGTCCCAGCACGGCCAGCCACTACGTGTGAATTACTTAAAAGAGCAGATTAAACTGAACATTTTTTACTATGACACCATCAAAATCTGTCCCGGAGGAACCGAGCTACGTGCATCTAAAGTATTTTTCTCTTTCCGCGGCTTAGCTCAAACACTGTTAGTACTAGCCAGCTGTTATCTGGCATGGATAGACATATTAATCACGCTGACAAAGCAGTAATATAAAATCACGAAAATCATCTTTTTTTAGGGTACCTCCCCTACAAGTAAAGTGGGGATGGTGTTTTTTTTTCTTCTCTATCCCATGGTGTGGGGTGTCGTTGGAAAGGCCCTTTTAAAATATTGTGAGTCTGTGAAAACCATTTTCGGATTCAGGGATCCGTTTACGAAATATTAAGCTTTTAAGTGCTATCTGAGTGGGCGAGGGTGGTCCCAGCACGGCCAGCCACTACGTGTGAATTACTTAAAAGAGCAGATTAAACTGAACATTTTTTACTATGACACCATCAAAATCTGTCCCGGAGGAACCGAGCTACGTGCATCTAAAGTATTTTTCTCTTTCCGCGGCTTAGCTCAAACACTGTTAGTACTAGCCAGCTGTTATCTGGCATGGATAGACATATTAATCACGCTGACAAAGCAGTAATATAAAATCACGAAAATCATCTTTTTTTAGGGTACCTCCCCTACAAGTAAAGTGGGGATGGTGTTTTTTTTTCTTCTCTATCCCATGGTGTGGGGTGTCGTTGGAAAGGCCCTTTTAAAATATTGTGAGTCTGTGAAAACCATTTTCGGATTCAGGGATCCGTTTACGAAATATTAAGCTTTTAAGTGCTATCTGAGTGGGCGAGGGTGGTCCCAGCACGGCCAGCCACTACGTGTGAATTACTTAAAAGAGCAGATTAAACTGAACATTTTTTACTATGACACCATCAAAATCTGTCCCGGAGGAACCGAGCTACGTGCATCTAAAATATTTTTCTCTTTCCGCGGCTTAGCTCAAACACTGTTAGTACTAGACAGCTGTTATCTGGCATGGATAGACATATTAATCACGCTGACAAAGCAGTAATATAAAATCACGAAAATCATCTTTTTTTAGGGTACCTCCCCTACAAGTAAAGTGGGGATGGTGTTTTTTTTTCTTCTCTATCCCATGGTGTGGGGTGTCGTTGGAAAGGCCGTTTGAAAATATTGTGAGTCTGTGAAAACCATTTTCGGATTCAGGGATCCGTTTACGAAATATTCAGCTTTTAAGTGCTATCTGAGTGGGCGAGAGTGGTCCCAGCACGGCCAGCCACCACGTGTGAATTACATAAAAGGGCAGATAACACTGAACATTTTATACTATGACACCATTAAAATCTGTCCCGGAGGAACCGAGCTACATGCATCTGAAGTATTTTTCATATAATTAATATCACACTTAACCTAACCTAACTTATTCAGCACGGCCAGCCAGTACGTGTGCATTACTTAAAAGAGCAGATTAAACTGAACATTTTTTACTATGACACCATCAAAATCTGTCCCGGAGGAACCGAGCTACGTGCATCTAAAGTATTTTTCTCTGTCCGCGGCTTAGCTCAAACACTGTTAGTACTAGACAGCTGTTATCTGGCATGGATAGACATATTAATCACGCCGACAAAGCGGTAATATAAAATCGAAAAAATTATCTTTTTTTAGGGTACCTCCCCTACAAGTAAAGTGGGGATGGTGTTTTTTTTTCTTCTCTATCCCATGGTGTGGGGTGTCGTTGGAAAGGCCGTTTGAAAATATTGTGAGTCTGTGAAAACCATTTTCGGATTCAGGGATCCGTTTACGAAATATTCAGCTTTTAAGTGCTATCTGAGTGGGCGAGAGTGGTCCCAGCACGGCCAGCCACCACGTGTGAATTACATAAAAGGGCAGATAACACTGAACATTTTATACTATGACACCATTAAAATCTGTCCCGGAGGAACCGAGCTACATGCATCTGAAGTATTTTTCATATAATTAATATCACACCTAACCTAACCTAACTTATTCAGCACGGCCAGCCAGTACGTGTGCATTACTTAAAAGAGCAGATTAAACTGAACATTTTTAACTATGACACCATCAAAATCTGTCCCGGAGGAACCGAGCTACGTGCATCTAAAGTATTTTTCTCTGTCCGCGGCTTAGCTCAAACGCTGTTAGTACTAGACAGCTGTTATCAGGCATGTTATCTCTGCACAAGTGGCCGACGAGGCGGGTTGCGATTATCCGCTCAAACAGCTTCCCCACCTCGTCTAACAGTACTATGGGTCGGTACGTGGACGGCGAGTCCGCAGGGCCGCCCCGTCTTCTTGAGCAGGACCAGACGAACAGATTTCCACAAAGTGGGAAACTTCGTCGACCCCCGAACCTAACCTAACCTACCATTGTCAGAACTGAATAACCCTGGGACAGATTTTGATGCACCTTGGCCTGAGACAAAGAAAGAATAAAATGTCTGCAAACCTACAGTGGTTTTAACTGTGGATGACGTGGGTGTGCCGCTCATTCATATCCCACCTAACCTAACCAAACTTCGTCGGAACTGAATAACCGGAACTGAATATTTGGATAAAAATAATAAAGACAGATTATTATGCACCTTGGCCTGAGTAGGGGTCGGATAAGGGGAGTGTGAAATACAATAGACGCTGATATATTTAGTAACCTATTCCGCTTGACTATTCTTCAAGAGTCATAAAAACCCTGTAAGAAATCGACACGTGTTTCACCTCTCAACGAGGCATCTTCAGGATGACGATTGACCAATTGCAAACCAGAACGCGACGTGTTACCACACTGAGCGCTGGACGCAGAGTGAATCAAATCGGTGTGGTAACACGTCGCGTTCTGGTGGAACACTACGCGCCGCCACCTCGGGTCCTGACGTGTGGGGGGTGACGGACGTCCCAGAGTCCGTCGCCCCTGGACCCATTTAGGGGGGCTGGAAGAGGGCATTGTCCGCCGTCCGCCGACGCCCGGTGCGCCTGCTGCGGGCCGGGTGAGTGGACGAGATCTCCCTCTCCCTTTCCGCAGCCTCCTTCTGCGAAACGACTGTCTCACAGAAGGAAACCACCGCGTCCCAGGATTCCTCGCCTCCGACCATCGACTCGACTATGGCCTGCAGCGATAAGTCACTGCCTACTTCTGAGATGAGGGCACGGCGCGGTTCCTCCCAAGCGACATACTCTGCCAGCGTATGCCGCGCCGTGTTCTCCCGGCAGTCGACGCACCGCGACCCACGACACCGGGCGTCCGGCTTCCTGTTTATGCGACACAGGTACTTCCTGAAGCAACCATGCCCCGAGAGCACCTGCGTCACCCGAAACGACTGGGAGCCGTGCCTCCTCCCGAGCCAGCGCTCGAGCACCGGCCGGACCGCCTCGATGATGTCGAGGCCGGCGGTAGGGCGTGAAAGCCTTTCCCGCCATTCCGCCACCAGGACCTCGCGAAGCTGAGACCGATGCAGCTCTATGTGTCGCTGCATCGGTTGCTCACCCCGCGCCCTCGCTTCCTCGCGCCACCGATACGATGACGCGAGTACTTTCGCCTAGAGGTCCCAGGGCGGGGGATCCGGCCAGTGCACAAGCCGCCTCGTAGGAGATCGTGCGGTACCCCCTGATGACTCTGACGGCCATCGCTCTCTGCGACTTGCGCAGGCCTGCGATACTACCGGCCGTTAGGTCAGCCGCCCAGATCGGGGCCCCGTAAAGGGCCATCGATCGCACGATCCCCACGTAGAGCCGCCTACAAGCGGCGCTCGGGCCCCCCAGATTGGGAAGCAGCGTTGACAGCGCCCCAGCAGCGCCCAGCAACTTGGGCGCCAGCCATCGGAAGTGGGGCCCGAAGTCCCACCGGCTGTCGAGCACCAATCCCAGGTACTTCATGGTGGACTCGACAGCGATCCGAGCCCCCCCGACCACGATGTGTGAGCCGGGTGGCGGCGCCCGCCGGGGGCCATGAAACACCATGGCCTCCGACTTGCTGAGGGCCACCTCCAGGCCTAGGCGACGTATGCGGCTCACCACCTGTGAGACCGCAGCCGTCGCCAACAACGCTGCCTCCCTGTGCGAGCTCCCCCGGGCAGTGACCAGCGTGTCATCTGCATAACACGTCAGGTCGACCCCCGGACTGAGCTCGCCCCTCAGCACCCAGCCGTACCCGATGTTCCACAGGAGCGGGCCTACAACCGAGCCCTGTGGAACACCGCACGACATGCGGCGCTGGTTTCCGCCATCACGTCCCATGTAGGTGACACACCTCTCCGACAAGCCGGACCGAACCTAACCTAAACCTTACCTTTTTTTTTTTTTTTTTTTTCCGGGGTGGAAATTCCTCATCGATGTCTGAGGGGTCTGTCAGACTCTTACTGACTAAAAACCACCCCGGTGTTCCGACTCACACCTACGCCGGTGGTTGCGGGAACGTAAAAATTTTCCGCAACCCCCGACTGGTGCCGGCCGCCGCTGCGGGCCTCCTCGGGTCAGGGGGGGGAGTGAGGTGTTTGACTCCCCCTGTGACGCCTAAGAGGGGTGCACGTGGAACACTACGCGCCGCCACCTCGGGTCCTGATGTTTGGGGGGCGACGGACGTCCCCGAGTCCGTCACCCCTGGACCCATTTAGGGGGGCTGGAAGAGGGCGTTATCCGCCCTCCGCCGACGCCCGGTGCGCCTGCTGCGGGCCGGGTGAGTGGACGAGATAACCTGAACCTAACCTGACCTAACATTGTCAGAACTGAATAACCCTAGGACAGATTTTGATGTGCCTTGACCTGAGTAAAGGGAGAAGTAATGTCTTCAAAACTACAGTGGTTTTGTCTGTGGCTGTCGTGGGACCAGCTCCCATATATTCTTGACTACCGGCCGTCAGGTCAGCCGCCCAGATCGGCGCCCCGTAAAGAACCATCGACCGCACGATCCCCACGTAGAGCCGCCTACAAGCGGCGCTTCCCGAGCCAGGCCTCGGGTAACCTAACCTAACCTTTTTTTTTATGTTCCCGGGGTGGAAAATCCTCATGGATGTCCTTCGCCATGGGGCGGGCGGAGGGGTCTATATATTTTAAAGCGGTCTGTCAGAGTAGTAAGAGTCTTACTGACTAAAAACCACCTCGGTGTTCCTTTCTCACACTTGCACCGGGGATCATGGGAACTAGTGCGCCTTCCACAATCCTCGGCTAGTGCCGGCCCGCGTCTGCGGGGGGGGTGAGGTGTACTCCCTCCGCAACGCCAATAGGGGCGCGCGCGGAACACTATGCGCGTGCGGTACCCCCTGATGACTCTGACGGCCATCGCTCTCTGCGGCTTGCGCAAGACTGCGATACTACCGGCCGTCAGGTCAGCCGCCCAGATCGGGGCCCCGTAAAGGGCCATCGATCGCACGATCCCCACGTAGAGCCGCCTACAAGCGGCGCTCGGGCCCCCCAGATTGGGAAGCAGCGTTGACAGCGCCCCAGCAGCGCCCAGCAACTTGGGCGCCAGCCGTCGGAAGTGGGGCCCGAAGTCCCACCGGCTGTCGAGCACCAATCCCAGGTACTTCATGGTGGACTCGCCAGCGATCCGAGCCCCCCCGACCACGATGTGTGAGCCGGGTGGCGGCGCCCGCCGGGGGCCATGAAACACCATGGCCTCCGACTTGCTGAGGGCCACCTCCAGGCCTAGGCGACGTATGCGGCTCACCACCTGTGAGACCGCAGCCGTCGCCAACAACGCTGCCTCCCTGTGCGAGCTCCCCCGGGCAGTGACCAGCGTGTCATCCGCATAACACGTCAGGTCGACCCCCGGACTGAGCTCGCCCCTCAGCACCCAGTCGTACCCGATGTTCCACAGGAGCGGGCCTACAACCGAGCCCTGTGGAACACCGCACGACATGCGGCGCTGGTTTCCGCCATCACGTCCCATGTAGGTGACACACCTCTCCGACAAATAAGCCCCAACGATGTGGCGGAGGTAGGGAGGCACCCCATGGTACCGCAGTGCCTCCCGAATACAACTCCAGGGCAGGGTGTTGAAGGCGTTAGAGATGTCCAAGGACACCGCCAACATCACCCCGCCCCGAGACACCGCTTCCTCCGCCAGGACTCTAACCCGCGACACAGCGTGGATTGTGGAGCGCCCATGCCGAAACCCGAACTGGCTGTCGTCCAGGTCCGGCCCCTCTCTGCACAAGTGGCCAACGAGGCGGGCTGCGATTATCCGCTCGAACAGCTTGCCCACCTCGTCTAGCAGCACTATGGGCCGGTACGCGGACGGCGAGTCCGCAGGGCGCCCCGCCTTCCTGAGCAGGACCAGACGACCAGATTTCCACAACGTGGGAAACTGGCCCTGCTCAAGGCACGCTGTGTAGAGTCCTCTCAGTTGGGGCTCAAGCTCCTTCAGAGCGAGGGCTAACACGCAGCCGTGGATCCCGTCGGGCCCCGGAGCCACATTCTTGGCTCGGAGCCGCATCACGGCTGCCCTCAGCTCTGCCTGTGTCACCTCTGGGACGCTGATGGCGTTCTCCACCTCTGTAGACTCTGCGGCTGTGGGCAAAGCCATCGGCGGCGGAGTATGCTCCGCTCTTGCCGGGAAGAGGGCTGCAACCACCTCTTCCAGCAGCTCGGGTTGGAGACTCTCCGTAAGTGGGGGCGCTGCGGCTCGAAGTTTCCCTCGGACCGCGCGATAAGGGCGCCCCCACGGATCCCCGTCTAGAGTCTCCAACATCTCCTCCCTGGCTCGCGTCCTCGACGCGCCGATGGCCAGCCACAGAGTCTCCTTAGCCGCGCGGTACACCTCATACAGCGCGGCCTCTTCGTCAGGGACCCGACGACGTCTCCTCCGGTATCGGGTGTACCGGCGTCTAACCGACACGCACGCGACGCGCAGCCGCGCGATCTCGGCGGTCCACCAGTACACCCGGCGCCTTGCGGACTGTGCGTGGACCCGGGGCATGGATGCGTCGCAGATTTGCGTCATCGCCCCGCGGAACCACAGCGCCTCCTGCTCGACGTTGACGGGTCCATTCGTTGCCGACTCCCGGCTCCAGGCCTGGACAATAGCGGCCTCCTCGAGAAGCTCCCTGTCGATGTGCTTACGCGCCCAGCGTGGACCGTCCGTTCGCGGGGCCGGTGGACCGCGGCCGCCGGCGGTCTGGGCGGAGACGTCGAAGCGGATGTACCTGTGATCCGACAACGTCTCCACCTCCACGGCGACACGCCAGTCACGGACACGGCTCGCGACAGCGGGGCTAGCGAACGAGACGTCGACAATAGAACCGCCCCGCTGCCGAACACACGTGTGGACCGAGCCCCGATTTAGGACGGTCAAGCCAGTCGTGACCGCCCACTCCTCCAGCGCCTCGCCCTTAGCATCGGTCACAGGGGATCCCCACGCCGCAGACTTGGCGTTGAGATCCCCCAGCAACAGCACCGGGCGAGGGTGGAGTCGGCCCACGACGGCACCCAACTCGACAAGGAACCTCTCGAAGTCGGCGAGACTCTTGTTGGGCGAAAAATACGCCCCAACCGTGCCAATGCCGTCCGCGAGGGCGGCTACCCAGCCGTGACCTCGGGACGGGTTGACGAGAGCCCCGCCAATGATGGCCACCAAACCGTCCAAGTCTCCCACCCAGTTATCCCTGGGGGGGGCAAAATACGGTTCGGCGACCACAGCCACGTGAATCGACCACTCTGCCATGCTCTGGAGCAAGAGATCCTGAGCTCTAGCAGAGTGGTTGATATTGCCCTGGAGGAAATGGTAGAGCGCCGTTATGCGCAATCCATTCCCTCCGCACCATTCCTAGGCCGGGAGTCGGCCGAAAGGCAGCCAGGCTGCGGAGGGGGTAAAGAGCCCCCCGCAGCCTTGGCAGCCCCTCTCTTTTTTCTTTTCTTGCTGGTGGCGGGCGCACCACAGGCCTTTCCACCCGCTCTGTGCCCGGCGGGCCTCCCTGCAGCTGTACAGAGGCTGCAGTTTGGCGCCGCGGAGCACTGGGCCGCCTTGTGGCCGGCCTGGCCGCAGCGATAGCACTGCTCGCTGCGGTCAGTTTCGGCGGTGCACCGTGCCCTGACATGCCCAATGTCCAGGCACCGGTAGCACCGCATGGCCCTGGGCTGCAGCAGCTTGACCCTCGCTGCAACCCAACCCACCAACAAACGCCCACTGTCAGCGACTTTATTCGCCGCCGCCACCGGGCACCGCACCCAAATCGTGCCGAGCCCGGAAGCGTCGGCGCGTATCTCGCCCGTCCGGATGTCTTCGGGCGGACATCCTCCAACTTTGGCGATGGCCGCCACAACCTCAGCCGGGGTCGTCGAGTCGTCCAGGCCATCGACACGCAACTCCACGGTCTTCATTGGCCTGGACACCCGGACGTCCTCCGGGTTGAGGACCTCCCTTAGCTTGGCGGCCAGGATGTCCGCCTTTTCGCCGCTAGAGGCACCCGACACCTCAAGTAGCCGCGCTCCCGTAATCGCCGGCCTCATTTTGAAGCCGGACGGTGTGCCGAGGTCGGGGAACGCGACATTGGCTTTTGCCGCTGTAAGGACCGCCTTGTATGTGACACCCCTTTCGGCGGCTCCGGGCTGCAGCGTAATTACTACAGCCGCGGAGCGTGGGGCTCTGACCTTAGGCGGTCCCTTAACATTCTTCGGCACCGGTGCAGGTGCTCTAGCGGGTACCGGGGGCACTGTCTTCCTCCCGTGACGGCGGCCTCTTTTGACGACTGTCACCCAGGCCTCAGTGGTAGGCCAAGACGCGGCCGCCGGCGGTGCAGCTGGAGGCGCAGCCGGCGGCGCAGCTGACCGGGAGGTGGGCACGGAAGTACCTTCCGCGGGCTTTTTAGTCCCCCTACCGGACCGGCCCGACTCAGCCGCCGCGCTTGCTGTTGGCTGCCCCTCGTTCCTCCGCTTGTCCGCAGCGAGCGGCGGGCGTAGGTTCTGAGCCGGGAGGAGCCTCGCCTCTATTGCCTCCAGTCGGGCACTCACCATCTTCCCACACTGCACCATGCAGATGCGCGCGATCTTTTCGACCTCCGCATCCGCAGGTGCAGGCGTCGAAGATGGGACCGGTGATGACAGCGCCACTATAGGAGGGGAGCCGGCTGCCGCGGGAGCTGCCCTCTGGGCGGCAAACTGCCGCTTGAGGTCCTCCAACTCGGATCGGAGACGGCCATTCTCCTCCCATAGCTTCGCCGTCTCCTCCGTGCTTGTGCGACTAAGGAGGACCTCAACCGCCTCCTTTATGCCGTCTGCCGCCTCTTTAAGAGCACGCGTGAATGTGCCCTTCAGATTGCCCGATTTGGTAGCAACCTTCAGGACGACATCCACGCCGTCCAACACTTGGCGATTAAGCGCCACCGCCGATACGCTCCCGCCGTCAGCCATGCGAGCAGAGCGCCGCTCTCGGGACTGTCGGGCCAACTCGCTGACTTCGTCAGCCGCGACAGTCTTTTGCTGCAATCTCTTGGCAGCATTGGCCTCCGCTCTATTGGCTTCCAGCAGGGACACAGTAGAGCCCCCGCCAAGGTCCGCCACCGTGGGCTCGAGGGCCACTTGCTTGGACCCCGAGTCATTTCCTGCGCTGGGCACTGGCGTGTCGGGGCGCTTAAGAAAGCGCCCCAGAGAGTCGCGCGACCCCGCTCCACCAGCAGCGCGACCCCGTCCTCTCCTGCCCTTCGACACCTTAGCGGGTACGTTCTCTTCGCTGGAAGAGAACCCCGCGTGCTCTTCATCATCTTTGCGAGCGTGCCTCTTCCAGAACTTGGACGCACGCTCAGCCCCCTCCCCTTTCGTCCGCGAGCGCTTTGAGCTTACGCTCGCCACGCTCGCCACACTCATCCTATCAGATGTGGTGTCAGAATCTGACACCACACCCACACCCATCTGCTCGACCAATACGATCGGCACCTTCTCAGTTTGTGTTTTATTTAATTCGTTTTCCATATTTAATCCCACGAGTCGATATAGGTCACAAATGTCCACCGGGTAGAGCCTAGATGCCCGGTAAGCCTAAATACTGTAGAGTGCGGCAGGTATCTACAGGGGAAGCGCTAGCGACTGGTCCCCCACCAGCCACTCATCCTCTCGCCGCGCTTCAAAGCTTAGGATTAGGTGGTTTTTTATCTTAGAGGTAGCCTTCCTCTGGGCCAGGCAATTAAGCCAAGCCCCCGACGGCGGCATTAAACATGCCTCCGTTCGCTGTCCGGCCAACCCGACTCAGCGAACCCGCCGAAAGTTCTCTCGTTGAAGACAACGAGAGAAACACGCGCCGCTTTGGTGCGCCTGCACCGCAGCGGCATGGTCACATCAACTGTCGATCGACTATCGTCGATCGATCAGGAGTGACCCCGTCCCGGTATCTCTCTTAGTCTGGTCTCTCACTTGGGCCTTTCCGGCATGAGTAACTCTACCGGCAGAGCCCCAAGATCATTGAGACGCGCAAGCCCCACCACGACGACAACGTGGAGACACCCTCGGTGGGGGACCAAACCTAACCTAACCTGACCTAACATTGTCAGAACTGAATAACCCTGGGACAGATTTTGATGAGCCTTGGCCTGAGTAAAGGGAGAAGTAATGTCTTCAAAACTACAGTGGTTTTATCTGTGGGCGTCGTGGGACCAGCTCCCATATATTCTTGCCCACCATCCTTTGAATTTTATTTTGACATTGGAATTGTATTTTGACATTTGAACTGTATTTTGACATTTTAATTGTACTTTGACATTTGATCTTATCTGGGACTATTATGTTTTGCTAATTGCAGATTGAATGATTTCATTTTAATCAAAATCAAATCAAATCAAATCAAAAGTCATTTATTCAAACTAGGCTGAGAATCAGCACTTTTCGAACGTCAAAATTACATAAGACAGTCCCCCAAAAACGCCCACCCTTCACCACTTCCTAGTGCTTTAGCTGGGAAGAAGAAGTGGCGCAACAAACTCCCCAGCAGCACAGCTGTCTGTTCAGTTAGAAAAAAAAAAAAAAAATGATTCTATACAAAAGTATGCAAAATCATTTACATTATGCAACACAAAACATAAATCTAATTATTAGCCATATGTCAGCTAGCACACGCTAATATACCAATCAAAAAAAAAAAAAAAAACGAGAACTATATGTACTCAAGCAGAAATAAAAAGTAAATGTAAACATAAATTAACTAAATAAAAGCCTCCAGGCACAAAGGGCGTGCCCGCCTACATATAGCTATTTTTAGATGTAACTGGAAGTTATAAATGATAAACTAGGACCATTGAAGTAACGTAAATAATATTTATCAATTTTCGAGTTCGCTAGCTAACCACATATTGCAATACAACTCATTTAGTAAACATTGTAATGAGTAGATTATGTCAATAATAAATTAAATTAATATTTTTAAATGTTTTATATAATTTTTTAGTCTAATATTTAAAAATATAATTTATAAGTATTAAAAATGAAATAAAGAAAATTAAATTAGAAAAACATTAAAAATAAATTGATTATACAGTCAAATAAAAAAAAATACATATATGAACTCATATAACCTGTCAGTGGGTAAGCTAATGCTGGAGAAAGAACATAAACATTGTCTTGAGTTAATCACAGCGACCAACTATTCTTATCATTTAAGTAGTCGTTAATAGAGTAATACGCCTTTGAACAAAGGTCGCATTTTACTTTAGCTTTAAACGCATTATAAGGCAAATCTAGCAAAGAAGAGGGTAGCTTGTTATAAAATGTTATACCAAGCCCAACAAATGAGTTATGAACCTTATGAAGCCGGTGAAAGGGAACTCGTAGTTTGTCCTTATTCCTAGTGTTAACATTGTGGATATCACTGTTTTTAGTGTATAAGTGTATATTTTGCCTAATATATAAGATGTTGGCGAAGATGAATTGTGATGCCACCGTGAGAATACCAATATCTTTAAAAAAATCTCTCAGAGAAACTCTGGCACCTAGCTGGTAAATTGCTCGAACAGCTCGTTTTTGAAGGACAAATATATTTTGAATGTCAGCAGCTTTGCCCCACAGCAGAATACCGTAGGACATAACACTATGAAAATAACTAAAATAGACTAACCGAGCAGTATCAACGTCAGTGTATTGTCTTACTTTCCTGACGGCGTAAGCGGCCGAACTGAGTCTCCCCGCTAGGCTCGATATATGTAGGCCCCACTGAAGTTTGGCATCTACTGTTATCCCCAAAAAAACTGCCGAGTTTACAGTTTCAATCACCTCTTTATCTAAGACGATGTTGGGTCCTAGATTTCTAACATTCGGTAAGGCAAACTTTACACATTTCGTTTTCTTGGCATTGAGAACTAAGTTATTTGACATAAACCAATCCGTTACCATTGAGAGTGCACTGTTTACATCGTCAAAATCTTGCCTATTCCTGTCTACTTTAAAAATAAGAGAGGTATCATCTGCAAACAGTACAACTTCACAGAGACCCTTTAAATAGATTGATATAAACTAAGAACAAGAATGGACCCAATATAGAGCCTTGAGGTACACCTAACTGAACTGGTAGCCCGGAAGATTTAACACCATTAATATCTACACATTGGAACCTATTCTGTAAATAAGAATTTATAACGTTGAGAGCTTCTTTTTGCACACCGTAATGACGTAGTTTACGCAAAAGCGTGTCATGGTGCACGCAATCAAAGGCTTTGGAGAGATCACAGAAAACCCCAATAGCATTTTGCGAGTTCTCCCATGCGTTAAATATGTGTTTCAGCAGAGCAACACCCGCATCTGTAGTCGAACGACCTTTTGTAAAGCCATATTGTTCATTATGAAGGAGGCTATTTAAATTAAAATGTCTTAGCAACTGCTTGAGGATTAATTTTTCAAATATTTTGCTAAATGCAGGTAAGATAGAAATAGGTCTGAAATTACCAACGTCATTTTTATTACCTGATTTAAATAATGGTATGACTTTACTACTCTTCATGAGGTCAGGAAAAGTTCCTAGATCAACACATTTATTAAAAGTAACAGCTAGATAGGGGGCTACGATGTCTATTATATTACTTAAAAGTTTAATGGAGATGCCCCAGTAATCACCAGTGTTTTTAGACTTAAGTGTGTTAAAAACATTAACTACATCACGAGGCGTTACATGTTCGAAGCTAAATAAGCGACTACTTTTAGACACACTACCGTGCAATAGGTTTTCAGCTTTAGACGGGGATGAATTTAAGGAGCGAGTCGTAGTTATAGGTATGTTGGCAAAAAACTCATTAAATGCCTCAGCTACGTCAGCTGCTTTATTAACTAATTTGTGGTCAACCATAATCTCAAGTTGTTTATCTTGTTTAACAGATTTACCCGTTTCATTGTTAATAATTTTCCAAGTGGTTTTTACTTTATTACTGGAATTTTTAATTGTATCGCTTAAAAATTTCGACTTAGCATAAACACTAACCTTTTTGAATAAATTTGAATAGTTTTTGACATACTCTAGGAAAGGAGTATCAAACCTGTATTTTTTCAAACCATATAACTCGTATAGTCTCGCTCTACTTCTATAAATACCTGGAGTGGCCCATTGGTTAAAGCCAACGGAGTTGCCATGAATGTTAATAGTTTTGGTCTTGAAAGTTGATAGGTACTCTTTTTGCACAACATCAAAAAGGGCTCCATATATTACATTGGGATTCTCGTGTTCTACTATGGATGGTGTAATTTTACGAGCTATATTATTTTTAAACTTATTGCAACGACTAGCTGTATAAGGCCTGCATTCTATTTTTTGCGGCTCTTTATTTAATGGCATGGGGAAGGTAGCTAATAAACCACAGTGATCGGACGTTAAGTCACTTAACACTAATTTATTTTTGGCATCACAATCACTAAACATATTATCAAGACAAGTTGACGAAGATGCCGTGATCCTAGTAGGTTCAAAAAACAAGTTAATTAAATTATAAGACCTAAACAGATTAAGAAGTCTAATACTTAATGGAGTAACATCTAAAATATTAATATTAAAATCTCCACATAAAATAATACTTTTATTACTTGCTTTTAACCTATTGAGTGAATCCTCCATTACTGATTCGAAATAAATAAAATCACCAGAGGGGGGTCTATAAACACAAATTATAATGTATCGCTCGAGTTCAACACAAGACAACTCAATAGTGCGCTCGATAGAGAGATTAACTAAATCCAAACGTTGTTTACATTTCAACTTGTTTGAAACAAGAACTAAAGAGCCACCGCGAATAGCGTATTGTATTGAACTGTCATTTGATATGTGATAATTGTGTTTAATGTATTTTCTGTTATAGCATCAATCGTACTCACTCATTCATTTAATTTTTGCACGTCGAATCTTGGGCAGAATGTATGGCTCAACTTTATTTCTTTACCACCTGATTTGTATACCTACATTATAGCAAATAAATAATTTGATTTGATTTGATTTGATTTGAACACCTAGTTATGAACATTTTTCCCTTTCTTTTTCACGATTTATATTCTTTCAAGACCGGAATTAAGACACCTTTCTTTCCCATTTCCGCATGAAAAAATAAAATGTTCTTCCCCAGTGGAAGGATTGCAATCATTCGAGGAGGAGGGTCACTATTAACATAATGAGGAAGCCAGACAGGGGCAGTAACAAGCTGGAACATTTTTCATAATTCCCACCCTTTATCTCTAGGGCCTTGACGCTTGTAAACATACGGGGGTGGAAAATAGACGGTGACGCCGCGTTTTGTATGACTAATAAAAATCAAATTAAGAAAGGAAAGGAATAAATTAACTGTTGCTTTCCAGCGATTGCTTGTTGACGAGGTTTTACAACCTGCAATGACATAATTCAGGCAGTTTTTTTTTTTTTTGAGGTTGGTAATTCATCGAACGTCTTCTCCCGCTCTGGGCGGAGCGGGAGGGCGTGTTAGACTTTTACTGACCAAAAACCCACCCGTGTTCCTTCAGTTGCCTGTTGCCAAGGGCCCCGATATCCCTTTCGAACTTTCCCGCAACGCTGGCGGTAATTCAGGCACTTCAAATAATATTCTCAATCTTGTTCAATTTTGTTTTATAGCTCATTTTCTACAGTAATGTATCTTCTAAATAGAACCTGGAATTACTTTATTAACGTTACTAGGAATTAACTAATTAACAGATAACGTAATTACACTAAAATGTTAAGTGCCTGAGGCACATGCCGTCTTTTCTGTGGCGTAATGTCTGCGCTGGGTGCTGTAGACGGAGGCCATAGATCTATTAACGTTAATTAGCTCCTGGTTGACTTAGACATGTTCCCGTCTCTATCTAACACTTGCAGTTTAAAGTGACAGGAATATCGCTTTGCCAAAGTACGTGCCAAATAACGTTTATAGATCTCGGGCCTCAGACTCCGGTTGTGTCGTGGACTCGTGGTACAAAAAGCTCAATTAAGCCCATCGACTCACGATCGAATGCGAAATCGTGATACCTGAAAACAAAATGCATATACTTGGCATTTAAACAAATGCGTTAACATTTTCTGATGAGATTGCATTTACAAATTGGCCATATCTTTGGCTATAGTGACATCTCTGCTGAATGGTTTTTATGTAGAAACTATGTATTCTGCACACAAACGTTTCATGTTACTTACGTCATATTAATAACAATTAGCTGAGTTTCACTTCTAGCAGGTACGCCGAAAACTAAATCCCGTTTGTCATGACAGGGGCGGGTTCTGTAGCAAATATAATCGGTTTAGAGCAAGCGGGTCGCGGCGCGATGTTGATCAAATAAGCGTTTGAATGGCGTCTCCTGATTTACAACACAGGATTACTCCGTGTGCCACTCTGAAATATTTAATAACACATTTACTGCTAAGATGTTTACTGAATTGCGAGCTGCTTCGTGTAATGTATTTTATTTATTTCTTGTTCGGATTTTATTTATTTATTTCTTGTTCAAATTTTACTGGCGTGTGGAGTTGTCTTTTTATTGAGTTAGTACCTAGTAGTTTTATTTTCATTTCTGAATATTTGAATCATTCAGATCCCATCGTACCTAATTCTATAGAAAAAAAATGGTATCAGCAAAACTAAAAAAATAATACAAATTCAGCTGTGAAAACCAGCTTGAACCAATTCATTCACACTGCACACAGTTTGGCTTGACTTGACTCAATGTTCGATTTCTTAAAAAAAAATTGATATGACTTCAATTCAGCCTCTGCTGCCATCACACTGCTCTCTGGTCAATTACTATAAATATAATTTATAATAATATCACATTAACTTCATAACACATAAATAGCACCTAATAAAATCAGGTCTAATTACCGTTAGCTCCTAATTCCGGCACTAATACACCGCTTTGTTCGTATCGCTCAGTCGCACGCGGCGAGTGATTGATAGGCGCGCTAATGCGCTGCCAGCGCTGTGCTGCCTGCGCTGCGATACAGCGCAATTTGTCACTGCGCTGAGCTCACGATAACGATACTGGGTTAGTGTGGCAATGATGTAGTTAGCTGAGGTCGAGGTAGAGCTTAGTTGCGGCTTTCTTCGCTTGAAGGAACTGCTCATTAGCTGAAACCACAGAATGGATATCAGAAACTTCGAAGTCAATTTGTTAGTAAAGTTAAGAGGTGAAAAAGGGAGGAGTAAAGTAAGAACAAAGTGGCGATTCCGCTGGACCATGTTCTTCAGTCTAAACGTACTAGACCTCCTTACCATGGTCGACTCATCTCTGAAGATGTTAAGAGCTAACTGGCAAAGCCTCATAAACTTTTTAGCTGGTACAATCTATTCACTGAAGAATCCCTTCACTGTCAGGAAAAACTTACTACAGTTTAATTTATGAAGGAAAACCTATTTGTTATAAATAGACACGTATCTGCATAAGCCATCAAGTATATTGAATTTGTTTTGTTCGCGACCTAGGGCGATAATATTCATATTTTAATCTATGGTACAGCTTAGTACGACAGATAAAAAATGTTGTTCACCAAAGAGGTAGCCGTGCATTCTCTATGGCGCATGCCGCTATTGTTTTCCCGCGTCTTTTGTCGTGCTCAACGACCAGCCATCTTGGATCCCCAGCTTTTAATTCTGTTTCTTACTTTTTTATAATATTCAGTGGGCTGCTCAGGCGCTCCGCTCTTACTAATGTGTCGGGGACTCGGGGTTTGTTAATTAAATAAGTTACTAAGTGAATTTAGTAATTTCACGTTTATTCTTGTTGGCAATAGACATATCTATGTAAGTCATATACTTTAGGTAAGTAAAAATAAAGTCTGTCCTTGAATGTTACGATCAAGCATTCCGATCACAATTATTTTGAGGATTCTTGTTCTGAGCAAGAACATTTTTTGAAAAGCATCAGAAATCAAAATCCAAAAAATCCAGCTTCCAAAAATAACCATAGTAAAATAGTTATTCAGCAAAACAACAAAAACGAAATTCTAGTCCAACCAACACTCAAAAAGCGTAAAGCAAAACAATTCAAACAAATATTATCGCGTTACATTTTGCAAATCATCTTTTCTGACAAGGCGCCGTGGGCCACGCCACGACAGGCCATGTAACGCTGGCGCACCATCGCCCACTCACCCCCACTCCACGTCAAGTGCGCCCAAGAGCGCGTTTGTTAAAGATACACGCCCGCTCGAGATATTTCCGATAAATTCCTTCTTGTTACATTTTTATTAACGATAACATAGTTGGACGGACATAGCTGATGTCATGGCAATTTGAATTCTCAATTTATTATTAACTTATTACAAATGCGAAGCATTTAGTTTTATCTATAAATTGCCAGGTCCACATATATTTATTCCCAAGTTCGACACCAACATGGAACACTAAAAATAGTCCCATGCATCAGATGGAGTTTAGAATCAGGGTGTTTGTGCATTTGCGGGTTAGTCCGCAATTGCGGGTTAGTCCGAAAGGGATACCGGGACCTTGGCAACAGGCAACTGAAGGAACACGGGTGGGTTTTAGTCAGTAAAAGTCTGACACGCCCTTCATGAACTTACGAAACAGGAATCCCTCCTCTACGCCAACATTTTTAAAAACAACGTGAAAGTTACGTGGTAAAAATATACAACTACATATTTATATTAGACTAGCTGCGCCCCGCGGTTTCACCCCTCGATCCCGTGGGAATATCGGGATAAAAAGAATCCTATGTGTTAATCCAGGTTATAAACTATCTGTTTGCCATTTCATCCAAATCCATTCAGTAGTTTTTACGTGAAAGATTAACAAACATCCATCCATTCATCCATACTTACAAACTTTCGCGTTTATAATATTAGTTAGTTAAAGTCACATATGTATCTCTATCCTCTCAAAAGGCATTTGACCCCAGATTCTGATTAACGTAACTAGGTGACACGTCCACATTACATCCCCGTCCTTTGTTCTTCACAAGTGGGTCAGCACAGCCCCAGCCTCCTGTGAGCACCACACATTGTGCCGCTAACGGCCTCAATTAGCGACATCTGTGTTTTTATTGCTCAGAGGTTACAAAGGAAATTGTTGTCCTCGACAATGTGTGATAAAGGAGGTTTCAGACGAGTGAGATTCAGCGCGCGTCTCTCCTCGCCTGCTTTGACGGAAATCAAGCGATGCCTAACTACCTGCCAGGGTTGCGGGAAAGTCCGAAAGGGATACCGGGACCCTTGGCAACAGGCAACTGAAGGAACACGGGTGGGTTTTAGTCAGTAAAAGTCTAACACGCCCTCCCGCTCCGCCCAGAACGGGGAGAGTCATTTGATGATTTCCCAAACTAAAAAAAAAACCATGCCTAACTAAATGAGAATAGTCCTACAAAAATCCACCTTGTGAGGAAGATCGCCAGGGTCGCCCAGGTTGAACGATCCCTATAAACTATCCCTTTTGGCAGCAGACTGCCAACCTAGAATATACACTTCACTTCTTTGGGACCTAAAAATTACAAGCAATGTTCAGCTTAATTTTAATGGCCGACAACCTACCGACAGGAATCCTTTGAAAACCACTAAACTGTTACTTATCTTACCCTAAGACCTTATGTAGGTGTCTTAAAACGTGGAAGAAAAGAAAATTATAGAAGCACTAGCTGCACCCCGTGGTTTCACCCGCGTAAGTCTCGATCCCGTGGGAATATCGGGATAAAAGTATCCTATGTGTTAATCCAGGTTATAAACTATCTGTTTGCCAAATTTCATCCAAATCCATTCAGTAGTTTTTAAGTGAAAGAGTAACAAACATCCATCCATCCATCCATCCATACATAATTACAAACTTTCGCGTTTATAATATTAGTTAGATTAGATTGATTGAGCCATCCACTACTGTTAGAGGTTTCGTTCTCCAAGTAAAGAACTTCAACGCGTTGGAGCGCTACAATCTGAAGTTACCTTTACAGGTCGTGTGAACTCGGGATCGCTTGCCGGGATTTCGTGTTTTCTGTTATTGTTTAGTTATCAGTGTTATTAAGGTTCCCGTCTTTTGTTACCTGTATTGTGTGGTTACAAGAGGGTTTAGTACAGCTTATCTTTAGGTTCGTTTCCCTTATGAGTGTGATCTGATAAAATTTGTGCCTTCAATTAGACCGCTGTTGGGTGTTATGTGTTTCTTGGCTTGAGAGATAATCAAGCTTCTTGGATAGTTACAGGCAATCTAGAAAAAAAAGTGCTTAATACTTACCTACTTCTATAGAAAATCTCTCTAATAATTTAAGTAGGTTATTATTGCTTATTTTCTCAAACAATACAATAAATGCGAGTAACGTTAAGAAACCCTATAATTTCTAGACAACAGCGATCCACAATGAAAACAAACCAAATAATACGCCAATTACATTATTTGTGTTCCCACAAATAAAACTATAGTAACTAAGTACAATCCTAACAATTCACTGCAATTTCATCCACTCCCATACCATAGACAAATATAATCACTATGATAACTATTCTGATAATGGCGGGAGAAATTCTCGAAAATAAAAGAAACTCTTTGCTTAGTATGTAATCAAAAGGAATGGCCATGTATATTGTAACAATGAGAATGTTAGCTGCAGAGAATGGTGGAGTAATGATAGTGTCGATGGAGGAATCCTACCACGTAGTACACGTGGATTGTTAACACGTCTGACGGCGTATGGTAGGTATGGAACAGAAATACGAGAGAAAGATTCAGAAAATAGATGTATGAATATATCTGCCTGGCCTTTTCCAAACTATGTAGAAAATAAATGAACCTACTTACAAAGTTAAACTCACAGTTAGCGAAAAATATTCTTGAAATCTTTTGGGGTGGACTAAAGACTTTTGATTGATCTACGTCACCACTTAACGTCGATCAACTAATAGCTAAATATCATATACATTGTACCTTCCCAAATTAGACTCATCAGGAAAAACATGGAATATCTTCCTAATATATTATCTTCGTATTGAGGTGACTGCTTTGCACCAGTCTGCGTGGCTAGTTCAAAAGTAAAAAAACAATACCTAACTAGAAGAATATTCCTTATAATAACACTGGAATATACTTAGGGCGAATTTTATGAAAGTCAAAAATTTAAAATTTATTCGCAGGATAAGACATACTCAATATAAAAGTTTAGTAAAATTCTCGAAATTAAATGTGAAATACGGCACAAATTAACCATCAGCGTCATGCAAGGAGCTTCGACAAAACCGCTTCAGTAGGTATCTATATCTCTATACGCAAAACCGTTTCCAATATCCCACACAAGAACACAGCGTCATAAATCAGCTTTCCAACTAAAACTTCTGTATCACTTAGTTAGTAGTTGTCCGTATGGTGGAAGGCCGTACATAATGTTAATCTAGTGGCACGTACGTGCATACGTGTGCCGTGATCCAGTAATTTGGCTCACGTATCGCCGACGTTGTTCTGTGAGGGACGAAGCTAACTTGTGGCCCCTACTATGATACGAAGTTGAATCTGAAACTTTGTTTGCAACCTCCCACAGGTGACTAAAGTCATGTTGTGTCATTACGCGGAATAGACCAATCAAACGAATCTGACTACGTGAAATTGCAGCGAGTTTTGATTGACTAACGCTGCGTCAAAAGCGTCACGACAGGACACCATAAAGTAATGTGAATCCGGCTTTAAATATGTCAGAATCGTGGTACGAAATGCAACAACAATTCACTTTTTAGGTAGATATCGCAATTGGAAAGTGCAGTTATACAGAGCTAGGTGACGGTATACATACACTTTCTTGTCTGTAGATCAATGTTAGAGGCAGAGAGAATTGTCTGAAACTCTGAAAGTCATCATCTTCCTGCCCTTGTCCCAAGTAGGGGTTGGCGCATTCGCCAACCCCTACTTGGGACAAGGGCAGGAATGGGAACAAATGGTAAGCGACCATGATTAATTCCCTCATTGAGCCGAGTTCGCACCCTGGGCCGCCGCCGCCGGTCGTATTTGTCTACTTACAATAATTGCATTTTCTTGTGTTATGCTGAGGTAAAATAACTACGTTTATTAATAACCGTAATTGTCGTTTCTTTATGTATTTTACTTTGTGTACATAAATATTATTGTAATAAAATAAATAACAAATAAAATAAATAAAATAAATAAAATAAATAAAATAAATAAAATAAATAAAATAAATAAAATAAATAAAATAAATAAAATAAATAAATAAGTTATGAGATATCAGATTTTTTTTGCGGCCTCTTTCATTTTGTGGGCGCTAACGCTACTGCTACGCATGAGATCCTAGAATGGATTCCCAGTTCGGGCAGTGTTATTGGGTTTTTCCATTAGGAATTTCTCATTAGCGGCCCGGAGGCCATATTACATGGGGACTAAAACATAACTGCAGGCGAAATGTGGATGTATCACTGGTACATCTCTGCCTACCCTTCGGGGATTACAGGCGTGATGTTATGCTTAGAAGATTTCTAATATTATTCGCTTTGGTTTATTGTTTTTTGCATCTCCCATATTGTAAGAAGTAAGTAGGTAGGTTCTTATACTTACTATTTACCAAGTCTTTCGTCAGAAAATTAATTTGTCAGAACTATAAAAGAATGTAAAATACAGTAAAGCCGGAATACGCCTCAGGGATAAAAATAATGGCCATGATTTTTTTTTATTAAAAGATTCGTGTTCAACTCTGAATGTAATTTAAAAGCGAAGATGGGGATTTGTGAAAATGTAATAATGTTCAGCCTATTGCGGATAAACTTAGCTTTATTTTCTCCAGAGTAAGTAAGTTTATGAAAGTTAAGTCTCTGTATTTAACGCCAGGTTGATGGCAATAGGCTAACTTGCTTTACATAACCCTTGCTGTAAGCAAATGATAAATAAGCAAGCCGGTAAAATGAGGGTTACTAACCAGGTACACACAGCTACACATCAAGCTATACATTTCCAGTATAAGCTGACCTTGCATTGTACGGAAATCGTATGCAATGCGAGATCAGCATAAACTGGAAATCTATAGCTTGATGTGTAGCCGTCTGTACATACATCTCTGCCTGCCTCTTGTTGGATAACAAGCATAATTTCGTGCAATTCTGTTAAATAACACAACTAATTATTTCCACAGATTTAAAACATAATAAATGGAATTTATGTCTATATTATATTCTCCATGTTTGATATTATCAGTAAGCTCTTTGCTCCGCCGCCGGGGGCTACTGTCGGCCACAGCTTACAACCGCATCTGATGCACCTTTGTGCTTTGTTTTTAGATATCATATTATTAACGTGAATTTATTACTCTTTGTGGAATTACATTCATTAGCTTTGAGAGCTATGAGTTAATTAATTTGGAAAGTCCTAGATGGGCTAATCTGGTTAGATGTGCCTATCCTAGCCTAACATAACCTACCCTACTTTTTGCATTTTTGAATGTTAAAAATCACCATGTTCGCCTTCGATTTCGACTTAGCTGCCATAGAATGAATTAAACAGTACCTACCCCAAAACCTTTCTTAGGGCATATGTTACAACACTGTTGAGCATTAATTTGGTCCAAAATGTCGCATGGTCCTTTTTACGCAATCACTCACTAAGAGGAGGACCTCGTGGCTAAGTAATAACAGCCGCACGGGTCGATCCATCAGGTTAAGCTACGCTTGCCGGGGTTGGTCCGTGGATGGGTGACCATCTTCACATACCGAGACTCCTCCGTGCCTCGGAAAGCACGTTAAGCCGTTGGTCCCGGCTGTCATTTGTGCATCTTTGACATTCGCTAAGGGTCGTCAGAAGCTCGAAAGTCTGACAACCAATCTTACCAAAGGGTATCGTATTACCCAGTTACTGGGTTGTGGAGGTCAGATAGGCAGTCGCTCCATGTAAAATACTGGTATTTAGCTGCATCCGGTTAGACTGGAAGCCGACCCCAACATAGTCGGGAAAAGGCTAGGCAGATGATGACTCACTAAAGGAAATAAGTACCTACATCACACATTCATCTTTTTAGAATAGAAGGTTTCATCTTTATATTAAATATCTCACCACTTTTTCCCACAATTATTGTTCGAATAACATTATTTAATTGTAGATAATTGAAAAATCATCGACGAAAATTAAGGTTAGAAAATTAACCTCCAATCAAATGAAAAACTTCGGGTTTAAGTAATTAAATAGGTAATCAACGCACTCAATTTGTAAGTGGCGGTGATTCTGATCCATTTTGTTTACATTTTCTTCAGATAGTTTTGGAGCGGATCATTGGTAGGTACTGTATTTGACCTCACCATCTTCTTGCTAAAATCTGTGTGTCAGCCCTAAAAACAAAGGACCAGAAAACAAATTATCTTGTTTTGTGAATATGAACATTATTTCGTTTAAAATTGCGAGAGATTTTCCTTGAATTCCCATGAGGAGACAGTCTCAAATTAGTTTCTGCTTTCCATTTGCATGTAAATTAGTTGAAAAATAACAATGTAACCTTAACTGAACTTATCTACTTGAAAGTCATAGGAATAAACATTGTAAACAGAATTATTATTTCGTTCTCAAACTGACACCGAAACTATTCATACCTCAGAAATAATATGATTTGTGACAGCTTGAAAATACGGAAAACCGAAATACGCAATCATGCAAAAAATATTACCGATATCAATCTTGTAAACGACATATAATTTAAATAAAACACACCTAGAATAGCATCAAGAAAATACATCCACAAAGTGCGCATTTTCCCGCCAAATCCGCCATCTCGATCAATCGTTACGTTCGGAAACGGCACCAAATCAACACCCACGAGATTGGAACGCGTGCTTCGAATACGCACAGGTTCAATGCAACGCCTCTACTCGTTCCGAAACCGTTTTACATAAGAATGCGAATTCACGATCCACTGACTCGGATAATAGTAAGAGCCGGAGTGAATTTTGGAGGATCACTTTTGGCTCTATAGCCGATATCATTGCTTTTTGGAACTTTAAAAAAGGTAACGACCGGAAAATCGCGTTATATGAAAGCTTATACCGGCAGAATGTAAATGCAATTTATCAAAGAGTTACCCCATGAGCCATCGTTTTCGCGAATTTGGTTTTTGTAGGTTTTTTACTGTTTCCTCGTATCTATTGGGGTTGAAGTCGAAAAACAGAGAGTCCATAAATTCTACGGGTGATATCGAAAGAAAATCTATCTACCTCTAAAAACTTAAGTTTGCCGTAGTGAAAGTAAGACACAATTATAGGTAGGTATTTCTTCAATACTTTGACAGCCTACCTACTGAAAGTTTTCCCAAGCAAACTGCTTATTAAAAGTTTCGTTCAGAAAATGCTTTCCACAAAGACAAAACTGTTACTAACCAAAACATATTGGAAAACAGATTTAGTTCCGTTCGAAAACACATAAATCAGTTTAGGAGATTTGTTTTAAAAAGTAAAACAAACTTTTTAAAATCGCAAGCTCCTTATTTCCGCCTGGCGAAATAACCGTTCGGAAACGTACACGAATCAAAAGGATTCATCCTTTCGATCGCAATGAATTTCCCGCGCTTAGGCGGGCCATAACAACAGCTCGAGTGCACACGCTAAGATGCTGGTAAGACAAAGGAAGTGACGCAACCCTTTGCAACAGCAAAGGGTAGTGTCGATAGCTAAATTAAATACGATGAAAATACTTAGAGTAAATAGAGTCCTTGTCCTTATGTGCGAACTTGCTGGTCTAATGGAGGTAAATCCCAGCGGAGACTATATCGGCGCGTGAGATATTATAATTCACAAGACGTGTGTGAGCATCGGGAAGACAAAGTGCACCTGTGTCTGCACAGATGTACTCTCGCTTCTCTCTAGCTTCCCTCACTCTCAAAGTCCGATGGGTGGCAATCGGACACAACCGGAGAAAGATCAGGTGCAGGCCAACGGCGTAACATGCTTTCCGAGGCACGGAGGTATCATATCGCCAACTTCCAAGCTCCTACTTAGAAATTCCTTATCCTTATGGGGAAACCCAATAACACAGTGCCCGATCCGGGAATGGAACACAGGACTCAACGCTGAGCAGTCGCGTTTTTGACCACGAGACCAACGAGGCAGTTTAAATGGAAGAAATAATAATATAATGGATATGAAAGCGACTCACGATTAGAATATATGGTTTGCATTATGTACAGAAACAACATAAATACAGAAGCTTACAACGAGGAGTTTAAAAGCTGTTTTATGACTCATACATAAGCACAAACAATTAGTACTTTACCATTTTACTTAGATTAAGAGCGCTATTACAAAATCGAAGTGCACAGATTTAGGTAAATTTTTCGGGGCGCGGCAAAGATGCGCTCATGTGAGTCTATTGAAGTACGCTATGCACACATGCAAACCGGGCGTGAAACTTGATCCTTTCCACTTTACTTTTGAAATAAATTAAGTTACTGTTATTTATAGTTCGTGTTACTGTTATTTTTAGCATTGCATACAACAATTGTTTAAAAATATTATTTTACTTTAAAAAAAGTTAATTTTTTTTTTCAAGCAAGATTAGATAGTAGCCTATGTTATTAAATACTTTTTGTTAAAATTTGGAAAGTAAATTCATAGATAAAAAATAGAATTTCGGACGAAAAATTGTCAATAACTATCTGTGTTACGGAATTATTTTTGGTGTATTACTAAATGAAACATAAAAAATTGACTTATACATTCCAAAGTTCAAGATACAGTTGTACCATGGACATTTTTATAAATGATTAAATTACTGTATCTTTGATGTAACAAAGCATCAAAAGACGCCCAAAAGTTAAATTTTATGAAACATCCTTTACAAAGACAAGTTTTTTACTGATTTGTGTAAACAAATTGAAATATTTATTTAAAACACTGTCAAGATTATAATGAGACTTTCTCGGACATATTTTTTTTTTTAAGTTTGAGGCTATAACTTAATCATAATCACACATCAAAACTAGCGTCAAACGCTCAAATTCAAAAAAAATTGTAATAGCCCTCTTAAGTAAACGCTCGGTTGAAGTCGCGTGTCTAGTGGCCACAGCTTTACATCCGCTTCTCGCGTCGCGGATCGGATATTCGTCTGTCTGCAATCCTGCCTGAAAACTAACACTACCACCAAATGAAAACATTTGTCACCACTTCTGCTACCCTGCTTGAACTGTTTCACTCTCGGCAAAAATAATATAATAATCGCGAAGCATGACAACCATAGAAACGGGTTTTGTCGACGGAAGAATAGACAAAATCACAGATTGTGATTGTTTATCTGTCATTTTGTCTATTCTTCCGTCGACAAAACCCGATTGTAATGTGGTCATGCTAAGCGTGCTGGTACGGGTAGTGATTATTCTCGCTGCCGTTACCTACTCTATGTGTCACAAGAGGATTCTTAAAAACAGTATCCTCCTTTTGGACTTTGTTAAAAGTTATGGCTTGATGAACTACAACTTCAGTGGTCTCTAAAGACTTGTGACTTGTAAATCTAAATGGTCTCATTTTCGTACTGCCTAGTTTATCAAAGCCGGTTTTTTACATTCAACATTGTTTATGAAATGGTGCAGCACTTGCACCTAGATATTTAAGATAATAATCCTTTATACCTACTCGTAAAACCGCAACCACTAGATTATTATGAAGCCATTTAATATTAATGCCCTTGACTGTGCCTTTGCATAAAGGTTCACGAATAAGTCGCACTTCGAAGACGTTTACGATTTAGACATTATTTGTTAGGTTCTGAATATTCAGCTATCCCCACGTATATTATGTATATGACGCATACAAATCGCAATGATTAGTCATAATAATACTTGATAGTCGACTTATATCCGTTACTTTGTATTTATGCATCCAAGCAGCGACAATTTCTTTTCTACACCAAACTCTTTTGCTGTAGTTTAAACTCTTTTGCTGCAAGCTAAGCGCTTCAGCAAGTCATACAATGGGCTACATATAGGTACTTACAGCTCATCACGTTGAATCACATTTGTCTTTAATGGCAATTTCTCTAGTAATCACGTTATTTGTGCTTCGTTAGTGGAAAATGATCTCGGAGAATTCATGTAGATCATAATTTACTACTTATTGTATCTTGACATTACAAGAGGTATTCGCATACTCGCTAATTAAAAATAAAAGTAAAATAAAACAACAATATTTTCTCCAATTTAGCTTGGCACCATTTTTTCAACTAACCAGCAAATTCTGCGTGTACCAACCGACTCCATATCAAGAAAATCTCCATATTAATTCTCCAAGTAAATAAACGAATCTGTAAGTAAAGGAATTCGATCAAAGTGTGATAAAGCGACGGCTCACCATGGAAACGATTCAAGCAATAAAGTGAAATTAAATACGCTTCGTAGAGGAGACTCGAAACAAACATAAATATTGTGCAGCTCGCGAACAGCGTGATGTACGCTTTGTTTGTGTGGAAAGGCTTTCACTTTAAGGGTACCATAAATCAGTGGTTCTCAAACTTTTTAAATGACGGAACCCTTTTGGGAAGCAAAATACTTGATGGAACCCTACAATAAAACAATTGTTTTTATAAGTGTATTTTTTATTAATCAGCATAATAAAAGTACAATGTAACAGTTACTAATTATTATTTACTTCACCACTTGGCAAGGACAACAATAGAAAACATTAAAAAAGAAAAAATCTAACTAGTGGGAGGTATGAAACTGTTTTTTATTTTTCATCAATTGGTTGATTGGAGTCTCATATCAGCTTCGGCGTCCAGTCTATTGCGATATTTTGTTTTCGTGGCTGCGTAGGTAGAGAATCCTGTTTCGCACAAATATGTAGTTGGGAATGGGAGCAGAATATCCAGAGCCATTTGGCCAAGCATTGCATATTCATCTTGGATTCTGCACCAAAAATCATTGAGAGGCGTCGTTTTGAACAATGACTCCATACTTGTGTCTGATGACATTTCTAAAAGAGATTCATATATCTCGTTTGACATGTTTTCAGACTTTTCCAAGTTGGGTAAAAAAGGATTATGAATCCATGAATTCACTTTAATTTTTGTATTGTGTTCTTCGGGAAAATACTTTTCAAAAGATGCGCGCATCGAACTGAGATATTGGACCAATTCAAACACATCATCTTCAAACATTACTGAGTCGTTTTCGCTAACAAACTCACTGAGTAACGTAAAGCTTTCTATTTCTTTCTTACCAATGCAAATGATCCAAAAATCTAATTTTCTTTTAAAAGCAGTTATTTTATTATAGGCCTGAAACACTGTTGTCTGTTTACCTTGCAACGATAAATTCAATTCGTTAAGTTTTTGAAAGATATCCGCCATAAAAGACAATCGGAACAACCAAGTTTTATCATACAAACGGGCGAACGGGTTGTACAAGTATAAAATTGTTGATACCAAACTTATGAGATATTGTACCAGCTATTGTAACACATGTTTCTACAAATACAAATAAATAACGTTCATAGCGTTTTGTCTCCGCGCGGCCGCGGAGTCCGCGCAGCCGCGGAGCGACCAGCGAGAGGTGTTTTGATTTTTTTTTCTACGTTCTTACAGAACCCCGACAGAGGTATCACGGAACCCTAGGGTTCCGCGGAACACACTTAGAGTATAGCTGCCATAAATTATCAGCTTTACTTTCTCTGAAAAATACATGCCGGATGGATGATGACTTTATCGTTGTTCACAGTCCCATAGTCCTAGCAGCACGCGTAGCATGACCACCGTAGGAAAAACCCATTGTCAACGAAAGAATAGACGACATGACAGATTGTGATTGTTTACAAAACCCGTTTCTATGGTGCAGGTACGTAGTATCTCTATGTAGTCTGTGGTTGCAGGTGACTGCTAGGCCTACGCACATACGTAGTACAGCCGGCTGAAGCAACCATTAGAGGGCTTTTCACGAATGGAGTCCCGCAGACGCGACGTGTGATATACTGCTAATGTTGATAACCTGTACCTATCATTTTAGTGTCTTTCTATGTTGGGTGGTCTAAAATAGGACTAGGGAAAGATATAAATTGTTATGAAAGAAAAAAAGATTCAAAAAACCTAACTTTCTGGTGAAATCAGGAGAAATAGACCACTTTACATCAACCTACCTACACCTGTTGCCCTTGGGAGGTACGAGACAAGAAAAAGAGGTGAACCTGAAAAACGCAGTTATTGACATTGCTGTCTATGGTAAATTACTAAAGACTTTCGGCATAATGGGACGTCATGCGATTAAGATTGTTTAGTTGTGGCGAAATCTACATCGCCTTAAGCGAACAACGCATCACACTGATGTAAAATCCTGCATCGCGCAAGTAAAGTTCGCCGCACGACCAGCATATATCATGTGTCCGGTCGGAGGATCCTTCTTTTTCTATAGAGGACGAGTAAACTTTATAACGAGTTCCGCATATCTCTATACATTTAAGTTTTTTTAATCTCGAGTAGCGGTAACATGCAGAAATAAGTTATTTAAATGCAAATGTAGTTTCTTTTCTAGAGATCTGAGACCAAAAAAAGAGAAACATAAATAAAACTATTTCATTGGCAAGCAAATGAAAATGTTCAGGTTTTCGCGTCACGTCGTCTTTCGTCCCTTCGTCCCTTTCCCTTCGTCCTTCGTCGTCGGCCTCTCTTTACATGCCGAATGCTAATGTCACCGGGATGGCCATCGATGGGTACCTATTTTATTGATAAAATGTAATTTTATGGACCAGGAATAAGAAACTGCCAAAAAGGGATTTAAATACACCAATAAAATTAACTTTTAGCCAGGTTTGATTTTATGTGCAAAGCCAGAAAGTCATTTACGCGATGCAATAGTTTCTTGCGTGTGGCATACTAAAATGGAAACAACCAATGACTTGCATCGTTTAAACACTGTTTAGTTTAGACTCTAAACACGCTTGAGGCTAAGTAGGTGTTGCTTGAACTTAATCTTTCTACTTTTTTTTAATGTAATTGCAATCAGCCTCGGCTATAAGCAAATGTGCTTTATGGTTCATTGCGTGGTTAAGCTGGGCTCCAGTGAGCAGAGCACATATTTTATGGTAATTAATTATTCAGCTCCAGTTGTGCTATTCTGTAAAAATCACACCGTGAAAACTTAGGTGAAGTGAGCTTGGAGTGAACTGTCACAGTCACTGCATTAGCATCAGTAGGTATGGATGACAATGACAGCTCACTCAGGCGCTTGGTGATTTTTGGTTGAAGCAGGTCTACGGCCAACGGATTTAGTTGGTTTATATGTCTATTCTTCTATGTATTTTCTACCATAAGTATATTCTCTTTTACTGTGTTTACTTTTAGTCGCTCGTGAACTTTATCTAAATGGATGAAATTAATTTAATATTAAAAAAACAAAACACATATTTCCTACTTACTTACTTATATACCTAAGTAGGTACTTAGTTTTTTTTTAATATTGCTTTTGACATTAATAACACTGGTGTTTAAGTTCTGTATGTAATTAATAGTAACAAATTGGATTTTATGATCTGTTAATATGATTTGATTTGATTTTTTTAGTTAAGCCTATACTTTTTAATCTTTTGTACATCCTGAGTTTTCATAATATACCTGTAATAAATTGCGATCGCAATTATATTACCAAAATCGTTGATACCGCTCTTTAACCACACCGTATCGAAGGGTATCGAAATTAGCAATTTTATTCGATACAGATCGGCCATACGTCAGGATAATTCTGCAATTAGGGTCGCATCAGACGCGGGTACTTATGTAGATTTACGGGCCCCTCTAGACTCTGTAATTACTGTTGCGTTATCACTTCATTTGGTAATTTATGTTTTATTCTGATGAAGATAAAAATAATAAATTGATTTTGATTGAAAGGTACACATAGCACACATACTTGAGGTATTTTGCGTAGGCACTAGCTAATCTGAAAAATCCTTTTTTTTTACAAATTAAACAAAGTCCTCCGCCGCGTCTGTCTGTCGTCCTGTTGGCGATAAATTCAAAGACTACTGCACCGATTTTCATGCTGTTTTCACCAATGGATAGAGTGATTCTTGAGTAAGGTTTTAGTACATCCACGCGGGCGAAGCCGCGGGTATCAGCTAGTAAGATTGTAAAATTGAGGCAACTCAAGTAATATGACAAATTGTTTATTGTTGTTTATTGTTTATTGTTAATTAAGACGGTAACACCAATTACATTAATTAGCATAGAAATTTAAACAGTAGTAAACAGAAATATCTTAAATACTAACTTATAATAGAGGACAACCTAGCATACTTACTCTCGCAAAACATCAGACATACACGCATAATTCTGCTCCATTCATCCGCAAACAGATCACACTCAGGATTGGTGGTCAGGAGGGCGTTAAGCATCCTTAAGGTACGACACACAGGGGACTCAACTCTGGCGACAGTTTTATATAACGGCGGCGCAAACGGATTGCGTCGACGGCATTGGCGATGTCCTATGTAATTGTCGGGAACAAATAGCCGACAGAAAAGATCGTGGAGTTCAGGACTGTCGATGCGTCCTCTTAGAGTTATGCAGGCTACTGTGAGCTGTAGAAGGCCTCGAGCTGTGGCTGTAGGTGGACAAATACTTATTTGATTAAGAATCTAGTAGTAATGACATGTCATAATATCAAAACAGAAGTGTTTTGTTAGGTTGCTACGCAGACAGTGGCGTAGTCACGTAGGGCCTACGCCGTAGCCTCATTATAATCCTATTCGTAGGCGATACAATGTTTCATAATTAATTATATAATTTTTGAGACTTTACTGAAAAATGTTTTTACATTACGTAATTGGCTTCTAAACGCGTATTTTTTTTTTCTTAAATGACGATAATTTCACCCTTTGTTTTGTTCCTTCTCTTCCTACCTTCCTACCTACAACGAAGAATAACTAAATACCATCTTCGTCACTTAAACTTTTATAAATAGAATAAATGCTGCTCTTCCATGTATCTTAATTCAACAAGAGAAATAATCACAGCACAGCTATTTAGCACCTCTCTAATTAAAACAAACAACAACATCGCCTGTGATTCAATATCAACTCAGCAGTTCGGCTCAGTTCGGCAGCTCTTTAACTAATTGTCCGATTCACTCGCTCTAATTAAATTTACATTTTCAATCATTCGCTGTCTCCCTCTCTCTCCTGGTGTTTTGCTTTCGCGGCTCACTGTGATTTTAGTTGAACAATCTGTTTAGGAGATTTTAGGAAGTAAGGAAATTGTAGCAAGTCATGTTAGATAGCGTAATTAATTAATGCTGCTTGAAGATGGCATCGAAAGTGAAGTAGTTTCGTAGTGATGTAGTGCTAATGTATGACGATACATCTGCATGTTTTTCCTGAATACTGACATTGCCGATTTAGGAAGCGGTGATCCGTACCTGACGAAAATGAGACACATCCTAGGTAATAACTGCAATTAACTAATACCTTCTACTGTTGCCTACGGCTTACTTTACGCCTAGACAAAATAATTTACATATTTAATTCGAGAAAGTTCACAAATATTTTAAAAACAGTGAGAAACAAAAGGAGATTATCTGCATTATTTTATGAGTAGCTCACGGCATTATCCACATCTTAAATACATATCTACATAATTGTTAAGGAACTAGTAGCGTACGAGTACAACTTAAAAAAAAATGTTTAAATGAAAAGAAAAAAAAACATTATTTTTTAAACAATAATAAAGAAAGAACAAAACTTATTTAGCTTTTTAAAATTATAAAAAAAATCAAGTAACAAAAACTAAAACCCAACTAAGACTTAAAAGGTATAAACAAGACACCACAGACAGACAAATTCAAAATCCGGAGTCACACGTGTTAGGGCATAAATCGAACAGATTACGTGTGACTCCGGATTTTTAATTTGTCTGTCTGTGGTGTCTTGTTTATACCTTTTAAGTCGTAGTTGGGTTTTAGTTTTTGTTACTTGATTTTTTTTTAAATTCTTTTGGGGTTATAATATATATATTTTTGAAATGTGCTCATGAAGCCCTTTCATTTGATACCCAACATGGTACGATTAAACCATTTTTTTTTTTAAGTTCCTCACTTTATGTCCTCTAGAGGGCGCCATTTTTAATTTAATGTGACTTCACATAGCCTATAACCAGCGGACAATCACGACGCTTCTAACGATACCTCATTTGTCAAATTGTGATAAGTGGTTTGGAAGATAGGAGGGAACAGATGAACATACATACATACATACATACCGGTCAAAATCATAACCCTCCTTTTTTCTTCGCCGTAGTCGGGTAATAACCCTCCTTTTTTCTTCGCCGTAGTCGGGTAAAAAGAAAACCTACAAACTCCTGCTAAGTAAATAAAAAATCAAACATAAGTTATCCTGAAAAACAAAAGGGCCTCACGTGCTCACCGCGTAGCCGGCATTGCTAGGCACAGGAAGTCAAGCCGCCGCCGTATCCACCTTCAGTTCACACCGTGTGCCTACAATCACACTAAACGCAGATTGAAAACGAATAAAAAGCTCTTCCAATTTCCAATAAAGTTCTCCACGTAAAAAGTTTCAAGTAAATAGGTTTTATTTAACATTCTTGGTGCGTTCCGTTTCACTCAGCCGACGGAGCCCAATCAGAGTTGTAAAAAGTAAAAATGGCGAATTGAAAAACTCCAGTGTTACGAAATTACGACGAGTCGAGGGAGGGAGACATTCGCGGGTTATGACTTTATGGAGATATTTTTTCACGTCTGGTTAAGCTCGTGACTGTACCTACATACATGAATATGGACAGCTCGATAATAATATCTGATTTCTCGATTCATCCACTAACCATCATCATCATCGTCTGCCTAGTCTTTTCCCAATTATGTATGTTAGGGTCGGCTTCCAGTCTATCCCGGATGCAGCTGAATAATATTCATCCAATAATTTATGACATCAATTTTAACTGATCATATAATTTTGTGGAAAGCATACTTACAAAGTGGCAGAAAAGTATCAAGCGACGCCAAAATAAGGGATGCTGCATTGGTTTCAAAAATATGTGTCAAATATTTCAATGCAACTAATTGTCTTACACGTAGGTACAGTAATTCCGGGCTAGTCAACACACAATACAGTACTAACCACTGGAACACATGTACGTACCTACGAGGCACTTGCTTATGTACGGGTGCGTTTACAGTGGCTAAATAATACGAGACAGCTTTGAGTTTTTTTTCTTTTAGGGTTAAGTATTTGCAGTTTGTTCACTGGTCAGTGGGTCATCTTATATATGACCCACTGACCACTGAACAACGGGGCTAGTCAACACCGGGATACGCTAGCCTCGCAGTCTATTGAACCTCAGCACTACGCTAGACCAGCTCAAGGTCAAAGAAATCACTGACCTTCGGTCTACTATACCTACCTATCTAAATGCTCCTACACACAGTGCCGGCGGCACGGGCCGCCGCCGCCGCGCCGCGTCGACTATTGCCGAGCGGCACTTCTTGTTGGGCGGCACCTTTGTGCGGCAAGCTGGTCGCACCGCGGCTTGCCTGACGGCAATTCCCGGCGTCAGTGCCGGCGGCACTGTGTGTGCCGCCGACACTGCCACCGTGTGTGTGGAGGTTTTACACGTAAATATGACAAATTCTAGTGTACTAATCCAAGCCAGTAGGAACACACCTTATCCACCACTCCAACTACTTCCAAGTGTAAAGCAAGTTATCTCAGAGCCGGGAGAAGTTCAACAATGACTAGGAATCAGCCCGACATGTTTATAGCGCGGACTGGATGCCGACCTGCGATCCATCCTCAAGTTTACTACACCTGAATAGCGGAGCTGCCGGAGCTGCTAGAGTTCACACGAGTTAGTTTAGTTTCTGAGTTTCCTTTTAATCTTTGTAAAAAGTTCGGTGAGGAAAGTTTGGTCCACGTTTAAATTGTTAGAGCTTTGGTTACATAGGAAAACGGTCAAGGGTCACATAATAACTGCTGTCCAATTATAGAGCGTTTTTTTGACATATGGTGTCAAAAAAACGCTCTATAATTGGACATGTCGCATGTCAAAATTACAGATGACTTTAATATTATGACGGCCGTTATATTAATGACGGAACGGATATATTAAGGAAACAATAGCTTTATTGAATTTTCCTGCCTGAAAACAAGGCAATTTACAAGTTTCGTTAAATTCCATCCCTTGTTTTTGATGCAATTTCAAACAGAAGAGAGTTTTAAATCTTACATTAAGAATTTTTAAAAAGAAACCGCGTCAAATTCATTCCGCTGAAAGTTTAAAAAAAGTAACTCAAAACTCCGTCCCAAACCACGCAGACTGTTTGAAATTAAAAAAGAATTCAATTCAAATTTGGAATTCTTACAGGGGCTGGGGTTGCCACCTCGCCGAACTTTACCCATAACATGTAAATGGGGAAAGTTTTGGCTAATTGCTTGCAAGACTGTCGCCAGACTGGTTCAACTCACTTAATTAAACTTACAATCTTTACTACGAGACAGCTCATATTATTATTTACTGTTAATTAGGTAGGTTAGGTAATTAGGTAGGTACATGTTGTTAAAATCTCATGTTTCGTTAATTTTTATGGAGTAACTTATTTATGTGATATAACTACATGTAATATCCAAATAGTAATAACCTAAGTTCTGGAGTGGAGCGCAACCCTCCAAAATCTTTGTTTTCCTGGGAAGCAGAAGCATTGCCTGAGTTCTGTACCAGTGGTTTTCACAGACCTGTCTAGCTCCCTTTTAGTCCAAGATCTATCGGAAAGCGCTGCGTTGAAAGGCCTCCCACAACGTGAACCGATGACCTTTTGAAGGTTGCAGAAATCCACTGACTGCGAGAAGCACAGGACCGCTCGACGTGGCGGCGCTTGGGTATAAGCCTAGGTCCAACAGTGGACCTTTCGGCTGAAATGATGATGTTGATGAAGTAAGTTGGTATACATAGTACTTACCTACTTAGCCCACCGCAACCAGAAACAAGAAGAAATCGATACCTACCTTCCTAACTAAAAGCAGCTGTACAAGTTTTGACAAAATAAATGCTATAAAACTAAGTTACCTCCAAGAAAACCATCTTTAAAGATTCCCCCATCACGCAGCTAATCAACAAAGTTTAATAACTTTTAAAAACATTAAAGTAACGTTGCAAAAATCGATAACCAACAGTAAGGGCCATAGACAAGCTTATTAAAAACTCTCCCTACAATCGTTTTGCAACAATCCGCGGGCAAAATGTTGTTTAAACGACATTTTTTCGGCAATTACTCTTCAATTAGGGGATTTTTGGGAGTTGGGGGAAAAGCGACGGGATTTACTTGTTTTATATTATGCGTCCGTATAATGGAACGAATCTGTGATGCAGATTTTGATGAATAATTTTATTGTTTGTGAAAATGTAAGCGAACAATTTGACGATGATCAACCACGCGTGAAGTCATCAACTTGAATAAAATTATATTGTTAGTTCAGTGGCTGAGCGACGCGACGGCTACGCCATAGATTGTGGATTCGATTCCAACAAATTCGGCATTTGTGCATAGGTACCTACGTATTATGAATCCAAAAACTATTCCTAAGCCTAACACTAGACTTTTCACAGCCATAGGTATATAACTATAAAGTTATATTTAGATAGCCTTATTCACACAAAGGAAACAAAAATAAAACTATTATTTTCCATGCATTATTCAGAAAACAATCCAAAGAATAGTTGCGAGCTACTCCATCAGAAAGGATTACCTCAAATCCGGGCCAAATTGAAGATTTTCTCGACGCCATGCCAGCAACGGGGAGAAATAAACTTACTATTGGCTTTGTTAGATGTAGGTAGTCGTACAGTCAACTGCACGTCCATGGTAACATTATGATGGTAATTTGACATTGATAGAGTCTTTATGATGTAAGTAAGGATGGTTTTCCTTGAATAGTAGATACTCGTATCTACTATTCACGGAAAACCACTACAGTAGTGGTTTTTCAACAATCAACCTTATTCACAAAACTAGCTGTGCCCGCGACTTCGTTCGCATGGATGTCGGAAAACAATAATATTATGTCGCTTAGAAAAGTTGTACCTTCATTTAAAAAGGGGGAATCTTTCGACCAGGCCTGGTGATTTTTCCTAGTAAGAAACTGCCAAAAAACATGTGTTTTTATTTAAGAAAATGCTTCTCTTTATTACCCGACTACGGCGAAGAAAAAAGGAGGGTTATGATTTTGACCGGTATGTATGTATGTATGTATGTATGTATGTATGTATGTATGTATGTATGTATGTATGTATGTTCATCTGTTCCCTCCTATCTTCCAAACCACTTATCACAATTTGACAAATGAGGTATCGTTAGAAGCGTCGTGATTGTCCGCTGGTTATAGGCTATGTGAAGTCACATTAAATTAAAAATGGCGCCCTCTAGAGGACATAAAGTGAGGAACTTAAAAAAAAATATGGTTTAATCGTACCATGTTGGGTATCAAATGAAAGGGCTTAATGAGCACATTTCAAAAATATATATATTATAACCCCAAAAGAATTTAAAAAAATATAGTAATAAAAACTAAAACCCAACTACGACTTAAAAGGTATAAACAAGACACCACAGACAGACAAATTAACAATCCGGAGTCACACGTACTCTGTTCGATTTATGCCCTAACACGTGTGACTCCGGATTTTTAATTTGTCTGTCTGTGGTGTCTTGTTTATACCTTTTAAGTCGTAGTTGGGTTTTAGTTTTTACCCGACTACGGCGAAGAAAAAAGGAGGGTTATGATTTTGATCGGTATGTATGTATGTATGTATGTATGTATGTATGTATGTATGTATGTATGTATGTTCATCTGTTCCCTCCTATCTTCCAAACCACTTATCACAATTTGACAAATGAGGTATCGTTAGAAGCGTCGTGATTGTCCGCTGGTTATAGGCTATGTGAAGTCACATTAAATTAAAAATGGCGCCCTCTAGAGGACATAAAGTGAGGAACTTAAAAAAAAAAATGGTTTATTCGTATCATGTTGGGTATCAAATGAAAGGGCTTAATGAGCACATTTCAAAAATATATATATTATAACCCCAAAAGAATTTTAAAAAAATCAAGTAATAAAAACTAAAACCCAACTACGACTTAAAAGGTATAAACAAGACACCAGAGACAGACAAATTAAAAATCCGGAGTCACACGTAATCTGTTCGATTTATGCCCTAACACGTGTGACTCCGGATTTTTAATTTGTCTGTCTGTGGTGTCTTGTTTATACCTTTTAAGTCGTAGTTGGGTTTTAGTTTTTATTACTTGATTTTTTATAAAATATTAGCGGTGGAACCACCTGGAGCGTACACAAAAAAGTTGCTAGGGTTGCTCACACGCGAAAAAGCTACATAAAGTTGGCCGTGGGAAAAGCAACCAATACTAAGATCCACCCCCGCAACGGATAATGTCTGGCCCTGAGCTTTGTTAATGGTCATGGCGTAACACAGGCTGACGGGGAATTGCACACGCTTAAAACTAAACGGGAAATTATTGGGAATGAGAGGAATTCTTGGAATAAAAACAACATCACCGGCGCCGCAACCTGTTAAGATTTCGGCTTCGATGACGTTTTGTTGGTGATTGGTGACTATGAGCCGAGTGCCGTTGCAAAGTTTGGGAGGACTTAAATTTCTGAGAAGAATTATTGGCACTCCGACTTTTAAACAAATTTTGTGTGCTGAAAGACCGGGTGTGTTAAGGGATTCTAAGAACTCTACTGGATAGTGTGTGGCATCTTCTTCTTCGGGAACCGTATTTATCGATGTATATTGTTGACTTTCCCCAGAAACGTGCCAATATTTGTGTATTTATTGCTGTCCGATAGTCGAATAAATCAAATCAACCATAAGGCCTCTGCCTCAAATCTTGCGGGCAGCGGGGCGGCGGCGGCGGCGGCGGCGGCGGCGCGGGCGCGGCAGGATCTTATGCGTAAAATCAAATGGACCGGTTCTCGAAAACAGCGGCGCGGCAGCGGCGAGGCGGCGGGCAGCGAGCGGTGCACTCCATTCAAGCGGTGACCGCCCGCACGTCTGCATTGCAGTGTTGTTGCCCACAATAAATTGAGCGTTAGGAATAAATTTGAATCAAAAAGATGTTGCCGCCATTGTTCAGACATTTCTTTCGCGAATAAAAACAAATATCTCGACGACAAAATCGTGAAAACAACACTACGCGGCTATAGTGACGCGCGATCTGCCCGCTAGTTTCGAGAACGGGTCTTTGATGCCCGCACCGCTCCCGCGCCGCCGCCGCCGCCGCCCCGCTGCCCGCAAGATTCGAGGCCGAGGCCTTACACATACACACGCCAACAACGATCGAATCGAATGAGTGGTGGTCACGAATCATACGAACAAATTACGAAGTATAGTACAGTTCGATTCAAACTTAATGGCGGCTCGGAACATGAGGCGAGTCGCTGCGCAGTAACAATTTCATGTGACAGCGGGGGTGAGGGGTGGGGTACTGCGCAGCTAAAAGTTAACTTCCAAACCGCCATCCGCCCCGCTGCCCGCAAGATTCGAGGCCGAGGCCTTACACACGCCAACAACGATCGAATCGAATGAGCGGCGGTCACGAATCATACGAACAAATCGGCCATGAGGCGAGTCGCTGCGCAGTAACAATTTCATGTGACAGCGGGGGTGAGGGGTGGGGTACTGCGCAGCTAAAAGCTAACTTCCGTGCCGCCATTAAGTTTAAATCGATCTGTAACGACTCGTTTCTTGACTTCTTAATTTGAACCTAATGAACGAAACCAACCAAAATAACAAATCAAAACCAATCAGATCGTAGGAGTGAGGCGTATTTATCGTCACAGATAGAAATCACAGATATTATAAAATAGCAGATAGCAATTGCTCCTAACGATAAAAAATATCTGTTACTTAAAATCACAGATCCTCAAGACTGTAACTGTTAAAACTTCGGATACGATTTTCGACTTTAACGAAAAGAAATAAAGAAGATATTCAATTGAGTCAATACGTATTTATCGTCTGTACAAAAATCACAGGCTGTGATTTTATAAAAATCGTATCTATCTGAGATACGATTTTCGACTTTAAATCAAAAGAAATAAAGATGATATTCGATTGAGATATGTATTTATCAAAAATCACAGGCTGTGATGTTGCGTTGGTACAAATATGTACCAAACGTCAATCGGCGACAAGTACCGCTGGTACATTAACGTACCAGGCGTTTCCCGCGGTTTAAATCTCTATTTCTACTTATAAATAAGGGTTTTTATCGTCTGTGGCAATTTAAGTCTATGGGCAGATAGATATTCTAGTCGACTTACTCATTAAAAACCATAATTTCTTTTTTTTTTTTTTTTTTTTTATTGTTGAAGTTTGATGCGTGTTTCACGTGAAAATTGCCGTGACATCTGTCTATTTTTTCTGTCAATGTCATAATCTCTTATTGTTGTTAGATTACTTACGTATTTATAATAAAACCTGCGAAAATTTCATAAAAATCGATCCAGTAGTTTTAGAGATACGGTCAAAACAAAAAACAAAGCCCACTACGTAACATTCTCTATTTGTAAGTTCTATTTTAGTTACCCGCTTATTGTTTATACATAAGTATGTGGTCTATTTATTCAAGAACCCAAACCAATTAACGATAATGAAGTGCGTTTCGTATTTCTCAAGTGTTTATGCTTTTTGTGCGAGCGCTGGCGCGCCGCGCGCCCGCCGCTCGGCGGGGGGGGGGGGTCCGCGCCTTAAGCCCATAACTAAGGTGCGATAGCGTGTACTTCGCAGCTTTCCAGGTTAATAACAGATATTTGGATCTGTTATTTTTTTGTCACAGTCACAGTGATCACAGATATCGTGTTTCACCTGTTACAACCCATCTCTAAGATCAATACTTTCAACGAATGACAACCCAACCCAACCAACAATTTATTATTTATTTATTATTATTTATTATCGACACTAAAGAAGGCAAAAACAAAGATACCTACACTAAAAATTATTTGGAATATCTGGGCGAAAGTCATTCTTCGACGGAAACTCTTAACACCGCGATTCAGAAAATGACATTAAACGAACAACGCCATCTATCGAGCACGAAATGATACTGTCAAAATATATGGGAAAACGTTCGAACACTCCGTAAGCTAAATAAACTATGTAGAAAAGTGAAAAATTAAAGAATAAATACCTATATTTTTTAAGAAATTAACATTTGTCACTATTCTTTCATGATTATCTAGTTTTGAAAGATAGGTAGCGCCACCTATCGCACTAATACTAAACTAATAAATAAACAACGCATCTGGAAAATTTTAATTAATCTAACTTTAGAGTTATATTCTATACACAATGTATCGCGTTAAGTTTCCGCGCAAAGAAAATGACGGTCATATAACAACACACGATCTCACAAACCTAGTAATTAAGAAGTAAGTATCATTTCGCGTCAATAGATGTCGTTACGTGTATGTACATTACGTAATGAAAATTCCTTCTTGAACACTTTAAATTCATATATCTTTTGATATTTTGAAGCGATTGCGATGAAACAAAAACTAATTGAAACATCGAGTTACACACAATATTTGAGTATAAAAGTTAACCATATTGATTTCGTACTTTTTACGTCAAAGTGGAGCAATCAAACTAAAGAACATACAAACAGACAAACAGACAAAAATTCCAAAAATGGTAGAAATGGAATCTGTTGGTTATTCTTGGACAACCCACCAACTTTTTTTTTTTTTTTTTCATTGTACAGAAACGCCTCGTCTACAGATTTATTATATGTATAGATATAGAAGAAGAAGATAAAGCAAGTCATAGAGAAATACAGCGAATATCAACTTGTCATACGTAGGTACTACTAAGCATTCGTGGAGTACCACAAAGCCTTTTATTCTCCTAAACATGCGAAGATTTCAGAAACTTAACTGAATCAAGATGTAAACAAGTTATACATTCGACTCGACTATATGAAACATTTTTACAAGAATGTGACAGCAAAAATTAGAATTGAAAGGCTTGAGAGATAATTCAGAAAGGTGTGCGACAGGGAGACCCATTGTCGCCAAAACTTATTTCTGCAACAATAAAACAAATTTGTAATCTTGATTGGACTAAGTATGGAAATACCAAATACCTACAAAAAAGAAGTGGAGCACCTTTCAATTAGATTCCCTGATGATCTCATACCTAATCATAAAAGACAACCCAAATCACTTGCAATTAGTGTTCAGAACAACTATTAACGTAAATGTGCAAATTAGAAGTCCTACAGATGAATATCTCGAGAACTAAACATGACCAATCACAAAGAAACGCCCATCAAAGTCAATTCTGTTACAAATAAATAAGTAAAAGAATACGTTCCCGGGCCAAATCATTCCCCTGAACAACTCACATCATTAGAAATAAAAAAACAGATAGCCGCATCGTAGAAAATAACTGGTCTCTAAATTAAGTTACTAAAAACCCATCAGTTCCACTATGTATTGTAAATCATAAAGGAATAAAAACAAACGTAGCAGACATGACATACACAATTTAAAAACTAAAATGGAAGTGGGCAGGTCATATTGTCATCAGGAGTATCTAAAAACGTAAAATGGACCAGATACGTATTAACAGAATGGTATCCCAGAGAAGGAACAAGGAAAAGAGGAAGGCCATTTAAAAGATGGGAAAACGACTTGAAAACTACTACTGGAAGGACATGGAGGAGAAAATCTCACGACCGTGAGCTATGGAGAAGCTGAAGGAGGCCTATTCTATAGTGCATACCTACATCACCATCACACACATTGTGGAATGCAAATACAGTGTGGCGAACCAATTAATTATCTGTGGTTCCCACCGTTACTAGCTAACTATGGTTCAATAAGTTCGGTGATCTCAAAGAGTAAAGTAACTATATAGGGTGATCTACTAAAACCTGCTAAGATATAAAGTTATATTGTTACCCTATTTAAACTCTGTGAACGTGTAACCAAATATATTATAAGTTCGTGTATACGTTAGTTCCGTTGTCACCTGGATACTGTGCTGTGTTATATTGAATACTTACACGTATATCACAACTGGACGGAGTTTCATTCAAAGGGCGCCCTAACGCGCCTAAAACAGTATTGAGTATTGAAATTGAAAGTGCGAAGAAATCTGAACATTTCTGATGTCTTAACCTTTTATTTAAATACATTTTAAAACTAGTTTTAAGAAACTAAGATGGTTAATAAAGGCTATTTGAAATTGAAACTGTTTTCGGTTTTCGTAGTTGAAATGTGACTACTGGAGTGCTGTTAACCGTACCTAGGTACGCGTGGCAAAGTCGTTAAATAGGCCAATTTACAACCTATGTCCTTCTATAGGTACATCAAATTAAAATATCACCCTGTTTTTTACCCAACTGCTCCAGAAGGAGGGTAATGTTTTTCGAGGGTATGTATGTATGTTTGTATGTATGTCTATTTCTTTGGCACGCTGTAGCCTAAACGGCTTGATGGATGTTAACGTATGAGGTGTCGTTATGTTCGTCTTAATTGTGGGAGTGACATAGGGTAATTTTTTTTTATATATTTCATCTGCAAATACAAAAAAAACGGAGGGGGAGGTTTATTTTTTAAATAAATTACATCAATATTGCTATCAAATAAAAGCTAGTAATGAGTTAATTCCAAATATATAATATTAAAAAACTAAAAAGCTTGAAATAAAACAAATTACTTATTTAAAAAAACAAAAAACCCGACTGCAAAAACCTAAACCGAAAAGAGAAAAACAAGCATTTTTTGTAAGATATTGCAGGCGGGGACAAACCAATAACCTGAAATATGGTGTAACTTGATATTGTGATCAACTAACTTACTTAATTAATTTGTGTTCGTGAATAGTTAAGTGCCTTGCAAGAAATAATAGCAAAACTTCTGAAACTGTTGTTTTGATTCCAACAGGCGCTGAATTCTTGATAATCATACTAGAACAGCACAAAGTAGAGTCATAATAATTATATACAAGGAATGAGCCTTCCACTGGGCACAAATTCAGACTACAGGATACTAGGTACTGAGTAAATAGTATTAGTTACGGGTTCATAATGGAAAAACCCAATAATAATTTGCCTGACCCGGATATCAAACCCAGACCCAGACCCACATGCTTAGCAGTCGTGCTTTCAACCACTAGACCCTAGTGGTTGGAAGAAAGACTTTGAAAGTCTTTTAACCTAACCCCTAACCTAACTTTTGATTATTCTAATGATTACAATCTAAATTCATAGCCAAATAAAAAGTAAAGGATACGTTGCATCGAGATATAAGTACTAACGTACTAGAGAAGACACCGTAAATTCCTACTTTGTCTCGTTCAACTGCGGCGATCGCGCCGCAGTTTGTCGAAGAAAACGCGTAAGTGCCGTGATTTACATGGCGCTTAAGACCTTTTTGCCGAGAATAAATACACTTCCGCAGCAAATCTAGCACTGTGGTAAATTAGGTACGGTTTAGACGAATTGTTATTATTTTAGCGCTGCAGCGAATTAAAGATTCAATACGAAGAATAGGACAATTCAGTTATTTGACGTAGCTTCTCTAGTACGTTAGTACTTATATCTCGATGATACGTTGTGGATACCCTTAACGGTAAGAAAAGGAATAATTAAGTACTAAGCCTAATAAATTATATTTTAAAGGAAAAATTACCAGATTATTACTAGTTTCGTTATTATAAATAAAAAATAAAAATCTATTCTAATGACTACAAATTTTTATATTGATTGAACTATTCGGACATTTGGCGGCACGTGTAATGGAACGCGATGCGTTCGGAAATGAGTAACAGTTTGATGGCGATCAGAGGAAAACAGAAAGTATCCAAAGTAATACTATTGAAAGGACTTGCTTCTAAATATACTTTAGTTATTTTAATGTTTAAATAAAAATAATGATTGAATTTCTTGAAACATTGACATTTTATTTTTATTGATTAAAATTTTTGACAAGACGACGCATGACGCATCGGAGGTTTCTGAACGGACAAATGTCAATTTATCTACTTGCGTGTGCATACAAGTCGTCAATTTTACCAAATTTACCACAGTTTTCACAATAAAATTATCAGATCAAGCTGCCCTAAGTGATGGCTGGGAAGCTGAATAAATTTGAAACGCCCAGCTCTGCCAGCTCCGATAGGTAAAGCGAGTGTGTTAACCTTCTGAAATGTTTATTTAAACAGCTGGCCCATGTTATAAAAAAAATGCGCTGTTGAAGAATCGTTTTCAGTGTTGGCTTAGTCATCGTGCAGTCTACGAGGTGTTTTCGCGTGCCGTGTTTTCGTGCTAAACATAATACATCATAATTCGTGGAAGCAACGTTGCATTATAACCTCTGCACGCATTGTGATATTTTTAGAAAATCATTTAGTTCATTGGCAGCTCGCTTCTCGCTGAATAATCGTGTCGTGGAAACACGTGGTCGGCACTGAACGTGCCCAAACACGCCGTCTAGCGCGACGACCCTCGGCAATATCAAGATATGGAGACAGGTTCATTGCTCTTCCCAAATCCGTAAGATATTCTATCAATACGATGTTAGGACGTCTGTGTGACTAGCCGCCGGCTTCTGTGCAGTGAACACATGCATTTTATGTTATTTGTGCTTAGAACTGTGTTATTATTATGTTGCTTTTGCACAGGAGTGCTACCTGCCCATATTCTGTTATCAACTGCTTATTCTGTAGTGATAGCACATGCACACATGACTGTGATATTTCGAGTATGTTTGTTGACTAATCTTGACTAAACAAAAAATATAAACACTGGCAATGACCTTCATTACATGATAATCAAGTATGAATAAGTAAAACATCATTTTTACATTTATTTTATCAGAGTTTTAGATTGATAAAACTAATCAGAATGATAATAAGTCTGTTTGTACCTTGATTTATAAACTTACAATAGAAAAAACAGATATAACACTATTTTGTTTTGCAAATTAATCTAACTCTTGAATTTAATATGAATAACCTTGATCTAAAAATTATATCTGAATACTGCTATTGTTATCTACACAAGTTTGTGACCTTTACTCAAATTAAAACTTAAGTACCTATCATTAATTCAACTGGGAAATGTTGTATAAATAATTGAGCACGAAATTATAATATTATTTATAATTAATATTATAAACCAAAATCTAGTTTTTACATCTTTGGGCTCTACATTATACTTTCAATAAATACTTTACTGTTTTTCTCACAGACAAGTGATGTATGTCGGTGTATAATTGAATATCAAATAACATTTACAGTAAATAAAACATGATAGTTTTAATAAAAATAAACATCCAAGGAAACAAAGGTAAGTAAATAACTACTAAAATAACAGTGTTATGAACTGATAATGATGTAAATATCACAGCACAGGGAGAAACAGAGGAGCAACTTCAGTAAAACATAACTTTTTATTAGGGTTGCAAAGCATAGAAATGATTAAATTATTTAAACCAATATATAAGACCAATGTAAAACAAAACCAAAACATTTCTCAAAAAACAAATCTTTTGTGTACTATATTCCACCTGCCACTTCATTTGCATAAAGTTGCTCATTTTAACATAAAATATATACTTTGGCACTCAGAAATAGTCTAGCTTTCTATCAGTGAATATATTTTTGTAATACAATCAGTAGTTCTGAAGAATCCCCCATAACCAACTCGCAAAATAATATTAGTATAGGTACAATTCTTTCTGAATGTACTTAGTTGCAGGTTATTTCAGTTTAAACTTTTAACAACAGCTGCCTTCATTCCTCAGTCTCATAGATATTTTGCTATTGTATGCAAAATTATATTTCAATTATAACTAACATGACTGAAATCAGACTGATATTATTATAATTAAGTGGTTTATATTAATGGCATGAAAATATTGATTAAGAACAGAGATTAAAATAATATATCATTTTCAATTGAATTAAATATTATCTATTGATTCTTAATACGATAAATATTATCTGTTATTATTTTTGTCTCTTTTATAATAATGATTGATGCATAATTGATTGGAGAGTAGGTATTTATTAGTCTTGAAATTACTATAAAATTTTTGACACTTAAAACTGCTATTCAACATAGCTACCACAGTCTCATGCTTATGCGAAGTTATGCAGCAGCATACAAATAAGTCTTGACTATTTCTTACTCTGGTATCTACCACTTATTTGTATGCTGCTGCATAACTTCGCATAAGCATGAGACTGTGGTAGCTATGTTGAATAGCAGTTTTAAGTGTCAAAAATTTTATAGTAATACTCTCCAAGCTTAATATTGCTGGTAAGTAGATACTTACCAGCAATATTAAGCTTGGGCCAGCATTACAGTCATCATGATCAACATCATTGGCAGCCTCTTTCCACCCACTGCTGATTATAACTGCTCCTTTCTTTTTTTTTTATTCATTCTCAAACAGGTACTTTATTTGTTGTTTTTTCTTACATTTTCACTCACCAAACGTTAAAGTTTGATGGCGAGAAGTGTCATTTTGTGTCATGCTTCCCCGGTCTGTGCATGTCTCATCCAGGTCTTCCCTGCAATCTTCTGTACGTCATCCGAGTGGCAATTTTTCTGCCAACATTTCTTCTACTATATTACAGTACCTCACTCAAAACTCAAGCATTAAACACTAGTTTAAAGCCAATTCATGTGTGTTGTGAAGTGAAGAATTTAATATTAAAACGATATTTCGTATTTGCACTACTGTCTCTTCCTGTGCTGTGTGCAAGATATTTATAAACTGCTATAAATACACATTAACAACATGTCGTTGATAACTGTAATTGCATGGACCTTTGTGAGAAAATGATAGTGCACACAATAATTAATTGTATTTTGTTTTTACATTTTTAATATTGTGAAATAAAAATGTCCATAATGATTGCCTTTAACAGCTATAGAAATGCATAAAACGCATAAACTATTGCAGTTTAATAAGTAACTAAATAATGATATATTCAAAGCTGCTCTACAACATTATCTATTTTAGGAAAGACTAGCTTCTGTTCGCGGCCTCGTCCGGGGACGAATTTCGGACCCCGACCCACCGTGTCGTATCCCACACACGCTCTATTACTTCGTTTTCGCTTTAGCGTTCTTGCTGACTTTTTTCGTTTTCCTCGGCTCCTAAGGGTCGTAGCGTGATGTTAAGTAGCCTATAACCTTCCTCAAGAATTAGGCTATTACGTAGACTCAAGAATTTTTCTAATCCGACTGGTAATTCCTGAGATTCGCGCGTTCAAACAAACAAAAAAACAAACTCTTCCTTCAGTTTTATTATTGGTTTAAGAACAAGAATATTTTTATTGGTCAATTAGTAAAAAATAAATGTCAAAAATAAAAATATTGTAGCTATGTGTACTGTAACTAGAATATTTGTTTTTTTTTTTTTTAAGTGGTGCCCAAACTGTATGCTGTATCTTGGGGATAGATTATTATTATTATAGATAAAGTAAACTGTTTGTTGCATTCAGTAACAATTTTAGTTGAACTTATATGCCAAATAAATCCATTACTTACCTAAGTATAGTTTTACCGAAGATAAAGCATTCATAGTTTATCACTTCGTAAATCCCATTTTGACCTCGTTTTGATGGGAAGATCAGACCTTGGTCTTATTTCGGAACTATTATTGAACTACATATTCCACAGACTGGGGAATTAATAAAACAGTTCGAGCTGGTATATCATAAATAAATAAGAGAACGGTAAATTAGCTATCCAATTCAATAGATTTTTTTCGAAAAACTTATTTTTTTGCTTAGGATTGTTTGTTTAACATAAAGACAGACGTATTCTAGTGTTGTTTCAAGTGTTCTGAGAAAGTAATACTTACTTGATAGTCTTATCTAAATACGATCACTTCGCTGTATTTAAAGATAAGTCATAGTTATTGAGAAAACGAGAATCATTTTATGAATGGATTTTCCCGTAATTGTGGAACTGTTTGGCAGTGAACCAAATAAGAGATTTTTAGTGTCGTTGTATTTTCCTTATTGCTGTTAGATATATCTTTATATAGGTACCTACCTACCTACATACAGTAAAGATTTTAAACTTGGCTATGTGGGCTATTGTTAATTTACTTATTTTAAGTTCATGCACAATTCATAAAATATGAGTTGCAAGTTTGGGTAGTGAGGTGTAGGCACAGAATAGAACATAGTACAGAAGGCGCACTCCGCAGTTTAGATAATTATGAAGCTACAAGTACGCGGCGGGCGCTCTTTCAATGACCGTAACGTAGTCAGATGATAAGAGAAAGAGAGGCAACTTCTAGGTGAATATACTTTAGCTAACTAGCACTGTGCAACCTGAATTGCACTTTATTGTGTCATAGCAAGAGAAGCTTTTTATGTAAATGATTTTGCGGAGTGAACCATCTGTATTAATCTGTGGTGCAGTTAAAGTTAACCATTTACACACACATGTGCTAATTTATCTCTCACTAATTTAACGTGTAATATTCTTCGTAAACTAGTACAACGCGAGATGCCGCCTGTTATGCAGAAGTACAAAACATTTTTTAACCAATTGCAAAAAAGAGGATGTGGCAAAAAATATTTTTATAATCGGGCTTACGGTAGGTTTTTGTTTGAAGTCGGTTTTTTTTTGTAAAAAGTTTTTTATCATTATTTTTACGGAAGTCCATTAAGCGATGTTATAGACACGAGACACACCTCTCGCTTATCAAATGTTATCGCACATAATTCCGACGAGAGATAACACAGTTTACGTGGTTTTACCATCACTGATAACGGCTATCTGACTGATACAAGTTTGCACTAGTCGATAAATATTTGTTTACCGTGCAATTCCATGGTTTGTTATGAAAGTAGAAACGAGTCTTGTTGAGTCTACGACCGTTGTTGGTTTTACAAACATTTTGAATATCCCATGCGCGCCTTTTCATTTTCTTTATAGTCTTTTTTCGTAAATTAATCATGATTTACATCATAAAGAGCTGTTGCAGAAATGGGGGCATGGGAGAACTGTCCACATGGGGGACAAAAAAATAGCAGGGAATAATATCCCTCCAGTTTTTTAAATCCTGCCCTCAGAATTTACGATTAATATGTATAGACTAATATACTATTTTTATACACAAGAAGATGCGATAATTATTGCAGTCTTATCTCCTCATTATGCAATTCTCAAGATAACACAATTGTCTTTATCCTATTTATTTAGAGTAAAGTTCGCCGATACAAGCTAATCTGCATTTGAACATATTATCTCTGTCAGTGTCACTGAACTTTCCATAATAATCATTATCATTTGCATGATTTGTTTTTTGATAGATACCTATTTTACGAATGTGTGTTCTTCATCTAATTTTCTCATAAACTTGCCCTGTAACAGGGGTGGGAACCGCACCATATGTCAATGTCATCTATTACTTATGGCACTGGCTAACGGGCGGTGAAACTGTGTTTCATGTTACCTTAGGTCATGGTCAAGAAACTTAGGACTTGTTTCGTATCGATTTACTTATATTTACTTATCGTAACATCAGCCTGTAGCCTTGGACTACACAACTAAGACCCAGGCCTGACCCTCATAACGGCGCAAGACTCCTGAGAGTCTCGCAGCAAAAGATATTTGAGACTCATTTTGCGACTACTTTGGCTCAAAAATTCACCGGCTTAAACAGGCCTTGGTGCATGTAGTCTATGGGCTCATACCTGAGAAAACCCTAGAGCAGATCGCCCTTTCTACCATTATCAAGTTTAACCACCATTTAAAGTATTCTAAAGCGTTGTTACCTTTTCAGTGACACAGAACTGGCCCTGGAGCTTAGCGAGCAAGTGTTCTTGGACGATGATGAGTACCAGACAAGGGCCCCCGCCTCCCCCACCACCGTCCCCAACGTGAGGCCCTACAGGCCCCCTTCCACAGGTATATAACATCATCCTTTTATTTTAAACTGTGACTTTATTAAAAGGAACATTCGGGAATAGGCGACAATGTGGCCTCAGTTCAAGACTGTTACCGATCCCGAGCTCATCCAGAGGCAGTCAATTTTATCTATGGCCTTTGGAATTTTATAGGCCTCGGGACGAGGCGAAAATGTGGCCGAGACTCGCAGATCCTTAGATAAAATTGGCAGCCTCTAGGTGAGCAAAAAAGGCAGCTTCGAAGCCTGGAGTAGTTGTGGCCTCAACTCGTGACACGAATCGTTCCTTAGTTTAAATATAGAATTGACTGACACTAGGTCAGCCGGTGTCGAATTGTTTTCGTACGTAATTCGAGCCTTAAGTGCATCGCGCTGGCCTTCAATGCAACTGGTCCACATTGCGTCATCGTTTAACTGCACCAACCTGAATGTTATAGAAGAAGACAATCGACTTACGTAAAAAACAAAATATTGGCTGTCCTTTTATCAGAGTATCTTGGATTGCGAAAGGTCGTGTAATGTAACAAATACGATAGGAGACTTTTGCACTAGATTGAGGATTATACAGGGTTTTTTTTTGTTTTGCTGCATGATTCGATATCGATAGTTAGAGTTACATATCCATCTCGTTTGTGAAGTTTTGCCAGGCAATTTAATTTCACCATGTAAGTACGAGACTCCTCCGTGCCTCGGAAAGCACGTTAAGCCGTTGGTCCCGGCTGTCATTTGTGGATCTTTGACAGTTACGAGTCGTCAGAAGCACGAAAGTCTGACAACCAGTCTAACCAAGGGGTATCGTATTACCCAGTTACTGGGTTGTGGAGGTCAGATAGGCAGTCGCTCCATGTAAAATACTGGTATTCAGCTGCATCCGGTTAGACTGGAAGCCGACCCCAACATAGTTGGGAAAAGGCTAGGCAGATTGATGTAAGTACAGTACTACTATTTTCTTAATGTCCCTCGCAAAGGGCAAGATAGAAATCCGACGACAGACAAAACACGAAGTTTATGATAATTTCTGAATTTAACATCTTATCGAGAACTCGTGAATCATTTTCTAGAAGCCCCCATAATAAATAGTAAACCATTCATCGGTTGACGTTTACAACTAAACAGCGGATGATGAACAACAGCTGATTAACGTCTCGTCTATAATTAGCCCATCTTCTCTATGCTAACGTAGAACGCGGCAACAACCTATGACGTTCGTGAGACGTGGGGTCAGTCGCCGGAACACTTCGTAGAAAGGAGAATGCTCTAGAAAAATAAATTTCTAGTTGTTTACTTGTGGTGGTGTAAAAGTCATGACCTTCGACTAGGAATAGTCGAATTTGGACAGTCATGCTTAAACTTTTGTTTTCACACCTTACCTACTGTTGTTGATCTCTGCTTGAAATATTCATTATTTGAGATCTCCAAGTATTGCGCATGGAATATAGCGAAATAATTATGTGGGTAAATGTAGATATATAAAGTAAATTTAAAAATATATATATATATTGTTTTACTAGCTTTAGCCCACGGCTTCGCCCGCATATAGCTTGGAAATTATACCACGGGATCGTACAGCCAGGATAAAATGTATCCTAAAACCTACCTAACCCAGGTCATAGTCTACCAGTGTGTGCCAAATTTCATCGAAATCCGTTCAGCCCTAACGTGAAAAGGTAACAGACAGGCCGACAGATAAACAGTAACTTTCGCCTTATAATATTAGCAAAGGAAATACCAATGATTATGGATTTATTGATTTTGGTAAAACGTATTGTAGATGCATTCGCTTGCTACTATTAACGGTTGCAAAGATACAATTTATATGTCACAGAATCAAGACCAAACATTGCCTCATTATAACAGCAAGAATTTCCATTAAATGCCTAACTGCATTGCTTGCAAGCAGTTATGCGTGTAACAATACACCAGCTGTCTCACGTCAAATTAAATATAACAATAAGAAAGTTTATAAATATTATGGCACATGTATGCAATGACTTTTATAACAACAAAGGTCAAGCATTGTTCCTTAAACTTTAATAGCAATATTGAACTCTAAAACCATCTTTTAAAGTTTAATTTTCGTTGTAACTCCAACAGAATGAACATGATCCATGGGTTTGTAAGTACTTATGTACATACGTAAGATGAGTCGATGTGAACACGAACATGGTGTTTGAGCACACATTCTGACCTACATGGGCTACTAACTTATTTAACAATTGTTTCTTGTGTTTAAGTTAGTAATAACTAATAACAATGATTTAAATAAAAAGTAAAAAAATAGTTTATTGGTAAAACATGTATAGGTTAACAATTTTTTGATTGGATCCTCCTTTTAGGCAGATAGCACCTGTATTAGGAGATTCCGCTCTTCCATAGCAAGACGTGTTATATAAAAAGCAAAAGGTATCATTATTATACTACAACTACGTAAATAAAATTAAAATTAAATTAATAAATGAAGACTTATTTACAACGTTCTTTTGGCGCGTGGCCAAAATCGGAACTAACCCCGCCATCTGGTTTTTTCAGTACAAATTCTGTCACAATTTAACCAACAACACAAACCTTTTTTTTTTTTTGAGGCTGGAATATCATCCAATGACTTCTCCCGCTCTGGGTGCAGCGGAAGGGCGTGTCAGACTTTTACTGACTAAAACCCGTGTTCCTTCAGTTGCCTGTTGCCAAGGTTCCGGTATGCCTTTCGGACTAACCCGCAACCCTGGCAGGAACAACGCCCCCCTGTCAATATCATCGAGGCGCCAAAAGATTCTTGTAGGTCTCTACTTCTAGTGTACACCTCCCTTCATGGTTACTTAAATTGCAAATCTTTCATTTGTTAGCTTCGATAATTTAATTTTTTTTAAAAATGCCATTACAATGTATTCCATAATTCCTGTGTAGATAAAAATATTTTTTTGTGGAACCGCAAACGTTTCGAAGGAAGTTACCTAACCGCATACATTCAAACATATTGCTCCATTCATTATATTATCCATATCTCGCTTCAAAAAAAAATCCTGAAGGAATGTGTTTCCTTCAGGAATTTTTTACTTATACTTATTTCAAAATTCACAACGTTTAGAATTCTATATTTAAAATATGTCATTGAAGTGTAATCTCGCCTTAGTGTTAAATATCACAATTAGTGAACATACTCTAACTGATAAATCATGAATCATACTTATTAGGTACTAGCTGCTGCCCGCGGCTTCAAACCCGTGTTTTTCTATAATAAAAGTAGCATAAGTTACACCTTATAACAGCAGCTATCTGCCAGTGAAAGTCCCGTCAAAATCGGTCCAGCCGTTTTGGGGATTAACCGTCACAAAGAGACAGACAATCAAAAATTTTAAAATATGCATTGAGTAAAAAGCTGTTATTTTGACATTACAAACAGACACTTTTATTTTATTTATTTGTATTATGTTTATTTTATTTGTTTAGACTACAGAAGGCCCTACTGCCACCTACTTACTTTACGTACGGGGACTTCTACAGGGAAGTTGTTACACACATTATGCCGTAACATGAAATGTAACATACGTTGGAACGAACATGCCGTCCAAATATAAGCAATGCAACATGTAATGTAACAAAAGTTTAAAAAAAAACAACGTTTGTGTTTCAACGTGTAGTAGGCATGTTCCATTTCACGTTACGTATCACATACTATGTTTACTTCGCATAAAAAATCTACGACAAAAGTAAAATGTAGAACAATGAACAAAGGTTTCTGAGTGGCTGAACCTAATTAAGAGTTAAGACATGCCACTAATAATTAAAGGCTCCCGCAGACAGGCGCGACGACGACTCTAGTGGAACAATTTCTATGAAAACTTTACGGAAACTATTCTACCGGTGTCGCGTCGCGCCTGTCTGCAGGAGCCTTTAGACAAGCCACTAATTGAACGCGATCCCATTATGACGTGCTGTGCATAGTGAGACAACTGTATTATCCTTTAGGTACTGCATATGGTGAATAAAAGACACGGCCATGGCCATGTGCAATACTTGTTTATTTTTTATTGTAATTTGTGTAAATATTTGGGATTGATTAAGGTTAGTTTTGCCAAGTCAAGTAGTTTATGCATAAGTAGCATAAACATGCAGACATGCAAGTCATAAGTAATATTGCTTCATTCATTATTATACATAGTTTTCAGGATGTATCTTGTGATATTAGAATATTAATTGTATAATTTATACAAGGACTGTATAATTGAAAGACGTAGACTCCGCGGATTATGGCATAACACCCACTATCCAAGAAATAAAACTGCCTTTAATAAAGCCTCACAGCAATTAAAGACACTAATCAAAGAATGGGAAAATGCGAATCTGCAATCACACCTCGCAAAACTGACACATACTAGTGACACAAACTATTCCTTGTGGAAGGCTACCAAAAACCTAAAGCGCCCCAAACAGCAGGCTACACCATTAAAAACACAAATGGGTACCTGGGCTCGCTCCGACTGTGAAAAAGCTAACACATATGCCAATCACCTACGCATAGTTTTTGAGCCATTTCCTAGCAACAATGAACATCTCGACAATGAAATAGAAAAATACCTCAGCTCTCCCACTCAAATGCACCTACCCCTGAAACACGTGACACCTCATGAACTAAGGCGGGAACTCCTAAAACTTCAAGAAGGGAAATGCCCTGGTTATGATCTTATTGACGCTACTCTTTTGAAGCATCTCCCAAAAAAAGGGTTACTGCTTATACTTGCTATCTTCAACGCTTGTCTAAGATTGTCCTTCTACCCAAGCCAGTGGAAAATAGCCCAAATAATTATGATACTGAAACCAGGCAAACCAGCTCATGATGTGGCATCTTACAGACCTATAAGTCTCCTCCCGGTAGTTGGAAAACTACTGGAAAAGATTATACTAAATAGAATGCGAAAACATCTAGTGGAGATAATACCAACTCACCAGTTTGGCTTTAGAGAAGGCCATGGTACCATTGAGCAGGTGCATCGCTTGGTTGACGTCATTGGTAGAGCGATGGACGACAAAGAATATTGTTGCGCAGCCTTCCTAGACATAAGCCAAGCCTTCGACAAGGTGTGGCATAATGGGCTGTTCTACAAAATTAAAAAAACGCTACCACACTCTTTCTTTCTAATATTAAAGTCGTATATCGAAAATAGATGCTACGAAGTAAAATATAATTCTGATACATCTCAAATGCACGAAATTAAGTCAGGAGTACCACAAGGAAGCATACTCGGACCAGTTCTATATCTAATATTCACAGCAGATATACCTACTCATGCCTACACCACTATAGCGACGTATGCAGATGATACAGCGATCCTTTCAACACATGAAAATCACGACTCCGCATCTGAAAGGCTTCAACTACACCTAACTCTGATCGAAGCATGGCTAGAGCAGTGGCGTATTAAAGCCAATTCGGAAAAGTCGGTTCAAGTAACCTTCACACTACGACGAAAAACCTGCCCACCTGTGAAACTTTGTAATTCAGAGATCCCACAATCAGAAGACGCCAAATACCTGGGCATGCACCTTGACCGACGCCTCACCTGGCGCAAACACATATGGACCAAAAGAAAACAATTGGACAGCAAACTCCGGAGCATGTACTGGCTCATCGGACGCAAGTCACAGTTGACTGACGCCAGTAAAATGGCTATCTATAAAGCTATACTGAAGCCTGTATGGACTTATGGCATACAGCTATGGGGCACAACCAGTCACAGTAATATCGAAATACTGGAAAGGTTTCAAAATAAAACAATGAGAGCTATGTTCAATATTCCATCGTACATAAGCAATAAATATGTGAACCTAGATTTGAATATGCAAACAGTGAAGGAGGAAATTGAATCATACAGCAAGAAATATCAAACCAGACTAGACCATCACACTAACCAGTTAGCTGCTGAACTGCAGGGAGTGGGCAGCCTAAGATTCTCTCGCCTCAAGAGAAACAGTATATCAGATCTAGCAATAAGATTTGCAGACAGAAGATGAGAAGGGCATCAATGGGTGCTTAATTCAGCTGAGGATCTATCTACCGATGAAAATCTGCCAACAAATTAGATTATTGTTTCAAGGAAACAGATTGCTAAGTAGCAGGATACATAAAAAAAAAAAAAAAAAAAAAAAACATTATTATAGGTACATAGTTTTCAGGATGTATCTTGTGATATTAGAATATTAATTGGTTATCTTATTCATCGAAATTCGTTTAAAAAAGACACATAAAAACATAACATCACGCCTTTAATCCCTGGAGGGTTAAGCAGAGGTGTACCTGTAGAACACCCACATTTCGTCAGATCCCATGGAGGCGAGCCTATTGTTATCAACCGGGACAAACAATAAATTCAGACTCCGGGCTGAAAACACTGCCTGACCTGGGAATCGAACCCAGGACCTCATGCTCAGCAGTATCGCTTGCGACCACTATATATCACCACACCATTTCTACAACCCACCACGTGTATAATTCCATACAATTATAAATCCGTTCCGCTAGCTTGTGGGGTATATTAACAATCGCTGCGTATTACCGCGCTGCGAGACCAATGTTTTCATTCACGTTTTCTTGCACGGAGCTGAGAACACGTGGCCAACTCCGTCCCATTTGCGCAAGTCACATTTTGTTTACAGAAAACTTGTGCGAACTTTAACGATGCTTGGACGTGTAAAAGCACGTATATGTATGTACCTATGCGACGGATATCTAGTTCTACGAGAGCGGTTACTGTTGCATAGGGATGCAAGAAGTGTAAAAAAGTATCGATATATATCGTATCGATATTTAAAAAAAATATCAATATCGATTTCGATATATCGAAAAAAAAATATCGATATATCGGAGAAATTTTCAAAAAAAAAATTTTTACTTAACTAAAGTTCAAGTTTTATAATCATTTAAATACCAAACTAGGAAAAAAAGTACTAATAATTTTTACGGCTCTGAATTCCAGCGGTTTTAGTCAGCGGCGATAACGGTGTTGCTATTGAAAAAATATCGCTTGAGATACATTTTCGATACTTGATATTTTATATCGATACATCGATATATCGAAATAATAAATATCGCCTGAAAATATCGATATATCGAACAAAAAATATCGATATTTCGATATATCGATATTTTTTCTGCAAGCCTACTGTTGCATTCCGATTTCGGTGTGTGGGGGCGCTGCGCGTGCGTCCCGCATAGAGATGGTTTACGTAAACAGATTTGGCTGAAATGACTCGTAGACGTCTTACTATGTAGTTACCTGCTTTTGAGTTAGCACTAGTGTTCAATATACAGCTTTTCAGCAGCCAGTCCGAAACTAAATGCTCGTGCTAGAGATGTGTCATCGTCCGTATGTTGGGGTAGTGCATAATGATAACAATTTCTTGTTATCTTAATATTGTTTTTATTAAACAATGTTTGACGGTTGATTGTAATCGATACTGTGAATAAAGCAATATGTGAGCGATGCAATGTTATTGTTTCATAAAAAAAAACGAAAAGTTTGTTATCAACCGATATGAACCAGATTGTGATGGTTATCCGGAACAAACCTATCGTCTGATGGACCAGGAATCTAGGAAAAAATGGCGTTGTAAAACATGCATCAAAAGTAAAAAAGCTCCAACTATCAACCATGTAGCTGATGTATCAAACATTACAACGAGAAAACGAGTAAACCTAAACCTGAACAGCCCATCACCAGGACCTCGTGACAGCTTCCAGGAAAATAAACAACCCGTAACAGTGAAACCTGCCGTCCAGGGAACTTTTGATATCTTGGATTCGCACATACTGTCTGAATATGAAACATCAGATGAATCTTTTGATACACCTAACAAACTGTCTCATAGTGTTGACGGCACAATATCTGAAATATCAGAAACATTAACAGTTTTAGAAATGAAAAGCACCATAAAGGAACTCACGCTTAAACTGAATAGTGCAGAAAATGAGCTAGAAAATACTTTACTGGAAAATAGCAACCTCCACCAACAAATAAATAAATTAACAGCAGAGACAAAAATGCTAAAATCACTTTGTTATTCCCCAGTTACCTCTGAAAATTGCTCAGCCATCAAACACAAGAGGAAAAGACTCTCTCTACTACCTCAACACACGCTCTCCACACCTTGTACTCCATTGCCAAATAAGTCGAATGTCGACTGTGGAAAGAATATTGAAATAATATGTCTTCAACAAAAAATCACGGATCTTCAACAAAATCTGAAAGAATCACAACATCAGATCGAAACTCTCACAAAACTAGTAGAAATAATGAAAAGCAGCAATAAAATACCACAAAAATCTCTGGTATCAAAAATTAACGCAGAAACGCCTACCTACACCGAAGAGCAAAAACATGAACCGACGAGTAGAGTATTTATCTTTGGCTCTCAGCAATGCGTCGGTCTAGCAGCTGCCATGATACACTCAAGACAAAGTACAAGGTATGAAAAGTACAGGATTATCGCAAATACGAAACCAAATGCACTCAGTAATCAAATATTAATGAGCTGCCGTTATGCTAAGTTGAATCCTAATGATAAACTTGTGATATGTGTAGGAGAAAACGATTACAATTTAAAAGAAACGTTATCCCAATTACAAATTATACTAGATACATTTTATAACAACATGATCATTGTACTAAATGTGCTTAAAAATGAGTATCTAGATGTTAATAAACTTAATAATCGTATCAAAAATGTATGTATAAACTATAAAAAATGTAAATTCCTTGAAAACCAATCTAATAAGATATCCGAATTGTGTATAAAAATTAATTACCTAATTGACTGTAACGATTATAATGAAAATTATTTAAACCCTAGTAACCTTGTAAAACGAATAAGGAGTAACAAATCAAGTGTTAAAGTAAACGCCAAACTTAATAAACCTAAAAAGGGAACAATTCCGTTCTATTTTGCTCGCAAAACTCTCAGTCAACAAAAATTAGAAAAACTAATAAATCTCACTGAGAAACCCCAAAAAGGAACTATCCCGTACTATTTTCCGGTAATAAAAAAGAATTTAAAGTTTTTTCGTGCCCATAACTCCGCCATCTGTAATACATCATAATTTTAAAATACTGCATCAAAATATTGCCAGTATCCTGTCCAAAAGGGAACTCCTTGAACTAACCTTGCAGGAACTCCAGGAAATGAATAATAGTCCAGACGCAATATGCTTTTCCGAGACATTTATAAAAAAAGGTAATGAATCTCTTGTTAAAATCCATGGTTACAATATGACGGCCAACTTCTGCAGAGATAAACAAAGGGGGGGTACGTGTATTCTGCTTAAAAAAAACCTAGTTTTTAAAGAGTTACCTTTTATAAATACATATGCAACACAAAATACTTTTGAAGCATGCGGCATAGAACTGACACATCATAAGCTGATTATTATTTGTGTATATAGGACACCCCAGTCTGACCCCATCCAATTTTTGAGTAAATTAAATAGTCTTTTGTACCACGTATTCAAAAAATATAATTCCAAAATAAATGTGGTCTTGGCAGGTGACTTAAACATTAATACTCTCCAAAACAGTAATATTACTATTCAATTACAAGAACTCGCATATAATTATAACTTAAAACTACATATTAATTGTCCAACTCGTAAGTCTTCCTGTATCGATCACATTCTCAGTAACATTCCTAATGCTAATGCTACTGTAATGCCTCTTCACCTGTCCGATCATGACACAGCACAAATGTTGAGTTTTCCCTTGAAACATAAGATACAAAACCAGACAACATATTTTTTCTACAAAAGAGATTATGGCTTTAATAATATCCAGAAATTTAAGGAGTGCCTACGAAATGTGTCATGGTCGGAAGTCTATGGTGAGAAAGACTTAAATATGGCATTCAATTCTTTTCACGAATTGTTAGGCTCGTTTTATAATTTATGTTTCCCAAAAATCAAGGTGAAAGTAAATACTAATAGTAAAAAGAAACAGAACTGGATAACCAAAGGTCTAAAACAAAGCTGCAAAACGAAAAGGTCTCTGCGCTATCAATATTATAAGACCAAAAATTTACGAAATAAAACTAAATATATACAATACTCAAAGATTTTACAGAAATGCGTTTACACATCAAAAAAGAACGCAAACATCAAATACATAAACAATAGTGAAAACAAATGTAAAGCTGTCTGGAGAGTAATAAAGGATGAAATCGGGAACAATAACGATAGGGTCAACATAGAAAATATTCTACTTGATAACGCAGTACTTTCAGATCCTGTAGAAATAGCAACAGCTTTCAATAACCACTATACTAATATGGCACAATCTTCGAGTAAGGGAGCAAAATTAAACAGTAACGAATGTTCAATAGTCCATTCGATGTTCCTTAAACCGGTGTCCGAAAATGAAGTTAGAGCAGAGATTATGTCATTGAATAACACAAACTCCGAAGGTTATGACGAAATTAACACGAAAATCATTAAAGCATGTACTAATGAACTTATTGAAATTATGACATATTTAATTAATTTATCATTCTCACTAGGCATTTTTCCTGAAGCACTAAAGCTATCAATTGTTAAACCACTTTATAAAACCGGTGAAAAATCAGACGTTAACAACTATCGCCCAATAACTTTGATACCTATTATATCTAAAATCTTCGAAAAGTGTATGTATAAAAGACTGATTGAATACTGTACTAAATTTAACATTATTAGGAAAGAACAGTTTGGTTTCCAAAAAAATAAATCCACAACGTTAGCTATTTACAGTCTCATAAAAATAGTATTAACGAATATTAACGATAACTACCTTACTACAGGGCTGTTTTTCGATCTATCTAAGGCCTTTGATCTAGTCTCTCATGACCTGTTATTACAAAAATTGGAGGCAACTGGGATTAGAGGCATTACACTTCAATGGTTATCGTCATATCTAAGTAATAGACAACAACGCGTTACTATTACTAAAATGGATACAAGTAACAATTTGACATCTCACTTTTCTGACTTTAAATCCAACAAACAAGGCGTTCCACAAGGGAGTGTACTGGGCCCTATTTTATTCCTATTGTATATTAATTCTATCACTACTATAACTAATCATAAATGTATACTATTCGCTGATGACATCTCTATTATTGTGACATCTGATAAAAAAAGTAATACAATTAAAGACCACGAGACAGAAATTAATAATGTAATTGAAAGATTGATAAAATGGCTAAAGGAAAATAACTTATCCATAAATTTAAAAAAGTCCGTTTATATTAAATTTAATAAATCAAATAATGCAAAACAAAATATTAAAATGAATATACATAAAATTAACGAAGTAACGCAAACAAAATTTTTAGGAGTAACTTTGGATCAAGATATCAACTGGAAAGCACATGTTGATACAGTATCCAAACGAATTAATAAGTTTGTATATGCACTAAAACAGATTAGAAACATAACAAACATTAAAACGTCTATAACAACATATCATGCTTATGTTGAATCAGTGCTACGCTATGGCTTAATTATGTGGGGAAATAGCACTGATCAAAATAGAGCATTTGTCGCACAAAAGAGATGCATAAGAGCATTATGTGGCCTTAAGCCCGACGAATCTTGCAGGCCGATGTTTAAGAAACTTGATTTGTTACCGCTACCGTCCCTTTATATTTTTGAAATTTGTTTGTTTGTGTGGAGGCATAGGGAATTGTTTGCAAAAGCAAGCGATGTAAATTCTCGCAGCAGGCGCGACCCCTACAGGCTCGTGTTAGATGTCCTCCCAAGGCTTGCGAAATATAATAAAAGCTGTATGTTTATGTGTGTCCAGGTATATAACAAAGTACCAAATGAATTAAAAACATTAAATACAAGAATGTTCAAAAATAAGTTATACAAATTGCTCTCTGCTAATAGTTTTTACAGTGTTAAGGAGTTCCTGGAACATAAAATCGCATGATGACTTATTGTTTCGTTATGCACGTATTTGCACGCTTATATCTGTTAAGCAAAACATGTTTGTTCACATTATTAACCTATCCATCTTTTATACCATGTTTTTAGCAAATAAATGATTATTGATTATTGATTATTGATATCGATTCAGCATATCGGCGGGAGCGCAAATCATATGAATGGAGGATATATCAAGGTGGGCTAAAAATACTAAAGGAGAGATAAGTAGAGCACTGTCTGACCTCCACAACCCAGTAACTGGGTAATACGATACCCCTTGTTAAGACTGGTTGGTTAAGTTTGATTATACTCACGAAAAGTTCAAATACACAATGTAGGTGCACAATATGCAAGGAAGGTTAAGAAGTCTAGTTATTATTTTTTCTTGTCACTTACCAGATAAAGTTATCCCATTATACACTTCAAAAACATTAAGTGCACCAATAAAGCAAGCATTTAGACCACTAGTAAGTTAGTCGGTAGCACTGTGCTTACAGTCGTATCTTTACCAGGCATGGGAACCTACTTTTGTATAAGGAAAATTGTGTTACACAAAAACAGTATTTGAGAAACGAGTCCACGGTGACACGTGCAATTAAAATTTATGGTAATATTCTAAAAATAAAAGTTGATAAAAACTACAATAACTAACCATAAAAGTATCATAAAATTGATACATATAACTTAAAAAAACTGTATAATATTACGGTTCTACATTAGTAAGGATATAATGCTCAGTAAGCGAATAATATCTTTGGTACAACCTTCACGCATAATTCAGTTGATCGGGCGACATTGACCGACCATAACAATAACCTCGCGAAGTGATTAAAAGAATTAGTAGTTCTTTGACTGAAGACAGAAAGACATCGTGTTCTAGACAGACTTTTGTGTAAAATGGTATAACATTTTAAAGAAAACGTGAATTACAAAGCTGGAACATTGTGCTTTGAAGAAAAGTACTTGTGAGTGAAAAGACAGAAAGGTACGTGTGATAAGTTGCTGAAAAATTAAGAAAAACATGCGTTTTTGGCACTAGCAGCAGAAGCAACTGAGCTAATATCGGTAATATCGGAAAAAATACCAAAACTAAAGTTGTGAATTTTGGAATTGTGATAGAAAGACGGTGTTCTTGCTAAAAAGGTGAGAAGATGGTGTTTGGACGATGAATAAGAAAAAATAGTTGTTATTTTAAGACTTCGTTATTGTGCTTTTGATAGTATAGAGGAAGTGAGAATTTGAGAACTGGCTGACTATTTAATTATTATTTTATTTAGGACTTCCAAGTTGACTCAGACAGGAAGAAAAGGAGCTATTCACGAAGTTAGGTGTAAGTGAGACCTTGCTGGACGAATAAGTAGGTAATAGAACCTAGTGGCTCATTTTACAAAGTTTGCAATCTGAACCAACGTGCTTTTCGTAGTCCGAGCCATCGTGTGAAACTTGTGTTTCGTCCGAGCTCCTGATTAAATATTGTTCGGAATTCCATTTTAGAGATAAATCAAAGTATGTTTTTATAAAGTTGTTGTTGTTACTTACTACCTTCTGTGGTTCTCGATGTTTATTCAATATTTAGGTATACCTATATGTAGAATTTTGCTCAGATAGTTGGCGGTTTTCCTCTGATTTAGTACTACCTATAAGTAAACAAAAGTGTTTAAAACAGTGTAACTTAAGTTGTAATTGTTTAGCATTAGTCGTGTCTCTTTTAGATTGACACTTGTTTTTAGGAGATAAAGTGATTCTTAAGAGCAGAAATAAAATTGGCATAATCTTATTTGGTGCATTTTTTACACTGAGATACGAGTGTATAAAACAGTGCAAGTATGTACTTACAGTTTTATTGTTATGTTGTTTTATTTGAAATTTGTATATTTATCAATTTCTATAGAAGATAGAACATTGACATAATATTTGGTGTGTCATTGAGTGCAATTGATCCACATCAACATTACGCGTGCTGTAATTTAATGAGTGCCGTCGCAACAGCATATTAATAGTGACAAATACTTAACATGAAATAGCTCAGTCGTGGTTAATTTATCTGTTTGCTGTTTGTCGTGATAGCACTGATGTAACTGAAGATAATTATGTCAGTTTTCGTTGCTTGAAAGAAGTGAACACTAGTATATTTTTATTTTTGATACTGAATTTTATAAATTTTCTAGGCCGTTCGTACAACTTTTCACCTTATACCAATGAAATAAGATTTATTTTTAAATGTCATCAAAAATCCTCTGTTCTACGTTTTACTTTGTTCTCGGAGCCATAGAAATTGATAATGAACTTAACATAAAACTCATTTTTCTTCTCCAGGTTCAAACATCCTAAAGTCGCCGCGAGCGCGGCGCGTGCGCACCACATCAATGTCGCAACCAAACAAACGAACCACTGCAGAGAGCATATTGCACGCTGACAGACGGACCATATACACAGCCGGCCGGCCGCCCTGGTACAACTGTACCGGGGGGCAGGAGGTCGAGCCCTTCCTTATTGGTGAGTACTAACGAACCACGCCATACTGTACGCCGACAGACGGACCATGTACACAGCCTGCCGGCCGCCCTGGTACCGGGTGGCAGTAGGTCGAGCCCTTCCTTATATCTTCCCAGCCTGACATAGTCCAGTCAAGTACAGTAGTAGATTACAAACATCTTTTGGCGCTCGAATGACGTTGACGAGGAGGCGCTGTTGGTAAACATTTGTGCAATTATTTTGTGAAATGAATAAAAAAAGTAAGATGGCGGCGTTAGTTCCGATTTTGGCCACGTGCCAATAGAACCTAGTAGCGCTATAGATCCCAAAGTTTAAAGAAGTCTTAAAACTGATCATCTGTATTTCCCAGGTTCTTCAATCAGGCTGTTGTCAATTAGAAATATAACGTCAAATTAGTCAGAAAATTCACTGCTCAGAATCAGGATCTAAAAAACTAGGAGAATTATGTATAGATAGATTCGCCCAATATTATCGAAAGAACTGTACTGTAGAATATAAGTATATAATAATAACCATGAATGAAGTACAATTTGACACCTTAACAATTTATTGTGCCCATTACGTTGAAGAGAAAAAAATATTATAAGTCTATGTGCACGGAACTGTGACCGCCAAGTTCAACAACATTATTTGCTTGTGGTTAGCAACAATACGCAGCGGTTACAATGTGGTTTTATTTGAAGGTATATGCGGCGCCAGCGCATCGGGCAAGACGACTGTCGCCGCCAAAATCATAGAATCTCTCAACATACCATGGGTCACCATAGTCAGTATGGACTCGTTCTACAAAGTGAGTGCACTATCATGTATAATAGTTTTGTTTTAAATACTAGGTTTCGTCCGCGGTTTCGCCCGCGTGGAGGTCGAAAATTATCCCATGGCCACGTACTACCGAATTGGGACACTGTTATAGTAGCGTATGTATGTAAACAATTAAATCAAATTATGTAATGATGTGAGAAACGGCACGCTAAGACATAAAACTGCAGATTACAAATTGAAAATATTTCATAAAACTCACTGTTGATACTGCATTATGAACGGCTGATAACACATTACAACAGTCTCTATGTGCCAAAAGTCATAAAATAATGTCATGCAATTTAACAATCAAGAATTGATTTCAAGCAGAAATTCTCGTGTTAGTATTCTTTTTGACGTCATAGAAAGCAAAAAAGAAAAAAAATATTTGCAAAAACGTGGCACAAAAAAAACGCACTCAAACAAAAAGAACAAGATTAGTCTTAATTTTGCTGCCCTGATTTTGAATAATCTATATTTTACGTCACTACTTGTTGCGAATTGATGTGTCGAATTCGAATCATGCCCACCCCTCCTATGCCAAAGGTTTGATACGACTCAAAGGCCATTTCATGACAAATAAAACTAGCCTAACACCACATACCACGAGGTGGGTTTGAATCCAGGCCAAGTGCCAATGTGACTGTATCAGTGGGTTGCCTTACTAAATCCAGGCCAAGTACCAATGTGACATCAATTCATATGCACTTTCTAAGTTTTTCTAGGACATCACTCACTGATTTCGGTGACGGAAAACATCGTGAGGCAACCTGGATTTATAGTTAATATCTATAATATCTTAGCTCTTGCCTTCTCTGTATGAGAAAGGCTTTTACCCTGAAGTCGGAAATTAATAGGCTGGTATTATAACCCCACATATAAAATCCAGGTACTAAACGAGAAACAGCACCAAGCGGCGACGCGCAACGAGTACAATTTCGATCACCCGGACGCGTTCGACATCGAGCTGCTACTGTCCGTGATCCAGCGCCTGCGAGAGGGGAAGAAGGTGGAGGTGCCCATCTACAACTATGTCACCCACTCCCGGGAGAACAGGACTGTGAGTATGTGTAACCTTTAGCTTGGAAATGAGGGCTCCTATGGAGCTGTGAGGGATCGCCTCAATCATGGCGAATGGGAATAGTAACGATCTCAGCAAGTTGTCATTAAAGCAGATAAATACATACATAACATCACTCCTGCATTGCCTGAATGGGTAGGCAGACAGTGGGTAAGAGAGTACACCCACATTTCACCATTTATGCTGTAGTCCCATGTAATGTGGAGTATGGAGCGAGCTTATTGCCATCAACGGGGCTCATATTCAGACTCTGGGCTGCAGTTTAGAAATTCCTAATGGAAAAACGAAATTAAATACAGGGTTCTACCCTGTGCTCAGCAGTCACAGTTTGTAATTAGCAAAAAAGGTGATGTTTGTATACCTGTATCGTTATTCAAAACATTGAAGCTGATTTCAGACTACGCTAAAATATATAGCATATAGTTCATAGCACAAAAATATCGCTCGCCATACATTTCCAATAATATAATAGTTTAGAAAAGTGTGAACGTGTTCTAAATAAATGTATGGCGAGCTATATTGTTGTGCTATGAACCATATGCTATTATATTATAGTGTAGTCTGAAATCAGCTTGACAGTTCACATTTTAGATTCTCAGGCATCATAATGAGCCAATGGTCTTATAATCTGTCCCAAATAATTTCATACAAAACTCTCATCCACTAAAACAGTTAAATTCCACATAAAATAATCACAAAGCTTGTTTCACAGTCCGCCTTGTCCACAGAAAACAATGTACGGCGCGAACGTGATCATCTTCGAGGGCATCCTGGCGTTCTACAACGCTGAGGTGACCAAGATGTTGGACATGAAGGTGTTCGTGGACACCGACGCGGACATACGGCTCGCCAGGAGACTGAGGAGGTGAGCACAACATAACATCACGCCTGCATTCCCGAAGGGTTCGGCAGAGGTGTACGGGTATTAATTTCTCAAAAGAATTAAAATTTCAAATAGAGAGAACGTATTAATAAAAACTTTTTACAAAAACAACAACCGACTTCCAAAAAAAACAAAAAATTGAAAAGCATCTTTAATTTCGGAAGTCGGTGTCTTTGCTTTTCAATTTTCGTTTTTTGCCACCGACTTCCGAAATTAAAGTTATTTTTCACTTTTTTTGTTTTTTTTTGGAAGTCGGCTGTTTTTTGTTTTTTGTAAAAATCTTTTATTTTCACGTTAGTTTAGTAGAATCGTCAAATAAGGATTTAGAAGTGCACAACGTGACAACAGAACTAGCTATATCTCTATATTCAATTCAGTGCTTCGAGTTTTCTTCAAACTAAAATAACGTTGCGTCTTGATTGGCTGGGAATTCGGAAGAAACAAGCCGGTATTTATGTAACCATACCAGAACTATTATTATTTAATTATGATAGTGTTTTATAATACTTATAATTAATTAATGCCATAAGGTTAGCATAAATGAAACGCTTTACCAAGACAGGTTTTCCCAGCAAATAGTTTATGTCTTCAAAAGTTTATTGAAATTATTGTAGATTATATAACTGATAATAGTTGTTATCATCCTATACCTACTTAACGTTACCAGTCCAAAGCTCTTACAAGATTTAATTTTGCGATTCATTTAGTATTCATAAATTGAGCTAGTTCCATGACCGACTTAGGCAATTCAAATGTACTTGTAATTGGTTTAATTGAAATAAATGGTTTGAGAGCAAATGTTGCGGGAATTATAGGCCGGTATTATTATGTTTTTTTAAGGTAACCTTTTCTATAATATACAATTTAAATTCCTCATTTCGTCACCCACAGAGACATAGTGCAACGCGGGCGCGACTTGGAGGGCGTGCTCAAGCAGTACATGACACACGTGAAGCCTGCCTACCAGAGCTACATCGCGCCCTGCATGGCGCACGCCGACATCATCGTGCCGCGCGGCGGGGAGAACAAAGTGGCCATACACCTCATAGTGCAACACGTGCACAAGCAGCTGCAGCTCGTGAGTTACTGCTACACGACACAGTAACAGCACAGTATAGTAAACTAACAGTATTACGTCTCGGCAGTGACCTTGAAATAACTACCTACGGCCGCATAAACAATGTCGCACTTTCCGCGTCCGTATGTAACTGCCGCCCACTCCAGACAATTGCGTACTGGTACGCAAGTATACACTGAGGTTTTGTTTTCTATAAAGACATTACTGTCATTTAATTTATTATATTGTGTCGTTGCGTCGTAACAGAATCTTGATCTCGTAAATCGAGTTCAAAATCTAAAAAGGAAGTAAGGGTAGGTTGCTAGCCTATTGCCATCAACCGGTCACAAATCCAAACTCCGGGCTGCTACTGAAAATTCCAGATGGAAAAACCCAATATGCACCGCATGCTTAGCAGTAGCGCACTTTATAGGCAAAGTAATCATTAATTGTGTTTGGTTGCAGCGCGGCTTCAAAGTTCGTGAAAAGCTGGCGATCGCACACATCGGACAGCCCGTGCCGGACTCACTCTTCGTACTTAAAGAAACTCCTCAGGTGAGTCTCTAGAAGTCTGTATTGACCTCAATCTTTTTGATTCCAACCAAAATTCATAGACACAAAGTAAAAAAATCAAAATCCCAAATGTCAACCTGAACAATTCGGGGGTGGCCTTGTCCGAAATCGCCAACCGGCCTTGAGCAAGCGTGGTGATCGATGGTTATGCCTTCTCTGTAAGAGAAGAGGCGTTTGCCCAGCGGACATCAACAGTCTGGTATAACTTTTAAAGTAAAAACTTCTTCAGGCGCGTTGAGCACTTTTTGGGTTAACAAAAATCATGGAACTCGCGTCATCGTCACCGAACGCATGTTGGGTGAACAAAAATCATGGAACTCGCGTCATCGTCACCGAACGCTTGAAGAAATGAATGAATGTTACTTAGTTTTCACTTCTATCGGCAGTGCCGTAGGCGATCACTCATTCACCACTGGACACAAATGTATAATGATTATGTCTGCTTCGCGGTTAATTACACATGAATATAGAATCTTCGGGGATTACATACCATTGCTACTTACTGAATCTATTCTCTATCTATCACTTACCAGATAGGTAAGCGAATGGGGACTTAGTTCGTTGATTGAAACTTATTTTAATAGAATAAGTTCTTTTTTTTTTGTCCGTATTGATCCAATGCCGAGGAAAAGCCTCCATATTCTCATTAAACACAAAAAAAAAAAAACTACAATTTGTTGTTGCATGTTTTGGCTCTTTTTGACTATTTTGTTGCATAATTAGTGGGCACATGAATTAAAATAAATACGTATCACTCAGGTGCAAGGTCTCCACACATTCATCCGGAACAAGGACACGCCCCGCGACGAGTTCATCTTCTACTCCAAGAGACTGATGCGGCTGGTCATAGAGTTCGCGCTGTCTCTGCTGCCTTACTCCGACCACATCGTGGACACGCCGCAGGGCTTCAGTTATACAGGTATGTCGATATCTTTTGGTTAGAGCTTGGAAACTTTGAACATTCATCTAACTTTGACCCACATAGAGAATTGTATAGATAAGGGTCAGGTCAGACCGCGACGTAAAGCGACGCGAAGCTTTTTTTTTTTATTACTTTTTAACAATTATCAAACTTATTCAGTGCGAGGGTTGACACGTGTCACGTGTATGCTGAGATGCGCAGCGCGTGTACCTTATTGTGTAGTAAATAGATTCGAGATTGTGACGGATCATATAAAAGTGTGCGTCGCTTCGAGTCTCGGTGTGAAATAACCCTTAGTTATCCGGGAATAACTTACGGGATAGCGATAGTTTTTGACAGTCATTTGTAAACTGGTACTATATTATGTAGCCGGGTAATACTTTCTAAAGAAATCGTACCGTGGCAGCAGTTTTATTGGACCCCAGTTGTAGTCTAACAACTGGAGTCGGACAAAAAGTTTTCATTCGCGAAGGAGATAGAGAAAATATATTTCTGTCTTGTTTACTCTTGGTACTGACTAATAAGTGTGGCCTTGTCTCATTACTATTATAATGGCATAGAACTTAGTGACTTGTTTGTTGACACTATTGATATACAGATCTAGCTATTAACAAGAGCTAATCACAACACACAGCACCAACGTAAATCGTAAATGCGGTGTGACGTCGCAGCGTAAAATCTTCGCCTAAGACGTCGCCGATTTTTGCGATGCGACTTAGTCTGCGAAATTAATCTCTTTTGCAAAAGAGGCTATAATTATACCATAAAGGTTGGTATTTCATTTGTGCCAAAATTATACTTCTAGGGACGTATCTTGTGTAAAAAAATGAAATCAGTTCTGTTTAAAACTAAATATAAATAAAAATCCATCGATGTCCAAAAACCCAAGAATCTCAAGCGTAAAAGCTAATAACATTGAAAGTAACCTTTATGCCCATTGCTTTAAGGTCGTAAATGCAACGTGGAGAAGATCTGCGGCGTATCTATCCTTCGAGCGGGAGAGACCATGGAGCAAGCGGTGTGCGACATCTGTAAGGACATACGCATCGGCAAGATACTGATACAGACCAACCAGCAGACTGATGAGCCTGAGGTACGAAAGAGATATTTCTTTGAAGATTAAAGCATCTGCCATTTTGTTTAAGCCTCTCTAATAATACACAGTTTTCAAAGTTATGTTTTAAATATCATATTTTAGGGGTATGAGGACTGCACACACGCACACGCATACCTCAAGAGTATTGCTAAAATATCATTGTTAGTGAAGAGAAAAAATAAACATTTTGAATTTGTTAGACTATTATTTTATTAAAAAGGTTCTGTAGTGGCGACCGCGTACCGGAAGACGTAGCGTTGGATGGCTCCCCACAAGGTGGACTGATGCCCTGGTGAGGGTCGCGGGAATGCGCTGGATGCGAGAAGCACAGAACTGGTCGAAGTGGTGGTGCTTGGGGGAGGCCTATGTCCAGCAGTGGACGTCTTTCGGCTGAAATGATGACTATGATTGATTAAAAACTGCGTTACGTAACTTCTTCACTATTTGTTTAATCGATTTGTTATTTACTTTCAACGCATGGTACAACACTGTTCAAGAAAATACCTGTGACACACAGTGAGACGGTGTAGGTTTAAAAATAGAGTTCCGTCAGCATTCTTCGGATACGGAACTCTTACAATTAGAAGTGTTTTTTCACAGAATGTTTATGTTATTTCGCAGCTGTACTACCTGCGCCTGCCCAAGGACATCAAGGACTACCGCGTGATCCTCATGGACGCGACCGTGGCCACGGGCGCCGCCGCCATCATGGCCATCCGCGTGCTGCTGGACCACGACGTGCCCGCGCCGCACATCAGCCTCGTCAGCCTGCTCATGGCCGAGATCGGCGTGCACTCCATCGCGTACGCTTTCCCGCAGGTAATTACTATACATCGCACACAGATAGATAGATACTTAGAATACTCTTTATTATGTTCACCATAAAAATTACAAAACCAATCACACATAAACATAGCATAGGGACACAACGCACACACAACACACACACAACAACGCACAGGCTAAACCGCTGGGTCTAGAAGCATTAAATTCTGCACACGAGTTCCATAAGTAGCTAATGTAAGCACTAAGGAGTTTTTGAAAATTCTCCCCTCCTCTATAGGGGTCAAATAAGGAATGGAAATTAGTCTATTTATCTATCCGCAGGTAAAAATAGTAACCTCAGCGCTGGACCCGGAGATCAACGAGAAGTTCTACGTGCTGCCGGGCATCGGCAACTTCGGCGACCGGTACTTTGGCACCGAGCCCGCGGACGACGAGTGAGGCCGGGACACAAGCTTGTATGTGGACTACGCAGTGTCTTCGTACCGTGCGTATGTCCGGCGTAGACGCGCTGATGTCGCTTAGACGTCGTGTAGCGTAGCGTCACGGAGGTACTACGCACATGATCGTTAATTTAACGTAAGTGTACGTCGCTTTGTCGTAAGTTTACGTCTATTTGACGTAATTGTACGTCTATTTGACGTAATTGTACGTCTATTTGACGTAATTGTACGTCTATTTGACGTAGTTGTACGTAGCTTTGACGCAGTGTTTGCGGAGCGTGTACGCTGGACTAACGCCATGCGAAGGCACCCTAAGAGTTAATCGTCTACGAGAATTATGGCAGGTAATGTGTAGTTTGAGTGAGTGTGGTACCATACTATGGTTGGAGCTATAGTACCTAAATGCTAAGAAGAATGACAAGTTTATTTATTTACGCTTTTATTTCGTTTATGTTTTCAAAAGGGTTATAAAAAGGAATTTTGAACATGTTTTTACATTTAACTAACGGACTACAAGACATAAGAATTAGATTTATTTTTAAGAATCTGATGTAAAGTATTCAGAAAACCCTGGAATTATTGTACTTAACAGCTACATCATTTATTGGTACCACCTCTATTTGCCCAATAAAGTAAAGAATCCATTTGAGTGAAAACCTATTTATTATAGAAAAGTATCAAAAGACGATTAACATCTCAGGTGTAAGGGACTTCTTAAACTTGCGAGAATTGTGTAGAAATTACACGTTACACTTTGTATAAAAAAAACATAAGAAAATTCGACAAAAATAATACATGGAGTAGGAAACACATGGAGACCTCGTACTTACAATGTTTCAAATAAAATTGCGCGGCACAAAATAATCTTTTGTCGTTGGATGGTCGCTAGTATCACGTCATACCGTTATTCCGATCGATCGCCGCGACTTGTCACTTGTCTATGTAATTCTCCAATTGTTATCTAATCTGTGTTAACTAATACTAGTGAATATTGTCGTGGACTGGCCCTGTATTTATTTAATAATCGTAATGTTTACATGATCGTATGTAAGTGCGGCATCTTGCTATGGAAGTAGTGGCCAAGTTTTTAGTACCTCAAGTGTATCCCCGTCCAATAGATAGGAGTATAGCGAACACTGCCATCTAACATTTTTTAAACTTAAATTACACGGAAAGCATAAACAAAGCATATTGTTATGTATTACGCGAATGTTTGCGCATACGCACACGTGCTTTCGTAAACGCACAGTCCTGTAAATACGCACACAAACATTAACGCATTTCTTTAGCGAAATACTCCATTGAGGATAACATAACAGCGGAATAACTATAGTTATATTAACGTTATTTTATTATCGTTGAAATTATTGTTGTCCTATTCTGTAAAAATCTCACCATGAAAACTTATAAGTGAAGTGAGCTTCAAGTGAGCTGTCACTGCCTTAGCATCAGTAGGTATCGATGACAATGACAGCTCACTCCACGCTTACTTCAACTAAGTTTTCACGGTGAGATTTTTACAGAATAGCAATGCTGTACTTACTGTAACTGTAAAATAACTATAGTTATAACGTTATATTATTGAAATAACTGCCTTTTAAAATGTAAATGGTAAATAGATTAAATTGCCTAGTATTTGAAATGAAATAACAAATCTTTATTATACCTTCAAAATCCAAATAACGTAAACTTATAACGTAATTTGTGTAACGTTTCAACAATATAAAGTATTACACCGATACTTTGTATAATGATATCCTGAAAGGAGTAAAGCTGCGACGTAAACAACATTCATTATGTAACTTAGTACCAGTAGCATCATACACGGAGGCACTAAAGACAATATTGTAACGGTTGTATCACTTCTAGTCCTTACTAACGTACCATAGATCTCCAGCCTGTAGTAGAGTAACGTAACGAGTTAAAACTATATTATTTTGGACATGGGTTATCTGCATAACATCTATTTATATGCTTATTTATGAATCTACGAAGCCGCGCCCCACTCCGCGCCGCTCCGTACTAAAGTACAGTAATCGCGGAGTGGGGCGCGTCTTCGTGGATGGCACTATCTATAATTTTAAATTGAAAAGCGTTGAAAGAGATTTGAAATCGTGTTCAAATATCCGACACTCACTAGAAAAGCTTCTGAGTATGCGAAATAACATCTTTTGATGTTGAATTTTATGTCCAGTCCCTAAGGTTTACTTTGGCTTGTTACAAAAAAATATATTGCTTAACCATGTTGGCAAATTCTACCGCACGAAAGTGCTAACTGCTGCCATAGCACAACCCATGTCCAATATATAAAAACGTAATATTTAATATTTATTAAAAGGCCCGTGCCTACAAGAGCACTAAACAGTCAAGCCTCGGTAAGCTAAAGTCACAAAATATGTCGTCGCCAAAGAATAGTTCATAGAAAGAACTAAAATGTAATGTAGGAAGCAATCAAATTATCATTTTCTTGCCTTTTAGGGACATACGACTGACTCTTATGCTATCTCTTTCGGTTTCAATGTTGCATCCCTCTCACACGTGGTTCAAAAACATCTTTACTGCCAAAATGGGATTCGAACATGTTTTTTAATGTCAGTGGCATGTACCAAAGAGTCGTAGGTAATTATGATTAGTGTTAAACCATACTTCCATAGTAACTTGCCCAATGGCTGATACCTAGACTGTTATACTAAATCGAATTATACAATGACTGAGTTTATTAGAAGGGAATTATACAAACGCACTGGCTGCGAATACGAGTGCTAAGCGGTCCTAGGTCCGATTCGAAGGTCGGGCAGCGTTATTGGGTTTTTCGGTTAAGAAATTCTTGTAGTATTCTTTGTCACCAATTGTACAAGCATGCTGTGAATGTGTGCGTGAAGACAGATAGCGTCAGCACATAACACACACACACACACTTCCGACTTCGCCATTGTTTCGGACGGTACCGAGAGCTCCTGCGCTTGCACACACATTCACAGCGTGTTGTTTGTGCACTTGGTAACCACGAGTAACGCTGCCATCAGACAGACTGCATCACAACAAACGCGTGCTGTCGATAAATTTAACTGCATGCAGTTGAATATATCGACTTCGTTCAGTCATAATATCAACTTCACGCGTTCGTCGGCTGCAGTCGTATGAAGTCAATATTAATTGCATACAGTCGTGACTTCAACTTTACGCGGTCCGCTACAGTCGTGTAGTGTCGACACACGGTGTTCATCGCTAACCGCATACAGTTATGCTGCTTGACTAACTGCACACTAACTGTATGCGGTTAGCGATGGACAGCGTAGGTCGACACTACACGACTGTAACCGACCGCGTCCGTGGCAGCCTAAAGCATCGGTTTGTGAAATAAAAATACTGTAGTAGCAGTCCAGAGTATGTTTTGGTGCCCGATTAATGGCAATAGGCTCGCTCCTCGATGGGACTTAAACATAACTGGCGAATGTATCTTCACTTTCTAATAAACACTATCATATTATATGTAAAATCAATTCTTGCTTCTAATTTAAATAAATTGTAATTGCTTATGTATCATTGACATTAAAATGAATTCATCGATGTAATTTATTATTATTATTCACATATAAATGTATAGATTTTCATAATATGCTTTCTACTTGTATGGAATGTAAAAAAATTGCCGTATCAAACACAAATAGCCGCACACATTTTCTCAAATGAATTTTATTTTAATAAGTACTTCCTCGGTTTAATAATGAATGTTTTGAATCATTTAGTCATCGTGCATTTTGTCTTTGTCATAGCGATCATAGAATAGATCATAGCAGCATAATATATTTTCCCGCGAACTATCATAGTAATTTTTAATTATATTGATTAGTGAACTAAGTTAATTTCACCAATAATGGATCGTTTCTATCCAAGCGCGAGGTTGTTGTGCAACATTTTCTTTAAGGTGAATAAAAATGCGAAATATTTTCGTAGGTATTTTGTATCTAAACATAGTAACCCTCGCGCCAACATACTGTATAACTGAATACGTAGAACCAGGAGACTTTTTGTCTAGATTGTTCAGACTAAGTTTCATTCCTAACTTTAATGTTATATTTACTGCCATTTTCTTTCTTCAGTATTAGGATATTTGCGGTTTTTCTATGAAATATTTATGAAAAACTATTTTATATGTATATATTAGAGGAATTGGCATTTTTTTTTTAGATAGAAGACCTCGCTTCTTTAAATGAAAATAATCATGATATTATTTAGCGTAATTTTAATATTTATTTGACAGTATTCGTGTACTGTGCTTAGTCTTAAGTTTTAGTTTGTAAACTTGACACTTAATGAATGTGCTTAATTTTTTTTTTATTGTTGGCAATACCAAGTTTTTAGTTTTTTTTTTTTAACGTAAGATATTGGTTGTTTTGCCTCTCAGGAGAATCGAGAGTTAACTCGATTATTATTTATAGTTGTAATACAAAAACACCAAGTGAATACTTGGACTAATAAACAGTCGCTGTCGGCTTCTGTTAAAGGAATATTCGACTCGAATTTAAACGCTTACAAGTGACAACATGTCCTTACACAAAATAATATGAAATATAATGATGACATGCTTCCAAGCTTTTTGACTATTTGAACAACTAACAACTTTCGACGGACTTCCTACAAATGTTCTATAACAATTAACAACATATTTTGTGATGAAACATTCTAAAATGTTAATGTATAATTTGAACACACTTCACCATGCATTTAAGAACCTTTCAAGTCTTAATTTTTCTAAAAGATGTTGATGTTCAAATAGTCAGCAAATATTTCTCAAAAAACAATATTTATACAATATACATAATTGCACAATCGTGTGTACAATATATACATAATTTATATCTAGCTATTGTTTAGATGTAAGTCGCTGTGAATATTACGTGAAAAATACAAGAAATAATCTGAAAATATGATGCAAATAATGAATTAAAACAGATTGAAATAATTTACTCATTGTTTTATTGTGATTTTCTTATTTTGACCACAATTTCTTAAACCAGCTCTAACATTATCAGTCTGATTGATTTGCCGATAAATGGCACATTATTTCAATGACATTTATGATTGATGAATCAATTTGGATGAAACATTCAGAAAAATAAATAACTAGAAGGCGCTTATCACTTGTTTTAGATGTAGATATAGACATCTTGTATCATATATGGTCGCAGGCATCCAAATGTCTCTGGAACACCACATCCAAGTGTTCGTACTTCGACGATGGCACGTCACCATGCGGTTGGTTCTTTCTGCAAAATTAGTAAACTGCGTGTGAAATATCGGAAAAGTAACTTTAACGCTCAAAAGAAGTTCTATTTCCGGTGCAACTTTAATATTTTATGACCTTTTTATTAGTTTATATATTTAATTGAGGATGATTCCTTATATCGAGTGTTCACCAATGGGTAGTTGGCTTAAATATTATAAAAATAAAATAAATGACGGTAGCAACAAAAAAAAACATTATTTTCATTAAAAGTTTCTATGCGACACCATGCTCGCTAGCGAAACAGCTGACTGTCTGAGAGAGGGGTCGCGTTCACGGCCGGTCAGGTCACCTCCCATGCCCCCCACCCGTGTTGAGACGCAAGTTCGTTGCCCTAGCGCATAGGTGAAAGGATGAAATACACTAGTGGCAAAAAGTAATTTATCATTGATTTTACGTTCTATAAATGATTTCAAATCACTGGTTTCAAGGATAACGGTGTTTACCTTAACACCCTGTATAATATATATTTTATCTTACTTATAGTATTCTTCACATTCCTCCATCGAGATGTCGCTGCTGATGATTCGGGAACCGAACCCGCTGTAGTACGTTGAATAGCGTTGCTGCAAAACAGACGTTAATTTTAGTGGAGAGTAGACGAATAAAACTTTTATTTCGTTGCAGTAAGGTAGTTTTTCGCAGTTAAAGTTATAATACAGAAGAGCTATTCCCGTATTCAGAACGTTCGGATTCTAATCTCAGTCAGAAGTCTCAATCTGTCTTGATTGTCGCATTGTCGCTAAGATGAGATTGCAACTAGGTTTTGAACTTTTACAATTATGAGAATTGGCCTTCTGATGTGCTACCGTCCAACAAAGAATTTAATAAGTAGGTAGTTAAAAGTAGGAATCTTTTAAATACATGGTTTTTGTCTCACCTGCAGATGTTTCGATAGAATCTGATCGGCGATGACGGTGCACGCCAACCGCAGCGCTTTAGCTACAGCGTCGATATGTTTGACGTACGCAGTGGTGCGCTCGCGCAGGTCGCTGTCGCGACGAGGAGTTAGCCTCAGGTTTATACCGCCAGGTGGCGCTGTGCCCTGTGGAGTCCCTTGAGAAGTGAGAACCCGGATAATATGTTCTTAATTTAGTAATTTAGCTGAACTGACACTTAGGTGTGACAGCTCGCGGGTCTAACAGCTCGCCTACACGTAATCCGTCATCTGCCGACAATATACGAGCATATTTCGGCCGATGACGCGGATGAGGTGTAGGTACGCTTCGCAATATTGACTCAGTTTCTGAAAGGCTAACCAACAGAAAAGCTGACCAGACAGCCAAACTCATGTTAGCTGCTGTGATTGGTTGACTGTATAACAAAAGCAGCTAATTATAAAAAATATAATAAATTTCTATAAACTAATTACTTGACATGTGTTTGACAGTATATAAGCTAAATCAATCAAGCTAATATTTTACCAGGGACCGGACAACCCCGCTTAAGAGTTAAGCCTTTGGACAGGGTAACCCGTACATGGGGTAACTCATATCGCAGTGTTACCTTTTGTTCGAGTTACATCCTCGAAACCCAGCAAAATGGTTAACACCTTTATTAAGGGTTAACCCCTTCAATGACTTAAGCCTTTGAAGAGGTTACCTTCTCGAAAAGCTTTTTTTCGTGTTACCCTGGATTACCTAATAAACTTGAGCTGCATGTAGGCACAAGTCGCTCGGCAAGTCGGTACACGCAAGATTGGCGGACCGCCGAGCGCGGTACGATGGCACGTGCGGTCGTTTATGCAATTTTCAAACTAATATCGATTGTAAACAGTGCATATTATAATGTCTTGAGTTGGAATGGCTTACCCTGTTATAGTGTTACAGGGTGTTGAAAGGGTAACCCGTTCGTAACAGGTTAACTACACCCGTTCGAAGGTGTAACATGTATCATAGGGGTTTTTTTGAAGCGCTTAAAAACACCCCTTCGAAAACCCTTTCAACGAGTATCCGGCCGGTCCCTGGTTTTGACTTAGCTTTCTTATGTTTAAGTTTAATTTTGAATAACACGTCGTGCATACCTGGTCCACGATACATTTCATCATCAAGGTAAGAGTTCTGGTGTCATAATGGTCCCAGTCATTCGTCACCGTCACACCGCCTAACATATTGTATCTGAAAGTTTTCCCATTATAAAAAATAGTTCAATTTCCACATCAGAATACTCTTGACTGCCTCTTTAGTCTGATGAACAAAGGGTCCATGGGTTCGATTCCCAGGGCAGGCAATGTGTTATTGGCTTTTTCCATCAGGAATATCTAAGTACCCGGAGTCTGGTAAGAATTTGTGCCCATGTCAGTTACTGGCAAATGTCTTTCGAAACATTACTTTTTATTTCGCTATTTATTTATAAACATACAACGTCTCGTACGAGTTAAGGAACCCCAATCTACCAATATTAGCTTTGTCAGCTAATAAGTATTTACCAGATGTATTATTTCCAAATATTCCATTGCTGGATCAGCGTTCATAATTATCTAGGACATGCGTCATATCTGATCACGTTGTGCATGTACTACGTTAGCAATAAAGTTAGTATATAAGATCAATATTTTATTAGATAAAATTAATTACTGTTTAGCTGTAACTCTGTCCGAATAAAGTTATTTTTTTTTAAATACTTCCGTTGTCGCTTACTTAATTGGCGCAGCCGGTAGGATCCCATTGTCGGGATGAATGAATGTAAGATATTTTTAAAATAAATTATCACTTACACGTTAGCCATATACATTTGATGTCCAGGCGTCACAGACACCTTGTAATATCGATCCAAATTATAATTCTTCAGCAAGTACAGACAACTAGTAACATCCCACATATAAGTATGAACTAAATCCCTTTCCCGCCACTGGTGGTGTTGCCAGCCTCCATAAAAGTTCCTATTATGGTAGTAATTGTTACTATAGGGCATTATTAGAAGCTGGCATCTATAATTCAATCTGTCTTTATATTCTGCTGTTAATTTTAGTAGTTTGGCGAATAGTTTTATTTCTCGTGAGACGTCACTTTGGAAGGGAGTATGGTATCCCTCTCTGTATGGCCATATTAAAAAACATTCTGCGTTCAAACGTTGTGACATTTCAAGACATCTTTTGATTTGTGTGGCGGCTTGGATGAATGTCGCTGCGTCGTTGCTTGTGAACGCGCCGGATACGTATCTGAAACCGAAACGTTTTATAGTTATCGGCTCCCAAAACTAGATAACTTGCTTGTTCAACCGGTATTTGTAAGTTCACAATTTTGAGTTCTTTATTCGAATTCCGAAAAATTGCTTTCTACTTTAACACCTGCACATAAAGTGTAGTTTCCACTGCAACTTTAATATTTTTATGACCTCTTCTAGCCAGTCATTCTGATATAAACTTAATTCTCATAGCAATAAAGTTTATATTTGTTTATAACATGAAACACCTATATGATACCTAGAATGATGGCTGGTTGACTTTACCTCGGATGTGAATGCAGATCAGGCGCTATCCACAGCAGCTTCACATGGTACCTCTGCGTCAGTTCCTGTATGTACTCTGTGACATCATCCCAGTGAGCCTTGTTCTCGTCCCAGCTGTCGGTGTGAGGCACCAGGTCTGAGTCGAAGGCGGTCCAGTACTTGATGCCTAGTTTGCTGCAGAGGTCAAAGAGGGCCTTTATGTGTCGTTTGTGGTTGTCCAGAGAGTCGGTGTTGTCGTCCCAAGAACGGGAGTGGGTGGAGCGGCCGTGTGCGTCTGAACCTTTGAAATAGAAATGTCCAGGTAATAGGATACCTAAGCAGAACACTTGCGCGAACCTACTTGCGCTAAAAGATATTTCCGGGAATGGACATTTTCGCGAAAGACATCTTAGGTAGGTACGCAAAAGGACAGTTGCGCGAAATAGTTGCGGAAATGAGACTTCTTAATAACATCACGTCTGTATTCTTTCAAATGGACGAAAAATTTGCAAATGGCGGCGGCGCCATCTTGAATGTTACTTTGACCCTTAGAACAAGTTCGAAATTCAAAAACTGGCTCGAAGATTAGTTTGGACTAAAGTTAGTAGATAATTACTCGTTTTGTAATGAGCCTGTAGTCGTTTGAATTCACCTACCATTACTCCTGAAGTCAAGAGCAATGCTATACTTCAGCCACTCTTCCATAGGCCGCGAGTGAACGCGCTCCGTACTGTTGTAGTAGCGGTAACTGGCGCTCTCGGAAGGGGACGCCATGTTGTTGTACTCTATCTTGTCTATACCTGGAATTAGAGATATACGTAGTATAATACTAGAATAGTCGCACTGTTTCACTTTTTCTTAACATCAATTCCCAGTAAATTGAACCTTTACTAAGGTTGAAACTACTAAGGCTAGGCACAAACAAGCCACCAGTGATAAGCAGTTCACATGCTTTTTCATACCTTTTGTATGGAGTCGTTACACCAGTGTGGGTCTTCGTGGATGGCACTATCTTTAAACGACTGTATCGATTGGCGTGTGGCGGTATCTACATCGTCACATGCGAACTACGCATCAAAGACCTGACGTCACACAAAAATCCTGACGTCAGAACCCAACATCAATCGTTGGGCAGTTGCCCGCCAGACACAACACCCGTCTGGTCGGAGGATCCTCCCTTTTCTATGAAGTATGAGTGAACTTTACACCCTGTTCCTCATAAGGCATTATGAAAATAAAACGTGAGTAGGTAATGACGTTTTTCTAGCTAAGTACCATTTTCCCATCCACCCTGTTATTGCGAAACATACCTTGAAAATAGTCAACAGTATCTGCTCGGGGCTCTCGCACTTTCTGCCTCTTGGCTGTTGGCTGGTTATATGTCGCCATTGTTGATATCCCTGAACAAAAATAAATACTAATTAAGTCAAATCTATACCCAGTTACCATCAAACAAAACTGTTTGCTAGCAAGTTGGTTTTGATTTTTTGAACTGCAGTCCTTTCAGTTATTTTACCTCTTCCAGCAGCAGACTGCCTCGTTGGTCTAGTGGTCGGAAACGCTACTGCTGAGCATGTCTTGGGTTCGATTCCCAGGTCGGGCAGTGATATTGGGTTTTTCCTTCTGGAATTTCTCAGTAGCAGTCTGGATTAGTGCTCGGATGATGGCACGAGCAAGTGTGTTAAAAATAATTTAGTGGTTGAGAATATTACGGAGTTTAAAAATTTCTTAAGATTCTTTGTTAGGTATGTGTTTTAAATTTAATACACGTCGTAAGAGGATTAAGTACCTACATTGTTCCAGACCCACGCTTTGATTTTTTTATGTAAGTTTTTTTTTTAAATCTGTTGTTCCAAATATTTTGGGCGTGTATTTTGTACTTTTGTAGCAAAAAGCAGTTTTTTTTTTACGAAAACTTTTAGCGCTTTTGTCGCTAGAACCATGAACTGAATTCATGGCAACAGTACGCGTCGCTCGTCAACCAATCACAACAACTAACATGTGATTAGACAATTGAGATCATATAACTTTCAGAAACCGTGGATTAATTAAACGAAAAAAGTGGCAATCAAGGTCTACTTACCTCTAATTATCTCGTAGTGTCCTGTTCACCGCAGTCGCACAGACAGACGTGCGAGCGTGTCGGCGTCGCTTATATAACGTAACGTGAATGGGCTCAGCCGGGCGTGCCGTCGGGCCTTTGTGCCGCTGACTGGACGCAGGCGCTTTTGTTTGATAGTACTCAAAGTACCTATGTGTAATGTTTAAATTTGATAACGAGGTTTTTTGTAATATTATACTTACGTTGTTTAAATAAGTCACCACTGCTCTCAAAACTGTCCTAAAACCAAAAATTCGAAGACATGTGACATCTACCAACCCAACCCGCACTGGGCCCGCGTGGTGGATTACTGCTCACTCCCTTTCACAGAGAGGAGGCCTGTGTCCCAGCAGTGGGAACATTATAGGCTGATTCACCTGCTTCCATTCAGACTGTTTCACCCACGGCTGAGTATAGACCTCCTGCCTTTTGTGCCTGTCTCATCCTCATCTCATTTATCGATGTAACAGTCTTATAATTATGGTAAAAATCCGAATCAATTTAACACTTGCTAGTGAAACTGCAGTGGCGAGAGATTTATTTCAAAATTATTCCCAATAAAACTAATTTCAGCTATTGAAATAGTTCTAGCTTGAATATTAGAAAGAAAAATTATTATCTCTATGTAAGTTATGTAGAAAAACCGCTCAATGTAATTTAGATAGAAAAAAGTGCGAACTGGTTAGGTTACAAAAACACGACGAGTTTATAATGCTTGTAAGGACGGATTTTAGTGTCAAGGGAAACGCACTGGCTGCACTAAACAGAGACAGAATAAACTAATGTATTATAACGACCTGTAATATAATAACAGTAATAGCCTTGTAAATGGAAGAATAAATGATACAAATAAAACCACATCAATTTCCTTAAAACTATATTCCTCTATACAAAAGTATTATAAAAATATCCAGATCAATCGGAAGAAAACCGCTGCAAAAAGCACTATTATCGGTAGAGGCACTTTAGTACCGTTTTTCACACTTTGAACACCGGAAACTTCACCTTTCTTCAACGGGGCGGTTAAACCGGCCATCTTTGGTTTGTCTATGGGCTCTCCCATCATAGAGAATTTGCTCGCACTAGTAATTTTGACAGTCAACATCTTTCCCATATATCTTTCTTCTTTGGGTACTAACACTTGTTCATAGTACTCGTTGTGGGCCACAAAGTAGTTCTTGTCGTGAGATATGTCTGTGACGAGGACTTCTTGTGTCTCGCCCACTTTGTGGCCATACGGCTCGTAAGAACGGAACAGTTCCGACAGCTTTTTCGTGCGCTTCTTTACTTCTTGTGTTGGGACCTGTGGAAAAATATTACAATAAGGAGTAAATTTATGCCTTTTAACCCTATCAAAATTAAGAGTCATTTATTCAAACTAGGCTGAGAATCAGCACTTTTCGAACGTCAAAATTACATAAGACAGTCCCCCAAAACGCCCACTCTTCACCACTTACTAGTGATTTAGCTGGCTACCCTTCACCACTTCCTAGTGCTTTTACTGCTATCAAAGTAACTAAGCTTGAATTCATTTATTTTTCACTTTTTAATGTTTTTTTTGGAAGTCGTTTGTTTTTTATTGTATTTTGTTTTCAATTTTTAGTTGTGGTACCTACCCCACACAAATTCGAATACCACTACTTGCTACGTAAATAACAGTAATGGAGTCACATAGAACATCGTCTACATATAAAAATACGTAATATTGAAGCTCAACTCAAAAACTACGCAAGCAAAGTAAATAAAATTTATATGGGACCACTTCTGCGGTATGACCTACCAAACAAAAAAAGAATCATCAAAATCGATTCATATTTGGCGGAGTAATCGCGTAAAAAACAAAAAAAAAATGAAATGATTTTATAAAAATTCTGAAACCGATAATTCCTTATAACTTACCAAAAGCATACATTAAAATGTTGTTATCCCTAACTTAGAAATACTGGGTTTCCCAAACAAACTTTAGACGAATTGAGAACCTCCTCCTTTTTGAAGAAGTCCTACGATACGATGAGTACCTAATTGATATACTTCCTTACCTTGGTCATCTTAGCGGCGGGAGTGCCGGGTCTAGCGAAGAACTGGTTGATGAAGAGCGATGGGAAGCGGTACTTGTCACACAGTCGCATGGTGTCGTCGAAGTCCGCGTCCGTCTCGCCGGGGAAGCCACAGATTATGTCAGTGGCTATCGTAATGCCTGGCACCCTGGGGATTGGAGGATTATTACTAACTAGCCGTTGCCCGCGATTTCGTCTGCGATCCAAGATGAAAAGTAGCCTATGTCCTTCTTCAGGTCAAGGTCTTCCCCTGTGCCAAATTTCATCCAAATCCGTTCAGCCGTTTTAGTGTGAAAGCGTAACAAACAAACAAACTCAGTTTCGCATAAAATTTATAATATTAGGATTATTATCTTAATTAAATAACTATCGGTAATTTTTTCGGATTAGCTTATACAAAATAATTAATAGTTTTTCTATAGACAGCGTCATCATCGAGTTTGCCGATGCACTAGGCTCATACAATAAATAGTGATAATTCAATAATCTCATAACAAATTCGAATATACCAAAATAGAGAGTTTACAAGTCGATGTTAAGTAGTGAAGACTAACAAATTCCTGTTTCACAGACTGTGAACCTGGAAAAAAAATGAATGAATGAATGAATTGAATTTCATACAAATTCAATACATTGATTCATTCATTTTTTTTAAATTCATTTTTCTCAATTCGTACAGAATTTATGTAACAGATAAATTAACCAGAATTAATCCGAGAGTTGTGAAACAGGCTAAAATGTTTCTTTCCATTGGAATAGTCGACAGTATACTCACTTTTTTCTGAGGAAGTCGACAACTCGTTCGAAGTCGGCTCGTGTGTACTCTCGCTTCATGTCCGACAGGACTTGATCACTGCCGGACTGCACCGGCACGTGGAGGAACCTGGACAAAGATAGTTCAATTTATCTATTAGTTAAAGTTAGTTAGTTAGTTTAGTGTATTTTTTTTTTTTTTTTTAGTTTTTTTGTTTTTTTTTTTTTGTTCACTAGCTGATGCCCGCGGCTTCGCCCGCGTGGATGTCGGTCATTACTAAAACCTTCCTCGCGAACCACTCTATCCATTGGTGAAAACATTATGAAAATCGGTGCAGTAGTTTTTGAGTTTATCGCGAACAGACAGAATATGTAAGGATAGTCAAAGAAGGCGTCATCACCATCCTAAAAGGTCATCTCAGTTTTCGTCATGAGAAACGAATGTTATACTGGGAGGCGTAGAGTTACTATGGTATCTGTTTTTTGTACTGTCAGCATGTTGCTGAAAGTAGGAGCAGAGGGAAGAACATGAACGAGGCATTGGGGATTCGAAGCAATGAGGAGCATGTAATAGGTAGTTCTATCTTTTACTTTTTTTTTTTTTTGTATTTGTGTGGCTTACATCTATCAACAGAGAGGTAAGAGTGAGGTAATTGACGACAAGCCATTTACAAGCCTCCACAGTTAGGTTATTATATTTTTGTTAGTCTACAACTACATTGTGTCCCAGTGTTTTTTTTTTCCTAGCCTAAGCTGTCCCACTCCTGGGCAAAGGCCTCCCTCCACTCCTTCCATCTTTCGCGAGCCCGCGCGTCCTCCTTCCAGTTTTGATGGAACCTATCCAGCTCGTCCCGCCATCTCCCACGTGGTCTGCCGCGACCCCGCCTCACTGTCTCAGGGCACCAGTTCTGCGCTATTTGGGCCCACAGTTTGTCCGGCATGCGGCAGACGTGTCCTGCCCAGTCCCATTTAGTTGAGCAGCTTTTTGAGCCACGTCAGCTATCTTTGTTTTGGAGCGCAGTATTGTGTTACGAACCCGATCCGTTAATTTAACGCCTAGTATACTGCGCTCCATTCCTCGTTGGCAGACCTTGACTTTGGACTTCTGGATGTTAGTCAAAGACCAAGTCTGTGCGCCATATGTAACCTAACCTAATCTTGTTTTTATTTTAATTTAAAATAAAAAGTACTGTCTTAATTCCTATTATCGTGCCGTATGACGACACTTCAAAGTCTTACTTGTAAACCCTGGGATGGTGCATGATCTTGGCGACTTCGGCGAGATGTTCTAGTATGTAGGGCGGGTTGGTCATGCCGAGCCGAAGCCGACAGCCCTCCGGTATCACTTCCACCAGCTGCCAGAGAAGCTCTGGCAGAGAAGTGCCGATGTCGCGACCGTATGTTCCTGGAAAGTGTAGGTTGTTACAGCTCATTGCTTACTTCACTCACTACCTTATAATGGCATAATTATGTAAGGGTCTATTAACTGCTCCCAAATTACCATGTTTATTTTCTTTAAATTCATCCTTGACATAATTTTATAATTGTATTTGACACTGTAATTTGAACTAAATGTAATTTCTAACTGTAATTTTTTCTAACATTGTAATTTGAAAATATTGTAAAAGCCAATTATGTTTAAAATCTCCACGGTTACCCGTGGAGATTCTTGCCACTTCTGCACAGGAAACGACCAATTCGAACCGTGCACCTAGCTTCTGACGTTTCATAAGTGCCTATGTAGGTTTATGTGAAATAAAATATTTTGATTGATTGAAAACTAAGTTAAAATTAGTTGTTGAGGTTATGCCACACTACTACAGAAATCAGAACTGTGTCGCAATTTCGGTGTTTCTATTTTGATTTAGTAATTTATGTATTTTGAATGACACCGAAATAAAATTTTAGCACAATATTAACGAAATAGTCCATAAGTACATACTTTAGGGGTTGAGGAACAGGGTGTAAAGTTCACTCATCACCATAGAAAAGCGAGGATCCTCCGATCAGACGGTTGTTGTGTCTGGCGGGAAACTACCCAACGATTGATGTTGGATTATTGTATATATGTTCATCGCGCGGTAAACTCTAATTGCGCGATGCAGGATATATGTGACGTCAGGATTTTTGTGTGACGTCATGTCTATGATGCGTAGTTCGCATGTGGCGAAGATACCGCCACAATACTATATTTATTTGTACTACTAACTCTCTCTAGGGAGGGTGAAAATTTAAGATAAAAAATTAGAAAAAGCGGTGGCCATCCTACTATGACACGCTACCTAGATGTGCGAGCGCCAGCGAGTCCCGCACATCTAGGGTATCATAGAATAGTATGGCAACCGATTTTCTCTGCTACACAAGGCACATGGTACTTTTATGTTCTCTATGAATCTTTTAAAAACCAGAAAATAAAAACTCACCCGTATCCTCACTAGTCAACCATATCTCACAAACTCCCTCAGTGAAAGACTGCCGTGCCCTCTCCACAATCTCCTCAGGCGGGTAACTCCCCAACTCTCCGCGTGCATGCTTCGTCTTACAGTACGTGCACTGGTTCAAACAGCCCGTGTTGATGGAGATGATCTCTATCAGGGGATTCTTGCGGACTTTAGGAAGCAGAAGAGAAGCTCCGCCTGCTTTGCGGCCGTCACTGGTTTTTTTTTGGCCGAAGAGACGGACTGTGTGGCCTGTAAAGACTTATTTGCTTGAATTTGTTAAAAAAAAAACTACACAGTGGTCAGAAAGTACTTTTTACTTAATGTAAATGGCTTTGCAACTCGTTTACATCGTTAAGTGTAAATTCCACTGCCACATAGGATTTCCACGGAGATATTTGCCATGTTAGCTGTCCGGTTCATTTGTTTACCAGCCACGCATTTGTGCGTCTCGTGACCGTGAGTCACAGTGGAGTATTGTGCCTTAATTTTCATACCAAGCAAAGCTCAGTACAAGTGCATAGCTAAGCTGTGGGCTGCTGGTGAGCAGTGCCTATTCGCCGTAGACAAATAGCTTTTAATGACCACTTTTTAAAGCTTTTTAATTTTAGTCTTTTCCTACTACTACTTTTTTCTCATACCTTTAAGTGTCTCCTCAACAATTTCGACGATCCTATCGATCTGCTGCACGCCGACCACACTGAGCCCCGTCAGGTAGTTGGCGCGCGGAGCACCCTGTGGCACACAGCCCGCCACTACCACGTGGATGCCGCGCGACTGACCCAGCTCTATCTCATTTCTAGAAAACAAGAAAATATGTAAAGTTGTTTTAGATAAGGCTGTGTGAGGTGCAGTCCCTTCATGAATGAAAAGACATATGACCTGGTGCACTCCATCTAGAGGCAAGGCTAAATGCCAAAGCCTGGTAAGCATTGCTAAAAGAGCTATTATTGTATAGCCTGAGTTAATTGATAGCAGAAAGTATTTAGAATTTTAGGTTTAAGTTATTGAAACATTATATGCAAAATGGGAAAGGCAAAATAATTCTGCAGCCCTTTCAAGTTATTTTACCTTTGATTTTGCATTGATCTTTATTGTGTTTGCTATAAGGTTGGATAACATAATTCTATGAGTTGCAGACAGAGGTAAAATAACTGTGAGTATACTTATACTGTAAGTATAAGTAAGTATAATAAGTATTAGTATTGTAAGTATAATTTAAAGGACTGCCTTTTACTTAAAAGGCAGTCCTTTTACTTATACTTACAGTTATTTTTACAAGAAGTTACAGTTAGCTTCTGGGATTTGTGACTGGCAAAAAAAAAAGGAAAGCTCCTGTAAGTCTAAACTTTTTAGACTATAAAGATAAACATGAAATCTTATCAGAATTAAAAAAATAGTAACTTGAAATGGTCTTCAGAAGGGCTCTTGACCGTGCAAGAGTTGAGCAACCACAGCTGTGCATCAAACTTGTCTTCAGTCAACTTGTAGCCGTTGGCTGCCAGCAGACCAGCCATGTACTCCGAGTCGGAGTTGTTGTGTGCACATCCCCATGTTTTCACATAGATTGTCTGGGTACCTAGGAAGTAACAAAGACATTAAATTATAAGAAAATAGCTTCTCCCGCGTGGGTGTTGGTTATTATATATACTAAAACCTTCCTCGAGAACCACTCTATACATAGATGAAAACAGTATAAAAATTGGTGTAGTAGTTTTTGAGTTTAACGTGAACAGACAGACAGACGCGGCGGAGGACTTTGTTTTATAATATGTAGAATCAAGTGAGCAACATAGCACTTACAGTTTGATATAACATCTTTGTAAACCTACTTACTGTTTTTACGAAATAAATACTCATGAATCATACCCGTCTACGCCAACTTAATGCTCTTGCCGTACGAAAGTTATTTCGCACAGCAAGATAAACTGCTACTACAGTCTCTTAGCAAAGTCACAGCTGCTAAAGCTGCTTGCAAGTAAATCTATGTATGCTAAAAACTGGTGAGTACATTGTCTTCAATCATTTCACTTTATAGATTGAGTGGTTTAATTTCAGGTCACGTCACGACACTTGAAATCCGTTTGAAATGCAAAGTTAAATTTATAATATGTATGACAAGAAATTAAGAACATACCCTTTATTATTGCACTAAAGACTAACTTGCGAGGTGGATAGCAACTTCACACGCAATATCTATCATTTAGTTTCACAGTAGCATATTAATTAAAAGGAATAAACTAAAATAAACAACGTTTGAGGTTATACCTGGTACGACACTCTCCAATATAACCTTTTCGGCGGGCTCGGAATCATTCTTGTTGTCACGTTTTCTTGACCGGACGCTCACACTCTTTCTGCTGGAGTATCTTTCTTTCGGTGTGATGTCCTGAGAAGATATTAAATCTTCTATATCGTCTATAATTTCATCACAAACACCTGGCATTTTGTACTTTTGGAGTCTTGTTTTGACAGTTATTTGACTTTGACGTCTTTGACTGTCTTGTCATTTTGTGCCACAGACTTTTAATTTGCTCCTCAACAATTTTTCTTCTATTCGTCAACCAAATAGTATTGGATCTATTTTTTAAATTATTTTGTTGTTTTTATTACTTATAATTCAATGGCAGAATTGACGACATCGGCACATTGCCATAGAGAAAAATAGAATAGTACAGAAATTGCGTTTCGCTATAATGTAAAGAGAATAGGCAGAAACTTGGGGTTTTCAGAAGCTCTCCAGCCTCTAGAGATTAATTGATAATACGATGTTATATAGTAGATTTCAGTTAAAGCTTGGCCATCTTTGTAATAAAAATCTGGTTTTATCTTAACTCTTCAGTGTCTTACCCATGGGCGTACCCAAGGGGGGGCAGCTGCCCCCCCCCCTGGAATTCTCGCAGAACAAGTATGAACTCGCCTAATTACTAATCAAAGTGTAAATGGGGCCTTATGCGCTAACTTTTAAATAAACCGAGCAGTAGACACTGGCAAAATGCATGGTGCAATTGCCAAAAACCGGCCAAGTGCGAGCCGGACTCGCGCACGAAGGGTTCCGTACCATTATCTATAAAAACGGCAAAAAAATCACGTTTTTTGGTAAGGGAGACCCCCCTTAAATATTTGTTTTATTTTAATTTAATTATTTATTTTTAAAGTAACTAAATATTCTGTGAATATTTCAAGCGTCTTCCTGTTGTCGTTTTCAATATCGAGCAAAAATATCACGTTTGTTGTATGGGAGCCCCTTTAAATACTTATTTTATTCTGGTTTTTAGCGGCAACAGAAATACATCATCTGTGAAAATTTCAACTGTCCAGCTATCACGGTTCATGAGATACAGCCTGGTGACAGACGGACAGACAGACCGACAGCGGAGCCTTAGTAATAGGGTCCCGCTTTACCCTTTGGGTACGGAACCCTAAAAACCGCGCGCGACGATGGCACACTACACTACATATACCTAATGTTTCATGTAGGTGTGTTTGTCTAGTGTGTATGACAAAACAGCCGTGGATGATCCGACCTAAAAAATCTGACTTGCCCCCCCCCCCTAGGCCAGAAGCTGGGTACGCCCATGGTCTTACCGTAATGAATAATCATCCGTTGGACAATACGAAAGTTTTAGAGATATTTACTATAAATATATTGACACAAACGTGCACGCCCGCGCCACGTAATGTCCGAGCTAAACGAGGCTAGCTTCTCAAGCCTAAGAGAATCTTCTCGGTCTTGCAAGACTACAACTTATTGCTATGAGGACGTCAAAGGCGCGATTATTGCGATTACTTGTCGTGTTGTTGATGGTAGGCGCATAGAGATACCAATTATTAAAGCTACCTAATCTTTTATGTTGGACAGTAGGAGAGACTTTTGTTCACATGAACCTTAAATAATAAATATCGGTTACTTACCTACATCAAAAACATTATAATTTAAAAGCAAACAAATATTATTATTTACAAACGATGATTAAAGTTAAGTGACGTTTTATGGAATTAATAACTAACAAAAAAAAACTAAAACTAAAAGGACTTACTAATAGATATAAAAACAAAGGGACCCTCAGGCGTCGAAGTATTCGTCCGCATCGCTGTCATCCGGAAACGTGCCCAGAAGACTGGCAGCATTGCCACGTTGAATGGCAATGCTAATTCTTTGGCCAAACCTACTGTAACCTTGTGGGCAACTACAGTTTTGAGCCGTTTGGGGTCGAAACGCTCGGGTCATGGGGCCCGAGTGCACGTCTCCTTTTTAAGGAAATTTCTCACCGACTGGTCGATACTTCACGTGACCAGAGGGCTGGCTTGTTCTTTGGTCAAAAACATAAATTAATAGCTAATATTAACTTAATCGCTGTTGGCGATGTTGGCGTCGCGTCGTAGTTTATGTAGGTATCTTCGATTATAGCCAGGAAGACAATTAAAAACAATGCTAACTTGCCTAACAATACAAAGCATACATATAACGTACCTACCTAGGTACTTATTTAACTAGTAACTTTATTACCTCTTTATGATCATATTAATTATGTTTGCCAAAACTTGACTGCAGTGTGAGAACACCAAAGTAATTATGGCGTGGTTTAAACAATAATACGTCATTAATCATGGTTTCTAATTAATGTTTATATGTTATTAAACTTGAATAACTAACCAAAAATAGGTGCCGCGGTACTTATTGCGATCTTATAGAAATCTCATTTCAATGAAACCCCAATAAAAATCTACACTTCCGATTAATAATAGCACATTATTATGGGCATGTTAACATTAAATAGTGTCGTTATGAGCGATAATAGTTCTTACTGCAATCCAATACGGGTTAAAATCTGTTGTAATAAATGCGAATGTAAGCATTACAATAGTGACAATGGGTCGTAGACGCAGCAGCTGTCGTCGTAATGGCGGCAAAGGTACCTGTGAGTTTTGGCGCCATTTGTCTGGCAACTCATTTTATTCAAACTATACCTAGTTCAAAAAGCGATCTGCTATGTACCAACATAATTATTAACATTTTGTTACCGACTTCTTAAAATGGAGGAGGTTCTCAGTTACATAATTAAATATACATGTATTTACTTATATGCATTAACATTTGTTTTTCACTACTTTTTACAGCCTACTTTTACCTTTCCACTAATTAGGTTCTTACGTTTCGTCTAACCATAAATCAACGGTTATTAATTAAAGAGATTTCCTCTTTCGCAGTCATTTATTTTTACATGCATCTACAACTGGCCACTACATAAAGATAATCTCGTTAACTTTGCATTTAATCGCCGTTTTAATTTGCTGATTAAATCATAGTTACGGTGTATGAATATGAAATAAGAATGTATCGCGAACAAAAAAGCTTGAAACCGTTACTGAAGAGAATATTTTAATAATTACAATCTCTGTTTAAGTTTAGTGGTTGTTTTAGAGAATAATTTGCATTTATTTAATTGTTGTGTTGGTTAGACCCCTTTCGAAGTTTCGTGCAGTGCAGTGGAGCGATGTAGAAGTTCACCTTTCTCCGCTCGTGCATCGCGCGTGGTAGCCCGCACTCGGCAGAAGCGCGCGCGCGTCGGTGGCGGCAAGTAGTTTGTGTGACAGCTGTCTGTGCGTTGTGTACAAAAATACTGTGTGAACTTTGTCGTGTTTAGTTAGTGGACTTTTGTGGAACATCGCCGTTTTCAACATCGAATTGGTGAGTTTTAAATTTTGCGTGCTTCTATTACCTATTATTTCACTGTGTGAATAGAATGTTAGCTAATTTATGAAATATGGATAAGTTCGACTATTCAAACATACACTCAAAAATTCATAAAATTTATATTTGATGAGTCCGTTAAGTGCGGAGTTAATATTTAACCAAGATTTGTTTATTCAGTCAATAAGTAGGTAAATGTTATTTGTATTTGCCAAATGTTCAAATAGAAGTATCCACTTATATATTTGAGGAACTGGTATTGATAAACAGAAGATTTAATCCAGTCCATTTCTGGCATATTTAAATGAAGAAATTATTTTTTCCAACAAAGTGTTCAATAACATCATGTTTTCTGGAAATACGTGCAAAGAACACGGGATTCCCGTTTGTCAAGCGACAAGCACTAACAAAATGTAAACAAGCCACGTTATTTAATGCGACAAGAGCGGGTGGTTTTAAAACAATTTTGACCGTTTTAGAAATTGCCAGCCAGAAAAAAAAATATGAAGAAAAGTGCCAATAGCGTATCAATTTAATCTAATTTAAGTATTTAGCTTTCCTAGTCTATTTATTATTTTCTATTTGCGAAAGCAGCTAAAGGTTTACTTACTACTAGATAGATTAATATTGCAGCTAGCTTCTTATTTCTCACGCTATAGAAAATTAGAAATGCCTAGAGATTATCCGATAAAACTAAAAGAAATAAAAGAACGTACCTAGTACGTAGTACGGTAGTAGAACGATGTGTGTAAAACACGGTGTAATGCCCTTTAATGCGTAGAGCCACAGATTACCTAAAATTATCATTTAGGCCACAGTTCTAATTCGACAGACTTGTGGAGCCCTTTAGCTCGTGCGTAAACGCATCGAGAGAAGCGTGTCATAAAAAAAACATTACCCTTCCTTATGGCCGTAGTCGGGTAAAAAAAAAACTAAAACATCTGCCGGAAGAAATTCGAAATACAATAAAACTGCAATCAATAGATAACAGTGGTTTTATATGAAAATCATTGAAATTTAAATGACGTAAGTATTTTGGGTACCTATATGTAAATTGGGGAGGTAGGGCTACCTCGTATTTCTAAGTATTTCATATTTGTTTTATTAATCATTACACTGAACCACTTGAAGATTGTGTGAGTAATTCCAAGGTGGGTTCAATTGAAATCATGTTTCTGATAAGACCCACTTAAACCGACGATTTTACCTATAAAGTGTAGCTTATCTCAACATTTTTTGTAAGTAAATATATTGTAAGTACTTATATGTTAAAAGTTTTTTCGAGGAATTGTAAGCCATGACATGACATGTTTCTTTAACAAAATAGGGGTAAAATTTTTGACAAAACCAAATCCGTCGACTTCAGAGAACAAGTTTTTGTTTTTGGAACAGTCACGCACGCTCACTCACCGTCGCGATTCGCAATGTCATTGTTGGTTATCCTACTTCCAGTGGTTCCATTCATTCTTCCCAGATTCAGCCAAAGGGAAAGATACTCAGCTGACAGCAATTATTTAAAAAAATAAACCAATTACAGGCACTTTTGAACTGGCCAGTAGTCCGTCAGGAAAATGAAGCTAGTTGCCCATTCCGAAGCTTAGTAAATTTCCTATGGAGAAGAAGGGGCATGAAACTCCATGGGCACTAAAAGTTAAGGCTCCGGCACACAGGCGCGATGGGACAACATCATCGGTAGAACAATTTCCGTGACTTATTTATATTTCTAAAAAAAAAATTCGTGGTTTCCAACAGAGTTACGTCGCGCCTGTCTGCGGGAGCCTTTACGCATATTGTTGTTAAAAGCAAAATTAAACCCAGCCTGACCTAACATTACACATGCCTAACACAAGGCACTCGGCTAAACAAACTTTTTATTCTATTTCCAACTATGCGAGCAGCACTAAGTCTCGATCATTTAAATTAATGTTTTATTTACGTCTACATTTTTACAGTAAAACTGTAAAGTTATATGTGTTGTTTGAAGGTCGTTACGGGTTCCTGGGTTCGGTAAAGATGCGCGTGCGACCCTACGCAACAACCTGGTGGTTGTGGACGCGTGGCGCGTGTGATGCACGTGCTGCGTCCACCTGTCGCTCGCTGTGTGCACAGCATTACGCTTTTAGCGTAAAAAAGGTTATAGTTAGAAATAAAATTAAAATCTAAACTTTTTTTAACCACCGATCATTTAGCCAAGAAATTGCAGTCTTACCTACTGTTTTCAAAACATTTTCTAGCTAAAGAAAATACCTATCTTATAACTTAGAGGAATGGTGGCTATTGTTTGAAAACTATTTAGTTTTACGACGTGCAAACGAATTACAAACTAAGAGTAGCCATCACTTTTTACCTGATCGCGTCAGAAGGTGGATAATTTGGCTGATTATACATGCCTAGTCCATGAATCCTAATAAGTATTTAGCAAATTGATGGTCAGAAGCATATGACGCTCTTTTCGTATTCCTAATATGTAATGCGAGCGTGCCTCATGGCATGAGCCTAATAAATTAAAGTCAGGGGACAGTTTATGTTATGGGAATTCATTTCTTATATCGGTGGGAGGGTGACCAAGTCTGGGACGAGCCCTACAGAACAGTGCGGATTCGGCGGAGCACTGTTCTTTCCCCTACGGGGAAACCGACCTAAAACACTAATATTAGCATAATTAGAAAAAAAACGAAAATTTTATCAGCCTAGGGTAATTTAGGTAATATCTACCATACCTATTTAATTTTTAAATTCGTCATCGATTTTAAATAGGTACCTAGCAATAGTTATTTGCCTCTCCAGGTAAATATTTAACCACACTGCTTTACAAAAATTCCTGTGACCACATAAATCATTTTAATGAAATCAACAAGCTACACATAATTACAACAAAAAAACAACCAATGACACTGCACGTGACGTCATCATAAGATTCAACACTTCATTACAACAAAAAAACCGGTCAAGTGCGAGTCGGTTTCGCGCACGAAGGGTTCCGAACCATTATCTATAAAAACGGCAAAAAAATCAAGTTTGTTGTATGGGAGTCCCCCAAATTAAATATTTGTTTTATTTTAATTTAACTAAGTGAATATGAAACTAAATATTCTGTTCAAGCGTCTACCTATTGCCGTTATCAATATCGAGCAAAAACGAACAAAAAAATCAAGTTTTTTGTATGAGATGAGCCCCCTTAAATATTGATTTATTCTGTTTTTTAGTATTTATTGTTATAGCGGCCACAAAAATACATCATCTGTGAAAATTTCAGCTGTCTAACTATCACGGTTCATGAGATACAGCCTGGTGACAGACGGACGGACAGACAGACAGACAGCGGAGCCTTAGTAATAGGGTCCCGTTTTACCCTTTGGGTACGGAATCCTAAAAAAAACAGTGACACTGCACGTCATGCTCAACCTCAGCAGTACAGCGGCAGCGCTTACAACCACTATAACTAGACACCAACAAGGCAGTCAAATGCATACTTACTTACCAAACATTCCACGCCTCGCAGATTTTTTTTTTACAGCCTATTTTGTGTCCCAATACTGGGCAAAGTCTTCCCCATTTTCCTTCTAAACCTCTCTATTTTATGCGATCTCTGCCCATGTTGGCCCCGTGATCGTCACATTACTTTCGCGACGATCTACCTCGACGGCGACGATCCAGGCGTTCAGTGAGTGACGATCTTTGCCCATCTCTCCGGGTGCATTCGTGGGACGTGGCCAGCCCACTCTCCCACTTCAGCCTGTCTGTTTTTTCTCGCACAATATTTTGTCATTTTTATTGAAAAGTTAGTGAATAATCATTATCTTTGCCTCCTACACTGATACCTAATCTCTAGTGTGCAAAGTAAATCAAAATAACTTATTAATTATGTTTTATATCAAGCTTTGAGCAGAAGCACGCACGCACGATCGTTTATCTGCAGTCTCTACATACTCTACAATAAACTAGGTACGTGATAAAAACATTGGAAATGTTCTAGAAGTTAATTTGATTTTTACTTAGTTACGACATTTTGTTATGGATAAAAAAAAATAGGTAAGGAAAATCTCAACTCACTTCGACAGTTTACAATGCCTACATAAGAATAGCGCTTCTAAATTTTTCAGGTACTTAAATAATAACTAACTTAATTCATTTTTCCTTGAAAAGCCCCACTACGTAATTCGCTACCTCACTTCAGGGCCCCTACCACCACACACGACAGCACACACATACATCAGCATTACAGCAGTATTATTTTAATTCGGTGTAGGAAAGAGATGAAGCTCTACAGGACGTACCTATAGCTCCATCTCTTTCCCCCACTGAAGTAAGATTAAAATAATGCTGCTGTAAGCGGTGGTGGTAGGCCCCCAGGCTCCAAAAGTTCACTCGAAAGGGAAAGACCAGGTATTAGTAGGAAGAGGTTTCCCTCTGCCCTTACTTTTACGCGACTGCGCAAAAAGGAGTGTAATTCTTTTACCTAAGTTAGTCCATACAAATGGTTTAATCATCATTCTCCTGCCCTTATCCCAATTGTATTTGTGGTCGTATACTTCTCTATTAGCCGTCATCTCGGTAGCGGTAGTACCTCGGACTTTCACACAGTCCATCCATCGCTTCTTTGGTCTTCCTGTGCACATAAAGCCATCCACATTCATACCTAGTCAAAACTTTCCTCATTCCTCCATACAAATGGTTTATTTTTCTCAAATCCCACGAAACACACATTTAGAAACAAAACAATCAATTCCTATTTATAGTAAACTGGAGTAGTGGTAGTTGACAGTGGTGACGTCACCACGTAGCTGTCAGTTGTTATGCAAAGTTAAGTCATCGAGACACTGGGACACTTTTATCGGCAGATTTATGTAGAATAATTGAATGTTATCATCGTTGTTATTGCGCTTGCACAGGCCTACGCCACAACCGGGTCGCTAGCTACTAGTCGGTCTAGGAACTAAGATACTTAAGATAAGTTGCCAAGTAAACAAAATAGTAGCAACTGTAGCAAGTAGATAAGTTAATAGGATGGTGTTAAATAATTATAATATGTAATTGAGTTAAAGTTAAAATGCATTCATAAAACCTTACGCTCTACTTCCCCATAATATGCTCAAAAGCGAATTTCTCTTACATTAACTGACTTGTCTCAAGGTGAATACTTACTTTGCACAGTAGGTACAAGCCATAATTTACATAGTTATCTCACAAACAGAACAGTATTCCTCAGTACTTAGCTACTTAGTCGCCATCTAAAGGCTGATCGGATATCCGAAGTCCGAACTCAGAAACACTATGGCCGCGGAACCACGTCGAGGCTCATTTGAATTTCCCAGATATTCGAAACATTACCGGCATTACCATACAATACGCCAGCACAGATTACAATCTTTAAACATGCTATTATGAAATTTTATTAACAGTCTGCCCACTACTGCTGAGTGACTTCCGTGTATTGATTCACAATTTATTCAAACATTTCGAAATTACATTCATTCATGCTATGAATGATGCATTTAATAGGATTAGAGGTATTGCATTTAATCAAATATGTCATTCTGAATTCTGAAATGTTAATGACGAATGTGTCTCTAAGGAAAGAAGAATGGATTGTGTGAAAGATGATATGACAAGAACAAGTAAGGAAGTGAACACTTTAATGACGGGTGACGGCTGATAGAGATGTATGTAGACTGGCGAGAGAGAGAGATTATGACACATCGCCGACCCTAAATAAAATGTAAGTGCAGATCGTCCTCAACTAGTGTCAAGTAAAAACAAGCGTTTCATCATACCATAACTGACTACACAGTAACCCAATAAAAGGTACTAACAGACAGATAACCGTGCGTAATCGTGCAATATTGGAAGACTTGCAAAATTACCAAGTTATACACAATCAGATGAAATGCAATTCTGAATTGAAAGGCAACAGAACTGAGGAGAACAGGTTATTTTGCATGTACGTGATAAATTAGCATGGGGCTATTCATTAGGATACGTGTGGTCCTGCTAACAACACAATAGGTTCCACATTAATTCCCCAAGGTGGTACAGACTTACAGTGGCTGTCTTGAACAGAATGTGATGGTTGCTTTCATCCTGCGTTTCAATGTTATTTTGGAAGTTCACAATTGAAGACCAAATTCCAAAATATTCACATGAATCTACTACAAGTTGTCTAAGAAAAAATTACACCCCTTTAACTTTTATGAAAAAGTTAAAATTTCAAAAAATTAAAATTTAAAATTACGAAAAAGTTAAAATTTTCTCGAAAGAGAATCCTTCTATCTAATTGCGTAACTTATTTTCGTAACCGATTAAGACTAATCTGTTTCATTTTGACAGTTCAACAACATTCATTGCGTTCAATCAATCATTCGTCAAAAAAAAATCAAAATCAATGTTTTTAATATCACAATGATATCATAATCCTTAAACTACTTATTCCCCTGCCCAACATAGTTCATTAGGTGATTAATATCCAACAGGTTGCTACAAACTTGTTATGTAGAAGGCCAATAGATCAATTATTTTCTTGATTAATTGGCCTGACATAAATGGTATCATTTGACTGCGAGGTACAAAAAGTAGACCAACATAATACAATCAGCATAGACAGTGCTATTTTAGGACCTACTAAATTAAAAGGCACACGAGTACTGCCGCGTGGGTGTAGGTGGTGTGCGAATGCGATCAAAATAAAAATAGGATTGACCTTTTCACAAATTGTGGTATTCTGGCCGTCAAACTAACTGCTTCAGCGCTATGTATGATTTGTACAGATCGTATCAATCAATGTGTAAATTGTAGAACTATATCATCTATATTCATAATAATTTCAACCTGGAATCAATTATTGCTGAGCTGCTATATATTATTGCTATATATTCTGCGGTCCTCATCCAGGGGGCCAAGTCTACTAATTTACAAACGTGTCAGTGGTCTCACAATGATCAGTTTTCGACAGATATGCCATACAAAATCTGTCAAAAACTCATCATTGTGAGACCACTGACACGTTTGTAAATTAGTAGACTTGGCCCCCTGGTGCTTTCCGCAATGACGATGTCAATCTAACGTGCTCTGCTATCGCTGCTAACTGAGGTCCTGTGTGTCTTTGACCTGACTAGGTCCAAGACCAGTTTAACAAGATTATTAGGAACGTGAACACAGAATTATCCTTGTGAACCACTTCAACTAATTAATATATTTGTACTAGAAGTGGGAACATACAATACTATCAGTTTGCAACAGTTTAGAGGGTGCTATTTATTCTCAAACAAGTTTCTAAGAGGCAGGTCACCAGACTTGACCGCTCGATATGTTATTATTGATATAAATTAAACGATGCACCTAATATTGATAGTATTGCACCATATCACTTTAATTAAAATACTATGCGCATGAATCAGAAGTGTAGAACAACTCTGAACTTTGTTATTATTACCGTTGTGCGAGGAATGATATGAATGAAAATTAATGGAGTGAACGGTACGATGACAGGAGTGAATGGAAGAAAATATGAAACAGGGCAGGAAGATCTTTTAAATCAGACAGCACAATCGACAATCGATGTGTTGAACATGTATACACCCTTGTTTCCCACTTGTTTCCCAATCCAATTAGGAACTAATTAGGAAGATTATATGACTCACTAAATACTTACACCAGCAGCTTATCATAACCCCAAAACAAATTCTATAAGTCAATACAGCGAAATATAGGTTACTGTGTACTTACGACAGAACATACACTCATATCTACATGATGAATATGATGATACATCGCAAGCGCACCTCGTTTCGCGTAAACCTAGACTTCTGTGTCACACGACAAGTATAGAGAGTATACAGACAAGTATAGAGTCCATTGTGTGCTAGATCTAGGCCACTTATCCGAACGTTATAATTAGTGCAGCCGGCTTGTGGCGTCTTCCTAACTGCCAGTTATATACAGTCGGCAAAGAGTTTGGTGCACAGGCAAAAATCAACAAAGAAAAGAGGGCAGGATTGTGTGAAAGATGATGTACTCTGAGGAGAGATGGATAAAAGAATGGGCCGAAATACTCTGATAAGAGTTGTAGGATGATATTGATGATGTAAACGACTTGACTTGACTATTTAGTACATGTATAAAATTGCAAGCATTGAGAATTTCTCATTACATTGCAGCGGCAACAGTTGCCAGCTAGCTGCCTGTACACTTATCTCTTTTTTTGACTGTATCTGCAAGTGTTAGTGGCTGTTTAGTGCGATGTAAATAGGGTTATGTGACGTGATAATTATGACGTTGACAGCCGCCGGATGTGTGACTGGTAATCATTAGGATGCCTATATGTTAATGGAAGAAATACACAGAGTTTTGGATGTGTTTGAGTTCTGTGTTAGAGGTTCAAGTTCGAAGTTTCGATTTTGTAAGATGTCCCTGGAGACATTTAACCTTAAGCAATCTCGAAAAATGCATCAAATACCGTATCTATATTAAATATTTGATTTTAATATATAATTTCTTCTAAAAACAGACATGGATACAGTTATTATCTCATTTCTCAATGTTTTTGGAGTCTTCCGAAAACAAATTCTAAGTGGGTTTGTCTCGAAAGTATACTGTTTAGTGTTTATACCTTCACCAATAGACCTAACACAACTTCATTAAATAAATGACCGTCTGTAGTTAATACACTTATAACACCGGCCATTCATTTCCCTAGATTAACTTTCTCTAGATATTGGCTATACGTACGTAATCCTTATGAGTTATCATTAATATATGTACAAATAGGAGGTCATGCAAAGTAAGGTAGGTTGGTTATATTAGGCAGTTCTTAGAAACCAACAATTCATTCGTGATCATGGGTTTTAATTGAGCTCGTTGTAAAACGGTTCCGTTTTTGTTTCATTGGCTGGTTCTGGTTTAAATTCTTCATCTTCATGCCATTTAAAACCACAGCTGGGTAGAAATCCAAGATGGAACCTGTTTTCCTCGTTAGATTTCTACAGTTTGTTAGTAAGTATTAGTGGCTATGATACTTTGGGAAGCTCATAATAACTTCAATAAAAAAGCTACTACCGATGGTTATTAGAGTAATGGTTTCCTCAATCTGGAACACATTTCTCTTCTGATTTATGGTGTACCGGTAAAACACAAAGTAATCCGTAACTGGAGACTTAATTTTTTTCAACGTACAAAAAGTTATGTTCACGTATCGGTCCAGCGCACATCTTTTATAACTGCAAACATTATTCTACGCAGAATCTAAATGTAGTTTATTTACTTTCGAATATTTCTTACGTATTCGCTATAACTATCTTTAATGCTGCTCATACGTTCTACAACACATTCTTCATTCGTTTGTTAGAACTTCAATTGTTCAACTTTATTGTTACTTATGTTGCTTTTTCTTGGGACTGATACAAACAGTTCATTTTGGTGTCGATTTATGACGATATTGCCATATATCACAACTTCATATACAATGCATAAACTATATTTTCGAAATGTTTCATGCAATCCATTACTACTGCTTCCTCGTGGTACATTCATCACGGCTATAAGTTTGAAAATAAACAAGTTCTCTTTGAGCTGAGCCGCATCCATCATTTTGGATTACTTGCTTTTGTTATCCATGAGAATTGATGAATTTCTGTAGTTCTAAGTTCAGTCCGTCACGAAACTCTTACTCAGAAGTATTCAAGTGTAGACTGTGTGTATGTAGACTTATATTGTTGAATGAGTGTGTATTGACACACCTACTGGTTTTCAGAACTCCAAAACTTGTCTAACCTGGTAATAGTGATTCATCTGCTATTGTCTCAAATGTCCATTAACCTGCACCTTGGACTGGGCCCAAACATTGAATTGAAAAGACGAAGAACCTGGTAATTCTTCATAAGGTGACGCACAGATAAGGCAAACCATACATCAAACTATATTTGGACACTCATATATTCAGTGTATTCCAGGTAACTCACAAAATAATGGCATATAAAGCAAATATTTGCAGGTAAACAGGTATTGAGCACAGACCTAACCAACCTAGCTACTGCTTCTATAAATATATTTCGCCCAATATTAATATCTTTTCTGTAGTTTTTTTTCCTAAAGAACTACAAAGGGTTGTGTTAGTTGGCCTTAGTTTTAACCAGCATGAAGTTTTTCACATTGTTACTTTTCTTACAATATTAAGCTTTGAACACAAGTATGATGAAATTGATCAAGAATACCTTTACAAAAGTGTGGCGATGTATTATGGACAGCAGACTAGATCAAATAATTCTGTTTTGTTTCCATCTGGAATCATATTGCCAGGCCAATAAAGAAAATCGTTCACTTTAGCAAAGCGCTCTATGATAAAAGTCACAGTTAGAGGCTGGCGAACATTTCTTCATACTGATCTAATTCTGTCTTAATGTAACTGAACGAACACGTAGTACCACGTAGCGGAACCAATCGATATTCGAAGTTGTTTGGAGCTCGAAATACCTTCCACTTGTTCACAGAACCATGAGCGTCCAGCTGTCTACGTGTCTACGTCATAAAGTTTCACAATCACGCTTTAAATAATATTCACGGAACCCAAATGTGTATTGTTACTGTATTAATATTGAATGTTTGCCACTCTTGTCCGAATCTACATCGGATTGTTTGTTTTACGAGATTCTTTAGAATCCTTTCCGTTTTCCTCCTTCTATATGCGATTTTCCAGAAATGTTATGTGAACCTTCAATCTCAATAAAAACAGGCGAAAAGCTCTAGTTAGCATTTACAAATTCTAAAAACACTAACGATAAGTGCTCGGCAGTAATTGTGGTGCCTGCGATAAACTTAAAGCTCTGTCAATAACATTGATGCTATCTAGATTCGATAACAGGCGTTGTGTTCTATCATTGTAATGTTCAGCTTGCTTATCATTGTATTACAATTCATAATCCTCAAAGACAGGAAGGATGCAAGAGACATCGTTAAAATAACCAAAGAGACACACAGAAATGCAAATAAAACATATGTAAATTCGTCTCCAAGAATAAATTACTCTAACCCAAAACTCCCAAAAGTCTAGACTGCATTGAGTCATTGTAATTGTTTTATTTACTCCTTTTTTCAAAATCCAGCCAGCCAGTCCCAGCCTTACCGGAATGAGTCAACCTGCGAGCTGCTCTGAAATGATTCGGTCAGAAGGTGACTCAGTATAATATACTATGTTTCGTTGTGAGCGCCGAGAGTTTTTGAATGCACTTAAGTTATTATTTGATGATCATCTACAACTAAGTTCTTTTTTGATAAACTTAACGGAAATTGGGTTTCTTCTTCAGAATTTATACTTGGTTCTACTAATTCAAGTTTATTACTTAGTTCTAGCCCCTTTACTGTCTTATCAACAGCCGTGCCATATGGCTATTATTTGAATCTTCTTTTATTTATGATTTTAATGCTTTTTGAATGTGGCTACAGCTTGATTCATAGCTTCATCGAGCTACATATGTACATTACCAAGAGTAACACCAATACTTGATGGAAGAAGAAGTTCAGGGGGCCAAGTTTACTAATTTACAAACGTGTCAGTGGTCTGGCAATGATGAGTTTTTGACAGAAATGCCATAAAAAATCTGTCAAAAACTCATCATTGCGAGACCACTGACACGTTTGTAAATTAGTAGACTTGGCCCCCTGATGTGATGATGTCTTCAAAGCGAAGGACTTAATCTAGACGAAGTTCAATCGATTCATCGCCCACTCTTGCGCCTACTAAAAGCCACAACATCCGGGAAAAAATCAAACAATGTATGAAAATAATTCCGTCACATAGTTTTATTTATCGATGAATAATAGCTTAGTATCGAGAACTGTTATTTTATAACTTTATAAGTTGAATCACGTCAGATAAGATTAGCGGCTGACTAGCTTTCAAAATATTATCGTGTTATGTAAACTGTTTCTTAAGAACTTGTGACTTGTTAGGATTTCTTGTCTAAATACCTATAGTATAGTTTAATTTTATAGTTTAATTATAACTAATTAAACTTTTTGACTTCATCGTCATCATTTTGTATAGAAAACCAATGCGCATGCAAATTAAAGTCTTATGGTTTTCCTCCTGGCTGACGCCGAAACTTCTATAACCACATAAACACAGTTATGGGTTAAAACCATAATAGAGAATGAAATTGTGTTTATCAAATATAGATTTAGGGAAAACTACTCGTAGCGTTGTTAGGTACTCCTGCAATAGGGATGAAGCCTGGGTAAAAAAAAAAAATTATTTAGCCCGTCAGTCAGATAAATAAAAAAAAGCAGACACGTATTTTTTATTTATCATATTAATAAAAATTTCTAACCAAGGGGTATCTCGTATTACCCAGTTACTGGGTTGTGGAGGTCAGATAGACAGTCGCTCCATGTAAAATACTGGTATTCAGTTGCATCCGGGTAGTCTGGAAGCCGACCCCAACATAGTTGGGAAAAGGCTAGGCAGATGAGATGATGATTAATAAAAATTTACTCGGATAAAAATGGGTAGTGGGGACTCGCTACGTCACTGCAACTACGTATAGAATCTAGCACGGCGCGACGTCATGCCAAACTCAATGTATCGGCATTATCTTTTCATTACGTGAAAAGAGAAAAAATACGTGTCCAATATTTTTTAATAATCTACAATATGGAAAAAAAGAAAATTAGTCTTCATCCTTATTCATGGGTGATGTATTGTTACACAGTAAACTCTATCCGTATCTGCTTCAACTACTTCTTCGTTCACGAAGTGGTTGTTCAGACATGAATCATTATCATCATCGTCATCTATTTTGTGGTAAGAAAATGCGTTCTGACTCTGACGCATACCTCATGCATACCTTCTTAACGTGATTGATAGAAGTCTCAATCCGAAAGCCGAAATCAAGCTTTCCTTAAAATCTAATTATCACCATCCTGAATAAATCCAGTCGTCTAGAACGCTTTTTCAAATGACTCTTTAACACTATCCCTAAAAGCTCCTGCCAAAACAACAGCCAAAAATAATGGGATGATGTATGTTTATCAATCATGATTGTTTTCGTCTCGGGAGTAGTCGGAACCCACCTTTGTGGTGCTCCTCTGTATAAATGCCTTTCCTTCTGCAGTCTCCTGTGTGCTGTCCTGTCTCTTCTTCTCTCGTATCGTCACGAACTATGTATGTATACTTTATGAGAATAGCTTATGCTGTGGTGAAAATATTAGTCAGCTAGGTAATATTAGTCAGCTTCTAGTAAGGACTAGGAGCATGCATACTTTTGAGTATCGCCCCTAGTGTTGAACTATTTTTTAAGCTCCCAAAGCAGTAACTTGAAGCTGTCTCATAAGCTCATTTATTTATACCCACTAGTCACCACCATACCCAAAACTCCAAAGCCTACGTGCCCCATATCTTCCTCAAACTTGACAGCCCTTCAAACTGAACAAATAGTCCAAAAGGACGTCCGTTTGCTCAGTTCTATGATTTACACTTTACCCACAAACCTGGACGGCCCAATTTGGGTAATAATTTGGAAGAAATACTTGACTTACTACGAACATACCTACATATATAGGTCAGCAGGATTTGTACCTTTTCGTTTCGGAGCTACGTAAGCTAATTTGGGGGTTCCTTTATACCACGGACCGTTTAGCTCGTAAAGTAATTACTTACTTGCAATTGTTTCTCAAGTAAATGACTCTTGGCGAATGTAAAATCAGTCTCGAGTAGTGGGACTTGTTGGAGCTACGTCATCGTCAACTACATTTTACATAAACGGCTACATACGCAGTACGAGCTATTTGCGATAGCTTATAGGACTTAGATGGATCAACAATATAGTGTCGCTGCTATGACGACATGTTTTATGTTATGGCTGTCTACCGAACGGGTTTCCCCCGAAGACTATATAACCATGGAGTTTCTTGCCGGCTCTTCTCCATAGGAAACGACCAATTGGAACCGTGCACCTAGCTTCTGACGTTTCATAAGTGCCCATGTAGGTTTATGTGAAATAAAATATTTTGATTTTGATTTTGATTTTTGACTCAGTAAATGAGACATCACAGGACATGTCTGGTACTGTAACACAACCATTTTACCTCAGGCAGCGTACAATACTGGCACGAAAATTGAACATATTATTCCCAGTTCCTTTATCTTACCGACTGTTAATGATCAGTTGGTTACTGTTACGACTTGTAATAACAGTCATAAGTTATAGGAACGGGGTAATTCGATTTTAGTAACATGTCTGTAGCAGTTTTAACTCGGGACTGCTACACACAAGTTACTTATAGTTACTTTCTGTAATTAGGAGCGTAAAAAAATCATCTGTTCTCGCTCTAATACTTAGAATCAGCTGGTTCGTTTTAAAAGATCTGTACCTACTCAATAGCAGCACTTGTAAACAGAATGATTGGTTTCAGATAGATATAGGCTATCTATAGGAGTCGAGCATTAGTCGGTGGTCGACGCGAGGTCGTTGGCATATTTTTGCGGTATTTGTAGTTTTCCATACATCACGCCGGTAAAGCCCTGTTTCTGATTACTCATTAGTTGAAAAGAAACGAGTACAACATTGACACATGTCAGTTTTGTTATCAGGAGTTCAGAGGAGGTATTCAGGGAAACTTGAGTAAAGTGCAGGATAAGCATACGATTTTAGATAGGTTGATTTCGAAGTTGGTGGGTATTTCGAAGTTCGAACTGTTCGAAGCACATGTATGTACACATGCCGAAATGCCGATACCTATAGGTACCTATGCTTTCTGCTGAAAGTGTCATTATTTTAAACTATCATAATAGTAATTATCCAAAGCCTAGTTTTGTTTAGATTCGTATGCAGAGCTTGTTCTCCGTATGATCTATCTAAACTCAGTTTACTGCTCAGACAGAGATATCTACCAACAAGCTTTCCTAGTTTCATCCGGTTTCCACAAAAGCCATATCTACGAAAGTGCGTTTACTAGCGGTGGCCTGATATACTTTATCAGCGTAAGCCGAGAAGCGCCACTGTCAGGAAGATTAACTAATTAACTCGTCAAACAATCGACATTTTATCAAATTAGTGACGTCATCCGCAGCCATTTTTGGCGCGCAGTTACCGCGGCCAGTGACGCCCCCGTATCGATTGAAGCTCTTAGTAAATTAGTGATGTGTGCAAACATCGAGCACTCGATGAAATTAGATTGACATCTGTCATTAACCGTGTTATTTCCAGTATTTGTTAATATGATATATGGTGCGTGTTATCTTTAATAAATTGACTACATGAAATTGTCTTTTTTTATCACGAACCTGCTTGTTATTCTGTTCTATAAAATCACAATCAGTGCTTTAAATTTTAACACATACCTCACTGTAATGGACATCTTAGAAATCGCTTCGATTAATGATGAATTACCTACACGCCTCGTCTGTTCTCAACAAAAGTGATCATTAAATTACATTACTTCAGCTTTAGCGAGAACAATTGGCGCAATATATTGATGATGATGTGCGTAACTGCGAACGTAATCGCATACCGACGCCGTATATGTGCAACAAACTCATAAAACTGCTTTACGAGACGCACCAACAACAATAAATAATTATCTAGTATTTAATAATAGCAACAAATGATACGCCAAATCATACTATAATCGATTTAATTAATGCATCGTTAAAATTTCAAAATGGCGTCATAAGACGTTATGTTTTACGCGGCATTGTACAGATCACACGCATGTTGTACGTCAATAAACAACAGCTTCCCGGTAAAACGAAGAATTGAAAATGTAAAAGCTTTATTTGCGTGGATTAGACGCGAGTTTCCGATTTTAAAATTAGGTTTTTCTTTCGTCGCAACTGAAATATGCCATTGGTCTTGGTCAGTGATAAATGAATGTCTAGGTAGGTATTTATCAATTCTGTTGGGTCTTAAATGTCTAAAATGTATTAAGAATCATCAGGGGAATTGCCAAATAGCTAACACTCAATAAATCTTACGCTATTACGCTTCACTTCAACGAGACGGAAATATAGCGGCAGAACTTTAATACGACATTTACGAACCACGGAAGACAATAACTATTCTGAAGAGCAATAAAACTTTCAGCCGGCACCACGCACAAAGTGAGACACTTCAAATTAACGTGGATATAACCAGTATATCTTAGAATTTTATGGTGGCGCCACTTGCAACGCCAAATCTGTCAAAACCCGTGCATATATAGCTAGTTCCCTATCCTGCCACCGTCCAAATTACACTGGACTTAGTGGATAACCTAGTCTTGTTATGAAATCCAAATACTTTCCCACAGGAGTGGTTAGTCGGCGCCAGCGCCGCACGTAAATGGTTGCAAACGATCTTATGTCTGTACTCTGTAGCTGCAGACTAAAATAAGAATGTGATCATTACCAGCCGGATCTGTTCTAGCCGCGCGATCGGTTGTCTTTACCGATACCCCGATGTTGTTTCAATAATTATGAATCGAATATTTCTCATTTTTCCACTGTTTCATGAAAGAGCTGCCAAACAAACTTTTGAGATAAGCCGATTAAACATATTGGTGTTTGCGCTAGTTTTAGGAAAATATTCGGCCTGTAGAGCGGTTACTTAAGTTTAAGCAGTTTTGATTGATTACGTAACTTCCATACGGCTGATTTTTCCAACGTCAGATATCTTTTTTATGTGGAATAAAATTGACGTCTGACAGTTTTTGTATGGAAAAACTGTCAGAAATTCAAAAGGTATCTCTCTATCTACTGCGTTGCAGAAATCGGCCCTTAGTTTAATGAAGAAAACTAGAATACATTTTAATAGTAAAGTTCTTGTAGACGCCTACGACGGCTCTCACTCTAGATTTTACTCTTGTTTTTCACGCTGCCACTAGCGCCGGAATCCAGTATTCAAGTAGGTACAGAAATCAGAGCATTTTGTTTAAAAAAAAACTTTGTTCTTCACATTTTCATAAGGGGTTTCTATTTTTCCCACAAAATGTTAAACTTAGACAAGTTTTCAATTCCACAGCGCTTGAAACTTTCATCACTAGGTACTTAACTTTCGACGTTAAGTGCAGTCACCAATTATTTTAAATGCCATGACTCTCAATTTCAATAATCCACTAATGAGTTTAGATTAACCATACCCCTATGATCGACTCTTTCTCAGAACATTTTCTTAATAAGGATGAGAAGTCATCAGCTACGACTGGCCACTTAACAGGACAGCCGTCATTACCGACCGTATTAATAGCTGTTTGTATTCACAGACGATAATGAGGAGGGGCGATGGGTGACCATTGCACCGTAAATAAACGAGTCCTTGGCATTACTGATTAGAATTGCGAAATGTCATGGTGTACATTTGTCATTCAGAAAAATAAAAACGATCTGTCAAAGTGAAGGGTAATTTGGCGCCAAAAATGACAGCTATTTCGTAGTCATTCCTGTCATACCGGCAAGGAATTCTATCACACTTCAAGGTGAAAATTACCCGCAAACTTCCCGAAATAGTAATAGTAGAGTTATTTCGGTTTTCGTGGTAAAATGGCCTCGACCTCGCCTCGTGAAAAGGATCGAAGTGGCTTATTCTTGACTACCTAAAACAGGAACTGTTTTTTCTCTATTTTCTCCACCGGCTTTAGAAAAATATGTGCCAGTATAACGGAACTGCATTCAAATGATAATTATTATTATAATCGTGTCAGTGGGCAGGTGTGCGTTTGTGTGGCGAGTTATGAGAATTTATGCTTTCCAGACACCCGTGCAATTCGCATCGACATGTAAATCCATGCTAATGTCTTCACCCAGCGCCGCGTGGCATGCTACGCCTAGTTTTTGTAGTTCGGAAAGAAAAATACGTGGAAATGACGTGATTGGTGCAAACGCGACGTAAGATTCATATTTCAATTTGTAATGAAAGTAGTACCTCCGAAACCCTACTAGTGCGGGGAAGAAGATATCGATAGAAATGAGGTCCGTCTCTGATTCTCTCTATTTGTGATATAATTATATGAGAGGAAATAGACAGAATTAGCAGAAACGGAACATTGGCGGTTTTTTTAAAATTCTTATATCTAAAAAATTATAAATCAATCAGAAATTAAAATGGATTCGATTTCGATTTGCTCAGTAGTTGAGAGTGCTTGATAGGTCCAAACTCCAAACTTTATTGCGGTTAATAATTATACATGAGTCCATTTTAGGACCCCTGCATCCTAATAATTACGCTTTTATTAGTAGGAACCTATCCACATGTGATTTCGACTGGCCTAATAATCCGTTGACATGGGGAATCGACACTAAAAAAATTTAATTATGTTTACACAACACGAGAAAGGACCGTAGAAGAATTTGCGAATTAGATATTCAATCATTCAATGTGGTAGTCTAAATTTAGGTATAAATAACGGACCTCCCACAGCGAATGATTGGCATAACAATAATTTATTATATTTATGATCACGTAATGAGGGCGAATAAAATCTGGGAGGGCATAGCAATGAAATGAGATCAACATGTTTGGCTGAAAATACATCTACTTGCGAACCACCAGCCTTCCGTTATATTACGTATATTACTAACTGGAACTAGTATAAGTATTTATATTTTATACAAAATATACAACATCTTATTCCGTTAGTTTAACATTATCTTCGGTTTTCTGAACTCTGCTTTTAAATTGACCGTACTAGTTTTTGCGCTCAGTCTTTCTGAGCAGAGAGATGCTCTGATTTCTTTTGTCAATATCTGCAGTAATATGTAGATTTGTAGAATATGTCAATATCATAATAAGCCGAAGTATTACTACTTAGCGAGTCGCTTTTCTTGCGAAATTGCCTGGTTATGAGGTCAAATATGACGGCAAAAAGTAGGTACTAAATCAATTTACACATAGCCTAAATGACACTGATCTCCTTGACATTTCCTTAAAAAGCTCTAAGTAGGTGTCCGTAATGTTTGTATAAACTTTGTATTAGTAATATGACTAACAACACGTGCCCAACTCATAAAAAATGTGTAACACAATCCTTGTTTTTTGTTACAGATCGTATGGTGTCTAAGCTACATCATGGCCGGAAGGAACTTTTGACAAGACCATGTCAAAATTAAAAAGTATAAAATGTCAAAAAAGAATTCTAAATTAAAATTTTAAATCTTGTGAAGTGATCCAGTGATAGTGAAGTGCTTAACTATGGCCGATATCGATATGTCGTATGATATGTATGGAAACAATACAAATATGGACAACGTTACCCATTACCCAGCAGAGGCCACGATTCTAGCTGCAGCGTGTGCCTGCATCTTTAGTGTCGTTGGAGTCGTCGGTAGGTTACCTTCCATTGTTTACCAGTTAATATTGTGTTTACAGGATCGATTTTATAGGCCGTTCTAGTAACTGCATGTCCGATGCCCGATGCAACTATTCGAGGAAAGCGTTGAAACACTGTTTGTTTACAGCGACGTGGCGCTGTACAAACAATGTGTCATATCCTAATAAACTACATTTCAAAGTTCTGTATCATTGATATTTCATCAACGTGTTTTGAAAACAGTCGAAGTGGTGTTAGTGCTAAATGGATTTCCAGAGATACATAATGAATAATAATAATAATATACCATTTATTTCAGGCGACACAGGCCCATAGAAAAATAACTTAACCTAGACTAAGGCTTAAGATTATGTTAGTAGCACTTCACTTTGCACTAGCTTAACATATAGAATTATGGTGCGCATTCTGATGACTTGCCTGAAACAAAAATTTTAACTTTATACAAGTTTGTTATTTAAAGAGGCTTGAGCTGTCAGATCTCCAAAGAAGCTCTTATAAGCAATACATAAAAGAAAGGTAAACAATTTCCGTATTAGAAATTGAACCCTTTTAAGTTCGAACCGTAAATTAGAACATCAACGCACGAAGAGATTTTACCGATCGGAATTTAAACTTTATCTACAAAGGTGTAAGTTCAAATTCGAATGTTGATTTTTAAGTATGCATTTGTTTGTTGCTCGATGTACTTGCTATCACTAGAAAGCGTTCAATAATCGGTCACTTAACACGAACGCAACATAAAACGCTAAGTGCCGGTCGTAATCGAACATCAAACGGTTTGTTACACGACTCGATACCTATCCGACTACGTCGCGCTCTCGGACGCCCAGCTGCGTAAACAAACATACGGTGCACATCACTAGCCAGTTGCGTTCGATGTTTGAATTTTTTTAAATTTTTGTTGGGGATGTGGTTCAATAATGTACAGCATCCGAATATAACCTATTCATATTTTTTCATCTTCACAAAATAGGCAGCGCTACGTCAATCAACTCAGCCTATTGCAGTCCACTGCTGGAAATACCTCGCCTCTTCCAACTCGCGCCACAACACGCTGTCCTCCGCCTTCCGCATCCAGTCCGTCCCAACCACTTTCTTAACCGGGAACTTACCGGGAATGTACTTGTACTTACCATATTTTTTGGCATTCCCGGTGATGCCACCCGGTCCCTAGGAGGTGGTCGTCGGTCCATCGTCGCTGGGGGACGGACGTTCCACGCTACGCTTACCGGTACGCGTTCTCCGTTCTCCTCCCAGGGACTCGTCTGCTCCACCGGCCATCGGTCCTTCGACAAACATGAAAAATGGCCAGCCCACTGCCACTAAAAGAACCGAAGTTACCGGCATTGCTTGCAGAGTAAGCAGTGCAGCGCTACCTACGTAATTTTAGTAATTTCGCAACAAGGAACTTTCACAGTTCACGCTGAAAGGCGAGCAGCCAATGATAGAGCGTGTATTTAAAATGTTATTACAGTGTTATGACTACTTTAAAGAAGTAGCATTTAGATTTTATTTCGCGGCTAAACACACAGCTGGCTTATGTTTTAGCTCTCTGCCAGTTTTGACTGCGTTGTTTAATTTAAATAATTTTGAACGTCACGCCTTCTTTGAGACGTATCTGAATGAACTTTGCCGTCTAATTTCTCATCTCACGACATAAAATGGTAATAAAACCTGGAGCGAGGGCTGTTGCCCTTCGAGAGTGAACGACAGAACGAGTGAATGAATGGGTCCATTGACGGGACGTGACTAAGTCCTGAAACGCACCACTGAATGTTTAACAGGAATTAATTAATTTAATACGTTTTATTATAAGTCGCAGTTTGAATGTATCGTTTGTCAAATAAGTCGGATGCATCGGACCGGGGACGAAGTTTGAAAACATAAACTATAGTTTTTTTTTTATTAGAATTAAGACAAGTCTTGAAAAGGTCTTGTTTGAAAAGGTTTTTGACCTGACACGTACTTATTTAATCTTGACTTCAACATTTCATTGACTAGGGACTAATCAACTAAGAATATGGTTTAAGACATTTATTTCTCAAAACAGAATACAATTATTCACTTAGAATGAGAAACACTGGTTACATACTTAATTATTAGAAACGTTCATAGGAACGAGTATCGGAACGGTATTTTAAAGTTAGTAGTAGATACAATGTTGTTGATCGCTGACAGTTAACATTATGTTAGTAAAATAAACTATGCTAAAAAAGATCGAGTTTAGAAGGTAATTTTTTAATAAATATAATTATGTATTATTATATTTCTATATAATATATACAATATGTCCGGTTTCGGACTGTACAAACTTAAAGAGGTGGTAGTTTGCTCTATTCTATCAATAAAATTATTCTACATGTAGGGTCGGAACCCAGCCCCCCCTGAATGGCAGCCATTTTTGTGTTTTGATCGTTTTTTATGGAGCGTGCATACTAAAAGTACAGTAACTTTACAATTACTGTGTGTATATCACCTCCTTAAGTTTTTACAGTCCGAAACCGGACATACAGTATGTTAACTAACAAAGGGCGTTCCCGTTACCCTGCAAGAGTATAGCGTTTATACATGCTAAAAAAAATATTACCATTAAAAAAAAATTTTTTTTTTTGTTTTTGTATAGTAAAATATTTACAAAAAATATTAAATTGTTACGGAAAATAAACTCTCTGTACACGCCCACTTGTCACACTTGTTTTTCTACGTTGAAAAACAAGTGTGCGTGTACAGAGTGTTTCTTTTACGTTTAAATTTAATCGTTTTGTGAACATTTCACGACAAAAATAAAAAAATTTTTTTTTTTTTTTGGAGTGGTAGGTAATATTTTTTTTAGCACGTATACACGCTATACTATTTCAGATTAACGGGAACGCGCTTTGTTAGTTAACATACTGTATATATACCGGACGTAGAATTGATCGTGTGTGTAATAAGTAATATTATTACTTATTACACACACGATCAATCACAACACAATCCGTTTCATTTTGACAGTTCAACAACATTCATTGCGTTATTTACGTTGTTGAGCTGCAGATACATTTTTCGAACATAAATAAATGAAGCAATGGATTAGCAATAACCTTCAAAATGATTCAGATTATGACTGATCGTGTGTTACGCAATTTCCAGCTAACCAATTCCATCGCTATTATTATCAAAGCAAATATTCGCCGACCAACAAGCGTCCATCTAACTAACGACCGCAGCGATGGCCGCCATTTGTCACCGACTTTATTATCGAAACAATTAGCCTCGCCGAGGGACATCCGCACACAATAACACCCCCTATGTATCAATCTATAAATAGAATGCGATAAATATAACTAGCTTTTGTTATTGGATTGGATTAGAAGCGATTAGTTTTCTAAGTAAGTAGGTACCTATATTATGTATGTACAGTCGAAAAAATTGAATTCTGACCCACCATAAGCTTATTTTCTTACAGACATTCAAATACAATTAGGTCGACATTCACGTAAACATACATTTCCTTGGTAACGAACTTGTCAACTGCCATCTTTGTTATTTTGACGGTTTCAAACGATTTATCGTCAAAGTTGGTCATGATTCACTTAGCCTGACTGTACCTAGGTGGAAGACTGGCTAATGATACCTGAGGCCCTAGACAAGTGAAATTTTATCAGCGATAACGATGATGGAAAAGGCAAAAATGTATAGGACTGACATAAACTATCGAAAAGCTTATGTCAATCATGTTGAAAGTCGTTGTAGAAATACGAAACGCTTTAGAAGCGATTGTCATTATTGTCTAGGCCTTCTGGAAAGTGGAAAATTAGGTGCTCATATTATAACCAAAAGAGTTTCTGAAAGACTTTTTCTTGAAGTCTGGATTAATCGAAAAAGGAACCCCAAATCAGGGGTCTTCAGTTGTCAGCCCGAAAGTCTGACAACCAAACTACAAAAGGGGCCTCAAATAGGCAGTCGCTCCATTTATATGGTATTCAGCTGCATCTGGTTAGACAGGAAGCTGACCCCAACATAATTGGGAGAAGGCTAGTTGATGAGGGCCAATCGGAGACTTAATTTGGAATAAAAAACACACTAAAACCAACCTAATCCAAATCTAACAACAACTTTAGGTGTTCGTCGCCTTGCAAGCAAGACGTTCATATCACAGGACATATTTATTGGACACGAGAGCGCTAGGACTTGGACGGTCTTCTCTGGTAGATAACCCTGACTCCCAGTAGCTGATTGTGGTTATATGTAAGTATTTCATAGAAACATGACCGCAAGATACGAGCCGCAAACCTCAGAAGGATGAGCACTGTAATTATGTAACTTAGATAATAGGTCACGGTGACATTGTAAACAACAGGCGAAGTGAAGTGGCAGATCAAATAGTAAGGCATGTATTATTCATTTAATCGAATACCAAATAATTCCCATTTTGTTGTCCTCAATCAATCTGCCTAGCCTTTTCCCAACTATGTTGGGGTCGGCTTCCAGTCCAACCGGATGCAGCTGAATACCAGTATTTTACATGGAGCGACTGCTTATCTGATACCTCTTGGTAAGACTGGTTTTGTCCTAAAAAATACTATATATACTAAACTATTTGGTCGGTGCTTTTACTGCGTTGTAAAACTTTCAGAACTGAAAGTCGCCTAACTTAGAAAAAGTTAGTGAGCTTTTCATTAAAGTGTACTAAATTTAAAAAAAATACAGGCTCCCACCGTCAAGTAAATTATACAAGGTTAAATTAAAGCTATCTAAACATGATAATAACATGGTAATTAACCATTCTACAAACCCGCAACATCTTACCTAGAAATGACCTCAGTAAACATCCATTATCAATATCGCCATTACAATTTTTATTCTTCCCTTATTTATCAGTTATCACTAATCACTGACAGATACTGCACATGTCATAATATAAACCAAGGAGCAAATACATATAAAGAGCCACCCATAAACTGATTAATTAGGAAGATTTACGCCGACAGCGTGCAGAGGGTAGGCAGATCAATCACTTTGTATATCGCTGGACAGTTGACCGACGACCTAGGGGGACGATCGTAGGGAAATAAACATGTGTGGTTTGTAGGGCTGCCAACTTCTGTTTCTTAAGTACTTATTATAAGTTAAAGTCGCTTTTCGTGTGCCCGCGTTGTTCTTCTACACTACGTCACGGATTTTGATGCATTTTCATTTTACACCATAATTTAAAGAATTTATTCTGGAAGGTTTATGTGTATTGAATACTGGTTATTATGTATAATTATGATTAATTTTAAACTTAGGATATGAGGCGTAAAAATTGTCATGTTTTTTTGATAACACAACAAGATAGTGAAGATAGGTGCCAAATTCCACACAAACTTTCATCCCCTATTTAAGCCCTTTAGGCGATAAGTTTCAAAAATCCTTCCTTCGTGCTTACTTTCGTAATATAAGGAACTCTTGAGCAAAATCAGCAAAATCTAATACTTCTAGCCCCAGTCGTTTAGGCTGTCCGTTGTCTGTCAGCAAAATGGAGATTTTGCAAAACTAAAAAATTCATAGTTTCGCGTTTTTTTAATGTTACGAAACATTAAAAAATAAAAAATGGCCTTGTTACCTGCAGTGAATCAATAAAAGGTTCTTATACAACACAAACAAACAACAGTATTTTAAAACAGTAAAAAAAAAAAAACAGAATTTAAAACAGTATTTTAAATTCTTACTTACTTTGGTATTATTGAATCAGTAATGTGGTTGGCAACCCTGGTGACATGCCTTGCAACCGGGTGGCAAGTTGTGGTGTTTATTGATAAAATGGAATTGTATTTTCAATGAGATGGTATCGTGTAACGTGTTATCGTTATCTAATGAGTTTAACGGGCTGTTAGAGCTGGAACGAAGTATTTTTGTAGCTAGAATCGAGATATTCAGAATAGAACATGATAAATCCACATCCACATTAGTCATAATGGGATGAGAGCGTTGTGACTTTGTACTAACCGACGCAGGTCACCAGAGGTCGATCGATTAGGTTAAGCTACGCTTGCCAAAGTCAGTCCATGGATGGATGACCATAGCGACCGAAACCCCTAAAGCATGTTGAGAACGCGTTACCCAGTAACTGCTGGGTTGTGGAGGTTAGATTAAAGATAGCCAGCTCGCTCCATGTAAAATACTGGGTATTCAGCTGCATCAAGTTAGACTGGAAGCTGACCCCAACATAGTTGGAAAAAGGCTAGGCAGATGATACTGGTTTGCCTAACTAATTGGTACTTGTTGTTGATGAGGTTGTTAAATGACAATGAACAGATATGAATTAGATCACACAGAATTATTCAGAATTCATATCACACGCGATGACGCGATCCATTCAACAAACACCAGAAATCCATCAACATAATAATACAACGCATTTGTGACTACAACAAGATGGCTTACTAACGGCAACAGCAACGAACGGTAGCCGTGATGAGTGATCCTCTATGATCAATAATTATTGTGCTGTCTGTCTGTCGGTCCAAGCACGCGATCTCTTCATCCTACAGTGTTAATCAGCTCCGTTCGTTAACGGACTCGGGTTGTGTTGCACTAGTTGTCTTGTAACGCTACGGCATAGATTTCATAGTAAATGGACACGGATATGGGAACGGGATTTTCAAATTGTGGAGAAAGAATTCAATTACTGTAAAATTACATGGGACTTGAACATAACTAGCGATGGGATGTACTCATCATCTGCCTAACCTTTTCCCAACTATGTTGGGGTCTAACCGGATGCAACTGAAAACCAGCGTTTCAAATGAAGAGACTGCATATCTGGGGGCCAAGTCTACTAATTTACAAACATGTCAGTGGTCTCACAATGATGAGTTTTAGACAGATTTTGTATGGCATATCTGTCAAAAACTGATCATTGTGAGACCAATGACACGTTTGTAAATTAGTAGACTTGGCCCCCTGACCTCAACAATCCAGGTACGGGGTAACACGATACCCCTTGGTAAAACTGGTTGTCAGACCGGGCTACCCGTATAACTATCAAAGATCTATGTACAAATAACAGCCCCCCTGCTCCCCTGCCTAAATTCAAGGAAATACAGGTGTGAGCCGTGATGTTATGTTATATAGGTTCCTAAGTACCATCTGTAAAATTTTCATGAAAACCGGGTTGTACCTTTTTCTTCCCGTTGGCCCTCTAAGAAAACTATAAGTAATATAGGTATGTATATCCGCTAGAAACAGTAGTTTCCTGGTTTCTGTAAACTTTGGAACGATCCATTGTTTGTCGACTGGTGACAATGGTCAGCAGGACCCCATGCGGGGAAATAACACTGACTTACGATAAAGTGGAAGATAAGCGATCGATTTCAAATCGCTTCCACTTTGTGAGACCCCTCGTCTTTGGTCTTACCCTACCTATGTCCCTCTTGGTCTGACCTATATGGGACAATTGTAAAAATAGAACGGAATAAAAAAAAAATGTTATGTTATCAGGTGAAGGCCAAAGAAACCGCGAATATATTTTGAGAAAGATGATAAACTATGGCCAAAAAGGGAGTGAAAACTGAAATTAGAATTGCTGAGTACTGAGATGACGACTGATAGAGCTGATGTATTGAAGAAGAACATGATATCAGAGCGCCCAACACAGATTAATTGGGGTGAGGGCTGGAGAAGGATGTTAACTCAAAGTAACCATTACAACTCCTACAAGGCAAGGACGTCATTTACACTACTACAAGAATCTAGCGCTCAAATGACGCTAACAATCTGACGCTTTTGGTCATCGATCACTAAGTGATCGATGCTTTTGGTAAACATTTTTGTGAACGTCACTTGAAATGACATGTATTCAAAAAACAAGATGGCTGCATCGGTTCTGAGGCCCTAGACAAAGTGACATTCTATCAGCGATAACGATGATGGAAAAGGCAAAAATGTATAGGGCTGACGTATGCTATCGAAAAGCTTATGTCAATCCTGTTGAAAGTCGTTATATAAATACGAAACGCTTTCGAAGCGATTGTCACTTGTCTAGGCCCTCTCATTTCGGCCACGCGGCAAAAGAACCAGGCTTTATAAATGTTTTGACACAATATCAGCTGGTTCTCTTTGTTGACGAGAGTGTTCAATAAGTGGCCCATTGACCGATTGGTCACATGCGTTCGACGAACACGAGTTATCAATACAAACACATTACTACGTCATCGGTAATCCTTTTTTATCGAGGATTTATTATTAACGCTTTTAAACGTCATTTTGTAGGTAGTGGTGCTTACAGAGAAGCAAAGGCATTTATAATAGACGACCTATACGATAGACGGCACATAGCGGATTTAGCGTAGGTACCTACCATAGCTTAGTTCTATGTCTGGCAGGACGAGACATATTATAACTAAGCTATGGTACGAGTTAGTGAGTAATATGTTCCTTGGTCTCGTGTCATACCTACGCGGTATACCCACAAGGCCACAAGACAGGTCCTACTGTGTGCAAAAGAAAATTATTTTCAATGAAAACTATTTTCAACTTAACTACGGTTTCTTTTGATTAGTAGTACTTATACTTACCTTCTTCTTCTTCTGCCTAGCCTTTTCCCAACCATGTTGGAGTCGGCTTCCAGTCTAACCGGATGCAGCTGAATACCAGTATTTTACATGGAGTGACTGCCTATCTGACCTCCACAACCCAGTAACTGGGTAATACGATACCCCTTGGTAAGACTGGTTGTCAGACTTGGGCTTCTGACGACCCGTAACGACTGTCAAAGATTCACAAATGACAGCCGGGACCAACGGCTTATCGTGCTTTCCGAGGCACGGAGGCGACTTTGTCTGCGATCTAGGATGAAAAGTAAAAGTAGCCTATGTTCTTCTCCAGGTCATAATCTACCCATGTACCAAATTTCAGCCTAATCTGTTCAGCCGTTTTAGCGTGAAAGAGTAACCAAGAAACTCACTTTCGCATGCATATAATAAACAAAAATACAAATCTTTTCTATTTATAATACGAGTAGTAAATATAAAATAAGGTTATCATTTATTTAACTATGATTCTAAATAGACTTTAGTTATTTCTGTCTCTATGTCTGCTATTCTTTTTTTTTTGCCTGCGTTTCTAAAGTGAAGTAGACTGGAAATAATATACCTAATATAATATGGAAATATTGCTACTTTCAAATTCAAAGGTATAACCGCCCAGATATTTAATGGGCGAAACACTATTAATAAATAAATATTTATGCCCTAAAAGCCTAACTTCCATTTAATTTTCGAAAGTAACGAATACCGTAATAATGTATAACTAAGAAAGAGAAACGGAAAATTAACGACTTGTAAAAATTAACAAGTAAAGAATTTGCATAAAATAATAGTTCTATGTGATTTCGTATGTATCTTGTAGCTTGTTATTGTTTGAGGGTTATTGAACTTATAGGTAGGTACAGGAAACAGGGAGCTCGTGGCTAAGAAATAACAGCCGCACAGGTCGATCCTTCAGGTTAAGCTACGCTTGCTGGGGTTGGTCCGTGGATGGGTGACTATCTTTACATATCGAGACTCCTCCGTGGCTCGGAAAGCACGTTAAGCCGTTGGTTCCGGCTGTCATTCGTTGATCTTTGACAGTCGTTACGGGTCGTCAGAAGCCCGAAAGTCTGACAATCAGTCTTACCAAGGGTATCGTAGTGGAGGTCAGGTCAGGCAGCCGCTCCATGTAAAATACTGGTATTCAGCTGCATCCGGTTAGACTGGAAGCCGACCCCAATATAGTTGGGAAAAGGCTAGGCATATGATGAGGTAGGTACAGGAAACGAACAGGTACACACGGCTACACATCAAGATATACATTTCCAGTTTATGCTGATCTCGCATTGTATAGGATTTCTTTACAATGCGAGGTCAGCTTATACTGGAAATGTATAGCTTGATGTGTAGCCGTGTGTACCTATAGTTTTAAAATGCCTCTCCCATGTGTGTTAATTAATTAATTAAGTACTCGAAAATATATATTTTTTACTAGCTTCCGCCCGCGTCTTCACCCGCGTGGTATGTCGATAAAACGTACCCTATGTCCTTCCCCAGCAGGCGTAGCATGAGCACCGTTTTGTCGACGGAAGAGTAGACAAAAATGACGTTTCCTGTAGACAGTAGACAGTACGAGACGGCAGCAAAATAGAAAGAGTCAACTGCACTTTTTACGAAATTCACTGTTTTACATAATTCGAATCAGAATTCTTTGTTTTATCATAGGATTTATCGGTTGTCAGTGTGATTTTGACAGTAAGGATAGAAAACTTTCTTCCGAAATAGTCTACATATAAAAAGACCTAGACAAAGATTGTTAGAAATGAAAGACAAAATGACTGATTGTAGAAAGATTTCTACGGTGCGGTGGATCTCAAAAATGAAGAAGCGAACTGTCACTTTGTATAGAAAAAGCTATGTCTATTCTTCGTAGAGATAGAAAGCGCCATGTTACGCCTGCTGGATGCCATCTATCTCCTTGCCAAATTTTGAAAATCCGTCAGTGGTTTAGGGGTGAAAAAAGGTTCAGTTGGAAATCCGTTCAGTGGTTTAGGGGTGAAACGGTACCATACAGACTAGAGATGGGTAGGCAGATTGATTACGTACTCAACTCGTGTCGACACGAGATAAGAAGTAGCCCATGGATGTACTGATACAAAATCTAGAACGAAAGCACATTACCGAGTCCCGGGTATTGAACTTGCAAATAAATCACTGAATGCGATAAAAACTGCATCTTGTGTTCATTAACGGTCGATAATGTAAGAAACTAATAATTATAGTGCATTTAAAAGTATGGCGATGTATGAAAATGAAAGTTGATAATTAGTTTATTCTTCGACCATCCGTGAAACAAGCAATTGATCATAGTTTAATTGATTGCGATGATTTACATTATTAATTACCACAAGTTGCCACTATTTGCCATTTGGTATGTCTCCTACCTAGAAAGCCTAGTTCTTCTTTGTTTCTTGTGGGTAGTGACTAGCCTAATGTCAGGCCTCTGACTTGGCTTCACATGTCGTCGAGAAATATCTCTCTGTTTCCTCACGATGTTAGCCTATAATTATATATTGGCTTTCTTGGTCCAGAATTAGTCATAGTCTAGAGACTTTGTTCTGCAGAAAGTTTTGAGGTTTTTCAATCTAGGTCCAGAAATATTTTAAGGTTTTAGTGGGCTCTTATAACCGGCTTCTGAATTGAGAATTTCAAGTTGAACCTTGTCAAACTTCAATGTAGCCGAAATTCGTGAGATGATGATTCTCAATTCAGAAAGCATGTTTTAGTAAACAAATTAAAATAAAATACAGTTAAGCGCTAAGCTGACCATGGAAAATTTGACTTTGACTTTGAGGCACCTGAAGGAATACGGGTGGGTTTTCCCTCTCGCTCCGCCCAGAGCGGGAGAAATCATTTGAAGATTTCCCACCGTCATGCTGGGGCTACACTTCGCGTCGCGAACTTTTCTTCGTGCGTGCGCTCTCTGTTGCTCAGCGAGACATCGAAGGGTGTGCGAGAGAGAGCGCACGAAGAAAAGTTCGCGATAACGCGAAGCGTAGCCCCAGCATAAAAAAAGGACATAATGCCGGAATTTCTAAAGGTACGATTCCAAATTATCCATCGTCTGCAAAGATAGATTTCTATGAAATTATATGGACGTGGTTAAGATAAAAAGAGGGTTTAACTTTTTGTCTGATGTTAGTCGGGGTCATGGTGGATAAAACGATGAGTACTAACGGTGATTCAATCATATTTGTTTAGCTAATCAATAATATACCTACGTCACATCCGCCAAGTAGGTACTTATTGCAATGATATCATAATTTTATTTGAAAACCATGTAGGTAGGTTACTTAAATAGCATAACAATATAATCATAAATAGTTAACCATCATATCATAACTAATATTATGGATATATATCTTTTTCCTGGACTGAATCTCTTTTCCTTATGCCTATTTAAACCTATAATTGTAAAGCCAAATACATAATACAAACTAGGGCTTGTGGTACCTAATAATCAGAGTAGGTAATTATACACTTATTCTTTTAATTAGTACGCTTAGATGTACCTACCTAGCTATGTTTCCGTCTACCTACTGTAGAGTAGACGTACGGTAGACCGTCTGTGGTCTTACCACAGCGACGCCACTTCATCCAAAATACTTTGAACGACACTGGTATTGAAGGACTAATGGGAGCGGTCCGCCACTTGTCCTAGAGGGCCTCCAAAACTCGAAGAATACTTTTAAATCAAATCCCAAACAAGATCAAAATATTACCTATGTTTAGTAAAACGGCAGCCCCTACGGAGATGCTAGGCATGCTACATATAAACGTAGTGTGGTAAAATTTTCAAGCTCGCTTCGCTCGCTCTTGCAACCTACATTCTCTGACTTTTCTGCGCTATTCGACAATGTATCTCCAAGTATTTATGAACGAATGGTCAAATGAAAACCTTACCTATCCGGGGTGGGTTGCTAAAATTAAATTTTCGTGCTCGCTTCGCTCGCTCATATTCTTACATTCATCCTTACATTTTCAAACTTTTCTGTAAGTATAGGTTGACAAAGTAATTCCTATTTTCGTTTATAATTATGTTCAAAATAATTTTTTATGTAGGGTACAAACATTTTCGATCCGCCTTCCCTCGCTCTACCATCCCCTACTCGCCTGATGCTGTAGGTTTCTGCTTCGAAAAAGATCTCACATTTCTGTATCAATTGTCAAAAGAAAACCTAACCTTTTCGAGGCAGTGTGCTTAAATATTTCGACGTACATTCCTGGGCGGGTGAGGGTTCCGTTTATTTTTGCCGCCCCGGGCCCCCTACAGACTTAGTCAGCCACTGGACACCGCAAAAAATAAGTTCCATTCCGTTGTAAATAGATTCGGTATTTTATTTTAGTTCGCAAAGTAAATAGGTACGCGTGTGAACCACAAATAGAGCGGCGCTAAAAAGGGTTATTATTGGTATGTTATGTCTCGGCCAGCAGCTCGTTAAAGTGTGAACAGTCCCTCATAAACATCGAGTCTAAAATAATTGTGAATCGATTTAAATCGGATAAGTGGCCACTGGGGCCACTCGTATTGCGTTTAAGAGAAATGCCAATCAATCGAATCGCCTTGTTTATATTCAGAGTCCGGGTTCATCTCTAGCTAGAGCTGATTCGTTATGTTCAATTTCGTTTTCGGAATTTATGAAATTTTTCGGGAAACGCTTTAGTGCTTTGCCACTAGCATATTACAGCAGCATCCGATTGTTACGTAAGCCAACCAATTTAGTGGTAGTGATAATTATTATAAATATGCAATTTCCAGCATTATCAGCGTACTTTTCGATGACGATTATCATCATAGTTATTATTATGTAAGTACCTACTTATAAATCACTCACCAAATCGTTGAATTCATCGATGTGTTGAGTTTTGAAGCTTTAAAGTTTTCATTAGGTACGGTGACCGTGACACTTGACTTTGACTTAGATTTGTCGGATGGTGGAATTTAAAAAGTTTTCAAACCATAGTGACATACCAAAACAAGTTTAAATATGTGGGGTACAGTCAGTATAGATATGAGTTTTAACAAATACCAGTGGTATTCGTTTTTGGTATTAGAATGGAATAAATCGTGTGTCAGATTTGTTATCTGAGCCGTAGGAATGGTCACACGCGACTTTTTTTTTCTGCAAATAAAAACCTTTAAATTCTCCCCGAAAACAACAATAAGTAAATATTCATTATAATAAGTAGTGTCTGAAACACTTCAAGCCAGTTAAACATGCCTAATCTATTGACTACTGAGGTAACACTGAAAAAACAGTAATTTGCGTAAGTAATCCTGTAACCGGTTTCGCATGACATTGATTTAGACATCTTACTTCCTTTTTTTGTTTCGGAAACCAACGAAATTCTGTGAAATAGCAACACTGAACTGAGTTCGCAATTGTTTGTTAATTTAATCAGCTGCAATCAGAATTTCGGGGTTGCCTACGTGACTGGGAGATCCGTACTTCGTAATCCTCGTATATTTTGCTAAGAATCCCATATATTTTGTGTTTATAGAACATGCAAAATCTGCATGTTTTTACGGTGCATTTCGTATTCAATTGATGAGTACAGTGATTGATTTAACAATCAACAACGCAATGTAACCTGTAACGTAGTTTTACACGCGAGTGCACGAAAAAGAATGCAGCTAGAAAAGTTTTCGCTACGAAGACTCTGAATTTTTTTTATCTGGTCCGCTGCCATTTTATTTTATCTTTGGACATGAATAAATCTTGTTTTTTCCGATGGAATCCAACATGTTTACGAAAAAAGATCAATGACTGGAAAAATTACGTAAATTACTCCGTAACATTTTTCAACAAGCATTTTGTTTTAAACAGAACCCCAATTTTCTAACTACATTTAATTCTCTTCTCCACATTCCAGGTAACCTAGTAACCACAGTGGCGCTGCTGATGCACCCGAAGCTACGTGGCCACGTGACGACCATGTTCGTCCTCTCGCTCTGCGTTTCGGACCTCATCTTCTGTTCCATCAACCTGCCCCTCACCGCCAACCGGTACATCAAGCAGCACTGGGGCCTAGGTACCAGCCTCTGTCAGATGTTCGCCTTCGTCTTCTACGGGAATGAAGCAGTCTCATTGCTCTCTATGGTCGCTATTACTATAAATAGGTGAGTTTTTCTGGACTTGTTTGTAAATAGACTTGTTTTTGTTTACAACTATGAACTTTTCAAGGAATATGTTCAAGGAGTTTCCCCAAATTCTTCAGTGTGTTTAAACTTTTGTACTGTTGGGGTTATCCCAGACGATGTTTTTGAGTTTACTCGTAAATATCTTCAGTACCTACCACCGTACCAAAAGGGTAAAGTATCATCAAATATTAAAATAGTGTAACAAATACGGAAAATAGTGATTGAAAACTATGGCATGCTATTCATACCTATACGCGTTCAATACGCAAACAGCAACTAAATGTTATAGACCACTCCTACGTATGTATACCATGAAAAACATGTGCTGACAAATATAACTTTATTTTTCTCTATAAAGTGGTCTACCACATGCAGCTTGTACTGAGCTATGGAAGTTTTACTACGTGTGAACAAACACTACAGCCTGAGAAAATGTCTGTTAGTTCAGTGGAAAATAACTAGCGTCTAACTTTTTATTGTTTCACTAGAACATGTACTTTAGTAGACGGCCACTGATATTTCCCGAATAGATTTTCTTCGTGGGCATCGTAAAAAATACATATAGTGGTGGCGTGAAACAGATTATAAATGTCGACGGGTTATTTATCACGCCATCCCACCACTCAGCCGTGTTCAGTTGTAAAACAAACCTCTTTACTGACGCCGCGCCGGGAAAAAAATACTCCTCATTCACGACGCTATTAATAGGAGCCAGCACAAGTGATAGCTCGCCCGATATTGACCTACTGCAGAATTCACGTGAACCAATAAAATTGTTCTCAAATTCTACTTTAATATATTGTTTTACTATCCTAGGAGATCTATCTAAAACATGAAAGTGGTTTTGAGTATTTTTTCTCACAATCCATCAATTTTACATTTTTATATCAGGCTTTGCCAATTTACAAATGTTTAGAGCAAATGAATGACGTGGGTGCTGCATACAAATATAAGCTGAGCACAGACAATCAGTAGTGAACTCAAAACGTCACTTTCGTTTCGATAAAGTTGTTGTATAAGAAATGACTTCCCAAGAAATTGAAACAATACGACAATTTTACACAGCATGGACACATTGAGCACACAATATCCCATTGTAGTCATTTTGAAACCAATATATTCGGTTCGTCGACCCGCCCCCAGATTAAACCATTACCATAATACTGATGCATTAATATTAATGCGTGGTAACCAATTTAAAGTGTCCTCGTGTCCACGTGTGCGATGCATGGGCGCTGCGTTCACCTTCGCTGCACCCAACATTAAATTATTTTGATTCGTTTCTATGTTGTTAAGTTAAGCCTGAGTGAACGAGTTACAAAGAATAAAAATGTGTTTAAACATTCGGTTCCCTTTATTTTTTTCAAGTCACGTAAGAAGGAGTTATGTTGAAACAATCTTTTCCCTATTGGTAGGTACACACGACTACACATCAATCATCATTTTCAGTTGATACTGATCTCGCATTGTATAGGATTTCCGTTCAATGCGAGGTCAGCTTATACTGGAAATGTGTAGCTTGATGTGTAGCCGTGTGTACGTTATGTTCTCATGGTTTTCTACGACGACTACTCAGATAATAGATTAGTTAGGTTGGTACATACTACAAAATGTACAAGTGTATAGCATATTTTAAATTTATAGGTACCTTCTCGCTAACTAGAAGTGATACGATAACATAGTAGTCCATATCCCAAACCAGCACACACGATCAATCACAATCTGAATCGTATTCAAACATTGCTAATCCATTGCTTCATAAGTTCGAAAAATCTGCTCAACAACGTAAATAACGCAATGAAATGAAACAGAATAGAAAATTATTTGCATTAATAATCCGATATTTTCTTTTTATTATTGACGGATAGACAGGGCACGAGTATCTTTCATAATAAAAAGCTAAACAATAAGTAGGTCATTTTATAGCAACGCATGTGTACTCTATGAAGTCTCTTTGATAATATCTTTTACCAAAGACACAGTCACAGATATGTAGGTTACTTATAACAAATATCAGAATTTCTTTGATAGACTTTGTAATGGGGACTTTTTCAGGACAGCTTTCGTAAAATAATAATAATTTTGTAACTACGTAAACAAAGAAACGGAAATCAGAGACTATTTAACGCTAAATTGCACCAACTTAATTCCTGCAATAAAGTGGGGCGTGTTAACAATTATTTATATTAACTATGGTCCCCTACTATTTAAATACGAGGGTGTTAATGCCAATAGCGAGAGCAATTACAGTTTAATTTTATGGGGACTCCATTGTACCTACACAATGATTACTTTGTCTGGAAAAATCTGGTACACAGTATTTTTTTTTACAATATGACTGTCTTGAATATGGCAGTAGCGTTAATTATTCTCTGATTTTCGTTTCTTTGTTTGCGTAGTTACAAAATTATTATTATTTTTCGAAAGCTGTCCCTCTCCCTACAAAGTCCCCATTACAAAGTCTATCAAAGAAAGTCTGATATTTGTTATACTTAACTAACTGTGTCCTGTGTCTTTGGTAATAGAGATATTATCAAAGAGACGTCATAGAGTAGGTGCCTACACATGCGTTGCAATAAAATGACCTACTTAATTACACAGTATTTTTTTTTACAATATGATTGTCTTGAATATGGCAGTAGCCGCGCCTACTATATCTACATGGAACTTAACAAAATGTGGGTGTACTATTGGTACACCACTGCCTAACCCTACGGAGAATCCAGGCGTGATGTTATGTTATGTAGTTGTTGAAATATTATTTTTTATAAGTAGGCACATTTTTAATCAAAAAGCAAATGTAGGTACTTTCTTAATTATGACCTCTAATGTGAAGTCTTCTGCAGGCGTAGCATGAGCACCGTTTTGTCGACGGAAGAGTAGACAAAAATGATGTTTCCTGTAGACAGTACGAGACAGCAGCAAAATAGAAAGAGTCAACTGCACTTTTTACGAAATTCACTCTTTTACATAATTCGACTCAGAATTCTTTGTTTTATCATAGGATTTGTCGGTTGTCAGTGTGACTTTCTTCCGAAATAGTCTACCTACAAAAAGACGTAGACAAAGATCGTTAGAAATGAAAGACAAAATGACAGATTGTAGAAAGATTTCTACGGTGGATGTCAAAAATGAAGAAACGAACTGTCACTTTGTATAGAAAAAGCTATGTCTATTCTTCGTAGAGATAGAAAGCGTCATGCTACGCCTATTGTTTATATTGTGTATGCATACCTAAGTATTCTTCTTAGTTATTATCAAATTACCTACCTACTTATGTATCTTCCATCGGTACCTACTTGAAGAAGATCGATGATTACGGAGGCCGTTCCTAAAAATATGTTTGATGTGCTTTCCTTGTAAATTGTAATAAACTACTTTATGATCTATTAAAATACTTACGATACCACAAAAGTACCGTACGAATCAGTTGCAAGTATAAAACTTTATAAATCCTTGGCATATCTAAATAATAGAGTCATCATTGGTTAGATAGACTTGATGCGAAAAACAGAAACACAGGCATTTGGGTGTGATGTAGCTTAGACCCGCAATTCTTCGCACGATTTTTACGACCTGACAAAACTTCAAGATTTCTAATATTAACGTAGAGATTAACTTTAATATTAACATAGGTATAGACATTAAAAAAAAACCTTCCGGAATATATATATATCCTCGCAGACATACAGACAACCACGAAAAGATAGATAAAAAATACGAAATCAAAGATCGGCAAAACCCGTAGTCAGCCCATCCCTATATGGACGTCAATGGGGATTAGTCAATGACTTTAATTCTCTTTGAGATTAGTGATGACTTGATGAGTGAATAACCCTATTCACTCATCAAGTCATCATAATAAATTACTTAGTTAAAAAAAAAAATGATAGTTTCAAAATAGCTCTAGTTTTGCCAGTATTTTCATTTATCGTCGTCTCCGTCTTGTATATTTGTGGCAACATATAGATACTTCCTATAAAACACGATGCCTACTTAGATATAAAATACGTAATCCATTAGCAATATCGGCCAGTATGGCTTCCTTATTTTTACGATGACGGCTTGCAATAAACAGATAACCAAATCTATTACTTCTGTGCTTTTATAGATCTCCCGTCGTGTAATGTGCAACTATTTAGCTAACCAAATTATTTCTCTTTTCTTTTTACCCGACTGCGCGACAGCAAAGACAGGATTATGATTTTCATGCGTATGTATGTGAGATTCTTTACACCCTCGAAACGTACTAAAGACTGGATGTATTACTTTTTGTGAGGGATCTTGATCATTTTTATAGCAGTATCTTTGTAAGGTGCATTGGTTGCAGAGCATGAGGCCGTGAGATTGGTTTAAGTGGTTATGAGGTCTCTATTGACTAGTCTAGGATGCGCGATGGTTAGGTTAGGTTTTGTTTTCGTAAAATCAAAATGGCGGATTTGAAACGTCAAAAAGAAGTTAAGTGAAAAAAAAATTGTAAGTAAGTACCTACTATGACCATGGGTATATCAAATTAAAGGGTATGAAGAGAAGATGTAAAAAAAAAATTGAATGAACATAAAAAATAAAAATAAACCAGCATCTGAAAAGTTCAAAACAAGGTCAATTTTACTGTCCGCCTTTGTTGTACGGTATTTTTTTTACGTGTGTGTAGTTTTAAATGATTTTTTTTTTTAATAAGGCCTCTCGATTTGGTCGTCACTTTATGACCTTATTACTCACTCATCCGGCTGATAGCCACATTAGCCTGCGAAGATGGTCGCTATACAGCTAGCATAAGAGCGATCAATTTTCCGATTCTATTAACTCAAGTTAAGTCTGTTTGCGGATGAATGGAGCAGAATTATGCGTGTATGTCTGATGTTTTGCGAGAGTAAGTATGCTAGGTTGTCCTCTATTATAAGTTAGTATTTGAGATATTTCTGTTAACTAGGTACTGTTTAAATTCTATGTTAATGTAATTGGTGTTACCGTTTTAATTAACAATAAACAAAAACAAAAAAAGTTGATAATAATACCACATAAGTACAATTCTTTTGCAATAACAGCTATAATGAACATAATTATAACATGTAGAGAAAATATTTTACCACATTTTCCACCCATTGATGCGTTGAAATTAAATAGTTAGCCAGGAATGTAATAGAAACTTTATGAGGAGGTAACTTATAATTATGTTAGCCGTGCGTGGATATAAGTTAGATGTTTGTAAAACTATGTGATTAGCTATATCAACAGATGCATCATTCATTCATAGTTTCATAGTAATATGTGGAGATGTAAGATTAACGGACAGCACTCCGGAATCAGGCGCCAGTCAAGTCGAACGGTGCATTTCACTGATTAATTGATTGATTTAATGTTGTTTGCACAATTCTAGTTACATTAGCCATTAACCCCAGACTACATAACTATGCTAAATGTTATGAATTGGTTTCGAGTAGCGGAAGTCAGTCTGCCATTGCGCTAATGACCACTTACCACTTCTACTATCTATACTTTACGAACTTTAAAGTACTTACTAATTCCATGACGAAGATAAAGTGACATTTTCTTTTTTCTTCATTTTTGACATCGCGCCGTAGACTGTACTTTTCTACAATCAGATTTTTTTTTCTTCGTTTCTACTGTGGTCTAATGCTACGCGTGATTTTTCAAAGTTTTATGTACAAGCATTTTGCAAGGGCAATATGTAGGCAAATGTGGCTGAGGCACATGTTGATGTACTGGTGCCAAGGTCGTAATTGGCCCCCGTGCAAGCGCTCTAACTTGGCCACTAACATCAGCTGACCTTTCAGTTTCGGAAATGATTTCAGACAAACAGACTTCCAAATATTTAAGGAGCAGCAGCTTACGTACAAACGTAAATTATTAGTAAATGGGCCATAAACGAGCAAATATTTAATTTGTAATAATAAACAATCTTATTTATTCGTTTAATTTAGCGAGGAACCTCTAAAATTAACATGTTGCAATATTTTTAGCACTCTTGAGATAGGTACATTACATGTAGGTACATAAACTTGTGATTGCTGGAACCCGAATTTCAGATTTCTTCATGACTATAGCCATTGCCCAAACTATATCTATAAAAATAATCTATTTCTTCAGGCGTATTTCAAGTTTCACGAAGTGGGTTCATGGGTTCGACTCCCAGGCCGAGCAGTTTTAACTAATGCCTAACTCCTGGGAGGTACTTATTCAGTCACGATTTTATGTGTTATTTCATGTTTTACAACTTTGCATCGATCCCCATGAACCCAAATTTTCATCTGCCAACATTTACAGGCTAATGTGTTGTATTTCAAGTGGTAATAGGTTAGTTCTGACACAAAATGGAGCTTATCTATCGCAATTTCCTGTGCTCATGAAGAGAATAACATCATAACACATCGGTTAGCCAATTCTGTGGTAAGCAGAGGTAGTAAATCAAATACAATTGCTTTACCTGCTCAACAACGCAGCTGAAGTTATTAATAAATCTCTGTATAGGTATCTACTAGATACGACTAACGGTTTACAGGGGGGTGTGGCTTTCATTGCAGAATTTGGCAAACTTTTTGGTATTTCGTATCTTGTTGTTTTTTTTTGCTTTTTGGCTCTGTTCAAAGAGTTTGTTCAACGGCCCTGTTTGTTTTTGGTAAAATTCTACTTTATTATTACATGTAGTTTACTAGTAAGTAATTATGTCAGCGTCTTGACAATGAGAAAATCACACCCATCAAAGCCAGAAATTCGACTGAAGTGGGGCCATTTTTTTTCCTTTCCAACTCAATGATGCAATCCAGACTTCCAGAAGCTAGGAGGACCTATTAATATTTCTTTTTCATATCTTAATCTAAAAAAAAAATGCAAATGGATCGCTGCTTCCCTGCGACTAGGAGCTCCATGTTGTTCTCCTCATCGCTGTCACTGTGGCGAAGTTGTCAACAGCCTCGGACACCACGGCCTGTCTTGCAGCCGAAGTTCGGGTCGCTTAGCACGTCACGCCAACATCATCCGACGAGCTCTTGTCACCGTCGGCGTTCCAGCTGTATTAGAAGCCAATGGCTTGGCACGCGACGATGGCAAAAGACCGGACGGCATGTCCTTATTTCCATGGAAGATGGGTAGGCCTTTAGGGTGGGACGCAACGTGTGTCGATACTCTTGCGCCATCCCATCTTCCTGGCTCGGCGTGCTGTGCTGGCGCTGCCGCTGCGGCTGCGGAAAACCTCAAGCGGCGAAAGTATAATAGCCTTATATTTTGGATTTTAGCAATTATATTTTGGAGCCGTTTGGGGTTGAAACTCTAGGGCCGTGGGGTCCAAGTGCTATTTAATGAAATCTCCAAACGGCTTGGTCAGAGGCTAAGCATTGCCATTCAACGTGGCAATGCCGTCAGTCTCTCAGTTAAATTAAAATGATTCTTGTTGCATGATCAAAGTAGCATGTACGAAAAATGAGCAATTTAATTCATTTGGACTATCGCGGTCGACACCGAATGAGTGGAATAAAGTCATATTCGGCATGGTAAGTGGGTAGATAAGACAGTGTATGCATCAGCCAGCTGTAGGTTACTCAATTCGGCAAGGTACCCACTTCGGTATACGTGCATGCATCAGCTGACCTACATTATATTCGTAACTCTTGCGCACGCAGATTTTAAGTTCCATTTATTATATGACCACATGTAAGAGTTCAAATGAAATGCCCAAACCTTAGGCGGCGGTGCAAGTCATGGGCGGCGGCGGTGCAAGTCATGGGCGGCAGCGATTTGAACATTTTTACTTAGGTATATCTTTGTGTTTCTAACTTTATGGGTCCATACTTTGATAGAAGGTCCCAAGAAAACGAAAAAAAAAAACGATCAAAATTAGAGTCATCGCACTAACTCATGATTTTATGCAAGCCTGTCCTGTTGCATAAAATTATTGATACCTATATCGAATTGGTATTACTGTATTGTCAGTAAATGCTATAAGTCTTCCATCTAATGTTAATAAAACAAACCAGGGTTAGACTGTGACTGCTGACTGCACCTCATTTCTACAGATATTTCAAATTGCTTCTAATCCCATTTATCGTCACCGTGCCCAATTCATATCAATAACCTAACGCCCAAACCATTAAACTGTCCTATCTAAACAAAACATCAATATTTGCTGAACGTCACGACTCACGGATCGCTTGCATCTGGCATTACAGATTTAATCCATCGACTGTACTCCATACTCCATCTGTGAACACATCTGTCCCGCGCCCAGTGGGCAAAGGGCCCGAGCCAAACAAAAATAAACCCATTGACGATGGGTCAGTAGCCGACGCACAAAGGGCCCACTGTGCACAATGAGCGCTTGTGCCTATACTCCTACTTTTTTGTCTTGTTTTGCTTCAGTTAAAGGTTTTGTAAACAGGCTATTGATGTACACTCTAATTTGTTTAAGTAATTGTTGGGTAAACTGATCATTACTTTCCTAATTGCCTATGCGATTATTTTACTTGTAGGACGTGCTATATTTATTTACTAGGTAATTTAGCATAAAATTAAGTAGGAAAAGCTTGTTACTAATGTTGTGGTTGGTTGAATTATTGATGCCAATAAAACATTTAAGCAAACAACTACAATGAGCGTTTTATTGTGGAACTAATCAAACATTTAAACGACCTTTGTTGTCAAAACTTCAAAAGGATCGCATAAAAGTAAAACTTGGCTCAAGGTAGTCTCGGATAATCAATGATGGGAGTCAGTACCTAATGCTTTTCAATACATCATCAAATCACAACGTTAAAATCATGTCAGAGCTATCAAATAACTTCAAATGCCCCGCCCGGCTTCCGGAGCGTCCTTCACCGTGATATATCAATGTATACCATAAACACTATAATAACAAGTTAAGCCACAAATTGTTATCTAATCCGTGCCGAGCTGGCAAACACGCTGCTTTCCCACGCCAGATAACCAGAGTGGTAGAGTGGTGATTACATTATGAAAGCGAAAAGTAAATGTTATCAACTTAAGTGGGGACACTTTGTTGTTTCATCGTGGGTATGTAGATGTAGATGGGTGAAATAAAACGGTGGAGTTAAAAGCTTGGGAGGAGCAATGTGTTTGATTTTCAATTAGCTAATGAATGGACAAAAAGAACACCCAGTCCTCCTCTGTTAAAATAATGACAAATTGCAATTACCAATGCGAGATGGTGATATTTTCACGTCGAGCATAAATGTAATAATAATAAATGTAATAATAGGCTGATCCATGTTTAGCAGCCAGAAGGTCTGATAGGAAAAGGACCTTCGGGACGTCTAGAACCAAATCATTATGTTGCTTTCGCAGTCTTGAGATAGATTTGTTGGTAAAGAAGATTGTCTTCCTAATTTCTGGAGAAAGAATAAAAATGCCAGAGTGCCTTTTATCTTCCAATTGTTGCCGCAATCTCCTCTATCTATTTATATCGGAAGTTAACTAAAATTGGAACACTGAAGCGCTCTAAATATCTTAAAATCCACGTGAAGAGGTTCTTTTACTTCCTCTTGTAAATTGTTTACTTATTTAGGTCTAAGAATAGTTGAACCGTGTATGTAAATATAACCTAGATAGGTGTACCGGAATACCTCGTGGTACTGGTTACTCCTACGTAGAGGTATAATGGTGGATGATTCGTGTGATGCTCATCTCTTTGTTTTTTGTTTCAGATACACTCTGATCGCGTACTACGACATGTACTCGCAGATCTACACTAGTACCAAGATCTGGGTGCAACTGATACTTATATGGCTGGTGTCATTTGGATTAATGGTGAGTAAAACCACTAAAAACTGCATCTATCATCATAAGAGTAAACTTTCAGAACTGCTAACTCCTGTCTAGTCATGTGGCCTTCACTGTAACTTTCTTCTTTCTTTTTTGTCCTCTTTTACCAAATAATTACCGTTTATCTGTTAGGTAAGTCTACGGTCTCAGCAGATGTGCCTTATTATAAGCCAGTGTAAGAGCAAGAGTGTAAGAGCAAGATTGACAATTTTGATTCCTTTTGATACGAATTTGACAAACGTGATTTTTTTAGATCAAGCTATACAAATGGCTTTTGTGCCTAAACTTCCAATCAATCAATGGTTTTAATAGAAATACCTAGTCCAATATCGATAAAAAACAATTCTTGCCATCCGTTTATGACTATTACGTAATGCTTTTCGATAAAACCATCCTTATTACATCGTTGAATGCGTGTGATGAGGTTTTATTTTAAAATTACAAGAGTTTTTACACTCATTACGCTCTAAAACGAAAAAATATACAAGAATATTGTAACAAATGGTTCCTATCAATCATTAGTGAGCGTTTAAACAAAATTTCTGGGTATTTTTACAACAAAAACAATTGCATCACATTGAAATCAAAACAGAAATCAGTCTATCGGTCAACGCGAGCTTTCATCAAGTTTTCATTCGAGATTTGTTGAATCGAGAATTTTGCAAAAGTGTAATGCATACTTATCTTTATTTAGGAAAATTGACGCCACTAGGAAACGATAAAATCTAATAAACTAGAAGCAATGTAAAAAATCTCGTCTGATTTTTGAGAGCTCGAGTTTCCGCGGTATATATCCTACGATCTCTGCATTGAAGGTACGTACCTACACCAAAGAAAAACTGATTTTTACGCAAATAAACGATTGGGCTTGATAGTAAGTAGGTCTTCACTAAAAGAAAAAATGTTTATAAAGCCGAAACGAAACAAAAAGCCACGAGCCATCTGTTAAAAGTCAGTAATAAATAATAAAGGGACCCGGAACAAAAACCACACACAATTTTATTACTTATCTACAATAACAATAACAAAATGAAATTATTACCGGAATCAAAAAGATAATAATTTATCCGTTTCATGGAACACACACAACGCTTTATTGAGGTTCGTAGTTGGTACCAGTACCACAGTGTTACCAGCCAAATAAATAAACTTTTAGTAATGAAGGAAGCTAGAATTAGTTCGTTGCACTTCCACGCTGTTGATTGTCCTGAATTAGCTAACATCCTCTCTGCTGTACGAACTACATGGTGCTAAATTAATGACTGTGATGTAACATGTAACTAAAGGAATGTGTTAAAGGAAAATTAAATAGAATGTATTACATAATGTTTTGTTTGATACGGATTTATACAATATAATAGGTATATTTATATACAATTTATCCAAAGTTAAATAAAATCAAAACAATTTCAACGATACAAACAAACCGCAACAAAATATATTGACTTGAGACCACACACCACATATTTAATGTGACTTTTTTACTGTTCATAATATTCTTGTAGTTAACTCGATAAAAAGGGGCTATGGCTAGAAAGGGGGTGACTACCGCGACTGACAACTAATAGAGAATAAGTAGGGAAGAAAAAGACACATGTGGCGCCGACCACTATTACATTGGTAGAAGGACAAGAGAATAATGATGATTAAATCAAATTAAATCATTTATTTGCATAAAACATGTGAGTTAGGAGCTCGAGGCTTAGTAATAACAGCCGCACGGGTCGATCGATCAGGTTAAGCTACGCTTGCCGGGGATGGGTAACCATCTTTACATACCAAGACTGCTCCGTGCTTCGGAAAGCACGCTATGCCGTTGGTCCCGGCTGTCATTCGTGGATCTTTGACAGTCGTTACGGGTCGTCAGAAGCCCGAAAATCTGACAACCAGTCTTACGAAGGGGTATCGTATTACCCAGTTACTGGGTTGTGGAGGTCAGATAGGCAGTCGCTCCATGTAATATACTGGTATTCAGCTGCATCCGGTTAGACTGGAAGCCGACCCCAACATAGTTGGGAAAAGGCTAGGTAGATGATGATGTGATGATAAATTAACTCGCTATCATCTGTAACTTGGACCACACTCCTCAAAACTAACGCAACTATATTCTGTTCTAAACCTATTTTTCGTTTATACTAATATTATAAAGAGGAAAGATTTGATTGTTTGTTTGTTTGCATTGAATAGGCTCCGAAACTACTGAAGCGATCTGAAAAAATCTTTCACCATTAGAAAGCTACATTCACCCTGAGTAACATAGGCTATAATTTATAAAGATTACATGCGGGCGAAGCCGCTGGTGGCAGCTAGTACTCTATAAAAAGAGCTATTTCAATTATTAAGAAACGAGTCATGCAACAGCAGTTTAGTCCAATCGTGTACAACGAGCTGATGAGTCCAAATACGTTGCATTTTAATACTACTTGACATTAACACCCTTCTGAATTATTCAACGGTTTTATGAGAAGTTGAGAACCCGCATTCAATAAAATGTTGATGTTCTTGATTATTTTGTTTGGGTGTGTAGTGGCACCTAGTGTGAAAGATTGTTTTTGTTAATAGGGATTTCCATAGATTTATATTTTAGGAATATTCTTAATTTTCCATTGGTTGTTGTCACTATTATCGTCTTGTGCTTTCATTGAAGAATTTCTTGTACATGTACAAGGCCAAACAAAATACCATAGAGCAAAAAAAAAAACTAAATGATTTTACGGAAAAAAATTGCAGTAAATATGCAAGTCATTATACAATATTCTGATTTAAAAGAGTGTCCGTGGAGTTTCTTGCCCGTTCTTCTCCATAGGAACCTACTACGCTTTGGAATGGGCAACTAGCTTCATATTTCTGACTGACCTACTTCTTGACAATTCAAAAGTGCCTGTAATTGGTTTATTTGAAATAAATGCTTTGAGTTTGAGTTTGAGTCTTCAGACAGATAGTTGCACTGTAGAAATGAACCAATCTATCTTGATAGGCACATAGATGAATAATCATGCTAACTACCATCTTCTCTCATCCACAGGTCCCACCACTCCTCGGCGTCTGGGGCCAACTCGGCCTGGACCCCAGCACATTCTCATGCACAATCCTCCCGAAGGATGGCAAGTCTCCCAAGAAGTACCTGTTCGTATTCGGCTTCGCTCTCCCGTGTGTGGTCATCATCGTGTCCTACTCCTGCATCTACTGGCGGGTCAGACAGAGCAAGCGGAAGCTCGAGGGAAGAAGGTGTGTATGTGGGTGAGGATCACACGTCACTAGCTGTGATTAACTGGTGGTGGTGGTGGGGCGTTAAGTGGTGGTGGGATGTGGAGATATTTGTGTTTCTAAGTTGTTCTGTAACTGTTTTGCTTTGATTTTATAAAAAGCGAACCCCCCTATCGACAAACATATTGGGATTTCAACCGAAAACGAAATAAACTATACTGTGGTTAACGTTGGTCGCCAGCCAAGGGTGGGGCCTTAGTTCCAATTCCCAGGTCAGGCTATATGTTATTGTTTCAGTAGTTCAGTTTCCCTGAAGTTTGGATTGGTGCCTCTCTTGAATGATATTAACATGAGTAGTGATGTGGGTGTATTTTTAATCTCTACTGCTGGGGCTACATTGTCGCGTTATCGCGAACTATACTTCGCGCGCTCTCTGTTGCTCAGCGAGACGTCGAGCGGTGTGCGAGAGAAAGCGTACGAAGTCGTGTTCGCGATAACGCGACAATGTAGCCCCGGTATACCTGCTCTCTTCGAGCTAGTTAATAACGCTGTGTTGTACAACATTTTCTCTTGTTCATCCACAGCAAACTCTCCGGTCAGACGGCAAAAGAGAAAGAAGACGACTCCCGCCTCACGACGCTCATGCTGACCATCTTCCTGTGCTTCCTGGCGTGCTTCCTGCCCCTCATGATCATGAACGTAGCGGACGACGGCATCACGTACCCCTGGCTGCACATCATCGCCTCCATCCTGGCGTGGGCCTCCAGTGTCATCAACCCCATTATCTACGCAGCCACGAACAGACAGTACCGCGCAGCATACGCTAACCTACTCAAATTCTGTAAAAATAGCACCGTAGGCAGAAGAACCACTTGGGGCAGTAGGACTATGGGACATTCGTCAAATTCTCCGCACTATGGTGACAAACGAAATCATAATAAGGATAAGCCCGCCAACTTATGAATTGACCAGTGACATCTACCGGCGGGTCGCGGAACTATGTTCCAGATTCAAAGGTTGATCAGTAAAATCCTTAAAATTGCAGAAGTCGTTGTGAATCATCGTACGTCCAAAATACTTTGCTAATAGGTTCTTAGTTTACGTTATGTAATTCTAAGGAAGACTCAGGAGGTACTTTTTGTAGCCGTGGGTAATTGGGTTGATTTTAGGGTTCCGTATACTCTTCTCAACCACATTTCTTTTTGCATACTATGTCTGCAACATAGTCTGGTAGTGTTAACCCATTTCTGCATTTACATTTTATGAATCTCATTATTAACAGTGCGCCATCATTAAAAGTTGATTTCAATATATTGCACGAAAATAAAAAATAATCTGTTTTACACACTGTGTGCTCACTACAAATTGTTATAAGTAAATATGAACGAGAAATCTGTAACGTTTTTACGTTTTTGTGATTATTTGAAGACATCATCATCATCACATCATTATGTTATGCAGTTATGCCTCTAATGTCTACGATGTATTTAAATAATAAATTAATAAGTAATATTATTATTTCACGATTTTAAAAATAATTTGTTAGTGGGTACATAGCTATAAATTTTAAAAATCTTTCTGTAAATATTAATTATACCTACAACTGTATATAAAATCAATGGCAACTGCTTTATAATAGCTTATAATGATGCTTACCATTTAACTTAACCAAAGTAAAATATTACCTTTATTTTTATATAAATAATCAAATACTTAAACAATAAGAAAATAATTATACTTATATAATATTATTTAAACGTAAGAATGCATTCCTTTAGATTTAATTATGTTTAGTTTTTATACGTTCAGTTCTGTAAGATTGGGTCCAGGCACTAAATGTATAATTTATTGTAATTTGGTTTGTCTGCATCCGCCTAATGTGACCTGACAATTACTTGATGAGATCAATGATTAAACAACCTGCTCGAATGCTTTAGGTACTTAGTAGCGTTATTTTTTACTCAAACCCAGTCATATCTGGTATGTGAAATTAAATATATTAATAAAACTACAACATGATCAATATTCTTAAAAAAAAACTGTTTTTATTATATGTGGTATGGTGATTATGATTTTTATTACACTTCGGTTGAACCATAAATATTATCAACACGTTCTTTGAGAGTGACTCAGTTACCTTATTTTTTTACTATTCGCAATGCAAAAATGTAATGTAATGTGTGATACGATTTTTGTTGATTTCAGTAAATAATTGTCAAGTTTCTGTAGTAGCAAAATATTATATTATAATAGTTCTTGTGAAGACTGATATGTAAAAGTCAATTAGGATAAATAGCCCCTCAATCATAGCTAATGTCGGAGATACGTTTATGTTGACAGTGTTATAATAATATTTAAATAAACATTTTTGGTTGCATAAGGAATTCTATTTATTTAAACAGGATAGGTAACATCACTTTATCGAAGAAATAGAAAATATTTGCTTAAAATAATTTATTGTATTAGGTAATTAGCATAGTTTTGTTTAATAATAAGTGAACCAAAGGTAAAATAAATGTATTTATATTAAAACAATATATACAGTTTTGTTTACCCCACCCACCACTTTACAATACGTAGCGCCAAAAGAAAACTCCGCTCCGTTCATAATTTCGGACGCTATCATCCTCGGGTCCCCCGTTAGAAAGTCCCTATTACTTAGGAATGAAGTGCGAATTCCTATTACTCATTCAGTGCTCAGACGGAGAGTGCGGTATCCCAACGGTATAATATCTAGATGAAAAAAAAATATTTGAAAATAATTAACTAATAAAATTTTACTGAACCCTCGCTACGTGTTTACGAGTCACCGCTGTCCGTTCTCCCTTGGTGTATTGAGCGAGTTGTATGATGAACCACCGATAGATGGCGCTTACATAATTTTTTACAAAACTACGAAATTGATGATCGTTATCATTAGTATTTTATAATAAATCGTTAGATAATGATGATTCATTAGAAAATATTACTGTCACCCATCATCGGTTTAATTATTTCCTAACAAATAAATGTTCTTATGGCATAGACAATCGGTATTAACTTCAGTGAGCAAAAAGCCGCTTATCAGTATCAGTACAAAAAATTAAAAGTAACACTCTCGTTGTCAAATTGTCAATGCCTGTTTGACCATTTTCCTGACAGTCCCGTAATTTTATAGAAATAAAAATCGCCGAAAGATGGCGAAAAGGATTGCACAGAGCTCCGTAAACTGGGCCGCCCTTGCCGAAAGGGTCCCGGCCGAGCAGAAGGTACACCTGGCGGCTTTCAAAATAAAGTCCGACACTTACCTCCGAAGGTTAGTTTTGATCGATGGATTACATAATTTTCGCCAGACAATTTTTGGTTATTTAATTTGCTTGTTTTAGAGTTTTGGCTAACCCGCCTGAACCACCGAAGATCAACTGGTCAGTGTACAAGAACTCCGTGCCCGTGCCTGGCATGGTTGACACCTTCCAGAAGCAGTACGAGGCATTGAAGGTGCCCTACCCCGCCGACACACAGACTGCGCAGGTTGAAGCCCAATGGGTTGAGGTCAAGAAAGCTATCGAAGCCTTCGTCCAGGAATCTAATGCTAGCATTGCTGAGTAAGTTCACATCATGTTCTTATCTGTTTCCCATAATTATTATCTTCATAATTTTTTTAAACAAAGAATCAATTATTTTTAGTTTTTGTGCCAGTAAACGATGTGAACGACAGTTTCATCGTCATATTAACACAAACATAATGCATCTTCATATTATTTACATAGTTTAACTTGAATTCAATGCTGCCATACTAAGATTTTATAAAATAATAACCCAAGTGTTTGCTATGAAAAGCAAACCAAATTGTCTGTCCATGAAAATCACCAATTTTGTACCAACCATTCTTGATTTTAAACTCAAAAAAAATTAACTGTCTTCATAGCTCAGGCAACCAAAATCATGGCAGTTCAATCCAAACTGGGCCTGAGTTTATTTTGACTCGTTACTTGAAAAAGTCAAACTGAAAGATGATCCAAAAATTTGACTGCATTACCAACAAATTCTATCCATCTCTGACCCTCATTAATGTAATTCCAGTTACCAGAAACAGATCAGCGAGATCAAGGCACTCCTTCCATACGACCAGATGACCATGGAAGACTTCAAAGACGCTTACCCAGAGGAAGCGCTCGACCCCATCAACAAGCCTACCTTCTGGCCCCACACACCTGACGAGCAGCTCGGCTACGTCGACCCTGACAAGCCAGCACATTCCGGTCACTAAGTATATTCAATGCCTTTATACAACTTCAAGAGTTCAAGCAGTCGTCATTTAACAGCTCCAAGTGATAGGTGACAGTTTTATGAAGTGTTGTCAAGGTTCTTTAGGAAGTTGTCTTGTTCTATTTATGTAGGAATAAATGAATTCTTTATCAATAGTTGTTGTTTTATTTTAATTTTTAGAATACTAACAAGAGCTATGATGTTGATGATCATTATGTGCTTTGTACCTTCTTGGTGAAATAAGGTTAACATAAGTAACCTGCATTTTGTACTTTATAATAACAGTACACATAATGATAGAATGCTGTCTGCTATAGCATAAATTGTGATGCAGTGTACACAGGTTGTTTTATTGGGCAACATCCTTTTTCTACAGTAAATGGTTTGACAGTGTCCAATAGTCTTCTTATTAGAATCATCAAGAAGTCCAATAGATAGTTCTAATGGACTTCACATAACATTACATCACGCCTTTTTTCCCCCAAAGGGTTGGGCAGAGTTGTACCCATAGTGCACTTACATTTCGACAGTTATGTTACAAGTCCTATGTAATTGGAGGAGAGCCTTTTGCCACCAACCAGGCAGAAAATCCAGTCTGGACTGCTACCAAGAATTCTAGATACTAACCCCTCACTAACACTGCTCGACTTGGGAATCGTGCTCAGCAGTAAGCAGTAGCGCGCTTGCGACCACTAGACCAACAAGGCGGTCTATTGAATCTATTGGACCTCTTGATGATTAGAAGTTTAACCTAGATCAACACATGCTACTTAGTGCATTGTACTCCTGTGGAAGAACAAACCTGGCGTCAAGTTGGGTCGTCTGTAGGGAAATTGTAATAAGGGAATAAAACCAGTAATATAATTCGATTAAACTTTATTTTCCGCGAGTTGTACACATACGTCACAAGACGTACTGCTGTCACAGAGTTACACGACATAGGAATGTTACATTTAGAAAACGAATCTATTTAGTGCAATGACTTATGGATCAAAGTGCTCTTGTGGAAACAAATGGTTTTACTAAATATTATGCTATTTAAGACACTTCTCGATAAGTGGCACACCAATTATTATTTTGCTATAATGCAGTTCAAATGGAGATCAAACTACAAAGTTTTAATTGGAAATAATCCTTTACTGATTTAGCTATGTATCTGTATGTATTAACACAGATTAAATTAAAAGAACAATTGAAAACACGAAAGCAGCCTGAATAGAAAATTTTCTAAATTTTAAAATGCTCTAGTAAATTATTCCCTAATTATTATTATTATTCTTCGCATTACTAAATTAAAATTAAAACACACGTAATTACCGCTTTTCCTGTATACTGAAGCATGGTTTCCGAGACTGAATGTATACAAACTGTTGCCATATCACTAAAATATACGATATGATAGTCTATAACCTCATAGGTTCAATTCCAAGCCTTTCACAGAAACTTAGAAATAAAAATTAAAACTATTATCATTAACAACTAGACGCAAGTGAAACAATGCTAATCATGTCTGATAAGTTACTCACAGGAAGGACCGTTTGGTGTTATCATTTCAAAGCTACATTACAAGCTAAGGGCGTTATGAATTTCAGTGATATTAGCAGTGCGACTGAACCGGAACACAGGGAATATTTTGTTTACTAAATGATCAAACAATCAATAAGTTTCTGATGTAGCATAACACTCGAAATTCATCAAAATCTGGAAGGAAAAATCTATGCACTGAAATAATCACTAAAAAATGCAACGTCCCACTTAATCCTATGAACATCCATTTCACATCACATCCAGTCGATCTTAATCTAAATAAAAACTCTATTTAGCGACGAATTTACTGGCCGGTGGCGGTGGAGGCTGCGCGTACATGTTGTAGTAGCTCGTGGGAGGAGGGACGCTGAAGCCCGGCTGGCTGAAGTTATTGAAGCCCTGGCCCGGGAAGGGAGGTGCGTCGCTGGCCCCGCGGCCGCGCCCTCTTCCACGGAAGCCGTTGTCCGGCCGGAAGTTGTCTCTGCTATTGTCACGGTTGTAGCTTGAACGAGTATTATAAGGGCTTTGGTTGTTGTCGTAATCATTGTTTGAGTCGTCCCATCTGGAACCTGTTTGTGGAAAGAGAGTTTACATCATTTTCTGTGGGTAAACTTCGATTGCCGCTACTACAGCGATTGTGTATATTGTTTTATGTAAATAGATTGGTGTTCTCAGATGTTATGGTACTACCCATGTAACGAGAAAACCTTCAGATTTACAGTACAGCTCATTGTATGCAAATAATATTTGCGAACAAATTCAAATCAAGTTGCATTTTTAAAATGTCGCAGGCACTATGCGATTTTGGACTCATAGAGGATTGCTTGGTAGTTTTTTTTTAGTTTATTGTCTCGACACAAATAAATACTTTTTCTTTCTAATTAAAAATCTATTTCCGACGTTATCACAGAGCACAACTACGTGAAGTGAAAGCGAACACACATACACACGTAGAGTACTACATAAACACACAATTAGTACTGACTCCTCTCGCCACCGAAGCGGCCGCGACCGCCAGAGTCGCGACCTCCGCGTCCACGCCCCCCGTCCCGCCCGCCGCGTCCACGCCCGCCGCGGTCGAAGCGTCCGCCCGAGCTCTCGTCGCGGTCGCGGTAGCGGTTGCGACCTGAAAAGTTAACAGAACAAATAGTTAAGACAAAGTAAATAATATTATATTATAGTAATAATATTATATTAACCTTTCCAACAGGCATAGCTAAGATTACATTCTTAAAAATAGCTTAATCGAATTTTGCAACAATAGTCTCATCATTATTTTCTACCAAGGATTGCCACAACAAATGCCTATACCCAGCCGATTTCTGCGACCTTCACTTGGTGAAAAACACAAAAAAATATATAATCATATTACATTGGGTGCAACTCACTAAGCAAAATGTGTGTTGACAAAACACTGCTGCCCTCCCTACAGTGACTACAGGCGAAATGTAATTAAGATAAAAACTTATAATATTTTGGAGCACTTACCATATTTGCCCTTGAATCCCATGCCACACTGCGCCAATTCCATCAGCTTGGGGTTCACTACCTGGTTAGCCTCTTGCAGGACGCACATCAGATCCTTGGCCTGCCATAAAATAACATTATTAGAGGCACGGTTCCAATAGCGCCTTTCAACTTCATACAGGACACATAATTCTTTTTTTTTTGGTTGGTATATTGGCGTGTGCTAGCTGACATATGGCTAATAATTAGATTTATGTTTTATGTTGCGGAATGTGATTTTGCAAACTTTTGTTTAGAATCAAATTTTTCTAACTGTACAGACAGCTGTGCTGCTGGGGAGTTTGTTGCGCCACTTCTTCTCCCCAGCTAAAGCACTAGGAAGTGGTGAAGGGTGGGCGTTTTGGGGGACTGTCTTATGTAATTTTGAAGTTCGAAAAGTGCTGATTCTCAGCCTAGTTTGAATAAATGACTTTTGATTTTGATTTTGAATGCTTCTTACCTTAGCCGAGTTATTAGGTGTGAAGAGAGTGTAAGCAGTTCCGGTGTTGTGCGAACGACCCGTGCGTCCAATACGATGCACATAGTCCTCCGAGTTGTTGGGATAGTCATAGTTTATCACAAACTTCACGTCTTCCACATCTGTATCCAAGCGGTTATGTTAACACGTATGTAATGTTGACGCCCACATAATAATGAATGTATTGGACAAGTGAAGTAACCTTGTTCGAGATGAGGGTTCGTAGGTTAGGACCAACATAGGACCAAAATATGCTTTTAATATAGAAAATATCGAGAATTTTTGCTTGATGTAATGCGGTCTCTACAGAAAATGGATGGACAAACTAATTTTTAAACTTGCTTAATAATTTGACCAGTAATTAATATTAAACTGACTGAGTCTCATCATTTAATGTAAGTTTCGCACCAGAACGCCCATCTCAAACAGTAAAGACACATAATATTTACCTTATCGTGTGTCGTCGGCACGTCAGTCACCGCTAAACTGGAAATAACTGTATTATGCCCGTCAGTCCGGAGTGTGCAGGCCAAGAGTCGGTGTGCTGTCTTACGTTAGCGCCCTTTAACCGCGCGACTGTCAGTTGCGTAGGGCAGGCCAAAGGGCTTCGGATTAAATCTCTCATGACAAATAACCAAGCATGTATTGCTCTAATAATAATATGGTCTTACTCAATTTTACCTTTAATTTTTAAACCAATGGTATATTTTGACAGAGCTTATTTTAATACCCCCATAATTTTGGATCGAAAATTCCTGTAGATAAGACCATGATGTTTTAATGCTCAATTCCCACGTAAATATTAGAGGCAGCATGCTCATATTGAAACAGTGTGCGCTGACAGTGTACTGTCATTTGATCGTTACAATATGGTAACAAGGTTTTGTAAGGTCAGCAACACACCGATAGTCTAGCCGTTAACACTGCACGCATGCGCCTCTGAAATGAAAAACAATCGAGAATAATGCCAAGTCAGTCATGGAAATTTATTTTATTATTATCGGGCTAAGATGTTCGTGTCTGTGGTAGATTTTTACAATATCTCTCTAGCAAGGCAATTATAGTTACAACATGTCCGATTTAAAGATTCTGAGGAATAAAACATTTGAATATTATTTATTTCTATTGTTTAAATATCTACCACCAGAATATAATAGTTATCGTGGCCCGAGAATATAGCAGTATCACCGTACCATTGCCGTGTTCACAAGTATTTGGAGGCCATGTTCCAATATTCACTTTTAACCACCTCATATCGTTTTTAAGTGCAATTCTGATATTATCACAATATTTCATTGCAATGATCAGAATTAACGGCAAGAAGTCTGAATTTTATAAGATCCTGCAGTTCTTCAAACTGAGATTTGAATTTCGTTTTCTCATTGGGTGTTATTTGTGCAAAAAAACGTGAATACTGGAACCTATTTTGACAGTTGTGTCATAATTATAACAACTGTTCATGAATATCACTAAGCAATGGCATCAATATACCTCCGCTACGCCCCTGACATCTCTTAGACCATAACAACACCCCGGTGGTACAGTGCGAGACCCGCCATCTTATTTTGACATGATTTTAATCTCTTAGTACTCGCAACTGTGTCATTTCATCTTTTGTTTGATGCCCTCATCAGTCGGCGGGAATTATCACCACCATAGAACATTATAAACTTGATCGGTGGCACAAACATAAGATAGTAACTTCTGGGCAACTTACAGTGACTATTTCGTATGTCTTTGGAAAGCGAATAGTGCTAGTAATATCTGATAATACTAAACTGCAATTGTATGATTTATTCAGACATATAAAAGCCCTAAACATTTTCACTCTTATGATACCCTACCATCGGCTGTGTGCGCGGGAGTGTCGTGGGAGTACTTACCGAGGCCTCTGGCAGCGACGTCGGTGGCAACGAGGATGCCACCGGTCGACATGCGGAACTGGTTGAGCACATAGTCCCTGTCCTGCTGGTTCTTGTCGCCGTGGATGGCGAGCGCGCGCCAGCCAGCGCGGTTGATCGCTTTTGTTATTTCATCGACCTTGATACAAGTTAGCGTGAGCGATTTGGATAATCGGACAAATAGTGACTGAATTCTCAATACAAAATATTTATACAGACTAAAAGAATTAAGTATAAAGAAAAGAAACAAAAAAAAAAAGAAGATATAAGATTTATGTTTTGCTGTCTCAAAAAATTACGACGATGCTGCTATGTTGAATCTAATTTTATCTTCAAGATGTTTTAATCCAAACATTTGAAGCAGTGCATAATTTTTTTTTAAGTGAAAACTTCATTATGCGCTTTCAGCACTTTTTGGGTGAACAAAAATCGTGGAACTCGCGTCATCGTCACGCTTGAAGAAATCAATGAATGTTACTTAGTTTCCACTTCTATCGGCAGTCCCCAAAGACTGCCCCGCATGTTTTTTTTTATTGACAAGGTAAAATTAACTAGCAATACTTAATCCCACTTGTAGTCTTGAAGTTTCTTGGCAAAACTTTGTCATAAGTTATCTGCACTCACCCGTCTTTTAGTCTCAGCAAATATGATGGTCTTGGTCTCCTCCTCAGAAGATATCTCAGTGAGCAGTGTGATTAGCTTGTCATTCTTCTCCCATTCTTCACACACGTCCACAATTTGCAGGATGTTGTGGTTGGCAGACAGGCTCAGGGAACCGATGTTGATCTGAATGTAGTCATGGAGGAACTCCTCGGCCAGATTCTGGACTTCCTTAGGCCAGGTTGCTGACCACATGAGAACCTAAAATGACAAAAGATTTTGTCATAACATAATAATATCCTGTCATAAAGTGTACCATGAGCTGTTGAAATGCTGCTCAAGCCATATTGCTTAGGCAGCCTCATTTGTACCTTAACTACCTGTAAAGGGTGCTTAGGATTTTAGGATAGACTTGTTGTCTGGCTAAGTGTGCTTCTAAGGGTCAGTTCACACGAGACACGACACGACGCTGCACGTACTTTTTAAGATAGTCATACAAATTATAATTATATTTACTAAACAAAAAGATACACATTTAATTGAGATAATTCGAAAATGCCTCGCTGCGTCGCGCTACGCCGCGCTGCGCCACTCTGCATAGCGCGAAACCACTGCCCTCTTCAAGCATCGTCGCGTCGCGTCACGTGTAGGTGTGAACTGACCCTTATGGCGCAGTTTCATTAGTCGATAGGGCCCGCATGCGGCGGTAGGAGAGATTTCTGGAACGTGTGCCAGAGGGCCCGCATTCGGGGAACCGTTTTCATTAGTCGATAGGGCCCGCATGCCAGGTGCGAGAGATTTCTGGAACGCGTGCCACAGGGCCCGCATTCGGGGAACCGGAAAAGTATTTGACTCACGACCCGCAAGCTGTATATCGACCGATGAATTTCATTGGTCGATATCACGATCGGTATAAAGCAAGCGGGGAATCCCTGCAGACGGTGACGAACATGTATCGACTTGTTAACTTTCATTGGTTGTTATCTCGCCTGCGGGGACTCCCCGTATGCTGTATACCGAACGAGTTAACGACCCATGAAATTGCGCCATCAGGCGCGTCACCCCTTCAGTTCTTCCTGAATCTAGTTATGAATATTCATAGATAATATAAATAACAATGTTTTTCACACACCTGCCTGTCTGGTCGGATCTGCTCGATGATCTTGCGAATCTGCGGCTCGAAGCCCATGTCCAGCATTCGGTCTGCTTCGTCGAGCACCAAGTACGTGCAACGACGGAGGTTAGTCGTGTCTGTTGATCAAAATATTTTGTTATTGTATCAAAGGACCAAATTGAACCAGAAACATAAAACGTCAAAAAACATTGATGTATCTGAGACGATTCTTCATTCGATTCTTCATTGCTGGATTAATCAGTTGTTCTATTGTTAGAATAGTTTTGCTTATAGAAATACGTCCATCCAGTATTTTATGAATTGTTGACTAGTATTTAATAGTAGGAATTGTTTATAATACTATGAAAAGACGAGTCAAACAGTATTTACAAAACTTTGTTTTTTTTTATCTTACCTTTCTCCAAGAAATCTATCAGCCTTCCTGGTGTTGCTATAACAATCTCGACTCCTCGCTCCAGACACCTGCCCTGTGGCCCTTTGGGAGCCCCACCGAATATGCAAGTGTTGCGGACTTGCACACTCTGACCGAAATCATTGGCCACCTGCAAACAGGAAGAAAACCTTTAACTCCTGTATAAATGTTACATGCAGCTATCCAAATAAATAAATAAACGTTTAATTAACAAATATAGAATGTATGTAAGAGCAGATTATTAGGAGCTTTTGGTTTTAAATGGAGATGACGGTGATGATTACTTATTCCAGGCATTTCCGAGTTAAATAATAAATAATTTGTGTTATCACGTGTGTGGCTAATTCTTGTGGGTGTGGAGACATGCCCATATAAAACTAGAACTAGCATATTGGAAGGTTTGATAAAACGCAAAATGAAAGTGCTAAGAAGCTATTATGCAACTGTGTAGAATTAAATTAAATTTTATCTTACAAACCTTCAATGAATTGGAGGTGAAGATTGACAGAACACTGCACTTATGTAAATGGCCTTGAACATTGGTTTATTAGTACTAATAAACTAACATTCAAAGCAGTTCGTAATTATTTAACCAGCCCCACCCTAACCTGCTCTTACAAACTTGTAACAGTAATAATGAAAGCATGATAAAAGGGTGAACATAAAATAATAATAAAACACAACTAAAACAAAATGAATAGTCTACTGGACATGTGTCATTTATATTCAAGTGGAGTTATATGAAATGAGTCCCAGAATATTTGAAACAATAGATTGACCCAAAAGTGTGTTTGCCCCAGATAGTTGACCCCACCACAAAAACTTGTTAAAACGTTGTGTGCATGACCCACCATTTCTATTTTAAAATATTTCTGTGGCAGGCCTTCCTTGTATAGTATCCTGGCTGGTTTTATAATAATTTACTTATATTACATATTATTATTATCTATTAATGGTGAGGTGATGAAGCAAACTGCCTTTTTTTCAATGTAATATTGAAAAAACTACACAATAATGAAAGCATTCCACAGATAAGCTGCAAGGTCTAAGAGAAAAAACAACAAAAATACTGTGCCCATAACTAAAAAAAACAAAATATAAATAAGGTTACGTTCAGAAACCTCACCTAATAAAAGAGAAAATTTTGAATTTGGGATAACAATCGAAAAAAGATGCGAAATTGTGTCAAGAGTTTCTTCAGGTTTTCGAACATAGCCTGCCTGCAATAAGCTAGTTCTACGAATTAAATGTAATTGGATAAATTTACTATTTCCAGTTCGCTTGGATTGTCCGTCATCTCCGCAGCGATTCCATTCATTGAGATCAACGCCTGGAGTAGCACAATGGAAAACAAATACTCATCTTATAGTTTTGTTGTTAAAAGTATTTATATTAGAGACAAATTTAATTCTAATGTTCCTTAATGAGTAAACCTTGGGCAATCTTGTGTCAGTCCAATGCAATGGCAGGCCTTATTGTTACTTTGAAATTGATACAAGAGCAAAGATTAACTAATATAAAAAGTAAGAGCAATAACCTGTTGGATCTGTTGCGCAAGCTCCCTAGTTGGAGCCAAAACCAGAACGATAGGACCCTCATCTCTCAGCAGTCGAGGCTGATTAATGATGTGTACTATAGCTGGCAATATGTATGCCAGGGTTTTCCCAGAACCTGTTTGAGCAATTCCCACTAAATCCCGTCCCGACAGTGCAATTGGCCAACCCTGAGCTTGAATAGGAGTTGGATGAGGGAAACCTTGTTTCAGAATCTCCTTCATAGCATAATCTGGGAATCCACCCTCTTCAAAGTACATGCTTGGGGCCGGAACATCGCGTCCTTTCACAGTGACCTGGTTTTGGCTGCGGTAGGCTTCTATCTCAGCTTGGCTGCGCGCCTGGACGTTCTGGTGCGGTACATAGAAGTTTTTCTGGAACGGAGTGAGAGTGATTGTGTCCCAGCGGATTTTACGGAGGTTACCGCCCGGTTGGTCATTCTTGAAATTCCCTCCTCGGAAGTCATCCCGGCCGCCGCCGCGACCTCCGAAGCCTCGGCCGCCGTCGCGTCCTCCTCGGCCGCCGCTGTCCCGGCCTCCCCGGCTGCTTCCGAAGCGGCTGCTTCCTCTCTCCTGAGAGCGATCACTAGATCGTCCTCCTCGTGAACCACCTCTACCGCCACCGCGACTTCCACGGCTACCACCGCGGCCGCCACCACGTCCTCCACGTCTATCGTCGTACCTAAATCACAAAACTCCCGTAAATAAACCAAGCGAAGCGAAAAAAAATATAACAAAATTATGCCAACTTACATCTTTACTTTTGACAACGATGAAACAACACAAAAACTCTAATAAATACTGAATTTCTGAGCAATTCAAGTTACTTGTTAATAAGTTACGCTTTTTACTAGGAATCCGTAAATTTTCTACAGTATTTCTGGCGTAACAAACATTGGGTTGACTTTTATTGCAAATGCCACTAGTCGGCCATATTTGATAATTTTGATATTATATTGGTCTATGGCTTGGCTATGCTTCTGACAACTGGCGCTTCCGTTGTCTTTTTGCAAGTTGAGGTACTTTTATTTAAAAAATGAAGATATTGAAATGCTTTTAAATCTAGATATTACTGTTATTTATATTTATTTAATAAAAAAAGAAACATAAGCACAATATTTTAATAGCCTGCAAGGTAGTAAAAGTATAATTTCTGCAATCAGTGATGGTACGAATTTCAAATGGTTTAGCCCGAAGAAGGAAACCCCTTGTTTCTGTTTTTGGAGTGGTCGTAATATTTGTGTTATTATATTGTAATTGTAATTCAGACCTCTTCCTATATTAATAAAAACTTCATTAAGGCGTACCTACAATAGAGACTGGTGTTCACTGATGTTCCTATACTCTCTCTCTACAAACTCATGTCCCCATCCCCATTAGTTTATTGATCAAACAATCCGACATTTTCTATCATTCTGTTAGCTAGCAGCTCATTCTGGAACGTAGCGTAGCGCTTAGTGGAGTTATTTTATTTCCTTATAAAAATGGACGCTTCTATACCAGTCTTTGAGAAGCCCCATCGTCCCATATCTGTGTTGGACTGGACACGGAATATTCAGAGACTGCAAAACGAGGCTAGACTCCGTCGATTTGAGTCTTACGAATTAAGACAAAGAGCTAATCAGCTGAGGAATGAAACTTCAGTCACCACGAGATGGGATAACTATGTTAACAATGAGTTGTTGAGGGATAGGTAAGGTCTTTTGTTAGGGTTCCGTATGTCCGAATGAAAAAACTGAAACCGTATAGGATCACTCCGTCATTGAAATTTGATAAACATAATATCAATTTCTGTGACCCAAACACGGGCGTGTTACGTAATTAAATGATTTTTGTCACTTTAGGGCGACAAATAAGAAAATAAAAAAATACGTTTTGCAGACTGTACCGTGTGACATTAGACATAACAAATGAAAGGGCTACTGTGACTGTGAGGGTCTAAACCTATAGGTAGGTAGGTCTTACAGGGTGGAAAAAATCATGGGTCTATGGCACCACGCGAAATTAATACTTATTAATAAAAACACTTTAGCTGTTCCGAAAATGCCTGTTGGAAAATTAAGTTATCAACGTGACTTTCCAGAATATTTGAAGTTCAAGCATGGAGAGAGAAGCAGAGGTTCACAAGGGACTGTGTCAGAGACGAGATCAGGGCTTTAAAAGAAGAGAAACATGCGACAGAACTTCACTTGGAGTCTCTACAAGTACCATTTATGGTGATATCCCAGTGTCTCTCTAACAGAGACCAGAGGCTGCCTCCGGAGCTGACTAGGGACCAACTTGGGGAAGAGTTGCTTAAGGTACCTACTTACATAACGTGTTGTCTTGATGTAACAACTCTTTGGTAACCAGTATCTTTGGTAACTGCAGAAGTTTTTGAAAGTTGCCCGAGTTTTGTATCAGGTTTTGTAGGCAAATTTACTCACTGATGGCGTGTGGCTGTGGTGGTCTAGGAAAGGTGGTTATTGTCCTCATGGTCCCTTTGCTGATATCCACCGGAAGAGTTTAATTAAGCTATTATTCTTATGTAGTTTTTAAATGGGTAAAGAAAATGTTGCTGGCATGTTACCGCCAAATAATCAGCTTTATTTATTTACTAGCTGCGCCCCGCGGTTTCACCCGCATATGTCTCGATCCCGTCGGAATATCGGGATAAAAAGTATCCTATGACCTAATCCAGGTCATGGTCTACCCCTGTGCCGAATTTCATCCAAATACGTTCAGCTGTTTTAAAGTGAAAGTGTGTGCCTATGGCGTTAAGTCCGCCTCTGTACATTTGTGTGCAAAGTATTAAATAAATAACAAACAAACAAACTCACTTTAGCATTTATAATATTATACTAGCTTCCGCCCGCGTGAAAAGAAGCCTATGTCGTTCCCCGGGATGTCATCTATCTCCTTGTCAAATTTTATCGAAATCCGTTCAGTGGTTTAGGCGTGAAAAGGTAACATACAGACAGACAGACAGACAGACAGAGTTACTTTCAAATTTATAATATTAGTATGGATAACCGTGTTCTTTTAACCGGTTTTCTTCTAGGAACTGCACATAACGGAGAACAATAAGCGGGTCCTAATGGACGTCTGCCACATGGGTTGGGAGAAGATAAAGGAGCTGACCAACGTGCTCTGCCGTCTGGAGCGCGAGATCAAGAATAAGGACGAGACCATCGACTTGGAGTACCACGTCAAAGACCTGACTAGAGACAGCGCTGATATCTGCTTCAAGCTGGATCCTACCAGGGTTCCTACAGAGTAAGTAGCTTCTATGTGTTCTATGTTAGGTTAGGTTTCCGCACTTAGTCCTTACGCGCTGGACCATTGTGCGGTGGCCATGGCGGCCGTTTGTGGATAATCCAACTAGCCCACCTTCCTCCAGAAGTTAATAAGATCTCCTGATCTCTTCAGAACGTCTGTGAAAAATCTGGGTGACCCGAGGGTTTCTTTCCTGATTCTGAGTAAGTTGTTTGTTGTAGTTTACAGTATGGACTGACGTCGCGACGTGGCGAGAAACTACCGCCATTAGACCTTCTTCACCAGGTCCACCAGCTCCTTGATCAGCCTTAGGGATGCCATAGATGACTTTGCACTGGTGGAGCATAATCGCTATGTGGTCTCCAGAGCTTCTAGGATCGTTGGTATTCACTCATTGTTTAGCAGCTCTCTAATATCATAATTAGAGATCTCAAATCCCTTCAACTGTAGGTCAGCCTACTACAGTTGAAGGAATTTGAGTTTCCGATAAGTATGTCAACAATGTTATCATCAGATGAGTTGGCTCTCTCATAGTCCATAGCCTTTTGCAGTTTAGTTTTTTTTTTTCATTTTTATTAAAGAAAAAACAGAAACCCTTATAGGATCACTTTTTTATCCGTCCGAACGGTTTTTTTACTTTTCTATTCCCAGATCAATGACTGAAGAGAGTTACGTCCACTGCATAGAGAACACCATAAAGATAGCTGAGCAGCTGATGTCTGAATCCAAGACTCTTCGGGAGACGATGTTCAAGAGTCGCGAGCAGGCCAGGAATCAGATGCACGCGCAGAGCCAGCATGTGGAACTGATCATGAGGAGGAGGGTCTATGATATACAGAGAGCCAGGAATGAGATGGAGTGGCAAAAGTATAAGGTAAGTGTAATGACTCAAAAATTTACTCAAACGCCAAGTTCTCTTATGCTCTCATGGAAAAATGTCGCATTTTGCTTTCAAATGTGTGTGGAGTACCTACTCCTAGGGTCTTTGAAATCTATCTGCGTTTGTTGCCTATGATAAACAAAATAAAAAGCTGAAACGGCAACCATTGAGCGAATCCACCATATAAACCCCAGGTTCGTTCGGAAGATTATTTTATCATGTCTACAGTTGAGCGTCTATAATTGTCTTATGAAAAGTGTCTTCGTGCATGTATCTCATTATGCTTCTGATGAGACGTTCAATTAAAGACATGATAAGAATTAAGCTTGCTAAAGTAAGATTTTTTCCATTTCAGCTGGAACAGAATCTTCAGAAGGTAGACAGGGAGATTGAGACACTACGTGCTGCCGTTGCAGACAAAATAAACCCGACCAAGCTTGTCGAGACCAGGTTGGAAACCAGGACTAGGAGACCAGTCCTTGAAAGAGTACAGGACAAACCGATGCGTGGTCTGATAGAAGAGTTTGAAAGAGTCCATATGAGTCACAATATGCTGGAGAAGAAATTGGAAGAAGCACTGTAAGTATTTCTACTCCTGAATTTGATCTAGGTATGGAGGGACTCTTGGCACTGTAAGTATTTCAACTCCTGAATTTGATCTAGGTATGGAGGGTCTCTTGGCTAAGTAATAACAGCCGCATGCGTTGATCAATCAGGTTAAGCTACGCTTGTCAGTTCGTGGAAGGGTGACCATCTTAACATACTGGTCCCGGCTGTCATTCCTGGATCTTTGAAAGTCGTTATTGGTCGTCAGAAGCCCGAAAGTCTAACAATTAGTCTTACCAAGAGGTATTGTGTTACCCAGTAACTGGGCAGCTACGTCCGGTTCGACTGAAAGCTGACCCCAACATAGTTGGAAAAAGACCAGTCAGATTTTTATTACGGTGACCACTTACACATAGCCTTACTTACGGTTTACCGCCTAGTACGGGTGCCTCGGGACGGGCGGCACGTACGGCGGGGAGGCGGGCAGTACATTTTTATTCATTTGTTTTAGTCGCAAGACACTTCGCCGTTCGCACCGCGCGAAAATTCGCTGCAGCGGAATGTCCCGTGGCCAGGCGGTTACCGCGACTATGGACTTCTGCAAATTCTGCAATACCATAGGGATAGGCGTTATAGGTGCAGATCACGATGCCGTGAAGACTCATATGCCTGTAATCATATTGGCACTCATATCCCTCAAACTGGAACAGCACTGCTGCTTGGCGGCTGATATTACTAGGGTGGACAGTAGTATAACTACCCCGGACTAGGTATTTCACAAAGCGCTCTACTATAACTCATCGCATTTTTTTTTTCTATAAATTTTGCAGCACGACATACCACGGCATGTTCAATCACCATGAGCGCGTTACTAAGGACTTGCAATATAAGAATCAAGCCTTGGAAACAGATAGGAGGCTGATAGAGATTAGGAAGCCTATCCACGAGCCGGATGAAACAGAGTTCAAGAGAAACGTGGGGTATTGCCGCATGAGCGATGAACTGGTCACTGATTGAGGGCAACACTTTTTGAATTATGAAGGCTGGCTACACCGATTTTAGTGTTGTCAATTTATTTCAAAGATAATTTTGGATTTCACGCAATATGTCCATAGTGACAATATTTAAATAAGTAATTTGCAAAGGGCGTCAATCATGTTGGTATTGCCAGCTTTCAAATGATGAATGCGTATCAAATATTACTGGCTATCTATAGCACAAGTAGATGTAAGCACTAACTGCATTGCCAGGTAATTTTTATTTGAAATTACTTTTTGCTTGCCAATTTAGCGATTTGTTAAATGTTTTTGCTTTATTTGGTGGAGTGAGAAAGATTTTAAAATACAATGAGTGGGTAACAGCTTAATGTAGTGTAAGAAAAAGTTTAACTTACCGCGCGTTTGTACTGGCGAAACATTACAACAAAACATGTTTAAATCTCTAGTTCCTGTCAAAAATTGTATGGAACATTGACAGAAGATAGAGATTTCAACATGTTTTGTCACAAATGTTTCGCCAGTGCAAACGCACGGTTATATGGTGAATGTTTTAGTACTCAGTTGTTAAAGTTTTGAAAACTTCTCACAAGTAATTTTAAGACTGTAACCATCAGCGGTCGTGTTCAAAGTACATAATAAAAAATAAACGGTTTAAAAAATACTCATATTTATTCATGTAATAACATAACAAGCACTGTGCTGAATTACTATCATTATATCATGATTATTTAATAGAAACATGGTCATGATCTTTGTGACAATACACCTTGTTAATAATAAAGCATTTGATGTAAAAAACACATGTTTTTTTTAAATAAAATAGTCTATAATATTATTAACTATACTCGTTATAATACTTTGAGTTCGGAATGTGTTCTTAACTGATATTTTTTTTTTACATCAAATGAGGTTCCACTTTCAAGGCACTATTTAGCAGTGAGTCAATTTAATGTATTTGATAGGCAAACATATTTAAAAATCTTTGTTGTGGGAATATTCTGCAAGTATACACTACTGAACGGACTAAAGGTTCAGAATACGGGCATTGCTAAAATATTTTCAAATTGGTACTCTCGTGGGACAAGATAGTCAAATAGTTTATTGAACAAGAATAGAGCCTTACACCTAAGCAATAAGGTTTCAATTAAAAGCAGAAGCCAATTTATAAATATTATACTGGGCTAGTAACTTAATTTTACATTTGAGGTGAACGACACATAGTACTTGTTTTTTCTTAGTTATAGCGTTACTATAGACGTGTGATTAACAATTAGACATATTAATCATTAATCATTCTTTGTGGATGCCGAACAACCATCTGATTCGACAATTTTACGCAAAACACTGCCAGCATAAGTAATGAGGATATTGCTAATAGAATTATGAACTGGTCACAGTAACTCATTTTGTGCAAGTTATGATAACGGGACTTTTATGAAACCGGTTTCACAAAACGATTTTGTTATGCGGCTCTTGTTCTAAATAATAACTTTAATGATTATTTGTCTGTAGCCCAGTGACAATAAAGTCATCCTTGAACTTTTGGCGTGTCGTGTCATTTTGCGAGCCATCGCGATTTATAATTCCAACTCGCTTATGATACTTTTAACAGCATTTTCACGACATTACCGACTTTTGGAAACTAGAATGAGATGGATACATATGCTAGACTAGTCCAGACGTCCGTACATTGATATTCCCATCAAATACACGAATTGACGACACAGGATATTGGTCTTACATCATAATACTAATAATACATAAATAAATATAACTTATGTAGATAGTTAAGCAGTGTATCGTAACTTAATGTACTTGTAGCCACTTTGTGCAGCAAAATATAATCAAGACTATAATGAAATATGAGGTTTTATTCGTAATACTTAAGTTATCTAGTTTAATCAATTAATAGTATACAGAATGGAGAAAAAACATCGATGAATAGACAAAAAAAAAACAGACGAACATAGAACCTCGTCCTTTTTGGAAGAAACATGTTTCTTTAAGACATATTTTGGTCCTCATTATTGACATTGTAAATTGATGCCATACATTTATTTTGGCACTGTTTTCGTTTCAATTCCCGCTGAGGCAAGTTTTCAGAAATCATCAAATGCAGTTATACTTAAAAAAGTGAATAAAGAAATCATTCCTTTCAGTAAAATTTGATATCTTCAATGTTAAAGGTAATTTCTCCGTCCACGAACGTTTTTCCCCCAAGCTGTATAAAGTATTGTACCAGGAATTCATGATTATTAACCTAACAACAATATTTGGAATTTAACTCACGATTAAGATTCATTTCAAGCATTTATTGTGCATAATCAGCTTATAATGTTCCCACCCCTGGGACACAGGCCTCCTCTCTGTGGGAGGGAGTGGGCCGTAATCCACCTCGCGGGCCCAGTGCGGGTTGGTAGATGTCACATGTCGAAATTTTTTATTCTAGGACATGCCGGTTTCCTCGCGATGTTTTCCTTCACCGTTTTGAGAGCAGTGGTGAGGAAATTTTTTACACAAAGTAAAGTGCCTGCTTGGGTTAGAATCCACGACCTACAACTCTTAAGTCACGGCTGTTACCACTGCTATTGTGCACTTAATTAAAATAAATTATAACATAATTGAAACGTAAGACTTTAAACAAGTTATTTTTTATTGCTATTTTTAAATAAATCTCATTGTGCACCATTATTAGAATAATAAGAGTAATAGGAAAACTGATATTTTTTAATTCCATGATTTGGATAACTAACGTATCTTGATTAGTTATAATAAGATAATATTGTCTATGCTTAACAAGTAAGTAACCATTTTCTTAATAATAACTTCTAAAGAGTGTTCCATAAATAATAAATTAATTACCTACTTGATAAATCGTACACGTAAGTAACTTCGTTACATAATATTAGTTTGTATTAGATTATTGCCATTCACGTTGCATTGAATTGCTAAAAATAGCAATAATTATTGTAAAGTAAAGCCATGAAAATAAAATAGTAACTATGTATTTCGTTTCCCTAAATGCATTGCAAAAAATATGACTCTGATATAATGTGTATTGCTCAGTGCAATTAAATACAAGGAAAACCTACTTACACATAAAACGAAAACAAAAAAGACAACAAAAATTGTACTTCCCGCCAAAAACCATAGACAATACTTTAAAGCAAAGGCATTGTCTACATAGGCTGTAGTTCAGGTTGCGGACCTACTTGCTCGTAGGCCTCATCTAGTAAAGAACAAACTAAGCTTATAGTATCATCTGTAAGTTTCCTACTGCTAGCCAAACGGATGGAAGGTTCTGGGCAGTTAATTTCGACATCCCGTAAGTACGCAGCGACTGTCATGGCGACGCCCTTCTCTAAACAATAGTTGGTAATATTACGGAGGTAGGAGTGTTTCAGTCTGTCTGTGAGGTCGTCTTTTTTGAGGTACACGTGTTTGATCGGGGAGACCTCGTCGCCTCGGAACGTGAAGTGTTTCAGTCTGGAGAGGGCGCTGAAAAAAAAAGAATAATATTATGTCTGTCTAGGTTATGTAATAGCCTGGATTTATCGGTAGGTATAGTTACTCTGTGGTAGTGTAAAAACGTACACCGGTCTTTCGCAAAGTCTTCCATGGATCATTGTTCAAAAATATTTAGTAGCAACTTAGATATTACATGACATGTCTTTATCAGAGAGAAAAAATAGACCCTCCCTTTAAATGCAACGGAAGTAGGGAATATTCAAGAAGATAGGATTTTATTCTCTTTTGAATATTGTAAGTCAAGAAATCTCTGCCAAGAAAATGAAGCCAAACAAAGATGCAAGTAAAACGTTGATGGACTTTTTTTTTTTTGAATGTGTGAAATCATCCCCTGTCTTCTCCCGCTCTGGGTAGAGCGGAAGGGTGTGTCAGACTTTTACTGACTAAAAACCCACCCGTGTTCTTTCAGTTGCCTGTTGCCAAGGTCCCGGTATCCCTTTCGGACTAACCCGCAACCCTGGCAGGAATGTTGATGGCCTATGGTCTAATTCTGATGGTATTACTTTATTTGTATCTTTCAAACACTCAACTGCCAAGCCATAAAAGCATTATCTGAGGTAATAATCCTAAACAAAGTTATTTAGTGTCTTGTCAATGCTATCAATGCAAATTTCCTCTGAACTTATCACTATCAGACATACCTACATTTTTCAGCTGAGTAAACTACATTATGTATAGCTGCATTCTGATGCAGTCACAGAATAGTACAGAGGGTCGGCTCCATACAATGAGCGGAATCAGGCGCATGCATACAGACGGGCACATGCGGCGATCTCAAACATGCCAGTCGCGACTGTCGCGAGTGCGCCTGTACTCGCTGTACGTGAAGCGTGTTTGTGTGTGCGTGTAATTTTGCTCGTTGTATGGAGCCGATCGTCTGTCGGCCTAACACGAATGCGAGGATTAAAAGTAACGTAAATTGTAACAATTTGAAATGAAAATACTCGTTATGCACACAATCCTTACTAATAGTATAAATGCGAAAGTGAGTTTGTTTGTTTGTTGCGCTTTCACGCTAGAACAGCTGAACGGATTTGTATGAAATTTGGCGCATGACCTAGAAAGGGCATAGGGTATTCCAACGGGTTCTCGACTTATGCGGGCGAAACCGCGGGGCCCAGCTAGATATAGATATTTACATAGTTTTATGACTCTATTTATATCTATGATATGATACAATTTGCTCAAATTTAAACCAAAATGGTATAGGATAGAAAAAAAAACATACAGACGAATTGAGATACTCCTCCTTTTTGAAGAAGTCGGTTAACAATCGTTCGAATTGACGTTACGTTTACATCGTGCTGTGGGTGAGTCATATCCCCTTGTCATTATCGCCAGTAATAAATATTGCGATTGACAATGTTGAGTCTTATCAAATCGTAAGTTTAATGTGTAGTAATGTTATCAGCTTGCCAATACAATTACAGTTATACGTAAATCAACATTAGTTGATGAATGGTATGTTGTACGTTTGTCATTAAACATGCAAGACAGAAAATCTGTTCTATAAAATTAACGAGGGTTTAAATTACAAACTTAATACTACTTTTGTCATCAAGGTGACTATTTTATCAAGCACTAGCTTCCACCCACGGCTTCGCCTGCGCGGTATGTCGATAAAAAGTAGCCTATGTCGTTCCCCAGGGTGCCCTCTATCTAATCCGTTCAGTGGTTTAGGCGTGAAAAGACACACACGTAACATACAGACAGACAGTTACTTTCGAATTTATAATAATAGTATGGATATACAAAATGATTTTGTATTACACGCAGATTTGCGAGGTGTAGTTTAGAGGTAAAGATCACGCTATTTAAAGCATTCTGTCAAACTCTCTACACCTGCAATCTGTGGGTCAAATACACGCAGCGGGCCATCAACGCTCTCCGAATACAATATAATAACGCGTTCAGGGTGCTGGTGGGGCTCCCACGCTACTGTAGTGCGTCTGCGATGTTTGCGCACGCGCACGCAGACGGCTTTCACACTGTGCTGCGGCGCCGAATCGCTTCATTGATGTTCCGCACGCGTGAGAGCGCCAACATCATCCTGAACGTGCTCAGCCACAAGCTGGACAGCCCCCTTCTGGGGCACTGGGTTCAAGCACAAGTGCGTATGCCAGGGGCCCCAGAGGGCGGCAAATACTTAAATTAGTTTTTTAGTTTTTTTAATGTAACTAACATAGTTTTTTTAAGTTTTGTACCACTAACAATTTTATGGACCAAATATGTCTGAATTAAAAAGATTTTTTTATTTTTTTATTACACTAACTCGGAAATAAGAAAACAGAAGCTATATTTTCCCTGAGAATAAGGAAATAACAGTACAGTCAGCCTCGCAAAGATTTATACATAGATGTAGCCAAGAACTAATTTAATTGTCTACAATCTTTGTTCTATTATTTTGTATCAATGTGCAGCCGTAAAACATATTATTACACATTTGGTACTGAACACACAGAGAGAGAGAGGAGCTCGTGGCTAAGTAATAACAACCGCAGGTTAAGCTACGCTTACCGGGGTTGGACCGTAGATGGGTGACCATCTTGACATACCGAGACTTCTCCGTGCCTCGGAAAGCACGTTAAGTCGTTGGTCCCGGTTGTCATTCGTAAATCTTTGACAGTCGTTACGGGTCGTCAGAAGCCCGAAAGTCTGTGACAACCAGTCTTACGAAGGGGTAACCACCATCACCATATTAACCAGTTACTGGGTTGTGGATGTGGAGGTCAGATAGGCAGTCGTTTCATGTAAAATACTGGTATTCAGCTGCATCCGGTTAGACTGAAAGCCGACCCCAACATAGTTGGGAAAAGGCTAGGCATACTGATTGGTAATGGTACTTAATTGTAGCTACACATGGATACAGTATTAAAGAACACGAATTGTCGCCATGTGGGTGTGCTAAGGTAAGCTCTGTCTAACACCCCGGATAAACACGACATAATATCATGTTAAAATATTTACCTATTAAGTTTCTTGGAGTTCTCGTTGAGTTCATCAAAGATGTCTGGCTTCGATTCAATGACGTCGAGCGCCGAGATGGCAGCTTGTGCCAACATCGGCGGTAATGACGCACTGAAGCAATAACCTGGAACATTGATGAAAGTTGAAGTATTGTTAAATGTTGGAACTGTTAGGAAAGCACTCCCAGCTTTACTTTATGAATCTTCTAGATTTAAATATGATCTATGTTGTGGTTGCTAGGCTACACTTGTTATTCTCTGTACTTTTGTTATCGCACGCAATATATTTTATAAAAACCCAATTCCACTGCGTTTACTTTAATAGGAACCCATTGATTGATGTTAGGGAGAAAAAGATTATGTTTATTTCGTGAGTCAACGTGTTAATTGGGGATGAAATCTGTTCAGGAACGGGGGAAGTAAATACTAGTACAGTCACCAGCAAAAATATGTATACACTCAGAAAAGTTCAATAGCGACTGCACCTTTTGAGATGAGACCTACATCATTATAACTGGGGTTCCAAAATACTACGTAATAACATAAAATCACTTTTAAAAGTTGCTAAGTGTATTACTGCTTGTGACTGTTCTTCTAAGTAGTGTCACTACGTAGTAGAATAGAAAAGAATAGAATATATTTTATTAAGTATAACATTGGTAAAGTATTAACATAAAATCTTAGAAATAATTTACAAAGGTATCATAATGTTAGATGCCTGTACTAGGATAAACTTGTATCACAGGCGGCATGAGTTCAAACTTTATGGTAATTATAAGGACAATAACATTCTTAACAATATTTAACATTTAGTAGTGTGATGGATATACAGGATGTAAGGGTAAACACTCTTGTCATTCAAACCATGGGTAGTTGACTTAAATATAAAAATAAATGCCCAAACACAACAAAAAAAAAAACCTTATTTTCATTAAAAGATTTTAAAAAGTTTCTATCTGACACCGTGCTTGCTAGCGAAACAGCTGACTGACTAAGGGAGGGGTCGCGCTCGCTGCCGGTCAGGTCACATCCCGTACCCCGCGCCCGTGTTGAGACGCAAGTTCGTTGCCCTAGCGCATAGGGCAACTAACTTGTGTCTCTTGTGGTAAAATTTAGGTCTAAAAAAAATTTAAAAAAGTTTTAATTTTCCATTGATTTTACGTTCTATAAATGAAACCAAACCACTGGTTGCAAGGATAACGGTGTTTACCTTAACACCCTGTATACTCAGTAGCTGTAGTGAGAGCACATTAAATACCTAAGAAAATAAATTTGGTGTATTTTATCGACCCATACACTTTGGCCATAATTTTCTTTATAGGCGAAGCATAGACAAACAGAATATCCAATAGGAAAACTTTATTATATAACTACCGACCCGCTCCTGTTTCGCACGGTTTTTACGACTTGACAAAACATCGAGATTCATTAGTTACTAGCTTCCGCCCGCGGCTTCGCCCGCGTGGTATGTCGATAAAAAGTAGCCTATGTCCTTTCTCAGGCTCTAGACTACCTGTACCAAATTTCATTTAAATCGGTTCAGTAGTTTTGGTGTGAAAGCGCGACAGACAGACGGACAGACAGACAAGAGTTACTTTCGCATTTATAATATTAGTAAGGATATGTAACTCTAATAGTAATTATTCATACACATAAACCTTCGGGAATAAATTCTCTAAACGATGGTGATAATCTCATTAAAATCTGTTGCGTTGTTTAGAAGAACGACGGACATACATAGACAAACACGACAAGCGACTTTAATTTTTAATATGTATAGATTTACTACAAGTATATTTAATAGGGTAAGGAAAGCGTATCGAGGTTACATATTATATGAAATGCCGGAAATAATACACACTTCCACTATTCTAAGCGAGCTCTCAATTGATTGATTTACCAATAGGCTCCTCTATACTTAAATGGTGCTGTACGAGTCATGTCAACTCAAAGCATTTATTTCAATGACACCATTTAAAAGCAGGCTTTTGAATTGACAAAGAGTCGGTCAGTTAGTCAAAAAGTACCGTAGTAGTAGTGTATCGTACATGGCACGCGCGTATTGCATAGATCAGCATTTTCCGCGACCTTGTACAAATTATAGTGTAGCGCGACAATAGACGATCAGCGTTCATAGTCAGCTGTTCACATTCACACAACATTCATAAAGCACGTGGCAGTTAAATTATAATCAAGAAACCATCATCTTTGCCTATCCGTGACTTATCATTCAAGCTAACATCCAAGGTGTGTGCCATTCGGCAACGCATACAGGTGCATTTGAGTGGGGACCGTGCGGGACTCAGCCAGGTGACGTCACCCGTGCGTAGGGCCCCCAGGGGCCCTCAGGCAGGTGGAGCGACGATATCGTGGGTTTGCTGGTAGCAAGCACAAGAGTGTCCGAAGATTTGGCGTAGAGTTGGAGAAGCCTATGTCCAGCAGTGGGCTGCTATATGCTAGTGATGATGATTTGAGGAAATTAATTGTTAAGAAAATTTACTACCAACTTAAATTGTCCCTATCTATATTTGAATCACAACCGTTATACTTTGATTGTATTAAATGACCGTAACACGGCAAATTGACGTAGGGTGTCAATTGGCATTTTTTTTTATGGTGGGAATTCATCAAATGACTTCTATGAAGGAACACGGCTGGGTTTTAGTCAGTAAAAGTCTAACACGCCCTCCCGATCCACCCAGAGCAGCTGGGCGGAGCGGGAGGGCGTGTCAGACTTTTACTGACTAAAACCCACCCGTGTTCCTTCAGTTGCTTGTTGCCAAGGGCCCCGGTATCCCTTTCGGACTTTCCCGCAGCCCTGGCAGGTGTTAATTGGCTTAACAATGCATTTCCCTGTCAGTACATAAATTATAATAATTAAAAACATACCAAGTCCTGAAAGCCTCTGGTGCTCTACAATGAAGCTTGTCCCGGCACAGAAGCCTCCGACAGTCGCGAAGGAATGCTCTAAAGAGCCCACGATCAGGTCGATCTCATCGCGGGGCACGTTCAGTAGTTCTGTTAGACCGCGCCCGTGCTTGCCTACTACCTGCGAACAAAGTTAGATGGGTAAATAAAAGTACAATTTATGGACAATCATGTCGTGGACGTAGGGTCTTCAAAGGAGATCATTCATTTAGGGCTAAATAATGAAATTAAAAAAAAATTATAAGTATTCCGCCAAATAAAACAAAATATATATTCCGTTAGAACATGTTCTTCAATTTTCACTATTGGACCAAACCTGTAGGGCTATTCCTTACGCTGTTATACGATTTTGAAAAATACTGCTTCCCGTATATTTTGTAGTTAAAATAAATGGGCTTTTAAAGCCATATTTATGTCTTACTAGTTATGTCCTACTACTTTGGCGTGAAAGCGCGACAGACAGACAGAGTTACTTTCGCATTTATAATATTAAGTAAGGATTATAATATTAAGTAAGGATTATAAAGTTAGGATAGTTTGGATTTTGCCCCTGCTATCCCATATACAAAACCTTACCCAGTTCAAAATTAGAAAACAGTGTTCATTTACATATAATGTTATGTACTCTGCACTGGTTTCGAATGATATGCCAATACCTTCTGCTACACTGCGGACTAATTATATTAACAGTTTAAAGTTTCACGGCATCTATTACTCGCATTTGGCCGACATTTTCGAATGAATTTTCGTAATAAAAGCTCTCCGGGAAGCGTTAATGAATGTTTCTTCAATGGCCATTGGTTCCATTGATGCCCGCATTCCGTATATTGTTCCATTTGGCGACCTACTTCGTGATTCAGATTTAGTGTAGTTTTGTATGGCTCGCACTTTCTTATATATAACGTAAATATTTGAAATGTAATCGTAACATCTGTATTATAATACATATTATTAGCTGTTGCCCGCGATTTCGTCTGCGAACCAGGAAGAAAAGTAGCCTATGTCCTTTCCCGGGTCATGGTCTACCCATGTGCCAAATTTCATCCAAATCCGTTCAGCCGTTTTAGAGAGAAAGCGTAAAAAAACAAACAAACTCACTTTCGCATTTATAATATTAGTTAGTACGACTTATTTAGACACGTATTTAGAAAATTTTATAATTTTTACAGTCTTAACCATGAAGAATTAATTTAAAAAAAGGCTAATTGATCTAAAGGGGCAGTACAGACCGCGACGTGAAGCGACGCGACGCTGCGCGCACTTTTAACAATTATCGAACTTATTTTCTTCACGAAACGGTATAATTTCAGTGCGAGGGCTGACACGTGTCACAGTACGCTGAGATGCGCGGTACTGCGCAGCGCATGTACCTTATTGTGTAGTAAATAAATTCGATATTGTATCGGATCATAAAAAAGTGCGCGTCGCGTCTCGACTCGTCTTTTCGTGTCGACGGTACTTTTAGTCTACTTTTTTACAATGTTTTAACCCAGTAGGTGGCCATGTTGATTGCGGCATCACTTAGGACCCTCCAGCAAATGAGACATGATCTGATCAGAAGCACCACACTCGCATACGGTATCGGATGGGTCAGTAATCAAATAACTAGTGATACAATATACTTGTCCTTATCTTATTCATTGTTATATCTGGTTCAAGTCAAGAAGGTCCAGCATACCATTACGGGACTGCTATTGTTCGAAAGCATTTTATCAGATACAGATTGTTTTATAGGTGTGTATATACTTATGTACACTATAAAAATTACAGATTTAAATGTAGAAATTTTACATAGGGTGACACAATGGGCGGTATTATCACTAAAAGCGATCTTAGCAACTTTGATTCTTATGGTGCAGTGCAGTCATCGCGTTATTGCGTATTCATCGAAAACATACGATTAATGTATGGTTGAAGTTCCATAAAAAAAACGATTACATTAGAATTTATGCAAGCAAGGAAATTTAAATTATGTAAATTCGAAACGCTCAAGTCATAATAAAAATACGTATTTTATTGCTGACGATTATGAATATAACAGACGATGTTTTTCATTTGTATGGCGACAATACTCTCAAATGCATATTTTTCAGATAAGACTACACAATATCAGACAACAATATAGTAATTTTAAGCTCTGGTCAAACTGAGGCACCGCGCGGGATGCGGAACAAAATTCGTTCGCGTCGATTGTGTCAACTAACTTGGATTGAGGTGTTCAAAACGGGAAGAATAGTCACGTGACTTCTTAATGATTAAGATTCGCCTCAATTTGAACAGTCCTTTGTATCATTTAGTATACTTCAATGAGAATTCTCCAAGTATACATAAGTTACTAGAACTCACCCCAATAGACAAACTCTCATCCAACATGATCCTCAACTTGTACTTCCTAGCCAGCTGCACCAATCTCTTCAGCGGGCACATCTCCCCGGTATTAAAATAAATGGCTTCTGCAATGAGGAAGGCACGTCTGCGAGGGTTGAGCTCCTTCTTCCTCTGAGCCTCAGCCAGCATCTCTTCGAGGTGGTCCATGTTGTTATGTTTGAAGTAACGGACGGTGCTACGGGATGCGTCGATGCCTTTTTGAATTGCGAACCAGACGCATTCGTCGCTGAAATGTTTGGAGCAATTAGTATAGGATAAAAGTAATGTTCTTGTTTCGTACTTTTTCACTCGGTTGGTGTAATAGATGTAAGTCGTTCCAGTGCAAAGATAAATATTAGTTAGAGGAGAGAAAACTCCTAAAGGCTAGCGCATATTAGGGCAGGCCGCGCCCCAACGCTTCCGTACCGAATCGAACATCAATCAATGTTATCGAAGGAGTTTTATAAACTGGCGCTGTTCATAAATCAGAAACCCGAAAATATTGACAGTTTTAAACCAAATAGAAGACCGCAATTGTTCCGACAGCTCTCTGCTGCGAGAGCAGTGGTGGCCCAGTGGTAATGGCCGCGACTTACGAGTTGTAGGTTCGAACCCTGACAGGCGCTTTACTTTGTGTAAATTATTTCATCGTCACTGCTCTCAAAACGGTGAAGGAAAACATCGCGAGGAAACCGGCATGTCCTAGAACCAAAAAAATCGAAGACATGTGACATCTACCAACCCGCACTGGACCCGGGAGGTGGATTAAAAAAGCCCACTCCCTCTCGAAGAGAGGAGGCCTGTGTCCCAGCAATGGGAACATTATAGGCTGATTATGCTATCTGTTGTCGAGGACTAGGCAAATCAGCATGGTATCTAATTGCGTAACTTATTTTCGTAACCGATTAGACTAATTTGTTTCATTTTGACAGTTCAACAACATTCATTGCGATGATTAGGTTGTTGAGCGCAATTTTTTTTCGGACTTATGATCCCTTCGAAAGCGTTTCGTATTTCTACAACATTCGTATTGACATCTTACACATCTTTTCGATAGCATATGTCAGTCCTATACATTTTTTTTCCAACATCGTTATCGCTGATAGAATGTCACTTTGTCTAGGGCCTCAGGCCTCGGTTGTCGCGAGTTTCACAACATTCATTTCGTAATGTTATTAAGTACCTAAGTTGTTGCATCATCATTTAATTTATTCTCAAATAAGAATCTCCAATCAATCTTATCATGACTGTCCGCCCATTTAGTGGAACCCACTGACCAATGAGAGCATCAATGCATGACAACCTTGTACCTATGTTGTTTGTAGATCTTACTTGTATATTCAAATAGCCTTTTAAATATTTTCTGATCCATTAAATTTATACAATGCGGGCTTTATCGGTTAATGCTATTTTAATTACATTATTTATGTAATGTAGTGATTACGATGAATAAGTTTTTTTTGAATTTGAATGTTTGTAAGGTATTTTTAAGGGTAAAACGGGACCCTATTACTAAGACTCCGCTGCTGTCCGTCTGTCACCAGGCTGTATCTCATGAACAGTGATAGTTAGACAGTTGAAATTTTCACAGATGATGTATTTCTGTTGCCGCTATAACAGCAAATACTAAAAAACAGAATAAAATAAATATTTAAGTAGGCTCCCATACAACAAACGTGATTTTTTTGCCGTTTTTATAGATATTGGTGCGGAACCCTTCGACCGACTCGCACTTGGCCGGTTTTTTTTCCTTTAATATAAATAATATTTTCTAAATTTAATTTTATATATTCAAATCAAATCAAATCAAATCAAAAGTCATTTATTCAAACTAGGCTGACAATCAGCACTTTTCGAACGTCAAAATTACATAAGACAGTCCCCCAAAAACGCCCACCCTTCACCACTTCCTAGTGCTTTAGCTGGGAAGAAGAAGTGGCGCAACAAACTCCCCAGCAGCACAGCTGTCTGTTCAGTTAGAAAAAAAAAAAAAAAATGATTCTATACAAAAGTATGCAAAATCATTTACATTATGCAACACAAAACATAAATCTAATTATTAGCCATATGTCAGCTAGCACACGCTAATATACCAATCAAAAAAAAAAAAAAAATTCAATAAATTTTTTCTATATTAAATCTTATAGCACACATATTTGACATCTAAATACTATAGCTAATAAATACTATATATTTGATGCTGAATTGAATCACTACATGTGGATTTCGGCCCACTCACCAAGACGAGACCTGTGTCCCAGCAGTGGGAACATTATTTGCTGATTAGGCATTCTAAGGTACATAAAAACCCAATCAGATCATGCAGGAAAATCAATACTAAACTTATCTTAACACAGGAAAGCTAAGGCCTGGGAAATAAGTTAATAGATATTTAATGTGGCAGGAACAAGGTAAATATGACTTGTATCAAATGCAACAGAGGAAAAACCACATGAACATTTTTCTATGTGGTTTACTGTTTTTTTACTAAAAATTTCCCACATTCAATAATAAATCAGGACTACTGTATATATTGTTACTAGAATCATCATCATCTGCCTAGCCTTTTCCCAACTATATTGGGGTCAGCTTCCAGTCTAACCGGATGCAGCTGAATACCAGTATTTTACATGGAGCGACTGCCTATCTGACCTCCACAACCCAGTAACTGGGTAATACAATACCCCTTGGTAAGACTGGTTGTCAGACTTTCGGGCTTCAACGACTGTCAAAGATCAACGAATGACAGCCGGGACCAACGGCTTAACGTGCTTTCCGAGGCACGGCAAGTTGTTACTATAATGTATGTGTGAAATAAAATTAAGTTACATAGTTATATTTGATCAAAATACATCTCAACTCACAGTAATTCTTTATGATGGAATGCTGTACAAGGAAATAGGGCATAAAAATATGGAGCAAAAAGGGTAAAACATTAATGCTGGCATAAATACTTCTTGACATAGGTATTCTGTAACTAAAACCAATATTTTTTTGCAGTATCCTGGCAACTGGGTTGTGGAGGTTAGTTAGGCAGTGGCTCCACGTAAAATACTGGTATTCAGCTGCATCCGGTTACACTTGAAGTAGAAACTCCAACATAGTTGGAAAAAGTCTAGGCAGATTGATTTTATACAACCATTAGCTGTGCCCCGCGGTTTCACCCGCGTAGGTCTCTATCCCGTGGGAATATAGGGATAAAACGTGTCCTATTCCAGGTCATAGTCTGCCCATGTGCCCATCCTCTCCTCTCTAGAGTAGGGAACGTTGCCGCGGCGCGGTTCAGCTTCTATTTATTTGAATAAGAATTAATATTATGTTAATTACTCCTTCGCAAATAATGCATTAATTTCTAACAAATTTGATTACCATAAAAAAGGTTATAATAAGTCAATCTTAAAAGATAGACATTATGCTGTCGCGGTCTATTTTTTTGAACTTTTAAAGAGGAACAATTCCATCATACATGATATTTGCGTAACTTAAACCATTTAGGCAGCGCACGCAACGGAAGCTCTCAAAACGAAATAATTTTTCCCGTTTTTGCAACATTTTTCATTTATGCTCCGCTCCTATTGGTCGTAGCGTGATGTTATATAGCCTATAACCTTCCTCGATAAATGGACTATCCAACACAAAAAGATTTTTTCAATTCCAACCAGTACTTCCTGAGATTAGCGCGTTCAAACAAACAAACAAACTCTTCAGCTTTATAATATTAGTATAGATAGAAAGTGTGATTTTAACACAATCTTGGGTTGGATACTTTTCCCCTTTTTTTTACAAACCAAATTGCTGATCAGTATAGGTTTGACATTGAAGTACTTATTTGAGTCATGATTTACTTGGCTGCACTCAACATTGATAGCAGTGGTATTTTGTCAATACTTTGACAGATATCAATTCAAGGTAAGGAACTTCCTAGGAAAAAACTATTGTTTTTGCTTGAGTTTCTAGTAAGATACTTATATGAATTATCTTACTATACTTTTAAGTCTATTTTGATAAAACCTCTAGTTGGTACAAACTAGAAATAGTTTATATACAAATACAGTTCAATACTTACGCAAAAATAATATCCTTCTTCTTAGCATAGGAAGGTATTGCGCTGGCAATTGTTGAGAAGCCGTAGGAATACACACAAGTCTCTTCTACTTCTAGGAAGTGAGCCAGACGTTCCTCCAGGTCCAAATGTACGTCAATGGTACCATAGAATCCACGAGGCCCACAGGAACCCACACCATACTTCTCAAGAGATTTCAAGGCATCATCCATTATAGACTCCTCTTTATCAAGGCATAGGAAACTCGAGGAGCCTACATTCAACACATTTTCATCAATTTTACCCATTATTGGCGGTTCTTCTACCGTAACATCATGCTCCACGATAGGAATTGGATTCCAATCTACAGCCTTCCCATTGCACAGGGGATCGTAGCTCTTAGACTTCTTTTTGGCCCAGAAAAAATAAGTAGAAATTACTACCAGTTGAAAAGCGATAACCAGAGTCCACCAGCTCGCCTGAAAGTTATGAAAGTAGTTAAAAAACCCATTTTACAGCGATGAGTAATTAAAATGATGGGAGTAAACTTACCATATCGTAAATGTCAACTAATATCATTCTGAATGGTTTTATACAATAAGCTAATGAGTGCTACGGGTTAAATATTATGTACTAACTAAAATATTCTAAAATGTACAAAAATTGAGATTTCTATGCGCTCTCGTGCGTGCTCGTATTCAACGCCGGTCACAGACTGATAAAAAAATTATGAAATTATTAGTCTATGATAATCTGACAGTTCTAGAGTAGAGGTGTAAAAACTTACTAAATCATTTGATTGATTTTCATGAGGTTTGGCCGGCCACATACATCCGGTTACCTGATTCGAACGAACGTCAGGTATTTTTTCCGTTTGGAACGTATGTGCCTAGTTGAAATTTTGTATGTAAAGCAAGCATTCAGGTTTCCGAATCAGGAATCCTGATCAGGAAACCGTACGTATGTGACCTAAAACCGAGACAAGTAAACACACGAAAAGAATGAGTTTTTAGAATGAGTGATAACTATGTCGAATGAATTTTATTTCCAAACAAAAACATTTACGTCAGAAAATTGCCGTAAGATTTCAATCTGTCATCTGTCATTGTCATGTTTTGAAAAGTGCCCACACATCACCTCAGCCCAAAACAAAAATCAAAATTCAGCAAATTTTCAAGAAAATAAAGATTAACACAATGAATTTCGGTGGAACTTTAAGAGTGAATAAATTCGCATGTTTTACGTTAGTTTTTTTATTATTTTTAATAATCTATTGGCGAACAGGGAGCGCTAGTTTTCCTATGGAGAAAAGTGATCTTATTAACTTGAAAAGCTTGTTAAAAGCGTCTATACAGGCCGCTGAGAGGGGTGGAAAGAAGGTTATGGAAGGGAAAAGTCACGAATTAAACATTAAAAGCAAAGGCAAAACGCTGGAAGGGGTAAACGATCCGGTTACAGATGCAGATTACGCTTCGCATTGCGCAATGTATTACGGATTGAAAAACACGTTTTCGAAGTTGACTGTGGTCTCTGAAGAACACTCGAAGAGTGATCCAAAATGTGAAAACCAACCAGTGATTGATATAGAGCAAGTGCTGCCAGGGAACAACATTGTGGATTACATGAATGATGAACTGGTGTATGTAAAGGATGTGACTGTATGGATCGACCCGCTGGACGCAACCAAAGAGTACACAGGTAAACAATTAAGATGAATGAAAGTGTACATGTGATGAATGAAAGAGAAACATGATGTGATCACATCATGTTTTTCTTTCATTGATCACAGTTTCTTGAAAAAACACTGTACCTCCCTATCTAAATGGAAATAAAAAAACTGGTCTATAAAAATATCTACTGTAATTGTGCACACGCCTATTAATTACTCAGATTAGATTTGCTGTGCAAAGTTTGATAACATTCATTAGTAGTAGAGGAAAATAAGGCAAAATAAAATCCAATCAATTTTCACACTCTTATTTTTCTAGGCTTTTAATTTTTAGTACTAACCTATAGTTAGACTTTAGGAGTCATTCACACTGTGATGTTTTATTGAGGTAATAAGCGGTGGGAACGACGCCTTAGCCCACGTGGGCTTAATAGTTACTATTTTTGTATTGTTAGTAGAAGATCATGGTTTTAATATCACAATACCATCATACCATTTTTTTTTTTGGTTAATTATTCAATGACTTCTCCCGCTCTGGGCGGAGCGGAAGGGCGTGTCAGACTTTTACTGACTAAAACCCACCCGTGTTCCTTCAGTTGCCTGTTGCCAAGGTCCCATTATCCCTTTCGGACTTTCCCGCAACCCTGACAGGCATTGGTCCTAACGGACCCCGCCAAGTGTGCTGACATCTCTTTGAGGCGCGCGTGGAAGACGACGCGCCATCGACCTGGGCCTGGTCCTGTCGGACGGCGAGCTACCCATTGCTCGCCGCCCACAAGCCCGCGCCTATGGTGGCCGGGACCTTACCTGCTGTCATAGATATTGGGACTGAGCTCAATGTAAAATAGAGCCCTCATAGAGAGAGATATCATAATGCTCTTCTCACTGCAAGATTAATATCATAAAGGTACCATGGGTCCACACAGTCTGGCATAGCTATTTTTGTTACAATTTCAGAGGCTCTCTACCAGTATGTGACGACCATGGTGTGTGTAGCCATCAAGGGGGTACCCATCATAGGGGTCATTCACTACCCCTTCCCGCCGAGGACATACTGGGGCTGGTACACGAAGAAGCCATCAAGCAACATGCCCATTGCCGCTCATGTAAGTTTGGAAACACGGTATTTTATTCTAAAGGGAAATTATTCATCATCATCTGCCTAGCCTTTTCCCAACTATGTTGGGGTCGGCTTCCAGTCTAACTGGATGCAGCTGAATACCAGTATTTTACATGGAGCGAACGCCTATCTGACCTCCACAACCCAGTAACTGGGTAATACGATACCCCTTGGTAAGACTGGTTGTCAGACTTTCGAGCTTCTGACGACCCGTAACGACTGTCAAAGATCCACATGACAGCCGAGACCAACGGCTTAACGTACTTTCCGAGACACGGAGGACTCCCGGTATGTAAAGATGGTCACCCATCCACGGACCAACCCCGGCAAGCATAGCTTAACCTGATGGATCGACCCGTGCGGCTGTTATTACGTAGCCACGAGCTCCTATAAAGGGAAATTATTATCACCAGCTTATTCAGAAATGGGCATCTACAAATTACTTTTATCCAAGTTTGAGTAGTGATAAATATCCTAAACTGCTATATCTTATTTATGTATAGCCAAACTACGTATAAACTGGTATTGTTCCATCACCGAATTGTACCCTATGACAAAAAAAAAAACATTAACCATCTCCAATAATGCCTTTCAGACAGAGGAGAACAAGGAGCACCCTAGAGTGGTGGTCTCCCGGTCTCATCCCGGCAAGGTGACAGAAATAGCAACCGCAGCGTTTGGTCCTAAGACCACCGTCTCTTCCGCGGCCGGCGCCGGCTACAAAGTAATGGAGGTCGTGAACGGTACCTACGACGTGTACCTCCACGCTACCACCATCAAGAAGTGGGACCTATGTGCAGGAGACGCGATCATAAAAACAGTTAGAGGTAAAATGACGACGATCAAAGGTGAATCCATTGACTATTCGGCGGATAGTGACGTGAAAGTCACTGGTGGCATCCTAGTGACCAGGTTTGACCATGATTACTACCTGGATAAGTTGCCCGTAGTGTTGGACGGGGTACATTAGTGAAGTGACGTGTTTTGACTGACTTTACTAATGTTGTTAAGTATGCTAAGTCGGAAGTATAATCATGTTACCTTGCCGCCAATAGGTACGGCATATTGAGTTTTAGAAATAGTAAGGGCGAGCTTTCACTACGACATTATTGCGTGTTTTGTTTTTGTCTGCAACAAAACAAATGGGCGATAAAAAGTCGTAGTGCGCGCTTGCCCTTAGACCAGGTACGCACGGGCGATTTTTTATCGCGCACTGGATTTTCAACTCTCTGCGCTAAGCAGTGCTTTGAAAATCCAGTGCGCGATTAAAGATCGCCCGTTGGTAGGGCTAAGGGTTTGTAGAGATCTTGGTCACTCATACTAAAGCTCGATGTGGCATATTTATGGTAGTGGACTTTGTTGTGTCCATGTCGAGTTTGTAAGAAGTGGGTGTGTGCTGCTGGTATCAGAGAAAATGTAGTAGGTACTTATCGTATTATACTAATAATTATTATTTTTAATTGTGTCTAGTCTTTCATGGCACACACTTTTAGATAGAATATTTTTTTCTCATGACATATTTATATACTGATTGAATTTACAATGATAAACTTAATTATTTTTTATGTTATCAAATTATCAAACACAAATTTGAAATTAATTAATAAATATAGCTGTTATCGATTAATTTTTGAATGTGTGTGGGCTTGGGCTGTGAAGTTAAATTATTAAAGGTTGTAAATTGTCACAAGATACCTATGGCTTGTTTATTCACCTGAATTAATTTATGTTCAGTTACACATTCAGGCTAGTTTTAAAAGTTTCTCAGTTCATACTAATGTAAATACCTCTGAAACTAAATAGTTTTGCCCGGTAACTAATTGCGTAACATTTTCGTAACCGATTAGGTCTGTTTCATTTTGACAGTTCAACATTTATTGCGTTAGGTACTTACGTTGTCCAGCAGATTTTTTTTCGAAATTATGAAGCAATGTATTAGTAATTTATTTCCAACCGCTTGTTATTAATCGTTTACTTAATACGCAATTAGGGCACTGGCTGAGATAAAAAATAGCATGCACAGATTTATTTTTTATTTATTTATCAATCATAGAATCTAATGTCATTTATATTTTTTATGTAAAATCCAATTTGTACAAAATATTAACTGTTGTTACATAATTAATGTTTTTTACTAATTTTAGCGAAATTATAAATATTTCTGTACATAAGTATGTGGTGTAGATTGTAATAAGTATAGCTTGCGTAGCTCGAATTATATCAAATCAAATTCAAAGAAAATTATTCCATGGTGGAGATTTGTATCAAGTTTTCTTGTATGTAATCACGACTGCATATATAAGTCACTAACTAAAACACAAAGCTGCTCTGCATTGAGCCACCTAGGTGTAACTTATTTGTGTAGACTGACAGTGCCTTCCCTTGTAGCTACTGCACGAATCGCTGCTCATCAGACACCGATGAACCTTTGTGTTAACAGTAGCAGCTAACGTTTATAGTACTTACCCGAAAGGAATCTCCATTCTAGTCTAGATCTCACAGTACTATTTCAAATAGTCCCTTCACCCTTTCACAGGGTGTTACCAGGGGCCTTATTATGAACTCTTATTTCCAGGCAATTTACGGCGTAAACAGAACTGCCTTACAATTTCGTATTATGAATCGTCAAAACCAGCCAGTCAGCGGTCACGTGACACCCTGGCCGCCTTCTGCCCGAATATTGCCTAGCAATACCGTACTACGAACGTTCGTTTGACATTTCTTGACATATTAAAACTGTTAATAAGTAACCTCTCAATCCATTCAATATAAGCTCCTCTGAAGCAGCTTTTATTGAATGGATTGTGAATTGTTTTAGATTTATTTGTTGAAATTATTCGAGCGTTATCCAGTTAACGTAAAAAAATATCAGCTGTGACGAATATGTACCGTTTGAGTTTCTGACACTCTAGAAAGTAGCACTTCTGACTGATAAAAACATCGAAAAACCATCAGAACATACATTACCAACAGAACATAAGTTAGGCGCCGACGAGGGCGAAAACTCTCATCCACTGAACTATGTATAATAATTACAACTGCCTTTTAATATCTCGTTTATTTATTTTCATACTTAATTATACATTTTTAAATATTTTGTAAAAGTCATTAAAAACATCATTGGAAAATATAAAAATAGGTCCGCCGGTATCGGGAGCAGGGTCCAAGCTACCAGTGGTTAGGGTTGCAGACTTGCAGAGACAGGAACCTCCTCACAATGCGAGCCTTATCTGCCTTCTGAATCAGGCCCTTGATCCAACTGCCTAACGAGAGCCTCTAGAGCTGCTGGCCGAGGCTTTCGGCCATCAGCCAGGCCATTGGCCGTTCCGACAATCGGCACAATGCAATGATAGCCGAGCTCATATTCCACATGTCAACAACTGCCTCTATTATAATATTATCATCTATTATCATGATGTCAACTGATTTTAAAAACACTTGAAAACCACCACACGGTTGTGTGGTGTAAGTATATTCATCCACCACCATATCCATCCCTAGCCATATTTTTGTTTATACTTCGAATCTAGTAGGTACTTAAAATTAAATAAAAATAATTTCTTTGTGCAACAATGACAACAATAAACGTCCATGAAGTTGTCAAATTCCCAGCTGAATTTCACGTTCGGAAACTTAATCTCGCGTTACAATTTGCAAACACACAAAATTATTAAATGAATTAATTTTATAAGTAGCCCAATATACATTGCGTTCATATTTTCACCTAGTTTTAGTAACTAGAATTATTTTTATTTATTATTTTTCATAAAATACGTGATTTAAATAAAATCGTAACTTACCGATAAATTATGTCATTGTGTTTCTGAATGAAACGGCAGAGAATTACAAGCCAGTCATAGACAAACTACCCAGCGTGAAGTCGGTCAGAATTATGAATGTCATAATACGAAATTTAACCATGCAGGGATATGAATTGCCTGGAACTTGCCAGGTTTTTTAAAAGTTCGTAATAGGCCCCCAGATGCAATTTAATGGGGAATTATAAGAAATATAAGTTTATATAATTTACATTATTTTATTAAAGTAATTAAATTTTATTTGTATTATTAGTGTTGGCACATGGAAAGAAAGAATTGCACGTACTATTCAGTATTGACTGTTTTAGATGTTACAAATCGTAGATTTGATTGTTGTGCAAAAACATCCATTTACGTACAATAAGTAGTAGGTAAGTGGAATAAAAAATATGGACACATGTTTAACTATATTTTTATTTCAATAAATTAAGCAGGTTGTTTCAATAATACAATTATAATGCATTTCCGTAAATCATAAAGGTACACATCACCCAACAATTTTTCATCTAATAATACAGGAATGTGTTGCTAGCCTAATGTGAAAGTTACCATTCATAAAAATGTAAGTAAATAACTATCTTTCAAATGTGAATTTATGAAGATCTCAACATAGCACCGGCAAATATTGCAAAACAAATGGGGAATTATATAAATGTTATGTCAAAGAGACCATTTGTTTGGGTAATTTATTTATTGCTAAATCACTTTGAAATACTTTGAAGTAGACTAGTAGTTGTATGCATTGCAAGGAGGTCCGTGAATAGATACGTTAGAGCGGCAGTCCTGAAGCGGAGGACACTGTTATGAACAGATATTCACAGCCAGTATAACTAGCTTGCATATATAATATATTTAGTCTATAATTCAACGAATCCCTTATTGACATACGTAAATAAAATTTCATACAAAATTACATCCATCCTCATGTAGAATATTTACCTACAAATATAAAAACAGAAATTATTGAAGTTTATTGCATTCCATTATGCTCACAAAATATCCTATGAAAACCGACTGGCAAAACAATGAACTAAATATGAACAGACTTAAGCGTTTTTTGACTAAAATTCCCAAAGCCTTAATGCAAAAATATAGTTTAACAAGGTTGTTGTAGCTTTTATACATGGTTTTAATAAATTGATTTTTGTTATAATTGAAATTAAATGCTTCTCAAGCCTCAATATAACTTGTTTTTGTAAATATTATATGAAGGAACACTCGAAGCCGAATAAACAGGCTCTTAGCGTAAATGATATAATCCAGTACCACATCGACAAAGCGTGAATGCAGCAAGCAGCTTGGTAAAATCACAATAATAGTAAAAATTACAAAATTATATACAACTAAACAAAGGATGACTGAATGCGTGAACAAAGACTCCAATATGCGGTACATTATTTCATACCCTATTACTCTACTTACAGTATATCTTTAATTTAGCACTGACAAATCCTATCTGTTGGTATGAATATATTTGTAGCTGAGCTTCGAAAGCCAAGTGCCTACTCGACATCTAGAAACTCGCACTATAATTTGACCGAGACCGCTGTACCGCGCCTTAGGAATGCGCGGCGCGGTGGGGGCAGCGTTGACGACTGAGGGGCGGGACGCCGAGAGCGTTGACGACTGAGCAGCGGAACGCCGTGAGCGTTGACCAATGAGCACTGCCCCCCGTCTGCCGCGCACATACCTAAGGCGCAGTACAGCGGTCTCGATCAAGCTATAAGAGACTTATCGAATTAATAACAATAATTTGTTTATTTACACTTCAAAGTCACAAACATCTGTGTCGCTCTGGTTCTTGGACTGGGGAGTTTCTGTATTCATTTCAAGAGCCAGATTTCAGCAGCCAGAATTCAGCATTACTATTTCATAAGATTTGATACGTCGCATGTAAATATGTACTTTTAGAACGAATCATCTCAATGAGCGCGGTCTCAAAATGTAGGTTAGTGCACAGCGATTAGTCGCTCGCTACAAATTTTATAAGACAGCTGCATTATTGAACAATCTGGGTAAACTGCTTATTGACCGTTGTATGTCATTAACCGACAAAATATTAATGACGATACGATTTACATATTGACACAAAATACAGGTTGGGAGACCAAAGTACCCCGGTCGGTAATATGGCACAGGGTTGCAGAAACAGACTTACTGTGAAGGAAATGATGGTCTAATAAGGCCAAGTTTTTCTACAACTCGTACCATATCAACGGCCGCGTACTGTATTTGATCGGACACAAAACAAAGTTGTATTAGAGACAGTATTGTTAGACGAAACACAAGTAGCCAGCTACTTCTAAAGTAGAACAAATTATAAATTGTACTATTTACCCAAATCTTCAATACGTCCCAGCTTCCGTTACTCGTTAATTTATGTTCGCCAAGTCTTCCGGGTCCCCCCGGTACGATGCGTGTGCGCACAGTGTCGCCGTGTGTCGCACAGTGTCGCAGTGTATTGCATCGTGTCGCAGTGTGTTGCACCGTGTCGCCCTCGCCCGCCGCGCGTCGCCTCGCGCATGCGCCTCGTATGTACATAACATTTTACAATAACATACCGTTTAGTTATAACACTTAACACATACTGAGATTTATCGTCCATGCTCGATACAGCGACGCGGTGTTTTGTTAGACGGAGTCATCTGGAATGTTATAATCATGTTAGTCTCTGAAAATAAGTGGTCGAGTCACAAGCAAAAATAAATCAGAAAGATCAGATGCGTGTGTGAACATATGGTACGGAGCAGGTGGCGTTCTGTAGTTTCTGCCTACCCCATGGGAAAGAGTTATGAGTTTATGTATGTGTATAAATTAAACACAACATAAATAATGACTATTCAAAGTCAAATAATTTATTTCAAATAGGCACATAAAAGGCACTTTTGAACGTCAAAACAAAGAAATAGAACTGATTCTTGTTGCCCCTTCCAAAAGGTAGTTTTCGTATGGAGAAGAATGGGCAAGAAACTCCACTGTTACTCTTTTAATAATGTTATTCGATATCAATCCGCGCCACAACTCAGGTATTGCCCAAATGCCCATATAATGATCCAACCTACATTTACCCTATCTCATACATCTTCAGGAGTGTTTTATGAGACAGTGAGACTCATTAGATTCATAAGTTCTTATTTTAATAGCCAGGCAGCACTGCAGCTTTCTGTCTATCAGTGACTCAAGACCTTTTTAAATGAAGTCCTATAAACTGAGACAATCAGATTTTTTTCAAGTCAAGAAGAGATGGCGAGACCACCTGGACGCATACCGCAAGGGTTGGGTCAAGGTGGCCCTGGAAAAGGATGCTTGGAGGGATTTGGGGTAGGCCTTTGCTCATCAGTGGAACAGAGTAGGATAATAAAAAAAAAGAAAATACACCGAATTTTAATTCGTTCTTTCACAGATAATTTACCCCTGATTTTGCCAAGTCAGTGTCAAAGTCTTCGTCAATGTTTATTCACATTTTTATGAAGATTGCTGCCACTGACAAGTTGCCAAAACACAATGATCTTTATTATCATTCCATTAAGGTTGATGTTAGGTTGCTGTTGATGCTGGTAGAATAACTGTGAAAGGACAGTTGTTTGCCCTTATAAAGTGTCCTCATACTTAAATTATATCCGTACATGTTCAGTGTACGAACCAATGCACTCAAATATTGATTTCCTTATCTAATCATTGACACTGTGATGTGTGTTGAATACTAAGATTTGACTATCCCTGATACACTATCTTTCCAGATAAGGCATGCAACTATGGAAAACATATTGGTAAAATTGCCTTGTAGTAAGAACTAATTAAAATATTTTTTTGGGTATGGATCCCATTATTTCAATTTAGGACGACATCTACACAATATTATTATGTACTATGTATATCAAGGCAGTTAATTTTCTATTTGTAGTTTCGAGTGTTCCGTGACTCGGAACGCACGGTAAGTCGTTGGCCCTAGCTGTCATTTGTAGGTCTTTCACAGCCGTAACGGGTACTCAGATGCCCAGAAGTCTGACTGGGTGTTTTACCAAGGCGTATCGGATTGCCTAGTAACTGTGTTGTGTAGGTCAACTAGGCAGTTGCTCCATATAAAGTATCTACTGGTATTCAACTGCATCCGGTTAGTCTAGAAGCCGACTCAAACATAGCAAGCAAAAGGCTACTAGCTCTGCATTCGCAGACTTGTGTAAAGCTACAGGCATCTTAGAGCCACAAGATACAAGCGACGCTTAGTTTGTGGCTCACCGATTATGTTACATTGTATTGTTACTTTTGATGAATAAACTTTATTACTTATTACTTATTACTTATCTATATCAGGGAAGTAATACAGCCGACACGTCACAATATAACGGGAATGATTTAATTAAAATATTTAATTGAGTTGTACTCACCGTGATACCACCATTTCGTTTTCTTAGGATTTTTGTTGCAAGTCTTAACGTAAAATGAGTTATCTGGTGGCCGTTTCTGAAACGCAAAATAAAGCAGCTTTATTTTCGGAATCATAAGTTTTTTTAATTTTTTCAGGGCATATGCAGCTCCAATGAGCAGGTCAAAATGAAACCTCGTTGAACAAAACGATTTTGCCTTGGGAACCACGTTAAGCCGCTTGTCACGGCTTTCATTCATAGATCTGTGACAGTCGTAACAGGTAGTCATAATCACAAGCCCGAAAGTCTGACAAACTAGACATTCGTATTGTGTTACCCAGTAACTGGGTTCTGGGGGTCAGATAAGCAGTCTGGAAAATGACCATAATAAAGTTGGGAAAAGAATAGGCTGATGATAAACAAAACAATTGTGCTAGGGTACCTTCTCCTTACAGCTACTGAGCATGGACACAATTGACAGACAGACGGACTGCACGGACAAGTCTGGTGACCAGTCGTCTGTTAGTATAGCTACTGTCTACACAACACGTACCTTCTCCTTACAGCTACTGAGCATGGACACAATTGACAGACAGACGGACTGCACGGACAAGGCTGGCGACCAGTCGTCTGTTAGTATCGACAGGCAGATGTGGCCGTTGGAGTATACGTGCGGATGTATCGGGATGTTATTGCCTATGAACGTCACCTGCAAACAAAGTAAATACACATTTAGAAAGTTTTGGAAAACGTTTCCGATATTTCTGCGAGATATCGATAAGTTTAATTATAAATGTTGCTTGTTTAGTGACGATGACGTCCGAACGTCAAAAATGTATGGTGTGTACAATCGCTAATCATTACTTAAATTTAAGCATCGTTTATAAATAAATAAATCAACATTTATTTCAGAAACTCGTCCATATTTGTTGGTAACAATGTAAACTTATGAAACTAGTGTTAGTAACATGTTATATTCTAAGCTGCGTGAGGCACGCCGATCCTGGGGAATGTCTACTTCAAGGCGTGCAGTCGTATCCACCGCCCCAAGATCGGAGAGTCCCACCTATCAGCCAACGCTGTAAGAAACCCTTTAGAGAGTGTCTTCTGATTTTCAGGATCATCAGGATACTTTTAAGTATTTTCTATTTACGTTTCGGAAAAAAAAAGCAATCAGTCAAACTTATACATAATACTTTCTTTCTTAACTTAGAACACAATATCCTGTAATTTTCCTAACCCTTGTCAAAAGACAACGGTTTAACAAGACCATTATCTAACGCATAATACCGTTTTACTACCGGCCCGAGAATTCAGAGCACAATTAATAAACGATTTAAACTCACTTAGCGCGAGGATTAGCCGCCCACGTTCTAGAGATTCTCCTCCAGCCAGTTCGTTTGGTCTGACCCGGTGAGCTATAGCATAATGACCCATTTGAACCGGTAATCACAGTTCTGGACTCTTTTAGGTATTATTTTACTTTTTATATTTGTCTCTTGTTATCTTTTGTGAATTAACAAATAAATAAAGTTGAAGTGTCTGTTTATAATGTCAAAATAACAGTTTTTTTTCTAAATACATATGAAAGTGTATACGGTACTTATAACATACCTACATTTTTTATTTATTTTTGTCTGTGGTCTGTTTGTTCCAGCCAATCTCCAAATAGGCTGGACCGATTTTGACGGGACTTTCTCATACTAATGTTAATATGTAAGATCAGCAAAACAACTAAGCTTAATGAAAGGGAGGGAGGCGTTATAATAAGGAATCGAAGAATGGATAAAGGATTCTTATGGTCCTGTTTATTACCCGACTACGGCGAAACAAAAAGGAGGGTTATGATTTGTACTTCCTTTTTAGTGACTCATAGGCTCATAGCGTATCCTAGAGATAAGAATCAAATACCATTCATGCCTAACAAATTGACTCAGCTGTTGTTAGGATACAGCGATAAACAGCTGATAAGGGAAACTCATTGTTATAGTACAACATGCATTTCAGTATAATGTAATTTTAGAATCCTTTGTAACTTTATTAGCGACAAATTGATTCGTTCGAATTCGAACAAATCAGATGACTATGAATGATTTTATTTGCACAAATTTAGGTAAGTACATAATATACATGCGAAAGTGAGTTTGTTTGTTACGCTTTCATGCTAAAACGGCTTAACGGATTTGGATGAAATTTGGCACAGGGGTAGACCATGACTTTTTATCCGGATATTGCCACGGGATCGAGACTTACGCGGGGCGCAGCTAGTAACTAATAATAAGTGATGATTAACATAATAATTATGCGACTGCTGATTTTAATGTCCTCTAAAAATATACTAGCTTGACCGCTCAATATGTAAATGAGTATAAAATATGACGATAAGGACGTTCAGTGCGGGTGTACTTCCTACATGGACAGACATGTTAATATAAACAGCATACTACTTCATTCGGCCTTCTTCATACTGGAAGCCGACCTCAACATAGTTGGGAAAAGGCTAGGCAGAAGAAGACTACTTCATTCGGCCTAACATGAAAACGTGACGTAATATGTCTCGTTTGAAGGATTTTAAAATTAATGATTGATTTAAGTGCGAGTCGGACGGACTCGCACACGAAGGATAAGCGGGAGTCGGACTTTTAGAGGCAGCGGAAGATTATTACTTATCTACTGTTATAGCAGCAATAGAAATCCATACTAATATTATAAACACTCGTGGCTAAGTAATACAGCAACAGTCCGTGGAGTGGATGGGTGACCATCTTTACATACCGAGACTCCTCCGTGCCTCAGACAGCACGTTAAGCCGTTGGTCCCGGCTGTCATTCGTGGATCTTTCACAGTCGTTACGGGTCGTCAGAAGCCCGAAATTCTGACAACCAGTCTTATCAAGGGGTATCGTATTACCCAGTTACTGGGCTGTGGAGGTGCTTTCCGAGGCATGGAGCAGTCTCGATATGTAAAGATGGACCCATCTACGGACCAACCCCGGCAAGCGTAGCTTAACCTGATGGATCGACCCGCGCGGCTGTTATTATTTAGCCACGAAGTGAAGTGCAGACAGATGCGAGAGAGAAAGTTTGGCGTAATCTTTATGACACGTCAATTTACATACATACATACTAGTTGCTTAATTTAGAAGGCCAATATTTCATAATGGTGTTGTTCGAGTTTTGCTGCTCTTACGAGAGGCATTCGTTAATTCTTTCATTTAGAAATAGGCATGGTTAGGCCTAAGACTCCTATAAAGTATCTATGTGGAGCTGATGCCCAAAATCCCAAGTGAAAATGCTTCCTATCACACTGTTTTACGAGGTAAAACTTGTTTACGAATAGGTAAACAAGTTTTAGCTCGTAAAACAGTCGACACTGCAACAAGTTACAGTACGACACGACTATTATTATGTTAATACAACTTAGATGTAGCATCGGCAAAATTCGTAAAACCGATCACCATCCGAACTGAGTGCGCATTCACAATCTCCAATCTTTATTACTGCTTTAGGTGAAAACAAAATCATAACCCTCCTTTTGCTTCGCCGTAGTCGGGTAATAATCTTTACGAAACCGATAACTTGTTGAGTCATTATAATAAATATTCGTAAAATTTAAATTAATGAATATGAATTTAAATTAATGAATCAGAAATCTTCGAATTTATGTTACATCTAAGTTGTGACGTACTGTAGGTACTTATATTACTAAGTGAATCGCCTGAAAATAATTTATTGCTTCTCACACTAACACTCGAGAATGGCGCGGGCTCAGTTAATTTATTCATAATTAAATTGATTGAAGTGATGACGGCATTGGCAGCACATGAAACAATGTAACGAAAGTAATCGCGAATGATGTAATGTAAGGATTTCAAACATACATACATATTCACGCCTTCTTCCCATGGGTTAGGTAGGCAGAATCTAAAGAACCTGCTACGATCCTTACATAATTCTTTTGCTTTGTTTACGTTGAATGAATGAATAAAACAAAATATACATTTATATACTGTATTTTTGTACTAACTGTGTTGATTGTCTTAGTCTGTAGTCTGTCAACTGTACTTATTAAATAAAATAAAAAAAATAAAATAAATAAATATATCATTCATTCGTTTACTTTCACATGGTTTCGTTAAATAAATAAAAGCAATCAATCAAATCATTATGCCAAGCTAAACAAGCATTTGTGCATGGTTTCCTATTGAGAAGACATTACATAGGGGTCGAACAAAAAATAATAATAATAACACCGACCCGATCGAGTGTCTGATGAGTAGGTACTATCGGCTGTCAAATCAAACATTTAAGTATAGTGTTATGTTGGTGTAATTATTAACTCATTTAATCGGATTAGTTCGCTCGATGCATCACTGTGTAACTCTGGACGTAACAATAAGTCGCATATTATGGCTTCGAAGTGCTCATCGATAGATCCCCCTACTGATTGGACTACAGTTATAAATACAAAAAAATCAATAAATACTTCGTAGCATTTTATATGGGGGCAAGGGATTTATTTTAATTAATAATTATTTAGGAGGAGCTCGTGGCTAAGTAATAACAGCCGCACAACCCGGAAAGCGCGTTAAACCGTTGGTCCCGGCTGTCATTTGTGGATTTTTGACAGTCGTTACGGGTCGTCAGAAAGCCCGAAAGTCTGACAACCAGTCTTGCCAAGGGGTATCGTAATACCCAGTTACTGGGTTGTGGAGGTCAGATAGGCAGTCTCTCCATGTAAAATACTTGTATTCAGCTGCATCCAACATATTTGGGAAAAGGCTAGGCAAATGATGATGGTTTTATTTGACTTAGTATTTGGGGTCACTGTGGTCCCAAGAAAGAGGTAAAATAAAGGTAATCAATCAAGAGCGTCCTCCAGATAACTAACATAAAAAACCGGGGCTATAGTTATGTCGTTTAGCATAACCAGAGTTCCTAAATGACACAAACATGCCCAACGAGTCTTCATTAAAAGGTTATAAAGCTTAGGTAGGTATATTAAACGATTTACGCGCCAGACTGTGTTCCTTATGTAATACCAGTTGTGATGCTGAACTAGTATGCAAATTAAACTAGTCAATATTTACCTTTAGGTATTTTTTAATGGGATGGAGTTTCAGAAAAGGCACGCAATGCGGCAACAAAAAGGTAGGTAAGTAAGGTAAAATGTCTAAGCGGAAAAGGCTGCCAGAACTATTTTAAACGATAATTAAGGCCGTACCTTACCTCAGATTTTATCTCGCTCGCACCATACTACTCACGGCCTGAGTTAGAGCGAGACGGAGTGGAGTGCTGGCGGCTCTCAAAGCCTCGAATAGTTTGGGTAATTGCTTTTTACGGTGAAAATAATGGTAACAAAAAAAAAAAAAAACAAGATTTGCTTTATAGTTAGTTCAGTTATTATGCAAAGTTTCATGATCTAATTTGAAGTATTTTTTGAATTCCAGCGGTTTATAGTTCGGTTTAGAGGTAACTTTGGATTTTTTTTATCGAGTAACTTTTATGTTATCTCAAAAAAGCCACGAGTAGTATGGTGCGAGCGAGATAAAAAGTGAAATTGAGCTGAGGTAGTGAAGGCCTTTAAAGGCATAAAACGTATAAACTAAGCGAATACACGCTAGGGCACCCCTGTGGGGTATAGACCTCGGCTTAGGACGTCGCTGGGGGAGGGCAGTAAGGGACAGACTGGATCTGATAAAATTGAAGAAAATCACCAATAAGTTCACTATTTATGTCCATTTAGGGCATCTCGTTCTCGTCCTGGCGTTTCCACCTTGTCTAGTAATTAGAATTGTTTCTAGTATTCTAGTCAAGCCGTTTGTGCATTTAATGTGAGTATATGTGTCATGGCACCCATGACTAGGACCGCTACTTTGGATCGATCAATTCATTAATATATTTAATGAATACCGTTAACATCTTTTACATATTTTTTTTCCTATCCTACGCTGTCCCACTCCTTGGCATAGGCCTCCCCTCCACTCCTTCCATCTTTCGCGAGCCCGCGCGTCCTCCTTCCAATTTTGACGGAACCTATCCAGCTCGTCTCTTACGTGGTCTGCCGCGACCCCGCCTCACTGTCTCAGGGCACCAGTTAAGTGCTATTTGGGCCCACAGTTTGTCCGGCATGCGGCAGACGTGTCCTGCCCAGTCCGGCACTGTTTTGATCCACGTCGGCTATCTTTTTTTGGAGCGCAGTATTGTTTCGAACACGATCCGTTAATTTAACACCTAGTATATTACTACTATTACTAGTTTTTCGCAAAAAATATATTATCTGAATAATGAGTTGGAAAGGATAAATAGGTTCATAAGCGTGTCACTAAATTATGAGCAATTAGCGATGATATTGCTGGGACAGTTTAATTGTAGCACCAAGGCTTTGATTCAAAATGAACAAAATTACACTTTTTAATTAAGAATTTTAATTAATTAAATCTTAGTAAATTAATTATCTACACTGACATTGAGATTATGTTAAGTGTAGCGGTTACTTTTTGTGGAAGATTTTAAAGTTAAGGTAAAATAAACTATAATAACTGTGCCGTTACTGGCCCATAACCACTTAAATCTTCAAACTGTAAACACATAGCTATTAATTTTAGCATAAGCGTTATCTAAGTATATGCTTTATGTATGTTTTTCAGTATTTTCGAGGAGCACGTTGCTAAGTAATAACAGCTGCCGATCAATCAGGTTAAGCTACGCTTGCCGGGGTTGGTCGGTGGATGGGTGAATTTTACATACCACGACTCGTCCGTGCCTTGGAAAGTACGATAGCACTTTCAAAGATCATCATCACAGACTTTCAATGATCAACGAATGACAGCCGGGACCCGTTGGTCCCGGCTGTCATTCGTTGATCATTGAAACTGCCGTCCCAGTCCTACCAAGGGGTATCGTATTATCCAGTTACTGGGTTGTAGAGGTAAGATAAGCAGTCGCTCCATGTAAAATACTGGTATTCAGCTGCATCCGGTTAGACTGGAAGCCGACCCCAACATAGTTCGGAAAAGGCTAGGCAGATTAATAGATTGATTCAGATTTCAGTATTTGTTGTATATTAGCAGATTACCGCGGCTTCACCCGCGTGGATGTCGGTTATTATATACTAAAACCTTCTTCGAGAACCACTCTATCCATTGGTGAAAACAGCATGAAAACCGGTGTCAAAGTCAAAATCAAATAATTCATTTCAAGTAGGCAAATTAAAGGCACTTTTGAACGTCAAATACATAGAAATAGAAATAGAACTGATTCTAGTTGCCCCTTCCAAAAGGTAGTTTTCGTATAGAGAATGGGCAAGAAACTCGAACGTTATTCTTTTAAAAAAAAAAGGGTGCAGTCGTTTTTGAGTTTATCGCGAACAGGACGACAGACAGACGCGGCGGAGGAATTTGTTTTATATTATGTGAGGATGCAAATGTTACACCACAGACTTCTTGAAGTATTGTCTTTCCTTCTCCCTTTAAATCCATAAAAAGGTTATCTTTCAAATATCGCTTTTAGCCATCTGTAGCGCAATTCCCTGCGCTGTTATACGATTTTGAAAAATACTGTTTTCCGTATGTTTTAGTTACAATAATTAATAGTTATTAATCTAATTAAAGTAATAGCTTGTAGTAATAAAAAATGAAGGGGAAAACGTACTCTTTCGGAATATAGCTTTTTTTCCCCTTTAGGCTAAAAATGTATGGACGTTGAATGATCTCCTTTATATCCGTCATTCGTATGGCGTACATAATAAAGAGTACTTAATTCTATTCTATCTATTTACATAGGTATTGCATGTTATGTAGTTATGTAAATCTGAGGGTATATTTGCTCATCACTTAATTACATAAAGAACTGAGCGAAGCGGCAGCAACTTAACATAACTAGGTACTACACATTGGTTATTCTAGATTCCTGATAACTTTATGGATTTTCTTTTTACGCGGAAATGAACTCTTTGAAATTTATACAACGAGTTCCTTTTGATATCCCATAACTCTAGGGTATTAATGAGATCATGTCAAAGAAACAACTGGTATACATAATTATATAAGGTGCTCTCCTAAATGGAGACTCCTCGACATGGCATGCCGTAATGATAACAATAAACATTTATTTTATTTTATTTATATACGAAATTTTATTTATTTATTTATTTAAAAACACATACACTATCGTTACAGGATTACCTAATGCAATAGTGCAGTTATATTTAAAGAATAGATTAATTTATAGTATGTACAGATTATGAACAACCTATGGATAATTTACCAAATGCGGCCCGAGTGAATTCACTCAGAGTGCAATTGAAGCAGTCAATCTCTTGTGACATCATATTGAGCGCACGAAGGGCAATCTCTCAAGGGGAATCTCTGAAGGGGTCATTGTACTCATCATTATGAACTTGAATCAGTTCTATTTCTTTGTATTGACGTTCAAAAGTGCCTTATATGTGCCTATTTGAAATAAATTATTTGACTTTGACTTTGAACAACTTTTACTATGGGAACAACACAGAAATCGCGAAAAAAAAATCTGCTGTTCCATACATTTATGTTCGCATAACTCGTCAAAAAATGTAGGGAACAGCTGATTGTTTTTCGCGATTTCAGGTTTGCTCCCATTGTGAAAGTTGCTGCCTAGGATTTACAACCATAAAACTAGTTACATAATGCAATAACACAAGTATTATAAATTAAATTCACTTTACGTGATAATTTAGAGAATGAATTCGGGGAGGTTTATATGTATCATAAATTTAAAAAATTAAGTTACATATAATAAACAAATCTCTATGGTTTGTCAAGTTCTAAAAACCGTGCGAAGCAGGAGTGTGTCACTAGTTGTCTATATGTTCCTAAATGAGTCAAATTAATATGGGAGAGAGTGCTACTAAGGTTCCCTTGCGTGACCAACGCCATCGCGCGCCGTCGTCGCGCGCTGTCATCCCATGATCGTTTTGAACTATATTTTTTAATTAATACAAACTAATATTAGAAATGCGAAAGTGAGTTTGTTTGTTACGCTTTCACGCTAAAACGGCTGAACGGACTTAGATCTAATTTAGCACATGGGAAAATCAGGTTCTGGAATAGGATTGTTTTTATCCCGATATTCCCACGGGATCAAGACTTACGCGGGTGAAACCGCGGGGCGCAGCTTGTTATGAATAAACTAACACATTTTTCTCTAATAGAGACCTGTAATAGATTAGCCTATGCCAAGCAGCCAGTCAACTGGTGGTGAGGCTAACTCCAGGGTGCACAGGAGGTACATTTTAGTTTCCATGCCCAGTTCATGGAGGTTATTTTAACACTTGAAATGTCCATGAAGCAGTCACAATGACACAATCAATGACCATGACCCATATGTGGGTCACTAAAAAATAAACTCATGCACTTACTTCAGGAGAGTCGAATGGGTACTTGTTTGTGAATTTAAACTGCAATACAAATTTTTCGCCTTCATATAGTGTGCCGGGAACGCCTTCCATATGTACAGTCCACCTGCCAAAAAGAAACAAAATATTATAACTGAGTGACAATTAATTGGTTTCTAGAATCAAGATTTCTTGAATGGAAATCTATGATGAGCAATGGTTGCATAATATTATGCAAATGTACATTCAATATATTTATAGCACATAATCTTGTTAAGTTCCATGTACTAGGAGGTGAAATGTGGCTGTACTATAGGTACACCTCTGCCTAACCGTTCAGAAAAAAAAGGTGTGACATTATGTTGTATCATAATCTTGCTTTTTTAAGGACAGATTACGATAGATGAGAGTGGTTGCAAAATTAATGTGTCCATACTCTTCTGAAAAGAGGCCTGAGTTGTGTCATTGAATTGTTTGAACTGAAACATAAACTGTTTAAATTGAAAAGGATTTAATTTGATTATCATTGTTGTCAAGCCAGCAGCCATAATCTACATTAAATAAAGAGAATTCTGATACACATTTAAGTAAACTGCTCTTTTGAGATGAAACACTATGTTTCAGCAGTTTTCTAATGGCCTATGTCCAGCAGTGGACTAGATTAGGGAACAGTGTTAAAGAATATCTGTATTGAATACATAAGAACTCTAGCTCTTTATTCTTCTGCTCAACCTGTTTAAGTCACCCTAGAACTCAGCTAATAATGAGTGCTTACATAAAATGTTCAAAGTTTATTCCTTTGCAAGCATGAGTAATTCCTACAAGATGTTTTGTTTTTTGTACTAGAACTCTGCACCCAAGACTTGACTACTAGTGATGACAAATTAATATAAAATGTTAAATTGTATTCAACACATGGCCAGTGACGCCACAGCCATGATCATGAATAAATAACATAACATAAACATTACAAACTAGCACAAGTGAAGAATCAAGTTTTTGTACAACAAAATGTGTTGCATCACACATTATAATTGCCTACTACCTACTGTATTATCTAACTCTCAAAGGTTTACTTAAATTATATTTTATTTTATGTTTTAAGTAAATTTTAATACTGGCAAAAGAATATTAATACTTTTTTGTTTATGAAAAGACTAAAAATAAGTCTCAGAAGTACAAAATGTCGTATAAAACTTCTGAATCAATGTTTATTGATTGATTATGTAGTTACTTAAAACTATTTTTATCAATGTTTACATCACTGCATAATGTTGTTTTGGCATCATTTCAAAACACCTACATTTACATGCTAAAATTACAAAAACACTAATATCAAAGTAACATCCTGAGGTAACATCATGCAAATAAATCGATCGGTGTTTACATACCTATTATTTCTTGTACGAAATTGGTTCATTACTTTATAAAAAAAAAATTGTTTTTAATTTTATTATGCAGGTGGTTACTCACAGTGTTAGATTTTGGCTGGCCTGATCTCCGTCTACGGTGACTCCTGGTGGCGGTTCCTTCATCAGGGACATGAGTTCTTTCTGTAATCTCCGCTAAAACAGATATCGTACCATATTTTACCCGAGAAATCGATAAGTTATTTGTTTTTATACACAACTTCTGCTTCCCTGCGCAGGCAAAACTTATTTTTCTACAACTTTCAAAGGTAGAGCTTATTTTTCTTCAATACAATAAAATTCTGACAAAAATCTAATAGCAAAAACTGTCACAATACGGTACCCATTAGAATTAAGATTTCATAGCTATTTATGTAACTGATTCGATATTGTTATAGGAAAGACTTTATACACGTAAAGCATTAACGATTAATGTGTTTAGTAAAGCGTATTATTTTAATTATTTTTTACTTACCTCAGACGGGGACATAGCCGCCATTGTAATCCAATTAGACGTTTGATGTTACTAGTATAAAAATATTATTCTCCTGTTCATATTTTCCTACAAGAAATCGAATCTTCGTCTTTCCATTTTTAATTACTTGGAGTACATAATCTTATTATAAAGCACTGCACATTTTCTTGAGAGGATTATGTTGAGTATTACTGCCGTCTAGAAATAATATACATCTTCGCTTCTATTGCAACACAGTGGAATTAACGTCAAAATTCGAGTTCGGATACACACTAATCACACTTACACACAGACATGTAAAAACTCTCAAGGTCCGGGATTTCATTCGCGGTCGGGCAAAGTTTTATTTTATTTCAGTAGTTTTTCATTTCAGTAGCAGCCTGGGGCCTGGAGTCTGGATTTGTGCCTGGTTGATGGTAATAGGCTCGCCCCTATTTCATGGACTTTAAAAATAACTGTCGAATAAATCCATGTGTTAGGGTAAAAAAAATTGGTGAACTACTCTCTGGTCCGTCTTCGGATAGAATAAACGTCAAACGGTCAACCAAACGTTAATTGTCAAATGTCAAGTAATGTTTGCTTGTTAAGTGCTCGGGTGAAGTAGGTTTGTTGTTGTGAAATGGAAATAAAATTAATATTTTATTTTGCTATCGATATACAATATTTGTTTCTATTTTCTTCGTTGATGGAATCAATATATTGCAACTGTTATAATCTCGAAATGTGATTGTATTTACTTTAGTATTGTTATTCAACTTTTTGCGAAATTTTGGTTGAGTTTAGGCAGCCGCTATGGTTTCTCACGGTAAAAAATCGTCAGCAGAGTGGATTATTGACCAGCTTAATGTGGAGAATGCCAAATTAGTAGCGTTTGTGTTGGTCATTGGGTTTATTGGCTACCATGGAGTCTTACATCTCAGATACGGTAAATATTAACCTTAAACCTATGTAATTTTACAATATCGTTGTATTTATCCTAGGACCCAGGTAAGAGAATACATAAATTTCATGTGTAATGGTGTTAGAAAAGATAGATGGCACCAACAATTTATATTCCATTTTATTTAGCTTTCTCTCAAGACTCTATTCATAGTGTATATAATAGAATTTAATTCTTGTCTCCCCAGGGTCGGACTCGTGCACATGGCTCCTCTCATCTGGTCGATATAAAGGTGATCATGAGTGGCAACCGTATGGCTGTATGTTACACAGATACTCCAAAACGTAAGTTCTTAGAGGATGATTTTTTAAACAACTATTTGGATGTTATAAATGGTTCACAGTACTATGATAAAATTATTAACAACATGAAAGAAAGAAATAAACAACTACTTATTTCAGTAATATAAGTAAAGAAATTACAAACATTTTGAGAATTTAGTCCTGAAAGTGCTCTAACAAAAATATCTTGAAATAATGTTTGTTCACATTACAAACAATATTGCCTTGACTTTAATTGCTCAGAAAAGACCCAAAAAAATATTTATAGCATTTATTTAACCTTTTTTAATTACAAAGAAAACAAGCAACAAAAACAATATAAAGTACAAAAGATTTCAGTCCATTTCAGTACCCTCCATTAAGGTTGATGCGCTAGGGTAGCCCTAAATATTATTAGCGATCACTAATAATTTATTACGAGCGCTAATAATATTTAGATCAACATACAACCTGAAACTGACCTGCAAATTGCAAAAAACGTAAGAAAATTTGAATTTCGCGGGCCACCCTAGCGCATCCCCCTTAATTTGTAAGGCCACACCAATTACATCTTACAATGTTAAAATTATTATTCATGTTAGGATTACTTCTAGAAAGAAAATAGATACATTTTTAAATTTCGTATTCCTAACAAACCATCAGATAACATAGAAAATATTTGGGTATTGTCCTGATAACCTAATCAGTCCTGCTATGAATCATAGTAGTTAGTACCTACAGGTGTTTGCTGGATCACTCATAATATTTGATGAATCAATCCTCATGCAGGCGCGGTCGCAGTCCAAGCTTTGGGGGGGGGGGGGTCACCATTGGTGCCGTAGATTTTTTTTTGGGAAATGGTTACCTAATTGATAAGTAGGTACTCTGATAACTTTTTTTTGTTTATGCCCATCGGGGTCAATGTAGCTCAACTGGTTCAAGTACCTACAGTTTTTAGTTAGTAAGGCACATAAATCATTCAGTCTCTCGACAGCTTGAATGATTTTGGGGGGAGTCATGACCCCCAAGACCCCCCCTCGGACCGCGCCTGCTCTCGTGTCTAGCATTTTACCTAATTAGGCTTCTACTTTTCACTTTTCTAATTATATAAAACTAGCTTCCGCCCGCGATTTCGTCCGCGTGAATTTTCGGCCCCCGACCCACCGCGTCGCATCGCCCGCCCGCGCTGTTACTTTCTTTTTTTCAGACTTTTTTCTTATCTCTCGGCTCCTACGGGTCGTAGCGTAATGTTAAATAGTCTATTGTTCTGTATAATATATACAGGGCGTCCCACGGATATGCCTCCTGGAGGGAAAGTACCTTGAATATTGTAGATGGAACATTTTAATGAAAGAAGACATTATTTGAATTGAAAAAAACAATTTAAACTGCATTCATATATATTTAAATAATTACATGGTTGAACTGGGAATTGAACCCGTTACATGAGAAAAATAGTCACCCTGTAGCTTTATCATACCGATCGAAAGGCTTCATCATGAGGAATTTTTTTTGCTAAATAACATAGTGTCGCATCTACAATATTCAAGGTACTTTCCCTCCATGTGGCATATCCGTGAGACGCCCTGTATATAAACCTTCCTTAAGAGGTGGGCTATAAAATGCAAAAATAATTTTTCAAATCCGATGTGTAATTCTATAGATATAGGTAGATAAGGATAATTAATCATAGATAAAGGGTACATGTACATATATCAATATAGGTGACTTTTCATAAAAATATTACATCACTCGGCAACCATTTAAAATCTGAATTGCCTGGTTTTATGCCTTTAGATATATCAACTAATACTTGGAAATTAGGAGTTTACATAGATACAATAATGGAACTTCCAAATAATTGTCCAAGGAATTAGGCCTAAAGTATTTAATGAGGCAGGTGGACAAATGCATGCATCATATAAGTGTATGACTGCTGCAGTGGACTAATGGTCTTAATTCTTAGCAACATTTAATTAGTGGCCCTGGGGTCAGATAATTAAGACTGTTAGGAAGAAGGATTAGAACAAATTAATTAATTATGGAGTTGTTTGCTTATGGTTCTTGATAGAATAGAATATCTTTATTTTGCATAAAATATGGTACATAAAAGGTCTTAAATGTAAGAAGTCCCACATATTTTGCTTACTTATTCATTTCAGAATGCAAAAAATACCTTATAATAAAATAATACTTAAACAAAAAACAATTGTTGAGATTGAGATCATGACATTGAGGTAAAAAGTCTTTAAATTGTGAGATCATTTGGTAACTAACGCTATCTTAGGCGCCTGCATTCATTTAGCTACATATTATTTTACCAGGCAACAAGCGGGTAGCAACATTAGCCGCTGATCGCTTGTCGATGTTATACAGTCATATAGTCAGTTACAGGCTGAGGCCACGTCCTAACCAAAACGATTTCCAGATCGAAACGGAAACGGACCTCGGCTTTAGGCTTGCAGAAAAAATATCGATATATCGAAATATCGATATTTTTTGTTCGATATATCGATATTTTCAGGCGATATTTATTATTTCGATATATCGATGTATCGATATAAAATATCAAGTATCGAAAATGTATCAAAACCGATATAATTTTCAATAGCAACACCGTTGTCGCCGCTGACTAAAACCGCTGGAATTCAGAGCCGTAAAAATTATTAGTACTTTTTTTCCTAGTTTGGTATTCAAATGATTATAAAACCTGAAATACATAAACAATTTTTTTTTTTGAAAATTCCACCTAAGTATATATCGATATTTTTTTTTCGATATATCGAATTCAATATCGATATTTTTTTTAAATATCGATCCTTTTTTACACTTCTTGCATCCCTACTCGGCTTAGGGCGTCGCTGGGGGAGGGCAGCAAGGCACAGACTGGATCGGATTTCACACAAAGATCCCACACCACTTTCGTACATTTTTTATAAACCATCGCACACTAATATAAGTACTTCGTACATTGACAAGAAATACAGCTTCTTCAAAATATTTCGTATCTTTCAGAGACGCGAGACGATGTCTCCGGTACCTTGCCTTCTGGGGCAAGTACAACAGTTTCGCCTTCATAGGCGACTCTAGGCTCGAACAATTATATGAATATTTTATAGGTGAGTGTAAAATGTAAGTCAAAGGGCTCCAACATGGCGGCCAGCCAAATGTTGCCCGGCCTCTTCCGCGTCAGGTTATATGATGATCCATATTAATGTCGGCAATAAACCGGTCGTTGCATGCACGCCGGAAAAGTGTTTAGGAGACAGTGCGTACAAAACGTAACGAAAAAGTGTCGCAATTGAAAATTACGCAAATAAAATTAGTATTCGGCCGTAAATAGGTCACATCAAGTTTTACAAAAAGCGCTGCAGCTAAGCAAGCCCCGTTCACACGATGCAAGTTTCTTGCCCGTGCTGAATACGTGTATAAGCTGTTTACGCATACATTAAAATTTAAGCAACAAAAGACTTCCATCCTGGTATGCCACAGGTTATTAAATCGCACCGCATAAATCAGGCTTTGGTCTATGATTACAAGTCACCACCATTCTTTCCCAGGTGTGGTCCGAACTCGACTCGACATGGACACGTCCTATTCCACAGTGGACCATCACATGCCCAACTATACGTATGTGGACAATAAACTACGGCTGTCCGTCACGTTCATATACAGTGACGATGTATCCAAGACTATGGTTGATCAGTTTAGGACGTGGTGAGTAAGAAAAAAAAAATGGTTACATTTGACAAAATCGTACTCCTAAAGCATATAAGTATTCAAAATTCGGCTGAAAAACATTTTTTTTGAAACGCTCATGTTCACTCTCAATTATGAAGAAAATAAATCGTCTTCCATAAAAAGTTCTTTGTCCAAAAAAAATATAATCTGCGGGGAGGAGCTCGTGGCTAAGTAATAACAGCCGCTCGGGTCGATCCATCAGGTTAAGCTACGCTTGCCGGGGTTGGTCCGTGGATGGGTGACCATTTCCACATATCGAGACTCCTCCGTGCCTCGGAGAGCACGTTAAGCCGTGACCAACGGCTTAACGTGCTTTCTGACGGCTGTCATTTGTGGATCTTTGACAGTCGTTACGAGTCGTCAGAATCACGAATGTCTGACAACCAGTCTAACCAAGGGGTATCGTATTACCCAGTTACTGGGTTGTGGAGGTCAGATAGGCAGTCGCTCCATGTAAAATACTGGTATTCAGCTGCATCCGGTTAGACTGGAAGCCGACCCCAACATAGTTGGGAAAAGGCTAGGCAGATTGATTTGTCCAAAAAAAAAAAAACTATCTGGATTATAATCTTTATCACTCTAAACTTAAAGCTTAATTTCCAACAGGCAGCGATCAGACCAGCCTCCCTCAGTAATCGTAGCATCCACTGGTCTACAACTACTGAAAACTCGAAACACAACAGACTTAGTGCTCGAAGAATACAAAAGGAACCTTACGCATTTGGTACAAGCTATAGATTCGCTTGCAGCGCGGAACACGCAAGTACTGTGGAAGCTTAGTGAATCGGTTGACGTTACTAAGTTGAAGAATGAAAATAAAAGGATTAGTAACAGTGATATTGATTCGTATAATAAAGCTGCTATTGAGGTAAGCTTCTTTGATATCTTATGACTTTTTCGTTCGATTCAATCTTAATGGCAGCTCGGAAGTTAGCTACTCGCTGCGCCTTACCCCACGGATCCCATCCCTCACCCCCGCTGACACATGTAATTGTTACTGCGCAGCGACTCGCCTCATGTTCTGAGCTTTTTGAATCGATCTAATCGCATGAATTAAGTTTGAATCGAACTGTACGCATAAATATTAAAGCATATTTGACAGAAATGACACAAATATTCCGTCAATTTTGCAGAATAGTTCCTTATGAGTATTCAAAAAAAATTCTGACAATATTTTGTTTTGTAGAAAAATGTCAGAATCTTGACTTGACTACAATATCAACACAGTTTATCTACACAGTTTTTTTAATTTACTTGTTATCATTATGATTTTCAGATCTTAACCCACAGTGCAGCTAAGATCTGGAACTCCGCCCGCTTAGTAGCCGAGGACGGCGACGTGTCGTTGAGCCCGACGGCGTTGCGCCACGCCGCGCAACTGTTGCTCAACATGTTCTGCAACGACCACATGAACTTCAACGACGGCTCGTGTTGCGCGCAACCTGAACCTTACACACAGCTGCAGATATTGACATTTGCGCTGTTTTTATTATGGTGAGGGTCTTTGTCGTATGATATTTAGATCATTTATAGCCCACCACGTAATTGTAAAACAATTACCATTACCCACTCTTGGGCTGAACAAAATTCTGCAAAAAACAACTATCCAGCTATACTCATTAATATTAGAATTCCCTCCCAACTCGGGAATCCAACTCGAGAATGCAATCTCGAGATTGGCAGCTCGAGATCTCGTGTGCTAAGTCTGGTGTTGAGATTGGCCATTTGAGATACCTATCTAATAAAAATTAAATTGCAAAAAAAACCGTGTATTTCTATGATCGTGTATTTCGCAAATAAAAAACAGTAATCGAATCTCGAAAAAAAAAAGAAGTCGGTTGTTTTTTTTTTTGTAAAAAGTTTTTATTTTTCACTTTTTAGTTGTGGTAACTACCCCACACAAATTCGTATACCGTTATCTGCTATGTGACTGAGTCACTTAACATGTCATCAACATACGCAAAGTGGGAAAAATACGTAATTATTGAAGCTAACTCAAAAACTACGCAAGCAAAACTAATAAAATTTATATGGGACCACCTCTGAAGCATGACCTACCAAACAAAAAAAGAATCATCAAAATCGATTCATAATTGGCGGAGTAATCGGGTAACATACACACAAAAAAAAAAACATACAGACGAATTGAGAACCTCCTCCTTTTTGAAGAAGTCGGTTAAAAAAAAAAAACTACTTTTATAAGTATTATTCATCTGCACTACGCTTTCATTCCGCAACAAATCAGCATAATCACGCTCACTATAAATCCATATTTATAATATTGAAAATGGTTTCTCAAGCAATACATATAAAAAAGGAATAGTACCATCAGATTACTATAAACCCCGTCCTATTATCTGTAGCGCAGTGGTGTGGGTGCTGCGCGGGCTGTGGGCGTGCTGTGACGTGGCGCGCACGCAGCTGCGCGGCTACGTGCCCGTGCCCACGCACAGCGCGCACATGCCCACGCACAGCGCGCACGTGCCCGCGCACAGCGCGCACGTGCCCACGCGCAACGCGCCCGTGCCCACGCACAGCTTGCCGGCGCCCTCGGCCTCTGCCCTCGCGGCGCTGGCTCGGCTGGGCCTCATCATGGCGTATTTCTATTTATGTGATAGGACTAACTTCTTTATGAAGGAGAATAAGTACTATTCCGAGTGGAGTTTTTGGCTCCCTGTTGGTTATGTGTTCGCGCTTGGCTTGTTCTTCACGGATGAGTCGAGGTCAAATACGTGAGTTATTTTTTATATTTATTTTATGAAGTTATGAAATAAATAAAATATTTAAAAACTTTATTGCTCAAGAGAGCATTTCAATTGCATTGTGCATACTTCTATTTTACTGTGAACAAAGATCTAATACTACGAATTTAAAATGTGCAGCCAATCGCACGTCAATAGTAAAAGTTGAACTACAAAAACTGCCCTTACTGCTACGCAATAACTGCTAGTATACCGCTGTACGAGATCATAAGTACAGTCGAACAAGGTATTTGGTATACAGGCGAATAATTTTGTGAGTGTTTTGAGTAGTCAACAATCCTTTTACAATTTTTTTTAAAATTATACATACAATCAAAACGAATTTTGGCAGTGTGGCGGAAATTGAATATATTTTGCCTGTATAACAAATAGCTTGTTTGACTATACAATAACGGTTAAATATTAAACAATAGTTAAATTGATTGATTGATTTTTTTTCACAAAAGAAACCAACACTTCCGCCGAAAACAAATAAATAAAAAACAAAATGGACTACCCTTTTTATTAAGGACTTTTACTACAAAAAAGTTATCTTTTAACTTTCAGAGTACTCCACCGCGAACAAACAGACGAATGGAAAGGCTGGATGCAGCTGGTTATCTTAGTCTACCAAGTGACTGGGGCCAGTAAGATCCTACCCATCTACATGCTGGTCCGAGCCCTCGTGTCCGCATACCTGTTCCTGACAGGTTACGGCCACTTCTACTACACCTGGAAGACAGGAGACACGGGCCTTGTCAGATACTTCAGGGTCATATTTAGGCTGAACTTTCTAACTGTCGTGCTGTGTTTGACTATGAACAGGCCGTACCAGTTTTATAGTTTCATTCCGTTGGTCTCGTTTTGGTATACTTTGGTGAGTATTTTTTTAACTTGAACTTTTAATTTTGTCATAATATTAGCCCTCCTATGAAATCAGCGTTTTGTATGGAGAATTTAAAAGAACATTTTTCATACTAACATTTTCATAATTTATATAACAACCATGAACACTAATGTTTTAAAACTTTTATGCACTAATGTTTAAAAACTAAGATAACGTAAGCCACTTAGATTAACCGACAAAAATGAGTTTTGGCTAATAAAAAAACACATTTAAAAAAATTAAAAAATACCTTAAAAATGACTCCTCAATTTGTTAGCAGAAATGACCACTATCATTTCTGCTAACAAATTGAGGTGTCATTTTTAAGATATTTTCTTTTGTTTAGAAAACTATAAGTAATAAGGTTTTTTTACTATTGGTAGTTTTCTATGATATTCGATATAATACCAAGCAATTGATGAATATTTTAAATTATAGAAGTGACGAGGTTCTCTATTTGTGAGAAAAAAACGCCAATTTTATAGGTGGGGACCCAATATATTAGTAAGCCCCATATTTTCTCGATATTTAAAGAGAATAATGCAGGCTTCATACCTAAATAATGTAGAAAAAAACTAACTATGATTAGAATTATTGCTATACTGGTTAGAAAGATTCATACAAAAGCGATAAAAGATTTTTACGTTGTAATGGGGTCCGCTTGTATGTGAGGAAGCTTTAATAGAGTTTCCAAATCTGAAGATCCCATGGCAACACGGGAAAAAAAGAATTTGAGCTTTTGTCAGATCTAAAAATCCATGCTCTTCATTCCAGATGTTCGCAATATTCGCCCTCCCGCCACACATAGCCACATCATCGAGCCACACGGTGGAGTCCAAGCCGTACCAGTACCTGTACATAGCAGTCAAGGTAACAATCAATCTGCCCAGCCTTTTCCCAACTATGTTGGGGTTGGCTTCCAGTCTAACCGGATGCAGCCGAATACCAGTATTTTACATGGAGCGACTGCGTATCTGACCTCCACGGCGTGACTTTTCGGAAATCGAAATAAAATAAAAACCCTGTAAGAAATCGTGTTTCACCTCTCAACGAGGCATCTTCAGGATGACGATTGACCAATTGCAAACCAGAACGCGACGTGTTACCACACCGAGCGCTGGACGCAGAGTACTCCACAACCTAGTAACTGGGTAATAGGATACCCCTTGGTAAGACTGGTTGTCAGACTTTCGGGCTTCTGACGACCCGTAACGACTGACAAAGATCTACGAATGACAGCCGCGACCAACGCCTTAACGTGTTTTCCGAGGCACGGAGGAGTCTCAGTATGTAAAGATGGTCACCCATCCACGGACCAACCCCGGCAAGCGTAGAGGTCAAGGTATGTCGCGCACTAATCCAGACTCCGTGCTGCTCCCAAAAGATTCCATATAGAAAAACCCAATAACGGTTTTCCCAACTTGGGAATCCGGCCCAGGACCTCATACTCAGTAGTAGCGCTTGCGACTACTAGACCAAAGAGGCAGACAAAAAACTAAAAATTGAAAAAAAAACTGCTTCTGCCACAATAATAAGCTGGCTGTAATTAAGCGCCACATCCACTTGTGCCGCTTAATCACACAGCATTTTTGTTTAGGATTTAGGAATTTGAATTTTTATTACTATTTTTGCTGATTATTGGCGTCCTTTGCACTTCAGTGTATGTAACTAATTAAGTAGGTATGTAACTAAATAAATGTCGCTTCTACATGTTAATAAAAATAAGGTTCTGTGTTTCCAGGTGATCGGCTTGCTGGTCATAGTGACAGTCCTGTACATGAGCGAGGTGTTCTTCCAGAAGATCTTCGTCACAAGACCTTGGAAGGCGTTATTTGTGAACTCTGATGATGACATCCATCAGTGGTGGCTGCAGTGGAAGCAGGATCGGTACGTAATTTGAACTGTTTTTAACCCCCGACGGAAAAGAGGAGTGTTATAAGTTTTACGTGTGAATCTGTGTGTCTGTCTGCGCCATCGTAGCTGCCAAATGCCAAACGGCTGAGCCGATTTAGATTTTTTTGGTTTTGTTTGTAAGGTGACTTGATCGAGAGTGTTCTGAGCTATAATAAAAAATCTTGAAAAAAGTTAAAAAGTTTATTAGATGCTTTGTTTTTATCGGGGGCTTTTTAATTTAATTTAACTTGTGAGAAATTAACTTCCTTTTATCTGATTGACGTTATTTCCACCTGAACAAATATAGACCTAACCGGAGTTTGAATAAGGTTGATATCAGAATTACTATTGAAAATGTCATAACAATATTTATGCTGTCGCGGAAACTTAACTTAATGTGGAGACATTAAAGTTAAGTTTCCGAAATCAAATAAATCGGAAACTAATTATTTATAAACGCAATTTACAAAAAGTGGTTATTATGCAGGAGTCGCATATGATGTGTAACATCTGACATCTTGGCTGACAGTAGCAACCTTTCGGAAAAACGGGTTGGTACCATCTGACGGCCAACACTAGAACCGCGCGCACTCATTGCTCAAATCAAATAGCACGCATCCCCTGCTTCCTGTTACACATTTCCGTCCCTTGTCAAGAAAGTCACTCGCACAGATTGCAGGAAAGCGAGAGGAAAGATGTTACATATCAGAAATTAAAGCCCATAATCACCAACAGTATTTTTCCGCAGCTACTCAATGGCGTACGGCATAATATTCGCGCTGGCCTACCTCCTAGCGCAACGGTACAACCTGCTAGATGACAACAACCACAGTAACCTCTTTACTCCGGGGATCTCATTGAGCGCCACCCTTCTGGCCTTCATAGGCCTTGGCAGCTACGTGACCTTCACATTCTTCTGTACCAACACCTTTGACTGCAATGAAATACATTCCTACGTCGCTTTTCTACCAATTGTAAGCTACATAATCCTTAGAAATGTGTCAGGAGCGTTGAGAATGCGACATAGTTCCATGTTTGCCTGGTTTGGGACGATTACACTGGAATTATTCGCCTCTCAGTCCCACATTTGGCTAGCCGCTGACACTCATGGTGTCCTAGTACTTATACCAAGTGCACCTATATTGAATTTAATACTTACGTCGTATATTTTTGTGTGTACGACGCACGAGATACATAAGTTGACTGGGATTATCCTACCGTATGCGGTACCTGATGATTGGAAGCTCGTATTAAGGAATTTCGGTATTTTTCTCGCGATTTTAGTACCTATAGGTATTCATGATGGTATGTTTTAGTGGTAGTTCGAGGGCTGATTTTGGCTGTGTTTTAAAATATGAGTGAGAAGTGTTTTTTATTGTGATTATTTTTAAGTGCTTATAAAGTGAACTTTCAGTGCTTTTTAAGAGACGTTTTCTGCAAGAAATAATCAAAAAGATTAAGTATTTTTTATCTGAATCCTCGCACTTGCACGTATTAATTATAATAATTAGGGAAAAATCAATAATGTAAAAATGCGTACGTATTTCTACGTGTATTGCGTTTATTTAAGGAGCCTCAGAATTGATCAATTTCTGTTAAAATACACTTGACGTGATGTGACACAAATAGAATAGAATAGAATTCTCTTTATTCGAGTATCCAAGACTCAAAAGCTGTTAGTAAAACTTATGACTATGTTAGTAAACACTGAAAATACAAACAACACAACAAATATTGGTGGAACATTGCTGCAACAACCCATGAGTAATTGCACAGCAGCGCCCCACATAAACACAGTCCAGGCGACTGGCAATCATGCTTAGGATACTGTTGGTGCTGCCCCACACCCTGCGCACCAGGGAAGCGCACCTTTTACGCATTATTGTGTAAAAACAATCTACATGCGCCTCCGCGAACATCCCCGACGCACTACAGAAGCGGGGCAGCCCCGCCAGCACCCTAAACGCGTTATTATACTGAACGCGGAGAGCGCTGTACGATCTTTGCGTACACCTAGCCCACAGGCTGCACGTGTAAAATGACGTACAGTACGCTCGAAAGAGCGTGATCTTGACTGGAAGTGAGCATCGTGCAAACCTCCGAGCCAACATGTTCGCTCTAACCGACAATGCCCTCCGCTCACGTTCAACATCATCATCGTCTTTAAGGTCAGGGGTTAATATATGACCAAGGTATTTAAAATTCTGTGCTCTCTGCAGAGGTGTGCCATACAAATGAAAAAAAAATGAATGCAGTCTCTAGTCTTTCCACAAAAATGGATCAAATCTGAATGCACCCTTAGAATTTTTTTGTACAATTTAAATGTAAGTTATAAATAATTATGTACATATTAGCTTTTATAATAATGTATTAAAGTCTAGTCTGTGAACATAATAAGATCACGCGAATATTCTAAGAGATTGCCATTAAAGCCGTAAATACACATGGCTGTACAGGTAAACCAGAAAAGGTATGTGCTTCGGTTATCTTTGTTTTTCCAAATTAGTACAAACGTCGCGTCACAGAGTAACCTCCCACAGAGGCAAAGCTTCTTAAGTTTAGGGCACTTATCATTGCGCGTTTATACGTTTTCTCTGTCGGGTTACCTACTCCGGTCGCAGATCGTCATCTGTCATTTAAAAGTCTTTTGGAATTTCAGAGTTGCTAATCTATGATTTTGTAATCATGGCAGAGCTCGTCTAAGCTGAAATGACGCGTCCCGCTACCGCATTTAGCACACAAAGGGCGCGCCATTTCAGCTTAGTCTACCTATTACGGTTCATGAGACCGCTGACAGACAGACGGACGGCCGGATGGAGGGACAGGGGTAATATTATGAAGTATTAATGCCATCATTATTCCACTGCAAAAACGGGATGGTCCTACCGGCCTTGTAGAGCTCCGTCTCTCTCTCACACTGGAAAAATGGTGGCATTAATACTTCATAATACGGTAGTCTTAGTAATAGGGTTCCGTTTGGTACCCCTCGGGCACGGATACCTAAAAACAACGATTTTTGCCAAGCGCCAAAAGATCTTTGGGCAGACTGCAGCTATACTGTGCCTGTACATGTGTATTTGCGACAAGGCAAATACACTCATCAAAAAACTTTGCAGCAATTATAATTAAAATGGCAATGTAGAAACACGTCTATTTGTTATGGTTAAAGATCTCCATAGTTGCATTCGATTTATTTCAATAATTTTAAGAAAATGGCGTTTGTCTATGTGTGTTTTTTATAACTGATGCAATTTTTTTTTGTCTATGAATGTTAGGTCAATAGATTGTGTTAGTAATAGTCATGATTGGAACAATTATTATATAGTAATTTATGACAGAGTTGTTTGTTAATTATTAAGCCATCGACCTCATCCTATTTGCTAGAATCTGAACTCAAAAGCAATATCTCTCAATGACATCTCCAAATACCCAAACCCAAATGGATATTGTCTGGAATTTTGCGGGGGTTTTCAACTAAAGTAGAGTTTGACAAGTTCTCAATTCAGAAACCGGGTGTTGTATTTCTGGTGCAAACATAAATCTTATTGCCGACTTCAAAATTACGTAATTTACAGTAAATTCTCAAAAGATTATTAAGTCATAAACAATAGAAGGTCGAAATAGAAGAAGGTCGGGATAGGAGTGAGAAGAGTCAGAAACCCGAAAGTCTGACAACCAGTCTTACCAAGGGGTATCGTATTACCCAGTTACTGGGTTGTGGAGGTCCGATAGGCAGTCGCTCCATGTAAAATACTGGTGTACTGCTGCATCCGGTTAGGCTGGAAGCCGACCCCAACATAGTTGGGAAAAGGCTAGGCAGATGATGAAGGTTGTAACAATAGCTCTTTCGGGCTTTGATATGTAAGTACAGGTCACCCATCATGGCCGCCTTAAAAACGTTTTAATTTAAGTTTAAACTAGCCACCCGCTCCTGCTTCCCACGGATTTTTGGACTTGACAAAAGATCTAGATTTCTTAGTTATAGATAATGTAACTTTAATAATAACTAAATACAGTCAGAAGGATGAACCTAGGGCCTAGGGGGTCGCTAGAATTTGTTAATTTCTAAAGGTGTCGCATGTTCAAAAAGATTGAAAAACACTGCTCTAAACGATGCCGATGGTGAAAACCTCATCAAAATCTGTGGCGTGGTTTAGAAGAACAACGCAGACATATGGACAAACACGAAAAGCGACTTTAATTTATAGATATGTATAGATGTATAGATAGTTAGTAGCTTCGTAGAAAGACAGCAGCATTGCCGCGTGCCGCGTTGTTCAGAATCATACCTTAAAAGAAGCCTCATAACCATACCTGTTGCGCCATATTAACGTATAATTATACCTACGGGTACTTATTGTAATTTAAAAATGCATTTTAGTTTAAATGATTATTGTATTGCTTCATAAAAAATGTTCAGAATCTGAGTGAGTTTTGATTTTTGCATCATTTGAGCCTGTTTTTTAATGTTCGGATAGGCAATATCTATCAGATAAAATTCCGTACATAATTTTTATGAAATTAACAACCACATAATTTTTTAACTTCCGGACGTGGTGAACAGGCATACATTTTCGAGTGTTGCACTTATATAAACTGTACATTTTTCTGTATATATCTGTATGATAAATAAATTATTATGATTGCTAATACCTGCTTTTATTTATATGAAGTAAAGTTAAAAAAACCGGCCAAGTGCATGTCGAACCACGCACAATGAAGGCTTCCGTAGTTGGGATGAATTTATCCAACAAACTTAACATTGTGGTCCCGTTTCACCCTTTGGGTACGGAACCCTAAAAAGAGGGTGTTCTGAAAGAACTGAAAACCTACGACTGGAGCCGTGTATACACGATTCAGCGTCACCGACCCGAGCATGACGGTTCAGGGGGCCCACCACCACCGCTTACAGCAGTATTATTTTAATATTACGTCAGTGTAGGAAAGAGATGAAGCTCTACAGGACGTATAGCTCCATCTCTTTCCCCCACTGAAGTAAGATTAAAATAATACTGCTGATAGCGGTGGTGGTAGGCCCCCAGTTCACTGTTCAGAAAGCGCCCATGCACTGCGCCTAAAGAAGTTTTCAGTTAAATATCGACAAGGAATAAAACACGTACATTTAACAAGCAAAATTTTATTTACCTTTATATTTTACATTGTGAATAAGACGTTAATATATTGAATATACACCTTAGATTATTATGCGTATGGTGTAAAACATATTTACATTACTCGCTTAGTGCTATAAACACCACAATCAATTTGAACGATACAAATAAGTGAAAGAATTTTAATATTATAAACAAGACATCAAAACACTGGGTTTTTGGTAAACCTAGCGGTCTCCGCCTTTTTTGTGTTGAATTAACAAGCAAAAAAAGTAAGGTTTGGGTTTAACTTATACTTACTATACCTAGTTCATCAAACGTTACAATACGTAGGTATTATTTGAACTCTGTTCTAAACCGAAATCATGGTAGAAACCGTTATCATTTGACGCCTTATTTTCGGAATATTAGATGTCGCATTTCAAAGTATGTTGCGGTAATTTTGGGAAGACTGTCAGAACTGGTAATTTCTGGAGTTATTGTAAAATTTTTTTTTTTTTCCTCTTTGAAAATATCTTGCAGTAAAGTTGGGAAAACTGTCAGGACTGGAATGTCGGAGTTAGTAAAATATTTGCGTTTTTTTGTACTAGTAGACAGTACTGGAATGATATTAGCAAACACATTTTTTGTTGCAACTATTAATAGATTTTCTTGCCATGCAATTTATTTTAAACAACAGTATTATTGTTTAACGATATAAATTAGAATAAACATTTAAAACAACTTTAAGACGACACCTAAACCGCATTTGAGCTTCACGCTTTCAATCACAGAATTTATTTATTTTATCATACAATTATTTTATTTACTAATTTTACAATAACGTATTGCTTACAATAATTGGGTGCTCTCACGATGATACTAATTTTGTTTTTTCTATGTTGATTAAACACTAATAATATTTACTATTATGTAATTCAAATAAACAACAGGCAAATAAGTAATCTTTATAATTTTAAATGTTTGGATAGATAATTATTTTTATATTTTTTATTAATTCAATTAGACGCTTTTGCCTGTTGGTCAGTTGTTCCGAAATACTTATTTTATGTCAAAGTAATGAAATTCAGTTGAAAATGAGAAATAAATAAATTGTTTTCAGAAATGACATTGAATTAAATTTTAATATTTCCAATATTTTTAATGCTCAATTGTTAATAAAAACCACTGTAAGAGCGAATGGTTCATCGCAATGATTTTTCTTAATAATTAGTTAAACTGTCAACGTATAGACTAACACGTAGTAAATAACACGGCCAACTGTTCATATCTACATAATTTCCACAGATTGGAAGGCACGGAAACGTAGATCTCTTAAAGATCTCAGGATCTCAAGTAGTAAAACTATAGACAGAGTAAATGAAACACATCCACACATCGATCGAGCGAGAAACGAACAAACGACATTATAAGAGTTAAGTTTTTAGAAAATCAGTCTCAATGAACAGGCCATTATTTTTCATAATTTTTAGTTATACTATTTTACATTTAGACGCGATCTAGGCATTGAATAGATATTAGTTAGACTTGGGCAGGAAAATGATCTACTGTTATTTACCTAAACCTTTTGAACGTATCTACCTGTATAACTTTTCATAACTATAATACTGTAGTCAAGTAGGGTACGACCAAGAGAGTACAAGTTATTGAGGGGTGGCTTTATTCCTTTCAAAATTATTAATGTGGACCTTCGTACCTGCAGGGCCCGTCTTATACTTCTCTTTAACCTAAGCCAAATGTCTCAAACAAAACAAATGACTCTAGTTAAAATCTAGCAAACATTTTATGCTGATTTATTTAGTAACCTATGGCTCTCGTTCAAAAGGTTTATATTTCTTCAGAAATCATGTACAAAGGACGCTTAAACGCTTTATTAGTTAACTATTGATTGAATGAAACTGTTCAATTTAGTTTCTATCTATGGCCACTTAATTTATGAAACTGATCTTGCAGTTAGTTATACGAAATCAGACATTTTCACAAATGTCTCGCTTCTAGTTTTTCTTACGAAATAACATTTAAATAAAAATCATAAACGTCGAACACATAGACAGTGACTTACTTAGGTATAAAATATAACTTGTATACATTAAATACGCATTTATTACGATACACATTGAAACATAACACAGATGTCTAAGTTTTGTTAGTGCACAAACAATGTCAGTCTTTGTACAGTCGAATCACATAAAATTATTGCTGAAAATGTAGGTATCTAAGCATCTAAATTTTGTTACTAATCTAGAGTTAATTAAAAAACAAAATAAAGGAACGGTTGATGTACACGGTTACGGAGTGAGGACAGGAATACTTGGATTATCTAACACTAGGAAAAAACAAAGAAACTAGATATCTATCTTATATGGAACGTTTTTTTAAGGTTTTTATATTATATTAAGGCTAACTAAACTAGGTATCTATTGATTACAGGTAACTTTTCTATTATGGCTTAAAACAAATATGCAAATACCGGTTTAGTTGTAAGTGTGACTTACCATCTCTTTTAGATTTTTTAAATTAAGATCTGCGCCATCTAGTGATGAAAGGTTTGAACAAAAATCTGTAAGAGGTGGTTAGTGACACTAACCACTAAACCGGAAACAGTTAAGAAGTTATAACAGAATAGGGAGCTATGCAATAGGATATCTATGTAGGGAGTCTCTATCGACTCGTATTAGTGTAGACATAGATGCAGTCAACTATTCTATTGGTGCGTCAAGTACATACTTACTTCAAGATATCAATATATATCTTAACATATTATGAGTGCTTATATTCATATATATAGTTGTATATAAGAAGTAATTGTGCAATTGGTATACAGATTTTTTTGGGCCTTTCATTTTGTTTTATACTTACAATCTAAAACATTTTACTTGTAGTTTTTTTGTCAAGAAAAATGAAAAGATTTCTCTCGAATCCGATATTTACAATAATATATAAGTTACATATTATTTATTATATTTACAAAACAGCAAAAAGTGCGCAAAAAACGATTTCACAAAATATGCATTTGAGCAATACGTTTAATATATTTACAAAAAGCATTTTATACATAGTATATTTAACAAAAACTACAAATAAAGCGAAATTATTATTTTTTACAAAACATACTACATAGTACAAAGGAAAACCTATTTAGTTTAAGGTAGTAAAAATGATAGCGATGGCTTGCTGTGTCCTACGTTACAGTACGTCACTACGATTACTTACAGTAAAATGTTTCTTCCTACAAAATCTTCTACAAATAAGTTATTGCTATCGAGAAATTATTTACAACATGAAGCTAAGTTACAAGTAGTTTGAGACATCAAAAGAGAACAGAAGAAAATTATAACGTTCGATTCCTTAAACATTATTCCTAATTAGAAAACAATAACATTCCTAGTATTCGAGTCGCTTAGTTTAATATATCACATTAGATTAGAATCTTGTATACTCATGTCGATTTCATAGTTGTTGAACATGGAGATTATGTGTAAAGTCCAAAAGGGTTTTATTTACTTCAACTTTTACTTTAACAATTTACTCAGCGACAAATGCTATTCCAGAAAAAAAAAACAATTTCGTTTATGCTATGAAAAATTGTATTTCTGTTTGTTAAATGAAATGGCACTGTATTTTTCAATAAAAATGGCTTAATTTCAGTCAGAATTGTCTTGACCCGCGGCAGTGTTTAAAGTCCTTGTGTCTTCACTTATTAACGACCTATCGTAACGTCTTTGTCTTGTAATTTTGGGCCTAACTGCACTAAGTAGAGGAGCTGATATCGCGTGGCTGGGAAGTCGACTTAGGTCCTTCCGACCTTGGAGTAGAGGTGAAGTGACGCTCGAGGACTCGTCTCCTTCGTCGTCGGAAAGAGCTGGGTAACTTTCTTTCATTTTCAAGCTGCGCTCTAGCCGTCGGAGAAATCTGGAATGACCTATTTGATTAACAAAAACAGAAACATATCTTATACTGGCTTGATAGTACTTAACGTACTTAAGAGATTAGAAAGGATTGATATTGCAAATTAAATAAGCAATAAAGAAGAATAAGGGAATTTCTCCGTTGACTAGTATATTGATTTATACATACCTTATCTGATTGCTTATCGTCCGCAACTTGTTGACTTTCGGCGGTTTTCTAGAGTCCTCCGTTAGATCCAAACTCGAAGATATTTTAGACGACGTGTCCTGTAAGTTTAAAATAATGTAAAAAAGATGCACATGCACTAAACTTGTAAATTACTAATTTAAGTACCATGCCTCTATGTTGTTAAGTAACAGTGACGAGGTTGCATGAGTCATTCTATACATTCTAAAATGATCGAACTAAGTAGGCTACTTGTACATTTTAAACATGAAACTTATAAAAACATTCAAAATAACAATGACTATCTTATTGTATATACTTAAGTACGTATTTTGTATAGGAATACACTATGAAAGTTACAAAAGAAAAATGTTCAAATAGTAAAATAAACGGAACAACACAAAAAGAAAACGGACAAAAATCATTAAATAACTCGAAGAAGATCCGCAAATAACATTTCAAACATTATGAAATCTTAAAGAAAGTATGGAAATGTTTTTGGCGACTGTATATAGTGTATCTATAGCCCTGTACTACAAAATGAACGAAGTAAGGTCATTGCTGCCATAATACAATCACCTCTGAACTACGGCATTTTTGTCTCCTGAGCGGTTTCCGCAAGCGCATCGGCTCACAAGGCTGAAAATAATCCAACACACAGCTACAACCTACCGTCAAATAATCATAAGAAGCTAAAATTATGAAAACATTGAGAAATTATATCTTGTTGAAAATAACAGCGTGATTGATTTAAGGAGGTGCACGGTAACAACGAATTTTTTGAAAAAATATGTATTAAAGTTAGTTTTTAGGATTTAGTGCTTTATTTGGTTTCAGTGCAGTATTTAAGAAAAAAAGAATTATGTATGGATACAAAAAGACCACATTGAATAACACATAAATCTACAAGTACCTATTAATTTAATATGTTATAGCAACACTTTGGTGCGCTTATTTTAAACTATTTACAATTTATTTTAAAAACTCTTTGAATCAAAAAATGAGGTAGTTAAAAATGACAAATAAACATCTTTTTTGTTCATCATTACAAAAACATAAAACTTCAACACAACTAGACAATTTGGTAATTCCTGTTTTGCAATTGTGAGTGCGACATAAATTTTCGAAAGATTGATTTATTTAGAAA